>CM035836.1:238307126-238942126 GCA_020510985.1 Pholidichthys leucotaenia
ATGTTTGTTTCTTCTGGCATTCAGAGAGAGCAGACGCTTTTCTCCCTCCTCTCCCTCCTAATCCTCTCCCTTCTGATCCCAGCTTGCAATGTTGCGTTTTTTGTCTGTGTTTAGTCGCTCTTCTTCTGCTGAATCTTAATATAAACTGAAATTATGGATATGGAAAGCGGCTTAAATGTGATTGTCACCACTTTAAAAGAAGATCGGGTCAGGGGGAACCCAAGGGGAAGACTCATGGACATTGGGAACTCATGCGTCTGTATGATTCGACTGGAGATGCAGAAGACATCTATTGGCTATGATCACAGGACTTCTACTTTGGCTTTGGAGTTTCCTGATGTTTCAGAAATTAAGGAAGGTGGAGAGCTGTTCAAAATGCGGACCCAGGCAAGCTCCTTCAACAAATTCGACCAGTTGGGGAGTGCACGAGGTGGCATGGTGAACTGAATGGTAATTGATTCAGATGGTGGAATACATCTTGAAGTCGCTAGTGCTCTCCAGAGAATGTTTTTTAAGCCTGTATATGGAAATTATGAAGCACAGAATCGCATGAGAGAGGAAAATTCTATTCTCTGAGTGCACTGTGCAGATTTGACCTTGTTTTTTTTGGTGCCCTGTTTACATTCCTCCTCGATGAAGATAAGGTAGAAGCGGCGGCTCTGCAAACCCAAACAATTGACAAACAATTGCTGTTGTTTCAGCAGACTGAACTCTTCAAGGACAGTGTTACCATGTGTCTTCAAACTCTGCCATCTGCAAGCACGAGAGAGATAGACTCTGGACTTGCTTATTGAGCACATGATTATAACATCCATCCACTGCCAGGAGGCGCCCTCTGCTGTTCACTAGCAACTGACACACCCACACTACACACTGCATACAACATCACATGACTGATACATATACACTGACATACATACACACACACTGTCTCTCTCAACTTTTGTTTTGTGTGATCTATATTGTCTGCTAATTGTGCATTGGAGTTTTTTTCTATGTAATCACAATTTTGGTCATAAAATGAGCTTTATTTTGATTAACAATGCTTTTTTCTCTCTGCCCACTGTGTCACTTTCCTTTCCCTTCTTTACCCTCTACTGCTGACAGGCTCCTCCATGGCTGCCGCGTCATTGAGATGCGCTTATTCAGCGCGCCCAATGTCAAGTCAAATTCCTCGTATGTTTATGTTTTTTATGTAAACATGCTTGGCAATAAAGCTTTCTGATTCTGATTCTGATTCTGGTCCTCTTTCCATGCGATCATTTTTTTTGCAGGAGCTTACGAGATCAGAAAGAGGGGCTGGGGTGGGGGTGGGGTTATTCACAGAGTGCTAACCTTTGCAGCTTCTATGCATGATTTACAAGGGGGTAATGACCCAAAAGGGCTACGAAAGATTTTAAACACTTCCTTGTTTTTGGCTTCTCCCCTACCTGTATTGTTTCTACCTTGTCCATTACAGGTTTAATGCCATTACCCATAAGGTAGCCAAAGTACATGATCTCCTGCTCTACTAAAGAACATTTAACTGTTAGACCACAATCCTTGTTCTTTAGTATAGACTCCTTCAGTTTAGTCAGATGTTCTTGCCATGTTTCATTGTGAAAAACAATGTCATAAAGGCAAGCAGCACAGAATTAAATTAGAATGAGTCAAATTCTCAGACTCAAGTCACCATCTCTGGCCAAATTTCAGACAGTTGGGATACATTTTATTCCTTTGCTTCAAGATTGTTGCGTAACCAGGTAATGACCATTGCTTATCATTAGCATAAGAAAACTTGTTGCACATTTTCCGCGTGAAACCCACAAAGGAATATTCGTGTCATAAGGAATGAGTAAATGCCAGCAATCACAGTGCGAATGAAATAATTAGGCTGAGAATGCAGCTTTAACTGAGTCTCTCTGGCGCAATCGGCTTGCAACCGAAAGGATGGTCGTTGGAATCCACCCAGGGATGCAAAGTCTGTCTGTGCTGAAACTTTATCCTTGTGCTTTCATCGGTGCTCAAAGTATGTTAAAAGATCTCAGGATAACATATGCTTGGGCTGACATAAACAGTGCAAATTCTCTGAATGAATGCTCAGCCTAAGAAAGCAATGTGGAGAGCTACTGTTAAAATGCACCAGAAGATTGGTGGGATTTGAACCCACACCTCCTGAGAGACTGGAATCTGAATTGATGGCCTTGGACTGCTCGGCCACACTACCTGCACACGTGCATCACTTGGTAGGTGAATGTTTTTGCCCAACAAAAAAAGCAATCACAATTTTCCAGATGACTTGTGTCACCAAATGCCTGGCACAATATTGCTTTATGACATGTAGTTGACCAGCTCTAAATTTAGTTACAACATGTGGTTGAAAGCGTAAAACACTAGAAACATTGCTATGTAGCAGAGGAAAATTTTCATCCATCAACCTCTGGGATATGGGCACAGCATGCTTCCGCTGCGCCACTCTGCTGTGCATGTTTAAGTCTGCATTAAGTGCAGCATAGTCCGGAGGTCTCGGTTCCACTGGGTGGGGAATGCCGAGAATTTTCACACCTTCGTTTGGTTTGGTTTGCATTCACACTGCAACGGACCAAACTGCCTGGACAACATCACGCAGTTACAGCAACTGCTTGTTAGGAGCGCTGTAGCCGAAACCGCCACTGACCAGGAAGAAACAATCTCGGCGAAGAAGAAATATCAGGCTCATCGATTAACCAGGACCGAAAACGGAAATCCGTTTCCTTCAGCCGGGCTTTTTGTCCACCACAAACAAGACATTTTTTAACTTTTCTCATCGGCTTTCACCGTAAAAGGATTTCTCGGATTCAGGCAGTTGTCTTTATTGTTATTTTATACCCAAAATCTACTATGGTAAACGCCACTTCCTCTTCTCAGACTACGTGTTGCTATGGTTACACAAATGCCAAGCGGCACTTATGCCCTTTGGTCTGCTGGATACTCCGTTTGTGTCATAAACTCTCCGTGCGCTGTGGAAAATCGCACGGAGGAGGAGAAGGAAGGACGGATTTATGCGCTGGGTTTCAACAAACACACATTTATTGACGTGACACAGTTCAAAAATAAAGACTTACAGGAAGGTAATTATGTACACAAAAAGGCTGATGCAGAAGCGAACAGCGGGCAGACCACTGTGTACCGTGGCCACAGAAAAACACAATTAACACACATGCGCTGGGGAGAGCGAGGAAGACTTCATGACTCTCCACTGACACAGGGAAGCGAACTGGGCAAAGGCCTGAGCGTAGCAGTAAAGCTGCAGGGAGAAACGCTATCAGCGTAGCAGCTGACCTCACAGAGAAACACTCAACAAATTGCTCAAGGGCAGGAGCAGTCCAAAAAAGTCCAATTTCTCCCATGGCTCGAACAGAAAATCCTTCGAGATGTGACAAGCACACGATGGCAAATGATCGTGTAACCAGTATAATGGTCCAGCAGTGTTTGTCTAGCAAAGAGCCACTTAAATCCAAGCACCGCTGGCCACACAAATTGGGCACACCTGGGCAAGGCGCGGGAAAGATAATTACCGGGGCTGAGAAACAGCTGATAGAACCAGAGGGAGAGCGAGGTGGTGTGGCTGAATTGACAGACTATCAGCAGCGTGGGAGAAAGTAGGTCACTGAGGCTGACTAACAGCAGCCGGTCAAGCAGTGGCTATGGTAATGGAAAAAGTACAGAAATACACAAAATGCACATAACCAGTGAAACCAAAACCCACAGAGAGAGCGAGGCCGAGCTGGCTCGGCTCGTGACAGTTTGGCTTCACACTGCAAGCACAACACACCAGATTTTGTTTGCAGGAGAACTGAGACCCCCGATTTAAGGGGTTCCAGATTTCACTTGTTTGGTGCACACCAGATGGCATCAAATGGATCAAACTATCCGTGAAAAGCACTTTTGGACCGGACCAAACAGTAGCCGCCTGAATGCACCCTAAAGATGTGTTCACAACAAAGGTGAACGGGCAGCGCGAATCCATACAAAGTGAAAGGGAAGACACGAGTACGCGCAAATTTGCGCAGTCACACGTTCGTGTCCCAGGCAAGCTAGTTAGCTAGCTGCTAGCTTTGAGATTCTTTCATCACCGGTGTAAAGGTATCACCATTGCAGAGTAAACTAGTTTGAAAATTTGACTCACTCACCTGGAGACTAAGGAGAACTGGGAGCCATTCAGCTAAATCGGGATGTTTTTGTTATTTACACACGGGTTCCTGTAACGGACAAGCTAGCAAGCTAGCAACGTCAACACTCCTCATCTTGTGAACTTTTGGAGGCTTGAGACAACATTTTCAGATGAGCCCCCGGTTGGATAATGTAAACATAAGCATGATGCTATTTTGGGAATTTCCAAAACAGGTTGAATACAGCTTGTCAAGAATCTAAAACCTCAAAAAGACTGTATTTTAGTTCGTTACCTCAATAAAGATTCAAGGCACGTAATATTCTTTTGAGTTTTACTTGCCGCAAGGAGTACAGACAATTGTTAACATTCAGCCATGCACTGGGGCAGTCCCAGTTTCTGAGCACTTTTATACACTGTTGGTTACACAATCACAAAGAACATCTGTTGAATACTCCCTTCCGGCACCCACACAGTCATGATAAAAATATGCCGACATTCTCAAATAGGAAGAATACAGTGACCTTACAAAAGTACATCACATAAGGTTTTAACTGCAATTAATCACAGACAAAGTATACAAAAACAAGATTATCTTTTCCTTATTCTCAGACTTTTAGTCACGTAAACAATTTCACCAAGTAATCATTTCTTAACACAATATGCAAAGATGACCACAATGCACATAGGCAAAACCTCACAGTAACACATACACTTGATTATATAAAATGATAATCTTTACACAAAATATACATTTTCCAACATTTCCCTCCTGTTATCATTTTATCACCTTTTTGCAGATGCTTTTTATTCATCAGTAACATGTAACTTCTCTCTCGATTTTCTACATGTCTGTCATTTGCGTCATATTCCAAATTAAACAGTAGGATTATCACCACAGTTCCCAGTACAGTTTCTGTTTTTTGAGTGAAATTTCCAGCAGCAATATAAGGGATTTGTCTTGCATTTCTGCAAACAGTTTTGTGAAAGCGCACTCCACAGGTTACCTCTTTTGTATCATTACATTTTGGTGAAAAACCCAAATTGAATTTGTTTTTACTACAATTTTTGTGAAATCAAATCGGTGAAGTAAAGACTGTTGGATTCACTTTCATCAAAGGCTTTCTAACTTTAAGCAAAGAAATTCCAATTTCTGTAGTATAAAATATTCTTATCTTAGATCCAGTGTTTTCAGTAACAGTAACATTCAATCTATTAAGATATCTTGTTGATAAATTCTCCACTAACCAACTTATAACATTATCACTTGAGTTAATCAGAGTAAGATGGGAATTCATAGCCTTTGTCACTCCAGCTGTTTCTTCTTCACTAAGTGGAACAGAAATCATGGGTACTGCAGTCTTGTGTGAGTGGGGAAGCAGTGAGCACACATAACAAGAGGTATTGATTCCCATTCCTCTCACCGTGATCACCATTGTCTGGTACCACAGGTTATTCCTGTCCATTGTCTGTCCATTGTCCTGTCCATTGTCTGTACAATGTCCATTGTCTGTACTTCGTGGGTTCCATGGCCTTGAATCAAAAAAGAGTCCACCACCCCATTATCATGAAAAGTACGGAACACAGAATCATCAGTACTTTTGGTGCCATGCTTCTACCAGAGAGAGTATCCACTGACCTCTATCTTCACCAGGTTTGAGACGATCTCCCTAAATGGAGGGGGCCACTATTGCCCCACACACCAAAGTGTGTATCCCCTTTGTAACTGGACTTACTCAGGGAAGCAGGTTAGTTCACTTACAGGCACCCGTAGTCTCTTTACATGTGAAAGATGAATCCAAGATGGTCGCTCAGCAATACGTACTGCAGTGGGGGTGGTCAACAGCACCTGATCTGGCCCAAGCCACCTTACTGAGTCCCAGTGCTGACGATGGTGGTTCTTTATGAAAACATAGTCTCCAGGCTTCAAGGGGTTATTCTGCCCTTCCTGTGGAGCAGAGAGAGTTCTGACAGTATCAACATATTCCTTAACTTCCCATGCCCTTTTTAAATGATTTGCTAAATCACCATATTTATTAGAGGCTTTACTTCTTAGAAGGCTTTACTTCTGGCAATAAGTATGGCCTGTGGAATGCACATTCAAAGGGTGACAATCCTGTCTTTGCGCCGGGTATGGTATTTATAGTCATTTTCACTATTTTTAAGGCTTCTGGCCATGCTTTACCTGTGTCCTTCATAACTTTTGCAAACATTTGTTTTACAGTAGCATTTTTTCTTTCTACAAGGCCTGCACTTTGTTGGTGGTAGGCAGTATGAAATTTGATCTTACTTCCTACAGCTTGGGTTAAATCTTGAACTGTTTGTGCTGTAATATGAGTTCCATTATCTGCATAAATCAGTTCTGGAACCCCAAAGGTGGGAAAAATGTGATTCAATAGAGTTTTACACACGAATGCGGCATTTGCTGTGGATGTGGGATGAATTTCTGTCCACTTTGTAAAGGTGTCAACCAACACCAGGCAATACTGTAATTTCCCATGTTTACCTAATTCAATAAAATCCATACTAAAAGGCTCTTTTGGTATGGGAAATTTTCCTTGCCTTGTTCTCATTGCTCCTTGGGTATTATTTTGTAAACAAATAATGCACTTTTGGCATGTTGTTTTTATTTCTTTCAAAATATTAGGACAGAAAAAGTACTTTTCCAACATCCTCAGCATCCCTCCTGTTGACACATGACATGGCCCATGTGTCACCAGGATAGCCCATTTGTATAATGTGGGTGGTAGAACATATGTTTATCCTGGACATCACAGAACAAATGAAAATCCATATCATAATTTGGCAAGGCTAATGCACATACTGTAGTCAGTATGTGTTTCAAATCATCAATAAGTTCTTTATGTTCTCTTCACTATTAGAAGCCACAAGCTTCGAGGGACAACCTTAATTATAAAAAGTAAAAAGTGGACACAACTGACACATTTTTTTTTCAAAAATTTACAACCTTTGCCCCATTTGGCTGCTCCTTAGGCACAGCATTTGTTTGCCATTGGGAGCAGAAAAGAGGGGGAGGGAAGAGGCAAATATGCAAACATTGCAAGTGCATGCTATGAGTTTAAAGACATAACAGGCCGTTAAAGAATGATTACCACACTGGAATGTTTGGAGTAATGACAGAATCATATGAGGATGAAATTTATCAAAAAAAACAAAACTTGTCAATTTAGAAAGAAAATGGCACTCCACTGATTTAGATGAAATCTATTTAGCTTGGAGAAATCATCTTTTAATTTAAAAAAAATCTCTTAGAAAAGATAAAACAAGTTATTATTCCTAATAGAAGAGAACAAAAGTAATCTCAGGTTTCTTTTCAGCACTGTAGCCAGGCTGTCAGGACTCTGTCAACTGATTGCTGGAGTCTTTCTGCAACTATGGTTACATGGTATTTGCTTGATTCTTTTACTGAAAGGAAGTGTGCTACCACTTTTAATTTAGATGAAAATTTGTGGGTAACACAGTTCCTTCAAAATGAGATTTCAATAATCATGGCTTCTTTTGTGACGTCTCTTGACCTAATTTACAAATTCCATTTAAAAAAAACAAAATAACTATCTGTGCATTTTTGATATGCTTCAGCATTGATAAATAAGATCAGTTTGTCCAGTTGAACACAGATGGGTTGAATTTGAATAAATGAATAATGATTGTGTCACACTCTTTCAGTCAATGGAAAGGTGGACATTTTGCCTAATTAGAATTTGGTTTAATTTTTACAAGGAATGCCTCGTTTTATACATTCCTTGGTAAATTACGGGGTGGAATGTAGTTCACCCTGACCCAGCTTGGCCACCGCTGAATCAGGAAAACACATTCCTTATTACTGTCACATTTCTGAAATATGATGTTGTCACACCATTATGTGGTGAGTAACATCAAATGTATCCTGCAGCGCAAAATCATATAAAATCATATAAACATTACATTTGTAAAGTCAGAGTCATTTAAATCAGTATACCTTATGTCATTTACAATGTCATACAAAGTCATACTTAGTTTAAAAAAATGCTTATCAATTTAAGGATCCTTTCTCCTGTGGCCAGTCAATGTCAATGTCAGTTATTATTTTTATTATTTTATTACATATGTCACCAAAGATTTATTAAATTAAAAGGTAATTGATAGCATATTTTCAGGTTTCATTGACTATTCTATATGATTTTAATGCTATATTATAATTGTATCTGGTGCATATAATGTGCCAGTGTCTGATTCACTGTATTTTTCCATTATCTCAGAGCTTGAAAAGACTGTCTGTTTTTCCCTTTTTTCTAAAACACTCACATACACAAACAGAATTGCTTTTTTTTCCTCCTATCTCCACAAGGTCGAAGCAGGAACCTTCCAGAAAGACAAAACAACCAAACTGCAGCTGCCGCTATCTAAGACTCACACACACACAAAAATAAATAAATAAATAAAATAAAATAAAATAACTGTGTTTCTCATTGTCCATTTTAACGTTATCCGGTTCTGTTGCCATTTAATCCAACTGTCTTTAAATATTATAGTCTAATATCAATATCTTATAACATAGAATAAAGTTATTATTATGATTTTATTTACTTCCTCCTTTTTTCTTTTTGATTTCTCTTATTTTTATTCTGTATATCTGTTGCCGCATCTAACCATAATATTGTGCATTGAACTTCTGGATTACTTTTGCCTGTTTTCTTACTATTTTTATGTTTTTGTTCGACTGTGGCTGCAAAAATAGAGCACTCGTCGATGTTCAGTGTGGGTTCAAATCCATACTGATTTTTCCAATTTGTAAGGTATTTTTCCGGATTTTTCACATTGCAGTTTTGTCTTTCATTGTAATTTTTTACAGTTCGAGTTGCTGTCTCTTTTCTCCTTTTTTGTTTTCCCGTCTCCCTAGACTTCTTACAAACACATCCTCCCATTGTTTTTATTTTATTCGGTACGAATAATAAAAGTTTTACCAGGAAAAATATATGTATCTTTGTTTACATTACCATTATGTCCCAGACGACCTGATATTCTATTATAGACCCAGTCGATGTATTTCAACCTATTTCTATATTGGACCCAGTCCAGGTGTTTCAACCTATTTCTTTACAGACCCCGTCCGATACTTCTATTTTGGACCCTGTCCAGGTATTGCAAACTATTTTTCCCTTCTTTTTTGGACCCTGTCCAAGTATGGCAACCTTTTTTTCACTTCTATTTTAGACCCTGTCCAGGTATTGCAACCTATTTTTCCTTCTATTTTGGACCCTGTCCAGGTATTGCAACCTATTTTTTCCTACAGACCCCATCCGTCACTTTTAATGATATCAAAAACGTGCACTTACTTCTTATTTGAGGATGGATGTCACTAGGAGGCGATGGAGCCTCAGCTGTCCACCAGGTCCCTGAAGGCGGGTATTCAAATGACTGACCAAGTCAGACCGTGCACGGATTTTCACCTGGGGAAGCGTCTTCTCCAGCGACCCCTAGTTGTTATCCATCTGGCTGCGAAAGGACCACATATGTCAAGAATCTAAAACTTCAAAAAAGACTGTATTTTAGTTCGTTACCTCAATAAAGATTCAAGACACAGGATATTCTTTTATGAGTTTTACTTGCCGCAATGAGTGCAGACAATGGTTAACATTCAGCCATGCACTGGGGCAGTTCCAGTGTCTGAGCACTTTTATACACTGTTGGTTACACAATCACAAAGAACATCTGTTGAATACTCCCTTCCGGCACCCACACAGTCATGATAAAAATATGCCGACATTCTCAAAGAGGAAGAACACAGTGACCTTACAAAAGTACATCACATAAGGTCTTAACTGCAATTAATCACAGACAAAGTACTTTATACAAAAACAAGATAAACTTTTCCTTATTCTCAGACTTTTAGTCACGTACACAATTTCACCAAGTAATCATTTCTTAACACAATATGCAAAGATGAGCACAATGCACATAAGCAAAACCTCACAGTAACACATACACTTGATTATATAAAATGATAATCTTTATACAAAATCTACATTTTCCAACACAGCTACAGAAGTTTTAAAGGCAACTTCGCCTGTCTGCATATCAATCAGAAGGGGGATTCATGTCTGTTCAGGTGTTTACAATGAATTATAATGTCATTGTGCTGCCTGAAAAATCCACTGGATCATGTTTGGTGTGAATGCTCCTCAAGAGGTTCACTTGGCATCGTTAACAGGACCTGTAGTAATTTGAAACAAAGAAGGAGAACTGCTCTTCACCATGACTCATGCACAAAGCCCTCTGCATTTAGCAGACTTGTGCGCAGAGCAATCCTTCAGCAATGTTTCTGAAGTGGCTTTAACAAAGATCATTTACTCACAAGAGTGACCTGTTTAAAGCATTGACAGTGGTGAGGTTTGAACCCACGCTTCCTGAGAGACTGGAGCTTCAACACAGCGCTTTTGACCACTCAGTCACACTACCCCGAAGATGACGTCCTTCAACTCCGCACTGGGATGCATTGGTATAAATAGTAAAATGAGAGATTAAAATTGGCATTCTACAACACAGGATCTTCCTTGAGATCCAGCAATGTTCGTTTCTGGTCCCCTTTCCAAGCACGGTTTGTTTGGCAGGAGCCTACGGGATCAGAAAGACGGGCTGGGGGGGTCATTCACAGAGTGCTAACGTTCACAGCTTCTATGTGTGATTTAGATGGCGGTAATGACCCAAAAGGGTTACGAAGGATTTCAGACACTTTTGTGTTTTTGGCCTCTCCCCTACCTGTATTGTTTCTACCTTGTCCATGACAGGTTTAATGTCAAGACCCAGAAGATAGCCCAAGAACAGGGTCTCCTGCTCTTCTAAAGAACATTTAACTGTTAGACCTCAATCCCTGTTCTTTAGAATGAACTCCTTCAGTTGAGTCTGGTGTTCTTGCCATGTCTTGTTGTGGAAAACAATGTCATTAAGGCAAGCAGCACAGAATTAAGTCAGAATGAGTCAAATTGTGAGATTCAAATCACCACCTCTGGCTCAATTTGAGACGGGTGGGATGCTTTTTATTTATTCAATTCAATTCAATTCAATTCAATTCAACTTTATTTATATAGCGCCATTTCACAACAACAATCATCTCATAGCACTATCAACTGTAGGGGGAACCCCCACAGTTGCAGAAAGACCCCAGCAATCAGGCGATCCCCTGTGAGCAAGCACTTGGCGACGGTGGAGAGGAAAAACTCCCTTTTAACAGGAAGAAACCTCCAGCAGAACCAGGCTCAGGGAGGGGCAGTCATCTGCTGCGACTGGCTGGGGGGTGAGGGGATAGAGAAGAAGAAAAGAACAGACATGTAGAGAGCAAACAGCACAATGGGGACTCAATCTATGGGAGAGAACAAACAAATGTTAATGACCAGCAAAAAAAATATTTCATTGAGAGTGAGAAAAGGAGTGAGGCCCAGTGCATTACTGGAGGTCCCCCGGCTGACTAAACCTATTAGCAGCATAACTAAGGGAGGGTTCAGAAACACATGATCCCTCCCTAATTGTAGGCTATATCAAAAAGGTAGGTTTTAGCCCTATTCTTAAAAACAGAGATCGAGTCTGAGTCCCGAATCCAGATTGGCAGCTGATTCCACAGGAGAGGAGCTTGATAACTGAAGGCTCTGCCTCCCATTGTACTTTTGGAGATTCTAGGTATTACAAGTAATCCTGCATTTTGGGAGTGTAGTGCTCTGTTAGGATAATACGGTAGTATCAGATCTTTTAAATAAAAAGGAGCCTGATTGTTTAGAGCTTTGTAAGTAAGAAGAAGGATTTTAAACTTAATTCTAAATTCTATGGGAAGCCAATGAAGGGAGGCCAGAACCGGAGAGATATGATCTCTCTTTCTAGTACCTGTTAAAACTCTTGCTGCAGCATTTTGGATCAGCTGAAGACTTTTTAAAGATGTTTTAGGACAGCCTGATAATAAAGAATTACAATAATCTAATCTCGAGCTAACAAAAGCGTGGATCAGTTTCTCAGCATCACTCTGAGACAAGATGCTCCTAATCTTGGCAATATTACGCAAATGATAGAAGGCAGTCTTAGAAACAAATTTAATATGTGAATTGAAGGACAAATTCTGATCAAAAATAACTCCAAGGTTCCTCACAGAGCTATTAAGAGAAAGAGTAACCGCATCCAAACTGAAAGTTTGATTTGGAAAGGAATTTCTAAGGTTTTTTGGACCAACAACAATGACTTCAGTCTTATCTGAATTTAATAGCAGGAAATTACAAGTCATCCAAGCTTTGATTTCCTTAAGACAGGCTTCTAACTTGGCTAATTGATTACTATCATCTGGCTTCAGTGACAGGTATAATTGTGTGTCATCAGCATAACAATGAAAATGTATACAGTGCTTTCTAATAATGTTGCCTAACGGAAGCATATATAAACTAAAAAGAGTAGGGCCTAGCACAGATCCCTGTGGAACTCCATGACTGAGCTTTGAGTTGAAAGAAAACTCATTATTTACATGAACAAGCTGGAACCTATCAGATAAATAAGATCTAAACCACTGCAACGAAGTTCCATTAAGTCCAACATAGTGTTCTAATCTATCAAGTAGAATATTATGATCGATAGTATCAAAAGCTGCACTAAGGTCTAAAAGGACAAGTACAGAAACTAGTCCATTATCAGATGCAATGAGGAGGTCGTTAGTGACCTTCGCTAAGGCTGTTTCAGTACTATGATGGATTCTAAACCCAGATTGAAACTCTTCAAGTAAACCATTTCCCTGTAGGTGGTCAAATAATTGCGTAGCAACAACTCTTTCTAAGATTTTTGAAATGAAAGGAGATTAGAGATTGGTCTATAGTTAGCTAAAGCTCCTGGATCTAGCGTTGGCTTTTTGAGTAAGGGTTTAATTACAGCCGTTTTAAAAGCCTGCGGTACATGGCCTAAAGTTAATGAAGAATTGATTATATGAAGAATAAGGCTACCAGTAAGTGGGAAGACTTCTTTAAATAACCTGGTAGGAATAGGGTCTAAAAGACAAGTTCAAGGTTTGGATGAGGAAACTATTTTGTCTAACTCACAAAGGTCGATTGGAGTAAACTCATCAAGACAGACATCAATAGAAGGAGTAGTAGTAGTTATAGTATTTAAGTTAACTGTGGGAAGAATCTGATTGATTTTATTTCTGATGGATGAAATTTTATTATTGAAAAAGTTCATAAAGTCCTGACTAGTAAGCTCTAAGGGAATGCTAGGATTGACAGAGTCCTGACTCTTTGTCAACCTGGCTACAGTACTGAAAAGAAACCTGGGATTATTCTTGTTCTCTTCTATTAATGCAGAGTAATAACTCGTTCTAGCTTTTCGAAGAGATTTTTTATAAATTAAAAGATGATTTCTCCAAGCTAAATAGATTTCATCTAAATTAGTGGAGCGCCATTTTCTTTCTAATTGACGAGTCTTCTGTTTTAAGCTACGAGTTTCTGTGTTGAACCAAGGAGTTAGAAATCTCTGATTAGACTTTTTCTTTTTTAAGGGGGCCACCAAGTCTAGAGTCTGATGCAGAGAAGCTGAAACACTATCCACCATGTTATCAATTACAGAAGGGGCAAGCTGTCTATAGCTTATTTCCGTTGTGTTGACACATGGCATAGAGGAAACAATCTGCATAAATTTGGTAACAGCATCATCTGAGAGGCATCTACTGTAATAATATTTTTCTTTAGGAGCCAAATAGTCAGAAATAGTAAAATCAAAGGTTAACAGACAATGGTCTGACAGTACAGGGTTATGAGGAGACACTACAAGATTTTCTATTTCTAAGCCATATGTCAGAACAAGGTCCAATGTATGGTGGAGGTAATGAGTAGAATTTCCTACTTTCTGAGAAAACCCAATCGAGTCTAATATTGAATTAAATGCCACATTAAGGCAGTCACTATCGACATCCACATGTATATTAAAGTCCCCTACTATAATTATTCTATTAGATTTCAGCACTAAATCAGCTAAGAAATCAGAAAATTCGGATAAAAATTCTGAGTAGGTTGATGGGGGACGATAAACTATGGCAAATAAAATTGGGTTTAACCTAAAATTGCTAAAGTGCCCAATACTGAGGACCAGGCCCTCAATGGAATTATAACATGTTTTTTGCTTTACATTAACTAGTAATTTGGAATGGTAAATTGTTGCTACTCCTCCTCCACGACCAGAACTTCTGGGATTTTGACAGTTTAAATAACCAGAGGGAGTTGATTCATTTAAACCAACATAATCCTCTTGCCCTAACCAAGTCTCTGTAAGGGAAATTAAATCAATCTGATGATCAATTAACAGTTCATGGACTAACAGAGACTTGGGAGTTAGAGACCTAATATTTAATAAACCACATTTAATTTTTAAATTATGAGGAGGAACAGAGGCCAATTCATTCAATTTAGAGGCTTTATGTTTAATTTGAGTTTTACCAATATTTTGCTTTATCACTTTGGGATGCTTATGCATTATATTTTTATTTACTTTGGAGGGAGCAGACAACGATTCTCTGATGGGGAAGACAGGGGCTAAGCTGAGGGGTGGCGGATGAAGAGAAGCTGCAGAGAGGCGTGTAAGACTGCGACTCTGCTTCCTGGTCCCAACTCTGAGTAGTCAGGGTTTTGGAAATTTGGATAACAAAGATGCCAGATTGTTAGATAAATGAGAAGCACCATCCAAAGTGGGATGAATGCTGTCTTGTCTCATAAGACCAGGTTTTCCCCAAAAAGAGCTCCAATTGTCAATGTAGCCCACGTCATTTGTAGGACACCACACAGACAGTCAGCGGTTCAAGGATGACGAGCAGCTAAACATGTCATCACTGGTCAGATTGGGGAGGGGCCCAGAGAATACTACAGTGGCAGACATCGTTTTTGCAAAGTCACACACCAATTCTATATTAAGTTTCGTGACTTCCGACTGCCGGAGACGGATGTCATTAATGCCAGCGTGAATAACAATTGTGGAATATTTACAGTTACTTTTAGCCAGCATTTTCAAATTTGACTCGATGTCGCCTGCTCTGGCCCCAGGAATGCATTTGACTATGGCCGCTGGAGTCTCTAGGTTCACGTTTCTGACTACAGAGTCGCCAATGATCAGAGTTTTTCCTCAGCGGGTGTGTCGCTGAGCGGGGAAAAACGATTAGAAACGTGAACAGGTTGGTGGTGTACCGAGGCTTTGCGACTAGGCTTCCTTCTCACCGTCACCCACCCACTCTCCTCGCTGCTGAGGAGAGCCGGGGAACCGCTGACAGGGGGGCCTAAGCTAGCTAGCTCCGCTGCAGCTAAGGGGCGTCCGTCGAGATTAACTGGCGCAGACGGTGTTTCAATGCAGCGGAGCCGGGATTCCAAATCAGACAACCTCGCCTCGAGCGCCTCAAAAAGACAACATTTATTACATTTACCGTTATCACTAAATGAGGCAGAGGTGTAGCTAAACATCTGACAGAGAGAGCACACCAGAGGAGGAGAGGAAAGAGAGCTAGTAGCCATAGCTAGTGGCTGGAGAGCAAACCACACAGGCAGACAGCAAAACAGGAAGTGACGATACGTTACCACAAGGAAGTGACGATCCCAGATCTGCTTCTGCTTTATATGCTTCAAGATTGTTGGCTAACCAGATAATGGCCACTGATTGTCATTAGCATATGAAAACTTGTTGCACATTTTCCACATGAAACCCATAAGGACCGGTGAAACCCACCGGAGTGGTGGCTCAGTTGGTAGATTCTCCGCTCCACACCCGCGAGGCAGAGGTTCAAATCCTGGCCAGGTCATGTCTAAGACCATACAAAAGTAGAACTTCCTGCTGTCCAGCTTGGTGCTCAGCAAAAATGTAAAGGAGAAGGGAAATTTGTGGCGGTGCCTTGCATGGCAGTGGCCCTCTGATTCTACATTTGGGGTGTGTGTAATTAACACAGTAGATGTGTAAAACACAATCTTGTTCTACTGTACATGATTGGTTGTTGAATTGAACCCTTGAAATAAAGGGTTATTTTTATTTTTTTTTTTTAATTTAAAGGAATCTTTGGGTCATCAGCAATGAGGAAATCCCAGCAATCACAGTACGAATGAAATAATTAGGCAAAGTGTGCAGCATTAACTGAGTCTCTGTGGCGCAATCGGTTGGCACGTTTGGCTGCTAACCAAAAGGCTGGTGGTTCAATTCTATGCAGGGACGTAGAGACTGACATGCTTTCCTTGTTCTTCTGTAGCTGCTCACAGTATGTTGAAATATCTATGGATCACATATTCTTGGCTGACATAGACAGTTTAAATTCTCTTAATGAATGCTCAGGCTAAGAAAACAATCTCGAGACGTACTGTTAAAATGCACCTAAAGATTGAAGTGGTGTTATTTCAACTTAGAGCTCTTAAGAGACTAGAACCTGAGTCCAGTGACTTAGACCACTCAGTCACTCTACCTGTGCAAGTACTAAACTTGGAAGATGAATGCTTTTGCCAAAGAAAAAAAAAAGCAATCACAATTTACCAGCTGCATGGCACAATATTGCTATGTGACATTTAGACAGCCAGCTCTAAATCTAGTTACAACATCTGGTTGAAAGAGCCAAACACTAGATACGTTGCTGTGAAGCAGAGGATGATTTCAATCCATCAACCTCTGGGTTATGGGCCAGAGGTCCGTTTGGACCCCACACAAAATTTAACTGTTAATTGGATTATTAAGCAATACCAAAGTATTTTTTTCACTTAAAATGTTTTATTTGGTTAAAACAAAGAACATTCATCTCAAAATTCTATAACCAACTTACATTTAGGCTACAAAGATATCTTAATAGGAAAGAAAATGGCAATTTTATCATTTGCACGCACATTTATGGTTTTTCTTTGGAACAAACATAGCACAAACGTCAAATATCAACTTTGATATAAACAAATCAGAGGGTGGATAACAATAATACCTTAAGTAAACAAAATAGTCATTTGTGAGCAATATTTAGTACAGAAATACCACATTACAGACACTGCTCACAGACAGTTTGTTGAACACTATGAGTGAGACACACAGGCTGTCTACATGAATTGCAACTAAGACAAACTTTCTTGTCGACTTGACGAGGACAAAGGTAGCATCTCTTTCTCTTCCCATCAGAGCCTTCTCTATCAGGTTGTTCCGGATTTGGAAGTTCCACCCCAACCATCTTCGTGGCCATATGGATATGGCGCTGCAATGTTGGATTAGCAAACCTGACATGAATGTGAGGTAAGACAAGGTTCTCACCAACGTCCAAGAGAAACATGCGTCGTCTTCGTTTCCTTTCAGAAGATTTCCACTCAGGGAACTTTGCAACCCAGCACACAAATGCAGCAACAGCTCCAACATCTATACAGTTGCCAAACAGAACCACAGGCCATCGGTTCACCTTTCGCCTACAAGAATACATCGTCACCAGATGGTCAAGGTTATCCACTCCACTCTTAGTGGCATTGTAATGCAGTATGATCTGTGGCTTGTGATCATCACCTTCAGTTTGTGAATCGTGGTGCATCGTGGACAGTGCTAAAACAGCTTTGTTGGCCTTTGGTACATGAGAAACAATAGTGACTTGATTCCTGAATCCAAACAATGAACTGTGAACGTCTCGGTCGTTTGCAGCTCTCATGACATCAGGAATATAAGGCTTATTTGAACGGATTGTACCAACATATGTGAGCCCATCAGTCAGTAGGTCTTCAGCCAGTGGAACAGATGTAAAAAAGTTATCGGCAGTGACATTCTGACCACTTCGTCACCATGGTGCAACAAGTTCCTTGACCACTCGAGCTCCCTGACCGATGTTGCGTTCTTCACCAGGCTGCCTACCAAGGTACACATCACCCTTCAATGGATAACTGGTATCAGCATCACAGCACCACCATATTTTCATACCATACTTAGCAGGCTTTGATGGGATATACTGCCGAAAACCAACTCTACCACGAAATGGCACTAATTGCTCATCCACACATAGATCCGTTCCTGGGATATAAAATTTCGGTAGTTGTGCTTGAAACATGATCCAAAAATCCCGGAATGGGGCTAGTTTGTCGGTTGCATGCCTTTCAGCACGAGTAGCCCGGTTGTCAAATCTAAGGTACTTCAGAATGGTGGTGAACCTAGTTCGCGACATGGTGGCACTAAAGATAGGTCTTCCTTCTTTCTCTGACCAAAGTGATGCTACTGGCTCATGGTTAGACTTGTAGACACCAGCCAAGATGCATAATCCTATGAATGCCTTCATTTCATTACTATCAAGAGCCAACCAAGTTTTAGGATTGTCTGGATTTGTTTCATTCCATGCTGTGACTTGTCGTCGAGCTTCTCGATTGGTTTCCAGAACTACAAGATCTATCATTGTCGGGGTAATGAAGAGACCAAAGGCTTCAACAGGTGAAGTACAGCTCACGGCATTGGTTATGCCAGGCGCCTGTCTGATGATATCTTGAGGCTGACGTCTACCTACATTTGGTGGGTTTTTCTGCCACACAGTGCCATTTCGTCCAACTAGCACGTCTTGTATCTCATGCTGAGCTGCAGGATCCTCATCACCCTGATCTTCATCATGGTTCTGTCTGTCCACTTGACCACGGCCTCTACCCCTACCTCGACCACGGCCTTGGGCACAAACTCGTGCATGTCCACTGCCTCTAACAGGTTCAGGTGGATTTTGGTCTGCAGGAAGATTGTTGACACCATTGTTGCCATCTGGAGCAGGCTGAATGGACTCTGTGCCACTGTAATCCGACGGTTCGGAAAGGTGGTCTTCGGCATCATCTGATACATCGGAGTCCTCCTGGCCTGAGTCATCATCTGACTGCAAAATAATTCGCAGGGCCTGAGCAGCTGTATAGCTTGCACGTCTACCTCGTTGAGCCATCATTCACTGAAATATAACACAAAATTCATACATTTAATATAATATGTCTGAATGCAGACGCTAGTCTGAGGATCTCGGTTTGACTGGGTGGGGAATGCGAAGAATTTTCACACCTTCGTTTGGTTTGCAGTCACACTGCAGCAGATCAAACTGCCTGGACAACATCACGCAGTTACAACAGCTGTTTGTTTGGGGCGCTGTAGCCAAATCCGCCACTGACCAGGAAGAAACAATCTCGGCAAAGAAGAAAAATCATTCTCATTGATTGGCCTGGACTGAAAACAGAAATCCGTTCCCTTCAGCCGGGGTTTTTGTTCGCCACAAACGAGACGTTTTTTTTTAAACTTTTCTCCTCAACTTTCACCGGTAAAAGGATTTCTTGGATTCACGCAGTTGTCTTTATTGTTATTTTAGACCCAAAACATAGGACGATAAACACCACTTCCTCTTCTCAGACTATGTTGCTGTGGTTACACAAATGCTGACGGGCACTTCTGTGAGGTTGTATATTATATATATAGTGTATATATTATATATAAAGTTCATATATAAGTTATATATAAAGTTCATCTCAATACTTTGTTATATACCCTTTGTTGGCAATGATAGAGGTCAAACGTTTTCTGTAAGTCTTCACAAGGTTTTCACACACTGTTGCTGGTATATTGGCCCATTCCTCCATGCAGATCTCCTCTAGAGCAGTAATGTTTTGGGGCTGTCGCTGGGCAACACGGACTTTCAACTCCCTCCAAAGATTTTCTATGGGGTTGAGATCTGGAGACTGGCTAGGCCACTCCAGGACCTTGAAATGCTTCTTACGAAGCCACTCCTTCATTGCCCGGGCGGTGTGTTTGGGATCATTGTCATGCTGAAACACCCAGCCACGTTTCATCTTCAATGCCCTTGCTGATGGAAGGAGGTTTTCACTCAAAATCTCACGATACATGGCCCCATTCATTCTTTCCTTTACACGGATCAGTCATCCTGGTCCCTTTGCACTAAAACAGCCCCAAAGCATGATGTTTCCACCCCCATGCTTCACAGTAGGTATGGTGCTCTTTCTCCTCCAAACACGACAAGTTGAGTTTTTACAATAAAGTTCTATTTTGGTTTCATCTGACCATATGACATTCTCCCAATCCTCTTCTGGATCATCCAAATGCTCTCTAGCAGACTTCAGACGGGCCTGGACATGTACTGGCTTAAGCAGGGGGACACGTCTGGCACTGCAGGATTTGAGTCCCTGGCGGCGTAGTGTGTTACTGATGGTAGCCTTTGTTACTTTGGTCCCAGCTCTCTGCAGGTCATTCACTAGGTCCCCCCATGTGGTTCTGGGATTTTTGCTCACCATTCTCGTGATCATTTTGACCCCACAGGGTGAGATCTTGCGTGGAGCCCCAGATGGAGGGAGATTATCAGTGGTCTTGTATGTCTTCCATTTTCTAATAATTGCTCCCACAGTTGATTTCTTCACACCAAGCTGCTTACCTATTGCAGATTCAGTCTTCCCATCCTGGTGCAGGTCTACAATTTTGTTTCTGGTGTCCTTTGACAGCTCTTTGGTCTTGGCCATAGTGGAGTTTGGAGTCTGACTGTTTGAGGTTGTGGACAGGTGTCTTTTGTACTGATAAAGAGTTCAAACAGGTGCCATTAATACAGGTAACGAGTGGAGGACAGAGGAGCCTCTTAAAGAAGAAGTTACAGGTCTGTGAGAGCCAGAAATCTTGCTTGTTTGTAGGTGACCAAATACTTATTTTACCAAGGAATTTACCAATTAATTCATTAAAAATCCTTCAATGTGATTTTCTGGATTTTTATTCTCTCATTTTGTCTCTCATAGTTGAGGTATACCTATGATGAAAATTGGAGACCTCTCTCATCTTTTAAGTGGGAGAACTTGCACAATTGGTGGCTGACTAAATACTTTGCTGTATATATATATATATATATATATATATATGGCGGTGCGCTGGGCTAGAGAGGGGTGACGACCCACCTCTGGGAGGTGCCGTCACCTGGAGTATATAAGCCAAGTGTGGGAGACATATTGTCTCTTCACTGTGGCTCCTGTGCTTGCGTTAGAGTCTCCTGTGTCCCGGTTCTCGTTCTTAATAAAACACATAAAATCTCACCTCGACTCCTTCATAATTTGAGACACAACAACTTCCACCCTTTGGTCCGCTGGATACTCCGTTTGGGCTCACACTGCAAGCAGAGCACCCCAGACTTCGTTTGCAAGAAAAACAAGACCTCCAATTTCAGGGGGTCCAGACTTTGCTTGTTTGGTATGCACCAGAGTTTTAGCACACGTTCAGACGGCACCAAATGAACCAAACTATCCACGGAAGCCACTGTTTGGTCCTTTGGTCCGGCCCAAACACTGGCCATCTGAATGCGCCCTAAGAGATTCACTTGATATTGTTAATGGGACCTATAGTAATTTGAAACAAAGCAGGAGAGCTGTGCTCCGATCTTCACCATGACTCGTGCGCAAAGTCCTCTGCATTTAGTGGACTTGTGTGCAGAGCCATCACTCTGCTACAACAATGCACTCTTTCTGAAGTGGCCATAAAGGAGATCATTTAGTCACAAGAGTGACCTGTCAGAAGCACTGGCATTCGAACCCACACCGCCTGAGAGACTGGAGCCTTAGTTCAGCACCTTTGACCACTCGGCCACATTACCCTACAGAAAACCTCATTCACCTCCGTGCTGGGATCCATTGGTAACAGTCGTAAAATGACCACTTCAAATCGGCATTCTTAAGCACAGGATCATCCTTGAGAGCCAGGTAGGTTTGTTTCTGGTCCTCCTTCCATGCAATCTTTTTTTATGCAGGAGCTTACGAGATCAGAAAGAGGGGCTGGGGTGGGGGTGGGGTTATTCACAGATTGCTAACCTTTGCAGCTTCTATGCATGATTTACAAGGGGGTAATGACCCAAAAGGGCTATGAAAGATTTTAAACACTTCCTTGTTTTTGGCCTCTCCCCTACCTGTATTGTTTCTACCTTGTCCATTACAGGTTTAATGCCATTACCCATAAGGTAGCCAAAGTACATAATCTCCTGCTCTACTAAAGAACATTTAACTGTTTGACCACAATCCTTGTTCTTTAGTATGGACTCCTTCAGTTTAGTCAGATGTTCTTGCCATGTTTCATTGTGAAAAACAATGTCATAAAGGCAAGCAGCACAGAATTAAGTCAGAATGAGTCAAATTCTCAGACTCAAGTCACAATCTCTGGTCAAATTTCAGACGGTTGGGATACTTTTTATTCATTTGCTTCAAGATTGTTGTGTAACCAGGTAATGACCATTGCTTATCATTAGCATAAGAAAACTTGTTGCACATTTTCCACGTGAAACCCACAAAGGAATATTCGTGTCAGAAGGAATCAGTAAATGCCAGCAATCACAGTGCGAATGAAATAATTAGGCTGAGAATGCAGCTTTAACTGAGTCTCTCTGGCGCAATCGGCTAGCAACCGAAAGGATGGTTGTTGGAATCCACCCAGGGATGCAAAGTCTGTCTGTGCTGAAACTTTATCCTTGTGCTTTCATCGGTGCTCAAAGTATGTTGAAAGATCTCAGGATAACATATGCTTGGGCTGACATAAACACTGCAAATTCTCTGAATGAATGCTCAGCCTAAGAAAGCAATGTGGAGAACTGCTGTTAAAATGCACCAGAAGATTGGTGGGATTTGAACCCACACCTCCTGAGAGACTGGAACCTGAATCCAAGGCCTTGGACTGCTCGGCCACACTACCTGCACGTGTGCATCACTTGGCAGGTGAATGTTTTTGCCCAACAAAAAAAGCAATCACAATTTTCCAAATGACTTGTGTCACCAAATGCCTGGCGCAGTATTGCTTTATGACATGTAGTTGACCAGCTCTAAATTTAGTTACAACATGTGGTTGAAAGAGTAAAACACTAGAAACATTGCTATGTAGCAGAGGAAAATTTTCATCCATCAACCTCTGGGTTATGGGCACAACACGCTTCCGCTGCGCCACTTTGCTGTGCAGGTTTAAGTCTGCATTAAGTGCAGCATAGTCTGTAGGTCTCGGTTCCACTGGGTGGGGAATGCCGAGAATTTTCACACCTTCGTTTGGTTTGGTTTGCATTCACACTGCAACGGACCAAACTGCCTGGACAACATCACGCAGTTACAGCAACTGCTCGTTTGGAGCACTGTAGCGCTGGCCACTGACCAGGAAAAAACAATCTCGGCGAAGGAGAAATATAAGGCTCATCGATTGGCCAGGACTGAAAACGGAAATCTGTTTTCTTCAGCCGGGCTTTTTGTCCGCCACAAACAAGACATTTTTTAACTTTTCTCATCGGCTTTCACTGTAAAAGGATTTCTCGGATTCACGCAATTGTCTTTATTGTTATTTTATACCCAAATTCTACTACGGTAAACGCCATGTCCTCTTCTCAGACTACGTGTTGCTATGGTTACACAAACGCCGAGTGGCACTTACGCCCTTTGGTCTGCTGGATACTCCGTTTGTGTCATAAACTTTCCGTACGCTGTGGAAAAGCGCATCGAGGAGGAGAAGGATGGGCGGATTTACGCGCTGGGTTTCACCAAACACACATTTATTGACGTGACACAGTTCAAAAATAAAGACTTACAGGAAGGTAATTATGTACACAAAAAGGCTGATGCAGAAGCGAACAGCGGGCAGACCACTGTGTACCGTGGCCACAGAAAAACACAATTAACACACATGCGCTGGGGACAGGGAGGAAGACTTCATGACGCTCCACTGACACAGGGAAGCGAACTGGGCAAAGGCCTGAGCGTAGCAGTAAAGCTGCAGGGAGAAACGCTATCAGCGTAGCAGCTGACCGCACAGAGAAACACTCAACAAATTGCTCAAGGGCAGGAGCAGTCCAAAAAAGTCCAATTTCTCCCATGGCACGAACAATAAATCCTTTGAGACGTGATGAGCACACGATGGCAAATGATCGTGTAACCCGTATAATGGTCCAGCGGCGTTTGTCTAGCAAAGAGCCGCTTAAATCCAAACACCGCTGGCCACACAAATTGGGCAAACCAGGGCGAGGTGCGGGAAAGATAATTACCGGGGCGGGGAAACAGCCGATAGAACCAGAGGGAGAGCGAAGGGGCGTGGCTGGACTGACAGACTGTTAGCAGCGTGGGAGAAAGTAGGTCACCGAGGCTGACTAACAGCAGCCGGTCAAGCAGTGGCTATGGTAATGGAAAAAGTACAGAAATACTCAAAATGCACATAACCAGTGAAACCAAAACCCACAGAGAGAGTGAGGCTGAGCCGGGGAAAGCCAAGCCGGCTCTGCTCGTGACAGTTTGGCTTCACACTGCAAGCAGAACACACCAGATTTTGTCTGCAGGAGAACTGAGACCCCCGATTTAAGGGGTTCCAGATTTCACTTGTTTGGTGCGCACCAGATGGCATCAAAAGGACCGAACTATCCGTGAAAAGCACTTTTTGGACCGGACCAAACAGTAGCCGCCTGAATGCACCCTAAAGATGCGTTCACACCAAAGGCGAACGGGCAGCGCAAATCCATACAAAGTGAAAGGGAAGACATGAGTATGCGCAAATTTGTGCAGTCACACGTTCACGTCCCAGGCTAGCTGCTAGCTTTGAGATTCTGTCGTCACTGGCATCAAGGTATCACCATTGCAGAGTAAACTAGTTTGAAAATTTGACTCACTCACCTGGAGACTAAGGAGGACTGGGAGCCATTCAGCTAAATCGGGATGTTGTTGTTATTTACACATGGTTCCTGTAACGGACAAGCTAGCAAGCTAGCAACGTAAACACCCCTCATCTTGTGAACTTTTGGAGGCTTGAGACAACATTTTCAGATGAGCCCCTGGTTGGATAATGTAAACATAAGCATGACGTTATTTTGGGAATTTCCAAAGCAGGTTGAACACAGCTGCAGAAGTTTTAAAGGTAACTTTGCCTGTCTGCATATCACTCAGAAGGGGGATTCATGCCTGTTCACGTGTTTACATTGAATTATAATGCCATTGTGCTGCCTGAAAAATCCACTGGATCATGTTTGGTGTGAATGCACCTCAAGAGGTTCACTTGGTATCGTTAATAGGACCTGTAGTAATTTGAAACAAAGCAGGAGAACTGCTCTTCACCATGACTCCTTCACAAAGCCCTCTGCATTTAGAAGACTTTTGTGCAGAGCAATCCTTCGGCTACAGCAATGCACCGTTTCTGAAATGGCCTTAACTGTAGAAGAGCTTGGAAATGAAGAGGCGATGTGATTTATAAACAAAGTTTATTAATCAGCTCTTCCAACAAGTCTCATCTGGTGCAGAGTGGCAGAAGGGAAAAGAGAGAGAATCTCTCCGGCTCACTGGCTTTATACGTGCACACAACAAAAGACATGCATAACAAAGGCTGACATCCCTCATTATCTTAATCCCCCCATTGTCTTGGTATTTCCTCTCCTCGCCTTAGGGGGTGAGGGTGGCTCCTCCGGTCTCCTCCGCCGCGTCTGGGAACGTCTTTGTTCTTCACTCGGCGGTTGAGAGCCTTTGTCCTTTCAGAGGTGTGAAGTCCTTTACATATGTAATTACTAAACATTTCCACATGCTTCAACATATGTAGGTTATGGAATATATGGTTAATATAGACCACAGGCCCCCCAAACAACTAAGAAAAGACAATAGAACGGTTCACAGTCCAGGATAGTTACTATGACATACTAAGTGTTACATCTCTTGCCACGGAAGAAACTTTCTAGCAGCCATGCGTCTAAGAGAGTTCAGTGGTAATCATAACAGCATAGTAAAATCATGAGTCAGCCCTAAACTGTTGCAGCACAATTAGTGAACAATTGTGGAGTGGTTGGTATCAGTCCCTGTGCTGTCTGGGTTTCAATCTTCTCCCAAAACTGCTGTAGGTTGGTTTAGGCGCCCTGCTGGGACCTTCTTGTGAGGAATCTGCAGTGTGGGAAGGAGAGAGGTCAACTGTTCCCTGCCGGGGGGCTGAATTTTTTCTCTTGGGGGGTCTACCCCGCCGAGGTGCTCTCGCCAACTGTGCAGGCTCGTCTTTCAACAGGAAGGCAGGTTTAAGTCTGTCAATGCTGACTGTTTCTTTTCTATCCCCAAAATCAAGCACAAAGTGTTTATCACCATGTTCCAGCACTCTGAATGGCCCATCGCATGCTGGTCAGAAAGTTGGTTTTAAAGCTTCATGCTTAACGAAAACGAACTCAGCGCTTTTTAAAGCTTGAGGGACAAAAACCTGTGGGAAGGAGTGATGAGCTGGACCGGGGAGAGAGCCCGGTCCGTTGCTGCCTAAAAACCTTGGGACTGGAAGATGCCCTGGCTCTGGGTTCTCTGGTAAAAATTCACCTGGAAGTCTGAGAGGTTGTGCAAAGACTAATTCTGCAGGAGAGGCGTCTAGATCCTCTTTAGGTGCAGCACGCAACCCCAATAAAACCCAGGGAAGTTTATTTACCCAATTTGTATCCGTTAGTGAGGCTCTGAGGGCAGCCTTTAAAGACCTGTGAAAACGCTCGCATAACCCATTAGCCTGAGGGTGATAAGCGGTGGTGCGATGAATTGTTGCCCCTAAGCTCTTGGACATGGCTGACCAGAGCTCTGAGACGAATTGAGGCCCCCTATCGGACGTGATGTCCGATGGGACGCCGAAACGTGCCACCCAGTTTGTCAAAAAAGCGCGAGCGACTTCCTCCGCTGTGGTTGCCGCTAGAGGGACTGCCTCTGGCCAGCGTGTGGTGCGGTCTATCATTGTAAACAGGTGTGTGAAACCTTGGGAGGAAGGTAGTGGCCCCACGAGGTCGACATGGACGTGGTCGAACCTTCTAGCAGGGATTGGAAAAGGCTCCAGAGGGGCTTTTGTGTGTCTGTGTATTTTGGCGCGTTGACAAGAAATGCAAGTTTTCGCCCATTCTTTTACGTCTTTGCGCAGGCCTGGCCACACAAACTTTTCGGCGACCATTTTAACCGAGGCGTGCACACCTGGGTGTGCGAGGGAGTGAATTGTGTCGAAAATACGGCGGCGCCATGTAGCTGGTACTAACGGGCGAGGTCGGCTGGTTGAAACATCGCATATTAGGGGGGGTACGCCATCGCGTAAACCCTTTTTCTCCAGCCTTAACCCTGTTGGTCCAGACAGGAGTGCGCGCACGTCTGCGTCACCGCTTTGTTCCTCCGCCATGGCTGCATAATCTATCCCTGCATGGACAGGTGCTGCGTATATGTCTGCGTTAGTGAAGAGCTCTGCTGCTGAGGCAGTATAATCTGTCTCCTCACGCTCTGGAGGTGTCACAGCGCGAGAGAGACAGTCTGCTACTACGTTAAGTTTGCCTGCCACGTGTCGAATGTCTGTGGTGAACTCTGAAATCGCAGCTAGCTGTCTTTGTTGCCTGCCTGACCATGGTTCTGAAATTTTAGCCATAGCAAAGGTGAGCGGTTTATGGTCTACAAAAGCCGTGAAACTCCGCCCTTCTAACCAGAACTGGAAGTGGCGGATGGATAAATGAAGCGCCATCAGCTCTCTGTCAAAAGTGCTGTATTTACGCTCAGTTTGGTTTAGCGATTTGCTGAAGAATGCTAAAGGTTGCCAGACCCCGCTGACAAGTTGTTCTACAACTGCCCCTATAGCTAGGTCTGAAGCGTCTGTGGTTAGCGCGATGCGGGCCAAGGGATCTGGGTGAACTAACAATGTGGCGTTAGCTAGGGCGCTTTTTACTTCCGCGAAAGCGCGTTCGCGCTCAGGGGTCCATTCGACCGCGTTGGAAGCTTTCTTTTTTTTGAGCGCGTCATATAGTGGCTGCATGAGCTGAGCTGCGTGGGGGAGGAAGCGGTTGTAAAAATTAACCATCCCTAAAAATTCCTGTAGCGATTTGACCGTTTGTGGCCGTGGGAAACTTTCTATCGCGTGAACTTTGTCTGGAAGTGGAACAGCCCCCTTCGGAGAGACTCTGTGTCCTAAAAAATCAATTTGTGACACGCCGAATTTGCATTTGGCTGGATTGATTATTAGCCCGTGCTCTTCTAGCCTCTGAAAAACCGTAGTGAGGTGCTGCTTGTGTTCTTCCTCAGACGAGCTGGTTATCAGCATGTCGTCGAGGTAGACGAAGACAAAAGGAAGGTCGCGTAGGACCGCGTCCATCATTCGTTGAAAAGTTTGAGCAGCGCCTTTGAGGCCGAAAGGCATTCGCAGAAATTCAAAAAGGCCAAAAGGGGTTATTACCGCTGTTTTAGGAATGTCTTCTGCTCGGACTGGGACTTGGTAATAACCGCGGACTAAGTCTATTTTTGAAAAAATGCGCGCACCCGCCAGATGTAGTGAAAAATCTTGAATGTGAGGAATTGGGTAACGGTCATGCGCTGTAGCGTTGTTTAATCTGCGGTAATCTCCGCACGGTCTCCAAGAACCGTCGGATTTCGGAACCATGTGAAGTGGTGAGGCCCAGGGGCTCTTCGAGCGTTTAACAATGCCCAATTTTTCAAGAGTTGTAAACTCGTCCCGTGCTATGTTGAGCCTGGCCGCGTCTAAGCGGCGCGCTTTGGCAAAAACGGGAGGTCCCGTTGTGGGAATGAAGTGTTCAACCCCGTGTTTAGCCACAGTGGCTGAGAATTTGGGAATTGTGAGTGCTGGAAATTGGGTGAGGAGTTGCTCAAACTTACCTCCTGCCGTGGTGACGCTGGCCTGCACAGGTGGTGGAGAAACTTGGGCTGAGCATGGAATAGAAGCAAAGGACAGTGCATTAACCAGGCGCCTATTTGCTAGATCTACTAATAACCCATGTGCACACAAAAAATCCGCGCCTAATAAGTTAAAACTCACCGCCGCTACAACAAATGTCCATCTGTAGCTGTGGCCGTGGATGAGGAGGTGCAGGCTCTTTTCGCCGAATGTGTCGATGCTAGAGCCGTTGGCTGCCACGGCTCCGTTGCCCCGGGTGCCCGTGGCTCGATCTGCGTGGGAGGGCATGACGAAACTCAGCTGGGCTCCTGTGTCGATGAGGAACTGCTTGCCTGTGTGTCCATCCGTCACGTACAACAGCTTATTCTTCTCGCCGAGAACCGCTGCCCTTAACGGCTCTCGGCTTTGGCGTTTTCCCGAAATCGCAAATTTGCAGGGGGGAACGCATTTGTGGGCCTTCTCGGCGAAGCGGTGGTGATAATAACAGGCGTCGCTCTGTCTGCTAAGTTTTGGCCGTGTCGCTGTCACCGTGGGCTGGGTCTGCTCAGTGGGTTGTGGCCCCTCGTTGCTCAGGGCGTCAGCTTTGAGGTCTGCGGATGCTGCTGTGGGTGTCAGCTCCTTGCAGGCATTGACGAGCCGATAAGCTTCGTTGGCCAGTGCGCGGAAGTCTTGGTGGTTGTTGCATTTCATGCTGGCGAGTGTCCCTCTCATGTGTGGCGGCAGCGTGCTGAGGAATATAAACTGGAAGAGGAAGTTGTCATTGTCCTCTTCTTTGAGCTGTAGCAAATCCTCCATGAGGGCCTTCGGTTTGCACCCTCTGTGGCCGTAGACCGCCAGGATCTTCTCGGCTCTCTCTTCCGCTGATGGGACGTAGTTCGCCACGATGGTTGCTTTGAGCGTCTCATATTTGTCCCGGGCCGGTGGTCACCGGATCATGCTCCGCACACACTTCGAGGTGGCGGCGTCGAGTTTGGAGACGATATGGTAAAATTTGGTATCGTCAGCCGTGATGCCCGCCAGTGTAAACTGGGCTTCAGCCTGCTGAAACCAAGAGGCGGGGTCTTCTTGCCAGAAGTCTGGCAGCTTGACAGCGACGGCATTCATGCATACCATCACTGCTGTGCCCGCCGGGTGAGAGTGCCTTGCCTTGGCTCTCACGGCGGTGTTGGTGCTCGGTTGAGCCCTCTCAATCTCTTCTGCCGGGGGGAACAGTTGTCCATCTGTTCCCTCGTCTGCGTGGGTCGCCACGGATGAGTCGATTCAATTCAATTCATTTCAATTCAACTTTATTTATATAGCGCCATTTCACAACAACAGTCATCTCATAGCACTATCAACTGTAGGGGGGACCCCCACAGTTGCAGAAAGACCCCAGCAATCAGGCGATCCCCTGTGAGCAAGCACTTGGCGACGGTGGAGAGGAAAAACTCCCTTTTAACAGGAAGAAACCTCCAGCAGAACCAGGCTCAGGGAGGGGCAGTCATCTGCTGCGACTGGCTGGGGGGTGAGGGGATAGAGAAGAAGAAAAGAACAGACATGTAGAGAGCAAACAGCACGATGGGGACTCAATCTATGGGAGAGAACAAACAAATGTTAATGACCAGCAAAAAAAAAAAATTTCATAGAGAGTGAGGAAAGGAGTGAGGCCCAGTGCATTACTGGAGGTCCCCCGGCTGACTAAACCTATTAGCAGCATAACTAAGGGAGGGTTCAGAAACACATGATCCCTCCCTAATTGTAGGCTAGATCAAAAAGGTAGGTTTTAGCCCTATTCTTAAAAACAGAGATCGAGTCTGACTCCCGAATCCAGATTGGCAGCTGATTCCACAGGAGAGGAGCTTGATAACTGAAGGCTCTGCCTCCCATTGTACTTTTGGAGATTCTAGGTATTAAAAGTAATCCTGCATTTTGGGAGTGTAGTGCTCTGTTAGGATAATACGGTAGTATCAGATCTTTTAAATAAAAAGGAGCCTGATTGTTTAGAGCTTTGTAAGTGAGAAGAAGGATTTTAAACTTAATTCTAAACTCTATGGGAAGCCAATGAAGGGAGGCCAGAACCGGAGAGATATGATCTCTCTTTCTAGTACCTGTTAAAACTCTTGCTGCAGCATTTTGGATCAGCTGAAGACTTTTTAAAGATGTTTTAGGACAGCCTGATAATAAAGAATTACAATAATCTAATCTCGAGCTAACAAAAGCGTGGATCAGCTTCTCAGCATCACTCTGAGACAAGATGCTCCTAATCTTGGCAATATTACGCAAATGATAGAAGGCAGTCTTAGAAACAAATTTAATATGTGAATTGAAGGACAAATCCTGATCAAAAATAACTCCAAGGTTCCTCACAGAGCTATTAAGAGAAAGAGTAACTGCGTCCAAACTGAAAGTTTGATTTGGAAAGGAATTTCTAAGGTTTTTTGGACCAACAAGAATGACTTCAGTCTTATCTGAATTTAATAGCAGGAAATTACAAGTCATCCAAGCTTTGATTTCCTTAAGACAGGCTTCTAACTTGGCTAATTGATTAGTATCATCTGGCTTCATTGACAGGTATAATTGTGTGTCATCTGCATAACAATGAAAATGTATACAGTGCTTTCTAATAATGTTGCCTAACGGAAGCATATATAAACTAAAAAGAGTAGGGCCTAGCACAGATCCCTGTGGAACTCCATGACTAAGCTTTGAGCTGAAAGAAAACTCATCATTTACATGAACAAACTGGAACCTATCAGATAAATAAGATCTAAACCACTGCAACAAAGTTCCATTAAGTCCAACATAGTGTTCTAATCTATCAAGTAGAATATTATGATCAATAGTATCAAAAGCTGCACTAAGATCTAAAAGGACAAGTACAGAAACTAGTCCATTATCAGATGCAATGAGGAGGTCGTTAGTGACCTTCGCTAAGGCTGTTTCAGTACTATGATGGATTCTAAACCCAGATTGAAACTCTTCAAGTAAACGATTTCCCTGCAGGTGGTCAAATAATTGCGTAGCAACAACTCTTTCTAAGATTTTTGAAATGAAAGGGAGATTAGAGATTGGTCTATAGTTAGCTAAAGCTCCTGGATCTAGCGTTGGCTTTTTGAGTAAGGGTTTAATTACAGCCGTTTTAAAAGCCTGCGGTACATGGCCTAAAGTTAATGAAGAATTGATTATATGAAGAATAAAGCTACCAATAAGTGGGAAGACTTCTTTAAATAACCTGGTAGGAATAGGATCTAAAAGACAAGTTGAAGGTTTGGATGAGGAAACTACTTTGTCTAACTCACAAAGGTCGATTGGAGTAAACTCATCAAGACAGACATCAATAGAAGGAGTTGTAGTAGTTACAGTATTTAAGTTAACTGTGGGAAGAATCTGATTGATTTTATCTCTGATGGATGAAATTTTATTATTGAAAAAGTTCATAAAGTCCTGACTAGTAAGCTCTAAGGGGATGCTAGGATTGACAGAGTCCTGACTCTTTGTCAACCTGGCTACAGTACTGAAAAGAAACCTGGGATTATTCTTGTTCTCTTCTATTAATGCAGAGTAATAACTCGTTCTAGCTTTTCTAAGAGATTTTTTATAAATTAAAAGATGATTTCTCCAAGCTAAATAGATTTCATCTAAATTAGTAGAGCGCCATTTTCTTTCTAATTGACGAGTCTTCTGTTTTAAGCTACGAGTTTCTGTGTTGAACCAAGGAGTTAAAAATCTCTGATTAGACTTTTTCTTTTTTAAGGGGGCCACCAAGTCTAGAGCCTGATGCAGAGAAGCTGAAACACTATCCACCATGTTATCAATTACAGAAGGAGCAAGCTGTCTATAGCTTATTTCCGTTGTGTTGACACATGGCATAGAGGAAACAATCTGCATAAATTTGGAAACAGCATCATCTGAGAGGCATCTACTGTGATAATATTTTTCTTTAGGAGCCAAATAGTCAGAAATAGTAAAATCAAAGGTTAACAGACAATGGTCTGACAGTACAGGGTTATGAGGAGACACTACAAGATTTTCTATTTCTATGCCATATGTCAGAACAAGGTCCAATGTATGGTGGAGGTAATGAGTAGAATTTCCTACTTTCTGAGAAAACCCAATCGAGTCTAATATTGAATTAAAAGCCACATTAAGGCAGTCACTATCTACATCCACATGTATATTAAAGTCCCCTACTATAATTATTCTATCAGATTTCAACACTAAATCAGCTAAGAAATCAGCAAATTCGGATAAAAATTCTGAATAGGTTGATGGGGGACGATAAACAATGGCAAATAAAATTGGGTTTAACCTGAAATTGCTAAAGTGCCCAATACTGAGGACCAGGCCCTCAAAGGAATTATAACATGTTTTTTGCTTTACATTAACTAGTAATTTGGAATGGTAAATTGTTGCTACTCCTCCTCCACAACCAGAACTTCTGGGATTTTGACAGTTTAAATAACCAGAGGGAGTTGATTCATTTAAACCAACATAATCCTCTTGTCCTAACCAAGTCTCTGTAAGGGAAATTAAATCAATCTGATGATCAATTAACAGATCATGGACTAACAGAGACTTGGGAGTTAGAGACCTAATATTTAACAAACCACATTTAATTTTTAAATTATGAGGAGGAACAGAGGCCAAATCATTCAATTTAGAGGCTTTATGTTTAATTTGAGTTTTACCAATATTTTGCTTTATCACTTTGGGATGCTTATACATTATATTTTTATTCACTTTGGAGGGAGCAGACAACGATTCTCTGATGGGGAAGACAGGGGCTAAGCTGAGGGGTGGCGGATGAAGAGGAGCTGCAGAGAGGCGTGTAAGACTACGACTCTGCTTCCTGGTCCCAACTCTGAGTAGTCATGGTTTTGGAAATTTGGATAAAAAAGATGCCAGATTGTTAGATAAATGAGAAGCACCATCCAAAGTGGGATGAATGCTGTCTCGTCTCATAAGACCAGGTTTTCCCCAAAAAGAGCTCCAATTGTCAATGTAGCCCACGTCATTTTTAGGACACCACACAGACAGCCAGCGGTTCAAGGATGACGAGCGACTAAACATGTCATCACTGGTCAGATTGGGGAGGGGCCCAGAGAATACTACAGTGGCAGACATCGTTTTGGCAAACTCACACACCGATTCTATATTAAGTTTCGTGACTTCCGACTGCCGGAGACGGATGTCATTAATGCCGGCGTGAATAACAATTGTGGAATATTTACAGTTACTTTTAGCCAGCATTTTCAAATTTGACTCGATGTCGCCTGCTCTGGCCCCAGGAATACATTGGACTATGACCGCTGGAGTCTCTAGGTTCACGTTTCTGACTACAGAGTCGCCAATGATCAGAGTTTTTTCCTCAGCGGGTGTGTCGCTGAGCGGGGAAAAACGATTAGAAACGTGAACAGGTTGGTGGTGTACCGGGGCTTTGCGACTAGGCTTCCTTCTCACTGTCACCCACCCAGTCTCCTCGCTGCTGAGGAGAGCCGGGGAACCGCTGACAGGGGGGCCTAAGCTAGCTAGCTCCGCTGCAGGTAATGGGCGTCCGTCGAGATTAACTGGCGCAGACAGTGTTTCAATGCAGCGGAGCCGGGATTCCAAATCAGACAACCTCGCCTCGAGTGCCTCAAAAAGACAACATTTATTACATTTACTGTTATCGCTAAAAGAGGCAGAGGTGTAGCTAAACATCTGACAGAGAGAGCACACCAGAGGAGAGGAAACAGAGGTAGTAGCCATAGCTAGTGGCTAGAGAGCTGGAGAGCAAACCACACAGGCAGACAGCAAAACAGGAAGTGACGATACGTTACCACAAGGAAGTGACGATCCCCCCGATTGCGGGGGTATGCCTCAGGTCCATACTCGCGTCAGGGTCACCAGTGTAGAAGAGCTTGGAAATGAAGAGGCGATGTGATTTATAAACAAAGTTTATTAATCAGCTCTTCCAACAAGTCTCATCTGGTGCAGAGTGGCAGAAGGGAAAAGAGAGAGAATCTCTCTGGCTCGCTGGCTTTATACGTGCACACAACAAAAGACATGCATAACAAAGGCTGACATCCCTCATTATCTTAATCCCCCCATTGTCTTGGTATTTCCTCTCCTCGCCTTAGGGGGTGAGGGTGGCTCCTCCGGTCTCCTCCGCCGCGTCTGGGAACGTCTTTGTTCTTCACTCGGCGGTTGAGAGCCTTTGTCCTTTCAGAGGTGTGAAGTCCTTTACATATGTAATTACTAAACATTTCCACATGCTTCAACATATGTAGGTTATGGAATATATGGTTAATATAGACCACATTAACAGAGATTGTTTGGGTGACCTGTTTAAAGCATTGACAGTGGTGGGGTTTGAACCCACGCCTCCTGAGAGACAGGAGTTTTAAGGCAGCGCTTTTGACCACTCAGCCACACTACCCCAGAGATGGCATCCTTCAACTCCGCACTGCGATGCATTGGTATAAATAGTAAAATGAGAGATTAAAATCGGCATTCTACAACACAGGATCTTCCTTGAGATCCAGCAATGTTCGTTTCTGGTCCCCTTTCCAAGCACGGTTTTTTTGGCAGGAGCCTACGAGATCAGAAAGAAGGGCTGGGGGGGTCATTCACAGAGTGCTAACATTTGCAGCTTCTATGTGTGATTTAGATGGCGGTAACGACCCAAAAGGGTTTACGAAGGATTTCAGATACTTTTGTGTTTTTGGTCTCTCCCCCACCTGTATTGTTTCTACCTTGTCCATGACAGGTTTAATGTCAAGACCCAGAAGATAGCCCAAGTACAGGGTCTCCTGCTCTTCTAAAGAACATTTAACTGTTAGACCTCAATCCCTGTTCTTTAGAATGAACTCCTTCAGTTGAGTCAAGTGTTCTTGCCATGTCTTATTGTGTAAAACAATGTCATTAAGGCAAGCAGCACAGAATTAAGTCAGAAAGAGTGAAATTCTCAGACTCAAGTCACCACCTCTGGCTCAATTTGAGACGGGTGGGATGCTTTTTATTTATATGCTTCAAGATTATTGGCTAACCAGGTAATGGCCACTGATTGTCATTAGCATATGAAAACTTGTTGCACATTTTCCACATGAAACCCATAAAGGAATATTTGTGTCATCAGCAATGAGGAAATGCCAGCAATCACAGTACGAATGAAATAATTATGCAAAGTGTGCAGCATTAACTGAGTCTCTGTGGCGCAATCGGTTAGCATGTTTGGCTGTTAACCAAAAGGCTGGTGGTTCAAATCCACCCAGGGACCACTGACTTTCAGTACAACACAGAGTCATGCCACCTTCAGAAATTCTCTCATGACTCAGCTGTTGTGGGGCGTATAGGAGGGGGAGTACAGGACACTGGTAGACAGATTTGTGGAGTGGATGGAGCAGAATCACCTGAGGTTGAATGTCAGCAAGACCAGAGAGGTGGTGATTGACTTCAGGAAGAGGAAGATGCCTTCTCAGCCACTGCAGATTAGGGGTGTGTGTGTGGGAATGGTTGACGACTACAAACATCTGGGTGTCAGGATCAGCAGCCTGTTGGACTGGAGAGCCAACACTGATGCTGTGCACAAGTGTGGGCTGGCTGCTTTTCCTTTCCTCTTGCCTAGACCAAAGACAGAAATGGATGGTGGTTAGTTCAAGCAAGTTCAACACATATACAGGCACATCTCAAAAAATTAGATCATGAAAAAGTTCAGTATTTTTTGTCACTCATTTCAGAAAGTAAAACCCATATATAGCTTCATTACACGGACAGTGATATATTGCAAGTGTTTATTTTAATTTTGAAGATTATGGCTATAGCCCATGTTAACCAACATTTCAGCGGCCAACATTTCTATTTAAAAACTATTTTTTAAATTAATTTTATGTAATATTCTAATTTTTTGCGAAACTGAATTTAGGATTTTCAAGGACTATAGGCCATTTGCAAGCAAGTGAACCCCAACACAGAACCCCAACACCACTGGCCCCGTGACTGAGATGGATAATGTAGCTCCTTTCTGGATTCTGGATTTCTTAACCAACAGGACGCAGAGAGTAAGGGTCAATGGTACATTGTCTGACCTAAAGTGCTCTTCTACTGGCTCTCCTCAGGGGTGTGTGTTGTCACCACTACTCTTCATCCTGTACACAAACATGTGTCGGAGCAGACAACAGACACATTATAAAGTATGCTGATGATTCAGCTATTGTCAGTCTCCTCCAGGATGGTGAGAGTGGCGACGGCCCAGTAGTTGATGATTTTGTTCACTGGTGTGAGGATTCCTACCTGCAGCTGAATACGACAAAAACTAAAGACATGATTATTGACTTTAGGAGGAAAACTCCCAGGCACAAAGTCACCGTACTAAAAGGCCAGACCACCGAATGTGTACAATCCTACAAATATCTTGGGACGATTATTGATAGTAATTTAAACTTTGAAGAGAACTGTGAAAGGGTGTGCAAAAAGGGTCAGCAACATCTGCATTGCTTGAGAAAACTTTCACGCTTCCAAATTGATCGAACCATAATGACAATGTTTTATCGGGCTTTTATTGAATCTGTTTTATCCTTTTCTTTAGTGTCATGGTTTGGTCAGATAAAACTGAAACAGAGGAAATCCTTGGATCAGGTAGTTAGATGGTCCAGTCGTTTGCTTGGTGAGTCACAGCTGAGCCTGACATCCCTGTACACCAGACAGGTACAGAGGATGGCTACCTCCATTTTAAATGATGACTCCCACCCTTTGCACTGCAACTTTCAGCTTCTTCCCTCAAGACGGAGGTTTGCTGTCCCAAAAAGTAAAACCCAGTGCTACAAAAACAGCTTTGTTCCTGCTGCTGTCAAAGAGTTGAACAAGCTGTAACAATATATTGCACATAATTTAGGTACCTATTTATTTACTCCATTTTATATTTACTTACTTTTGTAGGATGTTACTTGGGTTCTAAATATTTTATTGGGTTTTAGACCTTTGAGTTTTTAACCTCTATGACTAGTTTTTAACTTTTAATATGACTCTTCTCTCTTACCTCTGGTTTTTCTCCCATCTCTTTGTCTTTTTATACCCTGATTGATGGAGCCTTGAGTATTTTTTATCATGTTTATAGTCAATTTCATGTGTGCCTGTGTTTGTGTCTATGTTGAATGTAATTTGTGGCTTGTAAATATGGACGTCACCAGACTGCAAAACAAATCTACCTACGGGTACAAATAAAGTAACCTGAACCTGAACCTCCTTTATATTCAGGTAGTCTTTTTTTGGCATATGTTTATCTTTCTAAAATGTGTCTTGGAATTCCTGTTGATTACAAAATATATTAACTAAAGTAATATATTGACCAAGTTTAAATTAAATTAAATCACCCTTTATTGTCATTCAATCCATACAGCCAATCATGTACAGTCGAATGAAATTGTGTTTCTCTTATCTACAGTGTTAATCACACACACACCCATATCATATACCGAATCAGAGGGGTCGCCGCCATGCAAGGCCCCGCTACAGTCATGTATAAAATGATTAATAACCTGATGGGGGTTGACAGTTGTGTGATCTCCTGGATTACTGACTACCTGACGGGCAGACCACAGTTTGTCCGGCTGGGCAATGTCTTGCGGAATGTCTCCGGGTGCTCCACAGGAGACTGTGCTCTCTCCTTTTCTCTTTACCTTATACACCACTGACTTTCAGTACAGCACAGGGTCATGCCATCTGCAGAAATTCTCTGACGACTCAGCTGCTGTGGGGCGTATAAGAGGGGGAGAGGAGGGGGAGTACAGGACACTGGTAGACAGATTTGTGGAGTGGAGGAGCAGAAGCCAAAATCATCAAAAATAAAATAAATAAATGCTTGAATTATATCACTGTCTGTGTAATGAATCTATTTAATATATGGGTTTCACTTTCCAAAATGAGTGACAAAAAATATCAAACTTTTTCATGATATTCTAATGGATAGACCTGTATCCGCAATGGACAACGACGCAGCCACTTCCGGTACGGCCAAGCTCGGTGAAAACAAAAGCACATGGTCTGTTTCATGTGGAAACAGATTCTAGAAAGAATTTACACACAACTTAATGCACAGCACCAAAGTGCAACACGTACACAAACCAGGGCTTTAACCAGGATTAGCATATTTCATCGTTTTGCTCTCACAAGCAAATACTTGTGAAAAATCACTGTAAATCGAAAAATCACTCACCATCGATGGTTCTCTCACTTTCATCTTAAGCTTGTCCGTAGTCCGGTTCTATGCTGGGCTGCCATCTGTATCTGTATGTATCTGTGGATCTGCCACCAAGCACAGAAAACTCCGCTCCTCTTCATTGGACCACGGTGTAGATTTCCGCGAAACCTACAACGCCATCTCTATTAATATCGTGTTTACTAGGTGACCGAGTTTACTCCGTGAACTTTCGCAAATGGCGGTTTGGCGATTCTTCAGAAGACGGACACATTCATGACGTTATGCCCTGACCAATCAGTGGCCTGCAGTCTGTTGACGTCACATTCGGACTTCACCTCCCAGAATGCATCGTGTGTTTGTCACGTGGGCAAGCTTCCGAACATAGCCTGCGTTGATATGTGGCTGTTAAATTACAATACTGTTTAAAACATTTTTTTAATAAATTAAAAGTTGTTAAGAGTGGAAAATTTGTGAGCAGCAAACTAATGTGCAAAATTCACAATTTAATAACAGGTGAGAATTTATGAGAAAAAATTACAAAGAAGCACAACTAGCATATGCTTTTAAGTGTGCATGGACTTCAAAACATTTCACATCCTAAATTTGTCATCACCCGCAGCTCACGGGCTTCCACCTCAGCTGCGCGCACACCTGCTCCTCGTTAGGCTCAGCTATTTATTCCATCCTGCCCTGAGCTGCGGCCTGGAGCCGTCTGTCTCCCTGCGTAATCTACTCAGCAACTTCCTTCTCATCAGGCCTGCTGACGACTTGTCTGATACGTAAGCTGTCATTATTGCCTTACCTTTTCCCGTTCAGACTTCCCCTGTGCACAGGTGGATTCCTTGGCGGCGGACTCACTTCCCCTCGTCACGCTGCTCCTCCACTTCGCTGCATCATCCCGGACGCACAGCAGGACGCTGTCTCCCAGGCTTGGGACTTGCCACGCCAGCCACCGCGCTGCTACAAGTAAGCACAGTACATCTTCACTCTCCCGTGTGGTTGCCCAGCTAATCCCTGCTCTCCTCTCTTATAGGGTTGCCTGGCCGAACGGTGAACTGCTCTGTCCTGACTGCATCCTCCACCCACATCACACTCATATCTCTCATACACGCATCCACACACAAACATTGCTGTAAATAAAGCTTTCAAATCTGTCTGAGTCTGCGTGCGTGTTTCCTGGGCCGAATAATATGTCAGTACGGCTCCAGCAAAGCGGCCCAGCGGACAGCGGGCTCACCCGCCGTTTTACCACCCTCGAGGCTCGGGTAGATTTGATAGCTCATCAGCAGCAGGTGATTTTGAACCAACTAACCTCAATTACTAATCGGTTGGACCGCCTGGACCCTCCGCGGCCTTTCCCTCCGGGTCCTCTTGGCGGTGCGGCTCCGGGTGCTTCCACGACCGGCCAGCCTAGCTCGGGAGCGCCTACCCGTCTCACACCTATCCCAACTCCTGCTCGCTTCAGCGGTAAACTCGGTGGAGCAAAGGGGTTTATCCTGCAGTGTGAGTCAGTGTTTCTGCGCGTTCCCGGGGATTTTCCCTCAGACCATAGCCGAATAGGGTACATGGCTAACCTTCTAAAGGGGCGAGCGTTAGCTTGGGCTTACGCTGTAATGACGAAGCCCAGCTACGCAAACCTCTCGTATGACCGGTTCGTGCGGGACTTTCTAGAAGTCTTTGATCATTCCCGACTTGACAGCGTCCTCGCGGACTGGCTCCTCAGTCTCCAACAGGGAGCCCGGTCCGCGGCGGAGTACGCGGTCGACTTCCGGGTGGCAGCGGAGGAGGTGGGCTGGGGAGAGGCTTCTCTCTGCAGCATTTTCCTCCGTAGCCTCAATTCTGGTCTGAGGGATGAACTAGCTGGTCGGGATCTCCCAGGGCGACTCTCTGAGCTGATCTCGCTCACGATTAGCCTGGACAACAGGCTGCGTGAGCGGGCTGCGGAGCGGAAGTCTGTCAGCCGCTCGCGTGGAGCTTCCCTCCGTCCAGCTCAGTCGCGCCTCCTGGCGTTACCAGCTCCGGAGTCCGCCGATAAACCAGAGGACATGGCCATCGGGCGCACTAGGCTCTCTCTAGCGGAGAGACAACACCGGCGGGAACGGGGTCTCTGCATGTACTGCGGAGATAACCAGCATCCCGTGGAGCTGTGCCCGGTGAAGCCAAAACGGGGAAGTCCACGAGTCACTATAGGGGGCCTCGCGGACTCTAACCGATCCAATCCCCTATCTTCTTGCACATTGCCCATACGTTTCTGCCACAACTCCACTGGGCATTCCACTCACACACTGGTGGATTCCGGGGCAGAGCAGAACTTTATTTCTAAGAGCCTGGCAACCCGTTTGGGTATACCCTGCCAACTGCTGCCTAACCCCCTGAACTTGGTGACGCTCTCACGCTCTTCTCTGGGCACAGTTACACATCGCACTAAGCCAGTCCCCATCATCGTCTCCGGCAACCACCGGGAGGATCTGACCCTCTACATCCTGCCCTCCTTGTCGGACCGTGTCATTCTGGGTTACCCCTGGCTGCGGCTGCATAACCCTGTCCTGGATTGGAGAACCGGCAGCGTCCTGTCCTGGAGCACCTTCTGCATGGGCACCTGCCTCCAGTCGGCAGCCTGTGCTCCATCTGCCCCTCTGCCGGCCCTGGTCTCTGAGCCCCCGGACCTGACCCTGGTGCCGCAGGAGTTCCATGACTTGGGGGCAGCTTTCAGTAAGTCCAGAGCCTTGTCCCTTCCGCCGCATCGACCCTACAACTGTGCTATTAACATCCGCCCGGGGGCGCCCCTGCCATCTGGTCGCCTATACAGTCTCTCTGCACCGGAACGCGAGGCGATGGATACTTACATAAAGGTGTCACTCAGCGCTGGGATCATCCGCCCCTCCTCCTCCCCGCTTGGCGCGGGTTTTTTCTTCGTGGGTAAGAAGGATGGGTCCCTACGTCCCTGTATTGACTTCAGAGCTTTAAACGACATCACGATTAAGGACTGTTACACCCTGCCGCTCATGGACACCACTTTCCACTCCCTCCAGGGGGCGACCTGGTTCACCAAGCTTGACCTCTGCAGTGCCTACCATCTCGTTAGGATCCGGGAGGGGGACGAGTGGAAGACGGCCTTTAGGACACCCAGCGGCCACTTCGAGTATCTCGTGATGCCGTTCGGGCTCACCAACGCACCTGCCGTCTTCCAACGCCTTATAAACGATGTTCTGCGGGACTTCCTGGGAGTGTTCGTCTTCGTCTATCTCGACGACATTCTCATCTTCTCCAGATCACGCGAGGAGCACCAGGCCCATGTGAGGCGGGTCCTGCAACGTCTGTTGGAGAATCGTTTGTTCATTAAGGCAGAGAAGTGTGAATTCTACGCCCAGACCACCTCCTTCCTGGGGTTCGTGATCTCCCACAATCAGATCCTCCCCGACCCCGCTAAGGTTAAAGCGGTGGTCGAGTGGCCCACGCCGACCTCAAGGAAGCAGGTGCAGCAATTCATCGGGTTCGCTAATTTCTACCGGTGCTTTGTCTCCAACTACAGCGCCATCGTCTCCCCCCTGACCCGCCTCACGTCATCTAAGGTGCCTTTTCAGTGGTCTGAGGAAGCGGCTACCGCCTTTAAGACTCTCCAGGCGGAGTTCTCGTCCTCCCGGGTCCTGACCCAGGTCGATCCCGCTCTTCAGTGTCTGGTGGAGGTTGACGCGTCCGATACGGGGGTGGGAGCGGTGTTGTCCCAACGATTACCGGTGGATGGCGTTAAGCGGCCCTGTGCCTTCTTCTCCAGGAAGCTATCGGCGGCAGAGCGAAATTATGACGTCGGCGACAGGGAGCTCCTCGCGGTCAAGCTCGCTCTACAGGAGTGGCGTCACTGGCTAGAGGGGGCAGCCCAGCCTTTTGTGGTCTGGACGGACCATAAGAACCTCGAGTACCTGAGGTCAGCGAGGCGCCTGAATGCCCGCCAGGCGCGCTGGTCTCTATTCTTTACTCGCTTTAACTTTACCATCACGTACCATCCATGTTCAAAGAATGGGTTGCCCGACGCCCTGTCCAGACAGTTCGCCCCAGAGGGTCCAGAGAATTCCGAGCATACCATCCTGCCCGATTCGTGCGTCGTGGGGGCGATTGCATGGTCCATCAAGGACAAGATTCTGAAGGCTCAGGAGGCGGAGCCGGATCCCAGCGGGGGGCCAGAGAGGAGACTGTATGTTCCTTCGGTGGTTCGGGGCGAAGTGATCCACTGGGCCCACACCTCCAAACTCTCCTGTCACCCAGGCACCACCTGCTTGGTGAGTTGGCTGCAGCGCTCGTTTTGGTGGCCGGGTCTTCAGAAGGATGTTACCAACTATGTCCGGGCCTGTCCCCAGTGCGCCACCGGCAAGTCTCCGAACTCTCCACCTGCGGGCCTACTCCAGCCCCTGCCGGTTCCGGGCAGGCCCTGGTCTCACATCGCCCTTGACTTTGTCACCAGACTTCCTGTCTCTAACACCTTTGACACGGTTCTGACCATTGTGGACAGGTTCTCCAAGGCCGCTCATTTTGTGCCTCTTCAGGGTCTCCCTTCGGCGCGTGAGACGGCCGATCTCCTGGTCCAGCATGTCGTCAGGCTGCATGGAATTCCGCTGGACGTGGTCTCGGACCGAGGTCCGCAGTTTGTCTCCTAGGTTTGGAGGAGCTTCTGCAGCGCCTTAGGGGCTACTGTCAGTCTCTCTTCTGGTTATCACCCCCAGTCCAACGGGCAGTGCGAGCACACGAACCGGGAGTTGGAGGCCGCCCTGCGCTGCGTGACATCGTCCAACCCTTCATCTTGGAGCTCCTACCTGACCTGGGTGGAGTACGCCCATAACTCGGCCCGGTCCACTGCTACTGGGGTGTCACCTTTTCGAGCGTCCTTGGGGTACGACCCCCCTGTTTTCCCTGAGCAGGAGGGTGAGCTGGCCGTTCCTTCGATCCAGGCGCACATCAGGCGCTGCCGGAGCGTGTGGACCAAGACCAGAGACGTGCTTTTACGCACAGCGGCACGCAACAGCTCCACCGCCAATCGCCACAGAAGGCCGGCTCCTGCCTACCAGGTGGGTCAGCGAGTTTGGCTCTCCTCCCAGGACATCAGCCTAAAAGGTGAGAAGAAGAAGCTGGCACCGAGGTTCCTCGGCCCCTTCACCATATCTAAGATTATCAACCCGGTGGCTGTGCGTTAGCCCCCCCCCTCCCTCCGTGTGTGTCCCACCTTCCACGTCTCTAAGATCAAACCTGTCCTTTCCAATTCACTCTGCCCTCCGCCTAGGTCTCCTCCTGTGTCTAGGATGATCGACGGTGACCCGGTGTGGGGTGTTACCGCCATCCTGGACTCCCGGCGTCGGGGTCGTGGGCTGCAACATCTGGTGGATTGGGAAGGTTATGGTCCGGAGTGGAGATCCTGGGAGCGCTCTTCGTGGGTGTTGGAGCCTGACCTCATCGCGGAGTTCCACCGGACACACCCAGGTAAGCCAGCGCCAGAAGGCGCTGGAAGGGGGGGAGTACTGTCATCACCCGCAGCTCACGGGCTTCCACCTCAGCTGCGCGCACACCTGCTCCTTGTTAGGCTCAGCTATTTATTCCATCCTGCCCTGAGCTGCGGCCTGAAGCCGTCTGTCTCCCTGCGTAATCTACTCAGCAACTTCCTTCTCATCAGGCTTGCTGACGACTCGTCTGACACGTAAGCTGTCATTATTGCCTTACCTTTTCCCGTTCAGACTTCCCCTGTGCACAGGTGGATTCCTTGGCGGCGGACTCACTTCCCCTTGTCACGCTGCTCCTCCACTTCACTCCATCATCCCGGACGCACAGCAGAATGCTGTCTCCCAGGCTTGGGACTTGCCACGCCAGCCACCGCGCCGCTAAAAGTAAGCACAGTACATCTTCACTCTCCCGTGTGGTTGCCCAGCTAATCCCTACTCTCCTCTCTTATAGGGTTGCCTGGTCGAACGGCGAACTGTTCTGTCCTGACTGCATCCTCCACCCACATCACACTCATATCTCTCATACATGCATCCACACACAAACATTGCTGTAAATAAAGCTTTCAAATCTGTCTGAGCCTGCGTGCGTGTTTCCTGGGCTGAATAATATGTCAAAATTATTTTTTGTATTGTTTTGTTCAGTTTATTATGAAACATGACTAAGCATTAACCTCTTCTGGTAACACTGTTCTATATCATAGACTTGCGTTAACCACTGTGTGGCACTATATATTGTGTCAGGTATTTTGATATTGATGAGTTCTGCGCGGGACTATTTTCCATCATGGAAAGTTTGGTGCACATCGGACAGGTTTTGCTCGAGTTACAGCTGCTTGATTTTGTAAGGGGAGGAGTCAAACTTCGCCATAGCACTTCCTTGTCAGTTATGTGTTGTCCACCCATATAGGACTATATATGACAGTTACCTAAACCTATGTTCCAAATTTCATGACTCCAGGACCTTCCCACCCCTCCCCATAAGCTCACGGATTAAATGGCGAGGAGGGCGTGTCCATGGTAACGTGTGACATCATGCTAAAGTTGATGTGCAGTTATGATCATGGCTGTGGTCTGATGAATCTCAGAAAATTTCACATCATTCTGCCCAGTCATGCATGAGTAATAAATAAAACAGTTTTCAGCAATTCTTTTGTTAACCACTATTTGGCGCTATATTGGTTTTCAGGTATTTTGATGTCATTGCGTTCGTGGCGGGACTATTTTCCATCATGGAAAGTTTGGTGGACATGGGACATTTTTTGCCCGAGTTACAGGTGGTTGAAGTTGTACGAGGAGGAGTCAAAATTCGCCATGGCGCCATGGCAACACTTCCTTGTCAGTTATGTGTTGTACACCCATATAGGACTATATGTGACAGTCATCTCAACCTATGTTCCAAATTTCATGACTGCAGGACCTTCCCACCCCTCCCCATAAGCTCACGGATTGAATGGCGAGGAGGGCATGTCCATGGTAACACGTGTGACGTCATGCTAAAGTTGATGTGCAGTTATGATCATGGCTGTGGTCTGATGAATCACAGAAAATGTCACATCATTCTGCCCAGCCGCGCATGAGTAATAAATAAAAGAGTTTTCAGCAATTCTTTTGTTAACCACTATTTAGCGCTATATTGGTTTTCAGGTATTTTGATGTCATTGTGTTTGGGGCGGGACTATTTTCCATCATGGAAAGTTTAGCGCACATCGGACAGGTTTTGCTCGAGTTACAGGTGGTTGAAGTTGTAAGGGGAGGAGTCAAAGTTCGCCATGGTGCCCTTGCCACTCCTTTTGAGAGTTTGACTTAATTTCTACAATTTTTAATGGCCAATGCCTATAGATGCCACAATGTAAAAATGAGCTCAATCGGAGCAGGTCCCTAAGACTAGTGCGTTCAAATGCGAGGTGTGACTTTTTTCCGAATTGGAGGTGGGGTGACTTTGAAGCAAGATGGCGGCCTTCCTGTTGGCGGTGGGTATGGGCTACAATTATGTTTTTTGCATGTCTTGAGGTGATGCACACCTCACCCAAATTTTATGTCTCTATGGCAAAGTTTACGGTCTCCAGTCTCCATAGACCTTGAAAATTTGTGTACGTTTGGCCCCACCCACAAAAATGAGGGATTGGCGGGGAACAAATCTTTTCCAGTTTATTGAATTTTTTGCCGGGTCTGAGGGGTTTGCAAAAAAAAAAATTGTGTTTTGGTTAATGTTCAGAGGGTGAAAAATGCAATCATTTAGGCGGAAAAAAAACCCCTGCAAGCAGGTGTAAACAGGCCTTCGCCCCCCACGTGCCCGTGGAACCCGGCGCCCGTCGTCCCTTGCTGGCTTGGAAAATGTGCCGTCATCACTGCAAGGGCTGCATGAATATTAAAGTAAACCATTTGGTACAGATCTTCCTGTGAGCAGTAAGTGGCACTATCCCTTTTGTCAAATATTTTTATGTAGGAGTGCGTGGAGTGGGACTAATCTCCATCATAGCAATTCCGGCAAAGAAATTGATCAAGTGGAAAAGATATGTGCACCCCCCACCCCTCATTTTTGTGGGTGGGGCCAAATGTGCGGAGTGGAATTAATCTCCATCATAGCAATTCCGGTGACAGTCCGACACAGTTTGTCCAAATTACAACTGTCCAATATATTGCGATCAGGTAAACTCGGACATGTGGCCATGGTAACACTTACATTTTAGGTACATGTTGCAGACACCACAGAACTACAGAAGAGAGTCATCTTGACTTACGTTCCACGTTTGGTGACTCTTGGACTTTCCCAACCCTCCAAAGTATAAAACATATTGAATGGCAAGTAGTGGGTTTTCATGGCAACTGTGGTTATCGCAGTACAAAAGTGACTTCCACTGAGGGTAGTCAAATTCACTCTGAGAAACCACTGAAAATGCCATTTCACTCTGACTACTGGTCTTTGTGCAAAATGTGATATTTTGTGAATTTTGTGCAGTACCTCATGTCAGCAGTAGGCATGGGTGTGACAGTTTTGTGAATATTGATATACAGACATGTTCAGAATGGGATCAGTATTATTTGTGCAAAGTTTTTTCCAAATCAGGCGAGAATTGCCTGAGGTGTAACTGTCATGTTTTGTATGGCGAGAAAGCCATTGAAGCACGCCGGTCGCCATGGAAACAGTTCTGTACTAAGTACATGTACTGTCAATGAGCCACAGTCATTCTTTCATGTATTTTTTTCTGCTGGTGAGAAAAAAAGAAAGAAAAAAATTTTCAGCAATTCTTCCTTTTAACAATAAGGCCGCTAAAACTTTTGTTTGTTATTTTTATGTAGACACGTTTGGTGCAGGACTAATATCGATCGTACAAAATTTGGTGCAAATTGTACCAAGTTTGCCCAATGTACAAGTGTCCGTTATTGAAAGGTAAGGAGTGGGTTTCCATGGCAACTGTGCTTATCGCAGGACAAAAGTAACTTCCACCGAGGGTAGTCCAATTCACTCTGAGAAACCACTGAAAATGTCAGGTCATTGTGACTCCTGGTCTTTGTGCAAAATTTGAAACAATTTTGTGCAGTACCTCATGTCAGCAGTAGGTGTGGGTGTGACAGTTTTGTGAATATTGATATACAGACATGTTCAGAGTGGGATCAGTATGATTTGTGCAAAGTTTTTTCCAGATGAGGCGAGAATTGTCCAAGCTGTAACTGTCATTTTTTGTATGGCGAGAAAGCCATTGAAGCACGCCGGTCACCATGGAAACAGTTCTGTACAATGTACATGTACTGTCAATGAGCCCTAGTCATTCCTTCATGTTTTTTTTTTCTGCTGGTGAGAGAAAAAGAAAGAAAAAAAGTTTTCAGCAATTCTTCCTTTTAACAATAGGGCCACTAAAACTTTTGTTTGTTATTTTTATGTAGACATTTGGTGCAGGACTAATATCGATCGTAGAAAATTTGGTGCAAATTGTACCAAGTTTGTCCAATGTACAAATGTCCGTGCTTGAAAGGCAAGGAGTGGTTTTCCATGGCAACTGTGCTTATCGCAGGACAAAAGTGACGTTCTCTGAGGGTAATCTAATGCCCTCTTAGAAACCACTGAAAATTTCATGTCATTGTGGGTAATTGTGTTTGAGCAAAATTTGAAACAATTTTTTGCAGTACCTAATGTCAGCAGTAGGTGCGGGTGTGACAGTTTTTTGAATATTGATATGCAGACATGTTCAGAGTGGGATTGGTATGATTTGTGCAAAGTTTGGCCAAAATCAGAAGAGGATTGTCTGAGCTGTAACTGTCATATTTTGCATGGCGAGAAAGCCATTGAAGAACACCGGTTGCCATGAAAATAGTTCTGTACTATGTACATGTACTATCAATGAGCCCAAGTAATTCCTTCATGTGATTTTGTTAAGCTGGTGAGAGAAAAATAAAGAAAACAGTCGTCAGTAATTCTTCCTTTAATCATTAGGGGGCGCTATGACTTTTGTTTATTATTTGTATATAGACGAGTTCGGGGAAGGGAGAATATTGATCGTATAAAATTTGGTGCAAATCGTACAAAGTTTGTCCAATTTACAAGGGTCCAATGTTGTTACCACTAGGCGGCCCTAAAACCTTTGCTATCTTATATAGGAGTGTTCAGGGTGGGACTATTATCCATTGTCCAATAGAATGTTTTTAATTCGACAATCCATTGTTGAATATTATCCATTGTCAATAGAGAATAAAGTCATTGTCAGATAGGGTCTGATTCTAGCAGCACAATGGAAAGGATTGGGCAAATGCATTCAGAGTCAAGTTTGGATTTGGTGAATGAAACTGTATATTCAGTAGGGAGAATCTCAAAGGCAGGTGTGGACATTAGATTCATTTGGATCCTGGTGCACATTGGAGTGGAGGGGAATGAGCTAGCAGATAAATGTGCAAAAAGGGCAACTAGGATGAGTCAAGTTAGTTGGAATGTGAAACATAGTAAAGCAGAGGTCAAGAGCATTATCAAAACGCAAATTAAAAAGAAGTGGCAGGAAGAGTGGGACAAAGGAAGTAAAGGACGGAGCCTGTATCATATCCAGGTTAAGATTAGGTCACACAGGGCTGAATAGTACATTAGTTATAATGAAAAAACACCCAAATGGAAAATGTGATTATTGTGGAAACGATGAAACAGTTGAACATACATTTATGCACTGTCCAAAGTATGAGTTTGCATGGTTAGCATTGGTGGACAGTCTATACAGGAACAAAACCAGCTCAGTGTTGTAAGATGTGTCTCTTTAGACAGGACAGCTCAGTGCGTGAATGTGATTGAGTGCGTGCGCGCAGCCGAGGCGCGCCCCAGGTGTGTAAAATGGCCCCGACGAGTGAACGGTGTGTGTGATTTTGGGCGGATGAGAGACAGAGAGCGAGGCGACCGGAGCAGGTAGAAATCATTGCTATCAACAGTGCAGTCTGTAAATAAAGCCCCAACGCTTCAGCAATACGGCCTGTGCCTCTGTGTACCACCATATCTCCTGCTTAACAAGAGTGAGGTTTTACTCGGGAGTTGACCCCGGAGGAGGAAAAGCGCCTCCGGCCCTGGAGAAGACGGATCTCCCCTGCGTCCCCCAACCACGGTTAGGAGACCAGAAGCAGGAACGGTTAACACTGGCGACCACGAAGGGACTCTCACGCTGTTAAGAGGGTGGTGAGTACCAAACGCAAAGGACAGCGGCAGCTGGGCTGAGTGACTGTTATAACAGCTAAGCTAGTGCGATATGGCGGCCGCTCGCTATCCCGCCGATATTCATACACAAATAACGAGCTGCTCAAACCCGTTCATGTCACTAAGCAATGATCAGGAGTGCAGACGAGGTGCTGTGAGGGCTCATGAATGTCGGGCTGAGACGAAGTCTGGACATTATAACCCATTTTTGTGTGATGAAAGCTGCGCGGGCGCACCTGTTGATGGAGAGGATTTGTTCGCGCCATTCAGCAGCCCCGCTCAATTCGCCCCCACAAATCCCTTTTTCAGAGCCGACAATCAAAGCCACGCCCCCGTGGGAGGCGTAGACATTTACGTGCCCCCGAATCCTGCTCCAAACACATCATTAAAGCTGTATTATGCAGATACAAACCCCTTTGCCACGGCTCACATGAGAAGTTTTGTACACAGCACACCAGCTATTTCCAGGCCCAGAGCAGGTACGCTCCCCATGTTTACTCCTTATATAAATTCAGAGGAGACTGATAAACAGGGGCATTCACCATTGAGTCATTCCTGTCACTCACATACACACAAGAGCCGCTCTGCGCCCAGTCAGCCTCTTACATCAGACAGTGATGAGGACTATGACCCCAAAGAACGAGTCCCCACTCTACGTCCAGGCCAGTATGACGGCAGCACACCATGGAGAGAGTTCCTGCACAGATTTGAGACCTGCGCAGAGGCAAATCACTGGTCAGAAAAGACAATGGCCATCCAGCTGAAATTCTGCCTTGTTGGAACTGCAGGCGCCATCATCCACAGAAACCCTCGTTCATCCGAATGGGACTACCGCCGCCTGCTGGAGGAACTTGAAACTGCATACGGCCCTTCCTCATATCACTCAGCAGCTGTGGCAGTGGAACTGAGGCAAAGAGTACGCAAAGTTGGTGAGGCCCTTCATGTGTTCACGCCACTGCACGGTGGCGCAGTGGTTAGCACTGCGGCAGCACAGTTTACCCTTGGCCGGGGGATTGTGGGGATCGTGGGATCGTGGGTTCGATCCCAGCCCCCGACCAACAGTGATCTGTGTGGAGTTTGCATGTTCTCCCCGTGTTGCGTGGGTTTACTCCGGGATTTCTCCGGTTTCCTCCCACATGCCAAAAACATGCATGTTAGGTTAATTGGCTGTTCTAAATTGTCCCTAGATATTTGTTTCCTATAGGCCCTTAGAATAGAGGGTTAGTGTTAATGAAAGCGCTTTGAGTGGTCTTTGTGACTAGAAAAGCGCTATATAAGTGCAGGTTAGTTAGTTAGTTAGTTAGTGTTCAGAGATGACATTTATGGAAAAGTAGCTGTAGCTTATGGAAATTGGCCAGAGGCCGAGCAAGATGCTATAGCTGTTGAAGTTTTCACAAATGGCCTGGGCGATGCAGAGCTAATCCAAAAACTGTTAGAAGAACGTCCAGCCACACTAGCTAGAGCTTATGAGATAGCCCATCGCCATGAAACCACAAAGAGAGCTGCGTCCTATATCACTAGCGTCATGCAGCCAGGGGCCCGTAACCTCACTGAACGCAGACCCCGGGCCGCTGTTGTCAGAGAAAAAGACGAGAATGAGACTGTAACTGCCACTACACCTGCAGCTAGCTCCTCACCCAATCGCTTTGCCCCACACACGTCTGCAAAAACACCAGGGCAACACAAGAACTTTAAAAAGGGTGACATTCGCTGCCATAACTGTCAGGGCTGGGGTCACAAACAGAGCCAGTGTTCATCCCCTCAAAGAAATGCAAAGACTTTAATTCCGAGCACTCCCCAGGGAGGCCCACAGGCCACGGTGCTCCACTTTAAAGGACAGAGTCGTGACATGAGCATCCACATGCACATATATGAACTGGAGGTGTGCGCAGTCTTGGACAGTGGAGCGCGGAGGAACGTGCTGCCCCTTCACCATTACAATGCCATTCACCAAGACATGAGACCCCCACTACAGTCATCCATCGTCGAGACTCTGCTCGGGGTGGGACCAGGAGACGTGCTTGTGTGTGGTGAGGCCAAAATACCTGTCAGTATTAACAACTGGCAAGTTGAAGTGGACTTCCTCGTGGCGGACATAACGGGCAATGAAGTACTGCTAGGCCACCCATTCCTCACCCAAGCTGAGGCCCGCCTTGATTTTGGTAAACGCCGCGTAGTTCTGTTTGGAGAAGAAGTGCCATACTTTCACCCAGAGACTGTCCCAAAGTCGCATGCTGTGAGAGTAGCCAGAACTGTCGTGGTTGAACCTGGACAAGAGTACCTAGTCAAGGGCACTGTGCCTTGTGGCAAAGCAGCTCAGGGAGACATGGTGCTCAGCCCCACAAAAGGCTTTGTTGAGAAGCACAAAATACTCATTGCCAGGGTCCTAGTCAACGCTCAGCCCACTAATGTTGTTCCACTACGCCTCTTTAACCCTGGCAACAAGGCCGTCACTATTAAAGAAGGTGCCATTGCAGGCCTCCTCCAGCCAGCTGAAGCTCTTCCCCCGCCCAGTGCCTCCACAGCGGCAGACTTCCCAGCTAGCTCCCCTGCAGTCCCAGAGCACCTCCAGGAGCTCTATGCCCAGAGTTCCACCGAGCTTAATGACAATGAAAAACTTGAACTGTCTAACCTGTTGTGTGCCTATGAAAATGTGTTTTTCAGAGGGCCCGGTGACCTGGGACGGACCAGTCTTGTGCAGCATGACATCATAACCCGGCTTGGAGCTCCTGTGAAGCAGCCCCCTCGTCGCATGGCTGGAGAAAAGCAGCAACACGCAGACCAGCAGATCCGTGAGAACCTCCAGAACGGCCTCGCCACCCGCAGCCACAGTAGTTGGGCCTCACCGATTGTTATGGTACGTAAAAAGGATGGAACTTACCGTCTTTGTATAGACTATAGAACACTCAACGACCGCACCATCACTGACGCGTACCCGCTGCCCCGCATCCAAGACACATTAGACACCCTCGCCACCGCCAAATGGTTCAGCACCTTGGACCTTGCTTCAGGTTATTGGCAAGTCGAGCTGACTCCAAGAGCTCGCCGCGCAGCCGCCTTTTGCACCCGAAATGGGCTGTTTGAATGGAACGTTATGCTGTTTGGGTTATGCAATGCGCCAGCGACGTTCCAACGCCTTATGGACCGCGTCCTCGCCGGCATGCAGTGGGAGACTTGCCTCGTTTACTTGGATGACATCATCGTGCTGGCCAAGGATGTGTCCGGGATGCTGCAGCGGCTGAGTCAGGTGTTCCAGAGACTTAAACATGCAAACCTCAAACTAAAACCAGCCAAATGCTGCCTCTTCCGCCGCCAAGTGGCTTATCTAGGTCACATTGTGTCCGAGCACGGTGTAGCCACTGACCCCAATAAAGTCCACAAAGTCCAAGCTTGGCCCACTCCCACATCGGTCCAAGAGGTCCGACGTTTCATTGGCCTCACCTCCTACTATCGCAGGTTCGTGAAAGACTTTGCCTCCATTGCCGAACCGTTACACAACCTGACAAGGAAAAACGCACATTTCCAGTGGCACGCTGAACACCAAGCTGCTTTCAACACGCTCAAGCACCGTCTCACCACAGCCCCTGTCTTAGGCTACCCACTGGACCATGGTGAAATGATCTTGGACACCGATGCTAGTGACACAGGCATCGGCGCCGTCCTCTCACAGATGCAGGATGGCGCGGAACGTGTGTTGGCATACGGCAGCCGCAAACTAGCCAAAGCTGAACAGAACTATTGCACTACAAGACGAGAGCTGCTAGCCATTGTCGATTTCACGTCACATTTTCGGCAGTATCTACTTGGGCGGCCTTTCAAAGTACGTACCGACCACAGCAGCCTGCGTTGGTTAACCCGAATGAAAGAGCCAGAAGGTCAGTTAGCCCGGTGGCTTGAGAAGCTAGCAGAGTACGAGTTTGAAATCATTCATCGCCCAGGTCGCTTACACACTAATGCTGACAGTCTGTCCCGCAGGCCCTGCTGCCAGTCCTGACCTTGTAAAATGCAGGACCCCTCCTCACAGCCGAGAATCACAAACCACCAAGCCATTCAGTGTGAATTGGACTCCGACACCAGCTCCCTGTCGCTGAGTCCGGTGGGGGTAGAGACATGCCCTACAACCACAGCCGTGAGTCCGGTGGGGGTAAGTGCAGACAGCTTTACCAATACAGACACTTTAAAACAAAAAGAGACAATTTATGTGACGAATACAAATGAGACCACACTGTTTCCTGGCTGGACTATAGAAGAGTTGTGCCAGGCCCAAGCCGCTGATACAGACATTGCACCAATAAAAGCTTGGTTAGAGGCCAGCAGTGAGCGCCCTCCCTGGACCACAGTCGCCCCTTGCAGTCCAGCCACCAAAACATACTGGAGCCAATGGAAAAGACTGTATTTCCGAGATGGAGTTCTGGTCCGCCGTTTTTACTGTCTGGACGACACACAGTACTACCCCCAAATTGTCCTGCCACGCAAAATGCAACCCGACGTCATGTGCCAGATGCACGAGGGGCCAATAGGTGGACATTTTGGTATTGAACGGACTGTGGCCAGACTTCAAACCAGATATTACTGGTACCACATGAGAGAAGACGTGGCTCTCTGGTGCCGGACTTGTACCAACTGTGCATGCAGAGCCAGACCCCACAAAACGCCACAAGCGCCCATGGGAACTGTCAGGGTCGGAGCCCCCATGGAGCGCATTGCACTGGACATTATGGGCCCACTCAATGAGACGGAACGCAAAAACCGCTATGTGCTCGTAATACAGGAGTATTTCACAAAATGGGCTGAAGCATTTCCTATTCCAGATGAAAAGGCTGTCACCGTGGCACGTGTTGTTGCAACAGAATGGGTGTGCCGCTTCGGAATGCCTCACTCTTTGCACAGCGACCAAGGGCGCAATTTTGAATCAGAGGTGTTTCAAGAAATGTGCCGTCTATTTGGCATTGAGAAAACCCACACTACGCCATTCAGACCACAGTCAGATGGCCAGGTTGAGCGTTTCAATGCCACACTGCAAAAGATCTTGGCCTCTACTGCAGAACGCTGTCACTGGGATTGGGACCTGATGACCCCATATGCAGTTATGGCCTACAGAGCGACCAAGCACAGTGCTACTGGTTTTACTCCCAACTATATGATGTTCGGACGTGAAATAAATGAGCCTGTGGACCTTGTAGCCGGTCTGCCCCCGGACTCTGACCCTGCACCTTCAGCCCCAGAGTATGTGCAGCAAATACGCGAGCGGCTGGAGCTGGCTCACAACATTACTCGAGAAGCCCTGGGTGAGTCAGTCACACGTGCAAAAAGACAATATGACAAAAACGCTTGCCACACACAGTACAAAGTCGGAGACGCAGTGTGGTACCTCATCAAAGGAACACGGCATGTCAAAAACAGAGTCAAAAAGTTCCTCCCCTCATACGAAGGACCCTTCTTTGTTATGGGACAGCTGGATGATCTAGTCTACCCGATCCAAAAGAGCCCCAGAGCCAAAGTCAAAGTCGTCCATCATGACCAACTGAAACATTACCGCAGCCGTGAGCAGCTGGACAACACTTGGGTCCTGGACCAAGCCCAGATCTGGACACCTTCTGAGATCTTGCCACCAGCTGTGGAAGGGGACCCGGCAGACCAGGACCTCAGCCTGTACAACCTGTTTGCTACTGCCTCCAGTGATGGCCCCAGCAGTTCCCGGCCGTCCACTCCACCTACTAATGCTCCCAATGTGATCGGGTCTCTTCCACCCACTCCTTCCCATGTGATATTTGGCCATGGTGGGGGTGCGGTGGGAGAACCATGCCATCAGGCTCAGCACGTGTCACGGCCCAAACGTCGGCGCAGAGGACCGGACCGTTACGGGGACTGGGTTACTGAGTGAACCAACTGTAGCAGTTCCTGTTTGCACTAGAGACTCTCCAGTTCACATTTTTGGACTCTAGTGTGGTTATAATGTTCTGTATGTTTGTTTTTAAAAAAAAAAAAAAAAAAAAAAAGCTGAAGTGACAATGCTTTCATATACCAACATGCATTTTATTCCATTTGAATGTATTGTATTCTGATTAGTTAGACAGTATTACTCCCGGTCGCCTAGAAATAGATTTCAACGTATAATGTACTCCTCTTTGTTTAATTAGAGACAATTGCAGTTCAATGTTTTTTTTTACTCATGTGTTCACTGCTAAATGAGCTAACTTTTATATTGTATGGACACTTGTCATTAATATTAATTGCCAGTCCATGGTGGGGGTAGTGTTGTAAGATGTGTCTCTTTAGACAGGACAGCTCAGTGCGTGAACGTGAGTGAGTGCGTGCGCGCAGCCGAGGCGCGCCCCAGGTGTGTAAAATGGCCCCGACGAGTGAACGGTGTGTGTGATTTTGGGCGGATGAGAGACAGAGAGCGAGGCGACCGGAGCAGGTAGAAATCATTGCTATCAACAGTGCAGTCTGTAAATAAAGCCCCAACGCTTCAGCAATACGGCCTGTGCCTCTGTGTACCACCATATCTCCTGCTTAACAAGAGTGAGGTTTTACTCGGGAGTTGACCCCGGAGGAGGAAAAGCGCCTCCGGCCCTGGAGAAGACGGATCTCCCCTGCGTCCCCCAACCACGGTTAGGAGACCAGAAGCAGGAACGGTTAACATCAGTATGAAAGAGATTTTGCAGAGAAGTTCAGGGGATGCGGTTTATAATGCAGTTTTTAGGTTTATTAGGGCAACAGGACTAATTTCAAGGATATAGGAGAGTAATGCCATTTCGAATCACACTCCATTCCAGAAGGTGGCGGTAATGCTCCTCCAAGGCGTTTGCCAACCGCCATAAAACCTCAGAAGAAGAAGAAGAAGAAGACGTATGTTATAGGTAAGCAGTCCTGAACCAAGCACAGCCTGTAAGTTGGTTTAAACTTAACATTTTGCATGTTAACCGTTAGATATAAGTGCTACGTTTATTTTGTTATAAGTTGTGTGAGAAAACATTGCTAAATTTGTTTACCTTGAGATTAGCATTTTAGCTAACGTTCGCGGCTAACCCGTTAGCATTAGCATGTTTGATCTTTGATAGACTTACAGCAGGGGTGTCCAATCATGTGCCATGGAGGGCCAAGACCCTGCAGGTTCTCTCTTCTACCCAGTCTCTTCAGCAGATGTTTTCACTTATCAGCAGTCAGTGGGAAGAAATTCAGTGGATCTGCTGTTGAAGACACTGGTTGGAGGTAAAGCCTGCAGGGTCTTGGCCCTCCATGGCACATGATTGAACACCCCTGACTAACAGCCATTATGCACATTAAAAAAAAAAAGCTGTAATGATAATAAAGTGCAATACAGAGACCAATCCAACTCATTGTTTTTAAACGACGAGGCTTAAACGACGTTTAAACGACGTTTAAACAATTGGCGACGAGGATTAAAAGAAAAAAATCAGCGGCGAGAAACAGAGAACATTGCAAGTGTGGCGAACTCAAGTGACTCCAGTAGTTCGAGTGCAAGTTCAGAGGAGGAAAAACGAGGTTTCCCCACCACGACGAGCAATGGCGGCTGTAATCGGAACGGTAACCCCTTTTGATAACTCGACTCAGTCATGGGAAGAATATAGTGAAATGTTGGACTTTTTCTTCCAAGCTAATGACATTGAGGAGCCAGACAAAAGGAAGGCTGTACTGTTGAGTGGAGTTGGTGCAACTACTTACAGTTTGTTGAGAAATTTAATAAGCCCTGCATTACCGAAAGATAAAACATACGACCAGCTTACTGCTGAGCTTCAGAAGCACTTCAGCCCCAAACCGAGTGAAATCGTGCAACGATTCAACGATAAACGATATTTATTCAACGATAAACGAGGTTTCCCCACCACAACGAGCAATGGCGGCTGTAATCGGAACGGTAACCCCTTTTGATAACTCGACTCAGTCATGGGAAGAATATAGTGAAATGTTGGACTTTTTCTTCCAAGCTAATGACATTGAGGAGCCAGACAAAAGGAAGGCTGTACTGTTGAGTGGAGTTGGTGCAACTACTTACAGCTTGTTGAGAAATTTAATAAGCCCTGCATTACCGAAAGATAAAACATACGACCAGCTTACTGCTGAGCTTCAGAAGCACTTCAGCCCCAAACCGAGTGAAATCGTGCAACGATTCAAATTTAATTCACGCATAAGGAGGAACACTGAGTCCATAGCAGAGTATGTGGCAGAATTGAGGAAATTAACACTGCACTGTGATTACAAAGACTCATTGGAAGAAATGTTAAGAGACAGACTTGTGTGTGGAGTGAATGATGACCGAATGCAACGGCGACTTTTATCTGAAACAAAACTCACTTTTGCGAAGGCTTTGGAATTATGCCAAGCGATGGAAACAGCATCTAAAGATGTGAGAGAGATGCAAGGGAAGCTAACAGAGGACACAGCAACGCATGTTCGTGTGCCTAAGACCCAAGTAGGTGTCCACAAAGTGTCGACTGACAAAACTCAGCACAAATTCCCCAGTTGTTATCGCTGCAAAGGCCAGCACAATGCCGCCGAGTGCAAATTTGCCACTGAGCTGTGTCATAATTGTGGCAAGCGAGGGCACATTAAGAAAGCATGTAGAATAAAGGTGGACAGCGCACAGGTGCTGAAAGCGACAGTTAATGGGCAAAAGTATGAAAACAAGGGCCCAGGAAAGGAACAGCAAGCGAATCAACTGAGAGGGGAGGGAGAAAGTGATACAGAAGACATGGGTTTTCACACAATTTACAACACGTCAGAGGAGCTGACCAAGGTAGCGCCCATCACGCGTACCATGAATGTTAATGGAATGAAAGTAACATTTGAAGTTGATACAGGCTGTGGAGTAACCATATTAAGTAAACAGCAATATACACAACTGTGGAAGAAAACAGACACAGCAGAATTAAATCCCTGTTCATTAAAATTAAAAACATACACAGGAGAGAAGCTAGACGTGCTAGGCATGGCACAAGTGAAGGTGCAGCACGAAAACAAAGAAAAGGACTTACCTGTAGTAGTAGTTGGGAGCGAAGGACCAAATCTACTAGGGCGAAGTTGGCTACAAGAACTGGCCATGATTGATCAGTTGGTGAATAAAGTGGAATCTCAGCCCAAATTGCAGCTGGAGGAGATCCTCGAAAGACACGCTGAGGTGTTCAAAGAAGGCTTAGGACAGCTAAAAGGTGTCACTGCAAAGATTAATGTGGACAAGGAGGCCCAACCACGATTCTGCAAACCCCGACCGGTACCCTATGCAGTCAAGCCACTGGTTGAAAGCGAGCTACAGAGGCTGCTGGATGACAAGATCATTGAGCCAGTGCAGGTTGCAGAATGGGCGGCGCCCATAGTCCCAGTGAGAAAGCCGGATGGCTCCATTAGAATATGTGGAGATTACAAACTCACTGTCAATCGAGCATCACGGGTGGATCAGTATCCAATTCCTAAAGTGGAGGACCTCTTCGCACAGCTGAACGGCGGCCGACACTTCACGAAATTAGACATGAGTCACGCCTACCAACAAGTAGTCCTGGAAGAAGAATCAAGAAAGTATGTAACCATCAATACACACAAAGGCTTATATACCTACACACGCTTACCATTTGGAGTAGCTTCCAGTCCTGCTATATTCCAGAGAACTATGGAGGGCATCCTAGGTGGAATTCCGAATGTTGCCATTTATTTGGATGACATCCTTTGTACAGGACCAAATGAACAAGAACATCTGAAAACGCTGGAGGAAGTGCTTCAACGGTTGGAGAAAAGCGGTCTGAGGTTGAAAAGAAGCAAGTGTGAGTTCATGGGAAAAGAGGTGGTGTTCCTAGGCCACAAGATCAACACCAGTGGTCTACACCCTCTAACAGACAAAGTGGAAGCCATTGCGGAGGCGCCTGAGCCACAAAATGTTACTGAGTTAAAAGCCTACCTGGGCTTGTTGAACTATTACCATAGGTTCCTCCCAAAGCTCTCCACGCTGCTGGCACCACTACATACCTTACTTAAGAAGGAAGAAAAATGGTCATGGGGGGTCAAGCAGCAGAAGGCGTTTGAAGAGTCCAAAGCGCTACTTCAGTCCTGTAGTGTGTTAGTGCACTATGATTCAAACAAACCACTCATCCTGGCGTATGACGCATCACCCTACGGTGTGGGTGCTGTACTCTCTCATCGTATGGAGGATGGCTCAGAGAGACCCATAGGGTTCGTCTCAAGAACTCTTAGTGCAGCTGAGAAAAACTACTCCCAGCTAGACAAGGAGGGCCTTGCAGTAGTATTTGGTGTAAAAAAATTCCACAAATACCTGTACGGGAGACAGTTCGCTATAGTGACTGACCACAAGCCACTAATTTCACTGTTCAGTGAAATGAGAGCCATACCCCAGATGACATCTCAGAGAATTCAGAGATGGGCCGTTACATTAGCAGCGTATGAGTACACCATCGTTTACAAAGCCGGACGGGACCATACGAATGCTGACGCGATGAGTAGGCTACCCTTGGATGGAGGAAGAGACAGCACGCCTGAGGAGGAGGAGAGAGTGCTATTGTTTGAAGATATCGGCGTGCCCCTGGTGAACGCACAACAAATAAAGAAGTGGACAGACAAAGACCCTGTTCTAGCAAGAGTGCGAGAATACATCTTGCGAGGATGGCCGAAGATGAACAGTCCTGAGTTCATTCCCTATGCCCGACGACAGGATGAGCTCAGCACCCAGGAAGGTTGTATCCTGTGGGGAGGACGCGTGGTTGTTCCACCACCTGGTAGGAATGCCTTACTGCAACAACTACACCAAGCACACCCTGGCATCACTCGCATGAAAGCGTTGGCGAGGAGTTACATGTGGTGGCCCAACATGGATGCAGAGGTGGAGGCGCTTGTGAAGTCATGTGCGGCATGCCAGGAGAACAGGAACAGTCCTCCAGCAGCCCCACTACATCCCTGGGAAGTTCCAGATAAACCATGGAGAAGAATTCACATTGACTACGCAGGTCCATGGATGGGAAGAAAGTTGAGGTCAACATTTGACTTAATACATCCAGACTTCAGAAACAAAGTGCATGATAAACAAGAGAAACAAAAAGGTTATCATGACATGCATGCTAGAGAGAGAATACTGAGAGAAGGAGACGTGGTCTACACCCGCAACTTTGGCTCAGGACCAGCCTGGGTACCAGGAGAAATAACAGAAAAGACAGGCCCTGTGTCATTCAAGGTGACATTAGGTCATGGACAAGTGGTGAGGCGACACATCGACCAAGTTCGTGGTAGGAGCTCCATTCCCCTGCCGATGGCACCAGAGGTGTTGTCTGACACCCATCCTGAGGAGAGCATCAACGAACCACCACTTCAGGTGAAACCTGAGGTAACCGTCTCTGCAGATTCTACGGGCAGCACTGCAGCAGCCGAAACAGTGGAGCAGTCTGAGTCTTCACCTGCAGTTGGCTCACCCGCCGTGAGAAGATCTCAGCGAGCTAGGAAAGCTCCAGACTACTTGAAGGACTATACTTAGTCAGTAGTGAGTTCCCCAGCCACAGGACAAGAATGCGTCCTGGAACCTCACTGGGATGCGGTAGTCAAACCAAATCCCCAGTTAGACTGTTATGTGTGTTATACATGTAAAAAAAAAAAAAAAAAGAGAGAAAGAAATTATGTGTATGGCACATGTGTTTAAGAAGTTAAAAGTAACTGTGATTGTTTAGGGTTAAATGGGAGTTCCAGGATGTCTAGCATAATTGGCTAGTGTAATTAAAAGTAGTTTAATCTAGAGGGGAGGGATGTGGTAGACTGCAAGTCTAATTTAAAACATTACTGGCACATGCCTCTAGGGGGAACTACCTGTATTGTTCAGCACTACTATTAAGGGGACACATTAGAACAAGAGTGTGAAAACCCCGCGCAGAATCCATGTTCAGTCTTATATGTGTGTTGCAGAATAAATGGCAGAGTTAGCCAAAGAAATAACTCAAGTGTGATCATTGCTACACGGTAGGATATCACACATGCCATAAAGTTCATGGATTTATCTAGTTAAATATACGACAGCACAAGTCATGTACAGTGCAATTAATAATCAACTCCCAAGTAATATACAAAAAATATTTAAAAAAAGAGACAGTGATTATAATTTGAGAGGAAACTTAAACTTTACAAAACCTAAGGTACAAACAACTAACTAACTACTAACTAACCTGCACTTATATAGCGCTTTTCTAGTCACAAAGACCACTCAAAGCGCTTTCATTAATACTAACCCTCTATTCTAAGGGCCTATAGGAAACAAATATCTAGGGACAATTTAGAACAGCCAATTAACCTAACATGCATGTTTTTGGCATGTGGGAGGAAACCGGAGAAATCCCGGAGTAAACCCACGCAACACGGGGAGAACATGCAAACTCCACACAGATCACTGTTGGTCAGGGGCTGGGATCGAACCCACGATCCCACAATCCCCACAATCCCCCGGCCAAGGGTAAACTGTGCTGCCGCAGTGCTAACCACTGCGCCACCGTGCAGCCCTAAGAAAAGTAAGAAACGTCTAAGTAACTAAGAAAAGTCTGTGCATATCTGTCTGTGGGGTGGATTTGTGGAACAGTCTGGAGCTGCAACTGAAACTATGTACAAACAGAAATCAATTCAAAAATGGGTATAAACATTATTTGCTAAAAAGGGTATATATTGGAGGGGTAGTATTAATAAGAACTATGCATTAAGCGCACTCTTGGACACTATGGTATGGTAGGTGGGACAGTACTGTGCATATCTGTGTCATTCACTCATTTCAGAAACTTAAACCCCTATATTTTAGCGATTCATTACACAGTGAGTGATATATTTCAAGTGTTTATTTTAATTTTGTTTATGTCTTACAGCCCATGAAAACCCCAAATTCACTTTCTCAAAAAATTAGAATGAATATTACAGACAATTTATTTTAAAAAAAATAGTTGTTCAATAGAAATGTTGGCTGACTGAAAAGTATATCCATGTACCACTCAATTCTTCATCAGGGCAAATTTTGGATTAATTACTGTATCAATGTGGCATGGTATGGAGGTGATCAGCCTGTGGCATTGCTGAGGCGTTATGAAGGTCCAGGTTGCAATAGTGGCCTTCAGCTTGTCTGCATTGTTGGGTCTGGTGTCTCTCATTTTCCTCTTGACAATCCTCCATATATTCTCAATGGGATTTAGGTCAGGAGAGTTTGCTGGCTAATGAAACACAGTGATGCCATGGTCATTAAACCAGGTTTTGATACTTTTGTCAGTGTATGTGTGTGGGGGGGGAGGTGCCAAGTCCTGCTGGAAAATGAAATTAGCTTCTTCATAAAGCTTGTCAGCAGAGGGAAGCATGAAGTGCTGTAAAATTTCCTGGTAGACGACTGCACTGACTTTGGTTTTGATAAAACACAGTGGTCCAACACCAGCAGATGACCTCTGTTCAGATAAAAGTAAATTTTGCATTTCATTTGTAAATCAAAGTCCCAGAGTCTGGAGAAACTGGAGAGGCACAGAATCTAAGTTGCTTGAGGTTTAGTGTGACGTTTCCAGTCAGTGATGACTTGAAGAACTACGTCATCTGCTGGTGTTGGTCCACTGTGTTTGATCAAGACCAAAGTCAGCACAGTCATCTACAAGGAAATTTCAGAGCACATCAAGCTTCATGACACCCCAGCAGTGCCACAGGCTGATCACCTCCATGCCACGCCACATTGATACAGTAATTAATCCAAAATTTGCCCCAACCAAGTATTGAGTGTGTTCATGGACATAATTTTCATTTTGCCAATTTTATCAATTTTCTAAATGACTGGAGATAAAACAATTGACTGTTCTTATTTTTCTGTGCAGGTGTAATACAGTTTCCTAGATGTCAGCGACGAGGCAGAGCTTTGCCCAGGTCTGGGGTAGATTGCTGCAATGATTTTTCAGTGTTTCCTGTGGCTAAAACACTTTGGCATGGTGGCAACCTGTTGTTTTTTTTTTGGGGGGGGGGGGGTTGTTCAACATCAACCATGTGTAAAAATGAGAAAACATATGACAGTGGAAGGCAAAACAACATTCAAACAACATACCTTGGTACACAGGTTCACCTTGAACCTTTGACCTCTGACTCTGGGTTTGGGGTCAAACCATTAGAGGTTATGGTTGGAATTCCTGATTCCCTCTTACTGTACAATGAATAAAGATAGAATCATTGAAAAGATTATTTTATTGTATATTTATGGATGACAGACACAGAGAGGGGAACAATTTGGTCTTGGATGCTGACTTTTTGCTCATTGAATCTTTATTTCGGATAGATTAGATTAAAAAATACAAGAAAGGTACAGAACAATATACCAGGGGAAAAAAATCCGACAAGGTCGAATTAAACAATAACTCCTCGGATTCTTCAGTTCAACATAAATTATCCGAAAAGGGTGATGGGTGAAGCCGCAGCTTATATTGCCCACCCATGTTCCATCTAAGAAGTCAAAAAAAGAAATAAAATAAAAGTAATTGCAAAACAAAACAAAGCTAAAACAAAACGTGACAAAACGAAGCTAAGCAACAGCACAACACAGACTGGATATGATAATCCTTATGTGATTTTACATGTCACTTTGTATATATGTGTGGAGTATTTCTTTGTTTAGTTTTTGTTTAAATTGTCCAAGCGTTGTACATGATTTGAATTCAGGTCCAAAAGTGTTCCACAGTCTGACTCCCTGCACTGAGACACAGTGTTGCTTGGTAGTAGTTCTCACTGAAAATTGTTGAAATATACATGCTCCTCTGAAATGATGTTGTTTCTCCCTTATTCAGAATTTCTGTAAGAGGTCAGAATGACAGTATCGGTTTTCTGAATAACTGGAGTTGACACATAATTACAGTGGGGCAAAAAAGTATTTAGTCAGCCACCAATTGTGCAAGTTCTCCCACTTAAAAGATGAAAGAGGTCTCCAATTTTCATCATAGGTATACCTCAACTATGAGAGACAAAATGAGAAAAAAAAATCCAGAAAATCACATTGAGGGATTTTTAATGAATTAATTGGTAAATTCCTCAGTAAAATAAGTATTTGGTCACCTACAAACAAGCAAGATTTCTGGCTCTCACAGACCTGTAACCTCTTCTTTAAGAGGCTCCTCTGTCCTCCACTCGTTACCTGTATTAATGGCACCTGTTTGAACTCGTTATCAGTATAAAAGACACCTGTCCACAACCTCAAACAGTCTGACTCCAAACTCCACTATGGCCAAGACCAAAGAGCTGTCAAAGGACACCAGAAACAAAATTGTAGACCCGCACCAGGCTGGGAAGACTGAATCTGCAATAGGTAAGCAGCTTGGTGTGAAGAAATCAACTGTGGGAGCAATTATTAGAAAATGGAAGACATACAAGACCACTGATAATCTCCCTTGATCTGGGGCTCCACCCAAGATCTCACCCCGTGGGGTCAAACTTATCACAAGAACGGTGAGCAAAAATCCCAGAACCACATGGGGGGACCTAGTGAATGACCTGCAGAGAGCTGGGACCAAAGTAACAAAGGCTACATTAGAAACACACTATGCCGCCAGGGACTCAAATCCTGCAGTGCCAGACGTGTCCCCCTGTTTAAGCCAGTACATGTCCAGGCCCGTCTGAAGTTTGCTAGAGAGCATTTGGATGATCTAGAAGAGGATTGGGAGAATGTCATATGGTCAGATGAAACCAAAATAGAACTTTTTGGTAAAAACTCAACTTGTCGTGTTTGGAGGAGAAAGAACACCATACCTACACTGTGAAGCATGGGTGTGGAAACATCATACTTTGGGGCTGTTTTCTGCAAAGGGACCAGGACAACTGATTCATGTAAAGGAAAGAATGAATGGGGCCATGTATCGTGAGATTTTGAGTGAAAACCACCTTCCACCAGCAAGGGCATTGGGGATGAAACGTGGCTGGGTCTTTCAGCATGACAATGATCCCAAACACACCGCCCAGGCAACGAAGGAGTGGCTTCGTAAGAAGCATTTCAAGGTCCTGGAGTGGCCTAGCCAGTCTCCAGATCTCAACCCCATAGAAAATCTTTGAAGGGAGTTGAAAGTGCGTGTTGCCCAGCGACAGCCCCAAAACATCACTGCTCTAGAGGAGATCTGCATGGAGGAATGGGCCAAAATACCAGCAACAGTGTGTGAAAACCTTGTGAAAACTTACAGAAAACGTTTGACCTGTGTCATTGCCAACAAAGGGTATATAACAGAGTACAGAGATGAACTTTTGTTATTGACCAAATACTTATTTTACCGAGGAATTTACCAATTAATTCATTAAAAATCCTTCAGTGTGATTTTCTGGATTTTTTTTCTTATTTTGTTTCTCATAGTTGAGGTATACCTATGATGAAAATTGGAGACCTCTCTCATCTTTTAAGTGGGAGAACTTGCACAATTGGTGGCTGACTAAATACTTTTTTACCCCACTGTAACTGCTCTTATTTTTCTCTACAGGTGGCGTGAAGGTCAGCAAAGAAGACTGAGAATTTGAGAGTTTCCTAGATATCAGCGACCTGGCATCCGCACAGACTTCAGAAGCAACCCGCCCACGTGACCATTCCAGTTGCAGTTAAATTATTGTTCTGTTGTTGCTCTGCAAAATTATGGTCAAATGTGTAAATTGTATAAGGAAGAAAAGGCAAAATTTTATCACAATCTGTTTCAAATGTATAAAAAAAAACCCCAGTAATTTTATTTAAAAAATAGACAAAAATTAGTCATAAAATAATCCACAAATTTATAAACTTTATGTACAAAAACAGTCAATTTTACAAGAGGAAATTACAAATTTGAAGAAAATGGTTTCAAATTTATATAAATTTACAGCGAAAAGTAGAAAATGATAAGAAAATTGTTATAAATTTTGGAGAAGAACCTCAAACCTTCAAGACTGAAGTCATTACTCAAGCTTTTAAGTAGGTGCTTTTTGCATCCTTAGCTCTCCTAGAAATTTTTGTTTGACTGATATGTGTGTGTAATGGAATATGTAGTTATAAAAAGAGGTTCCTACTCACACGTGGTGCTTTAAAAGAAAACAAGGGAAAATAATCAATGTGCAATGTTTGTTAATGTTATCAATCTTTTCATTTGGCAAAATGTCAGTCAAAGTTGGTCCAAATGTTGCCCTAATGAATGGCTATCACTTAGTGGTGTACTCAATTTTGTTGCCAGCAGGTGGCTGTGTGTTGAGTAATTTTGAGAGGACAACAGATTTCCACTGTTGTACAAGCTGTACACTGACTACTTTACATTATATCAAAGTGTCATATCTTCAGTGTTGTCCCATGAAAAGATATAATAAAATATTTATAAAAATGTGAGGGGTGTACTCACTTTTGTGAGATATTGTATATTGGAAGATGGTAAACTGTAAACTGTTCTTGTAGAAATATTTATTGAACTGTTTTTTCCATGAATATGTCCAGTGGGAGGTGCTTGGTCATTAAAATTGGGTTGCTGTGAGGCTGAGGAGTCTGAACTTTGTTGCAGCGGAGGTAACGTGGATTCTGCTGTTTGTAAATGAGACGGTGGCCTGTTTTCTCCCATTTTCAGGGATGAGAATTTTCCGCGGATCCACGGAATTCCATGGATTTGATCATGTCTAGGGTCATTCTCGTGAATCGTCTAAATTCAAGGAGAATTTTTTTTTGGGGGGGGGGGGGTGAAGTATGTTATGACCGGCGAGTCGTATTTTCGATCAGCTGCTAAAATCCACCGTGCAGAACGCGCTACCCAGCGAGATCAGTAATGTAATGTAACAAGGCCACTGATTGGCTGATACTTATTGAAGCAACCAAACGGCAATTTTGCTACATTTCCTTTGTCATATCCAGCAAGTGCCTACAGGCATGAAAAGGAAAGAGAAGGAAATGAAACAGAAAGAACTCAGTCTTCAACATGATTCTGTGGCAAGCAAGGCAGCCATGAAAAAGAACAGAGAAGCTGCAGCTAAGCAGGGACTGCTTGCCCACAGAAAATCAGAGAAGAGGAAGGCTTCAGAATGGCTCCAGGCTTTGGTAGCCAAGAAGAAGAAATTGCACAATTAGATGTGAAGAATACATTGACTTGTACATAAGTTCATAGAGTAGTAGCACAGGCATGTAAATATGGAAGTGACATTTTCTATTTCTCAATCAAGTGTGACACTGAATCAAAACAGTATTGAACATGATTACACATGTGATGCAGCAGCAGATTAAAAAGGTAAATTATAAATGCATTTGTACTTACCTCTAACTTTAAATATAAGACCACATTTGAGCATTCTAAAACACCAGATTTCATTAGCTTCTGGGGGCGTTGCCCCCCTAGACCCCCAACCAAGGCTCTGCCTTGGATCCGGCTTGGGGGCCTGCGTCCCCCAAGACCTCCGGCTTAATTTCCTCTTTTTTTCCCAAACCCCAATCTCATCCCTGCATTTTGAAGGAGTTGTTAGAGGACTCCATTTTAAAGAGACAAAGATCTTTAATACTCTCATTTAGACTCATAGTTCTTGGAGCAGCTGTTAGTCTCTTTGGATCTGCACATCACTGATAGGTAAGTGTTACCATGGCGAAGGTTGAGTCCTCGCCATGGGACATCGGAAATATATATTCTCAATTTCTAGAGCTTATTAAATTATTCAGAGTTTAAAAGTTAATTTAAAAATTATTAATTTCTACATGAGAGAACATCATACAATTTTTCTTGGTGGGGGGCTTCAAGGTTTTAATTAGGTCCATTTTTTTATCTGCAGTTGTGCAACTACAGAGAGCCGCTTAGTCACTAGTGGGTGTACAATTTTTGCCTCAAATGTGTGGTTGTTATGTACATATGTTCAAAAATTTATAACTCCAAGACCTTCCCACCCCTCACCAGCTCATGGATTGAATGGCGAGGAGGGCGTGTCCATGGAAACATGTTTAATGTCATGCTAACGATGATGTTCAGTTATGATCATGGCTGTATTCTGATGAATCTCAGAAAATTCCACGTCATTCTGGCCAGCGGTGCATGAGTAATAAAACAGTTTTCAGTAATTCTTTTGTTAACCACTATGTGGCGCTAAAACTTGTCAGGTATTTTGATGAAGTTGCGTTCAGGGCGGGACTATTTTCCATCATGGAAAGTATGGTGGACATCGGACAAGTTTTGCCTGATTTAGAGCTGGTTGTATTTGTAAGGGGAGGAGTCAAAATTCGCCATGGCACCATGGCAACACTTCCTTTTCAGTTGTGTTGTGCACCCATGTCGGACTATATGTGACAGTCACCTCAACATATGTTCCAGATTTCATGACTCCAGGACCTTCACACCCCTCCCCATAAGCTCACGGATTGAATGGCGAGGAGGGCGTGTCCATGGTAACACATTTCATGTCATGCTAAAGTTCATGTTCAGTTATGATCATGGCTGTGGTCTGATGAATCTCAGAAAATTTCACATGCACGGTGGCGCAGTGGTTAGCACTGCGGCAGCACAGTTTACCCTTGGCCGGGGGATTGTGGGGATCGTGGGATCGTGGGTTCGATCCCAGCCCCCGACCAACAGTGATCTGTGTGGAGTTTGCATGTTCTCCCCGTGTTGCGTGGGTTTACTCCGGGATTTCTCCGGTTTCCTCCCACATGCCAAAAACATGCATGTTAGGTTAATTGGCTGTTCTAAATTGTCCCTAGATATTTGTTTCCTATAGGCCCTTAGAATAGAGGGTTAGTATTAATGAAAGCGCTTTGAGTGGTCTTTGTGACTAGAAAAGCGCTATATAAGTGCAGGTTAAGTTAAGTTAAATCATTCTGGCCAGCCGCGCGTGAGTAATAAATAAAACAGTTTTCAGCAATTCTTTTATCAACCACTATGTGGCACGATATAGGTTTTCAGGTATTTTGATGTCATTGCATTCGGGGTGGGACTATTTTCCATCATGGAAAGGTTGGTGCACATCGGACAGGTTTTGCCCGAGTTACAGCTGGTTGAAGTTGTAAGGGGAGGAGTCAAATTTCACCATGGCGCCCTGGCCACGCCTTTTGAGATTTTGACTTAATTTATACAATTTTTAATGGCCAATGCCTATAGATGCTGCCATGTAAAAATGAGCTCAATCGGAGCAGGTCCCTAGGACTAGTTCGTTCAAATGCGAGGTGTGACTTTTTTCCGAATTGGAGGTGAGGCGACTTTGAGGCAAGATGGCGGCCTTCCTGTTGGCAGTGGGTATGGGCCTCAATGATGTTTTTTGCATATTTTGAGGTGATGCACACCTACCCAAATTTTATGTCTCTACAGCAATGTTTATGTTCTCCAGTCTCCATAGACCTTGTACGTTGGGCCCCACCCACAAAAATGAGTGGTGGTGGGGCACATATGTTTTCCAGTTTATAAAATTTTTTGCTGGGTCTGAGGGGTTTGCCAAAAAAAATTGCGTTTTGGTTAACGTTCAGAGGGTGAAAAATGCCATCATTTAGGTGGAAAAATAATAAATTAAACCTGCAAGCAGGTGTAAGCGGCCCTTCGCACCCCCGCAACCCAGCGCCCGTCCTACCTTGCTGTCTCGGAAAATTTACTGTTGTCGCTGCAAGGGCTGCGGGAATAATAAAGTAAACCATTTGGCAAGAACTTTCTTTGAGAAGTAAGTGGTTCTATAACTTTTATCAAATATTGTTATGTAGGTGCATGCAGAGTTGGACTAAAGCACAAAATGTACTTCAAAGTACATGTTGCACACCAATACAGATCTAAAGAAGAGAGTCACCTTGACTTACGTTCCACATTTGGCGACCCTTGGACTTCCCCAAGCCTCCAAAGTAAAAAACATCTTGAATGGCAAGGAATGGATTTCCATGGCAACTGTGCTTATTGCAGAACAAAAGAAACTTCCACTGAGGGTAGTCCAACGCACTCTGAGAAACCAGTGAAAATGTCATGTCATTGTGACTACTTGTCTTTGCGCAAAATTTGATGCAATTTTGTACAGTACTTCATGTCAACAGTAGGTGCTGGTGTGACAGTTTTGTGAATATTGATATGCAGACATGTTCAGAGTGGGATCAGTATGACGTGCAAAGTTTGGTCCAAATCAGACGAGTCTATAAAGCTCAAGCTATAAAGGTCAAGATTTGCAACGCGAGGAAGTCATTAAAGAATGCGTGTCACAATGGAAACAGTTCTGTACTATGTACATGTACTGTCAATGAGGCCTAGTCATTCCTTCATGTATTTTTTTTTTCTACTGGTGAGAGAAAAAGAAAGAAAAAAATTTTCAGCAATTCTTCCTTTTAACCTGTTGCACTTCGGTCTACCGCGGGTGGGCACGTCTCTGCATCCTAGAGCGCACGAGGGCGCCCTAGTACGCACACTGTGTGTCCTAGGGTGCACTGAAGAAAAAAAAACCCTGCATTTCCTTTCTTCCACTACAGACACAGCCGCGAACAGAAAGCCAAAGGAGTGCTTTGATTGGTTTAGATGTGATTGACCTCTCATTCGTCTAATAAGAGCCTTGAATTGGGTTTCTGAAACCTTGAAGAACCAATGACTGAAAACCTAGCAAGAAGGACTCGCCTACCAACGGCTGCGAATGCAGTGCGCCAATTGAAGCACAGAAGTTCGAAAGCGTCCCTTGCAAAATCTGTTTTGTGTGAGGCTGGGTGAAGAGAGACTGACTGCTGCAGCAGATAAAAAAAGGACCCGCAGGAAGAACCGCCACAGACCCAGCAGCACGGAGACCACCCACAAGTGCGACCTGTGTGACAGGGACTGCCATTCGCGCATCGGCCTGTTCAGCCACAGGCGGTACTGTTCCAGCAGAGTAGACATTTAGGATTCTCTTCCATGGTCATCATAGACCGTCCACATGCTGTTGTGGACAGGTAAGTGTTATAAGCTAAATTATTATTTATCCCTGAAAATTGTAATCAAAAATGACTTTTGACCGATCGGTAAATTACAACTCTGCATAGTAGACCGCGGCGCACAAAGTGCGAAGTCCGTGCGCCACGTCCGGACCGTGAATGCCCCCCCCCTCGCTACTCTTCTGTAGCGGGGGGGGGGGGGACCGCAGGAACTGTGCACCACGGTCGCCACATCACCACATCACTGTTCCGTCATGTAGCGATGGCCGATGTCCGTCCTCTGTAGCGGGGGTGGGTGGGGGTGTTATCTTCTACATTACAAATATTTTAGAATAATTTTTTGTGCACTGTAGGTTATTTTTTTCTTGTAAAAAAAAGCCACACATTTTTTACGTGGCATGCTTCTTTGTGTGTGGGGGCTTGTTTGTTCATTCATTCATTCATTCATGAATGAATAAACAACCCCACACACACACACAAACAGCCCTGAGTGTCACCTTTCATTAGAGCCCAAGATGAAGCTTCTATATTGAATCATTCAAAAGTTACAGACGTTTTTCCAAACTGTGCCATTTGGCACAATTTGGCACAGTTCAAAAACGCCTGGGAACAACCTGAGGAAAAAGCTGTGTAATATATTCATTTTTTGTGGTATTGTTACAAAATTTTGACCTCAGCTGGATAACACTTGGTTCTACATTTCTGTTGCATTTTCCAGCCCAGATCTGAAGCTGTGTGTTATTTGCAAGCATTTGTATCCAAAAAAAACAAAACACCCAGGCGAAATTTATTTTCTTCAAGTTCAGTATGTTTAGATGACTGTTACTCAGTGGCCGGAGCACGTAGAGAGATTATGACTGTTTTGCCAAAAAATTCAAAGTGTTTTCTTTTAAATGAGACCAACCCCATGAAGATGCTGCAAAGGGTTGAAGAACAGCTTTTGATTTACTTTGGGTACGTTATTTTTAGGCGTTTTTAGGGAAATTGACCAGAGTGCAAGGGGTTAACAATAGGGGCGCTAAAACTTTTGTTTGTTATTTTTATGTAGACACGTTTGGTGCCGGACTAATATCGATCGTAGAAAAATTTGGTGCAAATTGTACCAAGTTTGTCAAATGTACAAGTGTCCGTGATTGAAAGGCAAGGAGTGGGTTTCCATGGCAACTGTGCTTATTGCAGGACAAAAGTGACTTCCACCAAGGGTAGTCCAATGCACTCTGAGAAACCACTGAAAATTTCATGTCATTGTGAGTACTGGTGTTTGAGCAAAATTTGAAACAATTTTTTGCAGTACCTCATGTCAGTAGTAGGTGCAGGTGTTACAGTTTTTTGAATATTGATATGCAGACATGTTCATAGTGGGATCAGTATGATTTGTGCAAAGTTTGGCCAAAATCCGACGAAGATTGTCTGAGCTGTAACTGTCATGTTTTGCATGGCGAGAAAGCCATTGAAGAAAGGCGGTTGCCAGGGAAACAGTTCTGTACTATGTACATGTACAATCAATGAGCCCAAGTCATTCCTTCATGTAATTTTGTTAAGCTGGTGAGAGAAAAATAAAGAAAACAGTCGTCAGTAATTCTTTCTTAAATAATTAGGGGGCGCTATGACTTTTGTTTATTATTTGTATATAGACAAGTTCATGAAAGGGAGAATATTGATCGTATAAAATTTGGTGCAAATCGTACAAAGTTTGTCCAATTTACAAGGGTCTAATATTGTTACCACTAGGCGGCACTAAAACATTTGTTATTTTATATAGGAGTATTCAAGGTGGTACTATTATCCATTTTCGAAAATTTGGTGAAAATCAGACAAAGTTTGTCCAAGATACAACTTTCTGAAATTTCATGGCGAGTACTCAACCGTTGCCATATTGCCATGGAAACACTTCCCTGTAAGTTATGTTTTGTCCACCCATATTGGACTAACATATGTTCAAAAATTTATAACTCCAAGACCTTCACACCCCTCCCCATAAACTCGTGGATTGAATGGCAAGGAGGGCGTGTCCATGGTAATACGGTTGATATCATGCTAACGTTGATGTTCAGTTATGATCATTGCTGTGTTCTGATGAATCTCAGAAAATTTCACGTCATTCTGGCCAGCCGCACGTGAGTAATAAATAAAACAGTTTATAGCAATTCTTTCGTTAACCACTATGTGACGTTCTAACTTTTGTCAGGGATTTTGATGTAGTTGCATTTGGGGCGACACTATGGACTTCATGGAAATTTTTGTGGACATCGGACAAGTTTTGCCCGATTTACAGGTGGTTGAATTTGTAAGGGGAGGAGTCAAAATTTTCCATGGCGCCCTGGCCACACCTTTTGAGATTTTGACTTAATTTATACAATTTTTAATGGCCAATGCCTATAGATGCCGCCATGTAAAAATGAGCTCAATCGGAGCTAAGCTGGTGAGAGAAAAATAAAGAAAAGAGTTGTCAGTAATTCTTCCTTTAATCATTAGGGGGCGCTATGACTTTTGTTTATTATTTGTATATAGACGAGTTCATGGAAGGGAGAATATTGATCGTATAAAATTTGGTGCAAATCGAACAAAGTTTGTCCAATTTACAAGGGTCCAGTGTTGTTTCCACTAGGCGGGGCTAAAACTTTTGTAATTAAAGAAAGCCGGTCATCATGGAAACAGTTCTGTACTATGTACATGAACTATCAATGAGCCCAAGTCATTCCTTCATGTAATTTTGTTAAGCTGGTGAGAGAAAAAGAAAGAAAACAGTCGTCAGTAATTCTTCGTTTAATCATTAGGGGGCGCTATGACTTTTGTTTATTATTTGTATATAGACGAGTTCGGGGAAGGGAGAATATTGATCATATAAAATTTGGTGCAAATCGTACAAAGTTTGTCCAATTTACAAGAGTCTTACAACTAGGCAGCGCTAAAACTTTTGTTATTTTATATAGGAGTATTCAGAGTGGGACTCTTATCCATTGTCAAAAATTTGGTAAAAATCAGACAAAGTTTGTCCAAGATACAACTTTCCGAAATTTCATGGCGAGTAGTCAACCATCGCCATGTTTCCATGGCAACACTTCCCTGTAAGTTATATGTTACCCATATTGGACTATATATGACAGTGACCTCAACATATGTTCAAAAATTTATAACTCCAACACCTTCACACCCCTCCCCATAAGCTCGTGGATTGAATGGCAAGGAGGGCGTGTCCATGGTAACACGGTTGATGTCATGCTAACGTTGATGTTCAGTTATGATCATTGCTGTGTTCTGATGAACCTCAGAAAATTTCACCTCATTCTGGCCAGCCGCACGTGAGTAATAAATAAAAGAGTTTTCAGCAATTCTTTCGTTAACCACTATGTGTTGCTACAACTTTTGTCAGGGATTTTGATGTAGTTGCGTTTAGGGTGGCACTATTTTCCGTTATGGAAATTTTTGTGGACATCGGACAAGTTTTGCCCGATTTACAGGTGGTTGAATTTGTAAGGGGAGGAGTCAAATTTCGCCATGGTGCCCTGGCCACACCTTTTGAGATTTTGACTTAATTTATACAATTTTTAATGGCCAATGCCTATAGATGCCGCCATGTAAAAATGAGCTCAATCGTAGCAGGTCCCTAGGACTAGTTCATTCAAATGCGAGGTGTGACTTTTTTCTGAATTGGAGGTGGGGCGACTTTGAGGCAAGATGGCGGCCTTCCTGTTGGCAGTGGGTATGGGCCACAATGATGTTTTTTGCATATCTTGAGGTGATGCACACCTCACCCAAATTTTGTCTCTACGGCAAAGTTTATGGTCTCCAGTCTCCATAGACCTTGTACGTTTGGCCCCACCCACAAAAATGAGGGGTGGGGGGCACATATGTTTTCCAGTTTATCGAATTTTTTGCTGGGTCTGAGGGGTTTGCCAAAAAAATTGCGTTTTGGTTAACGTTCAGAGGGTGAAAAATGCCATCATTTAGGCAGAAAAATAAAAATAAAGAAACGGAGGAGATACAATAGGGCTTTCGCCAACTGACGTTGTCAGTGGCTCAGGCCCTAATAATAAATAAATGAAGCAGATACAATAGGGCTTTAGGTAGAAAAATAATAAATAAAAAATTAAACCTGCAAGCAGGTGTAAGCGGTCCTTCGCCCCCCGCGCGCCTGTGGAACCCGGCGCCTGTCGTCCCTTGCTGGCTCAGAAAATGTGCCGTCATCACTGCATGGGCTGCACAAATAATAAAGTAAACCATCTGGCGCAGATCTTTCTGTGAGCAGTAAGTGGCATAAAGGGATAGTCCCTTTTGTCAAATATTTTTATGTAGGAGTGTGCGTCGTGGGACAAATCTCCATCATAGCAATTCCGGCAAAAAAATGAATCAAGTGGAAAAGATATGTGCACCCCCACCCCTCATTTTTGTGGGTGGGGCCAAATGTACGGAGTGGGTTTAATCTCCCTCATAGCAATTCCAGTGACAGTCCGACACAGTTTGTCCAAATTACAACTATCCATCATATTGCGATCAGGTAAACTCGGACATGTGGCCATGGTAACACTTACATTTTAGGTACATGTTGCAGACACCACAGAACTACAGAAGAGAGTCATCTTGACTTAAGTTCCACATTTGGTGATTCTTGGACTTTCCCAACCCTCCAAAGTATAAAACATATTGAATGGCAAGGAGTGGGTTTTCATGGCCACTGTTTTTATTGCAGTACAAAAGTGACTTCCACTGAGGGTAGTCCAATGTACTCTGAGAAACCACTGAAAATTTCATGTCATTGTGAGTATTGGTGTTTGAGCAAAATTTGAAACAATTTTGTGCAGTACCTCATGTCAGTAGTAGGTGTGGGTGTGACAGTACGATTTGTGATCAGCATGATTTGTGCAAAGATTTTTCCAAATCAGGTGAGAATTGTCTGAGCTGTAACTGTCATGTTTTGTTTGGCGAGAAAGCCACTGAAGCATGCCGGTCGACATGGAAACAGTTCTGTACTATGTACACGTACTGTCAATGAGCCCTAGTCATGCCTTCATGTATTTTTTTAAGCTGGTGAGAGAAAAATAATTTTTTTCAGCAATTCTTCCTTTTAACAATAGGGGCGCTAAAACTTTTATTATTTTTATGTAGATACGTTTGGTGCCAGACTAATATCGATCGTAGAAAATTTGTTGAAAATTGTACCAAGTTTGCTCCATGTACAAATGTCCGTTATTAAAAGGCAAGGAGTGCGTTTCCATGGCAACTGTGCTTATCGCAGGACAAAAGTGACTTCCACCGAGGGTAGTCCAATGCACTCTGAGAAACCACTGAAAAGGTCATGTCATTGTGACTACTGGTCTTTCTGCAAAATTTGAAACAGTTTTGTGCAGTACCTCATGTCAGCAGTAGGTGTGGGTGTGACAGTTTTGTGAATATTAATATACAGACAAGTTCAGAGTGGGATCAGTATGATTTGTGCAAAGATTTTTCCAAATCAGGTGAGAATTGTCTGAGCTGTAACTGTCATGTTTTGTTTGGCGAGAAAGCCATTGAAGCATGCCGGTCGCCATGGAAACAGATCTGTACTATGTACATGTACTGTCAATGTGCCCTAGTCATTCCTTCATGTATTTTTTTAAGCTGGTGAGAGTCAAATAAAGACATTTTTTTCAGCAATTCTTCCTTTTAACAATAGGGGCGCTAAAACTTTTGTTTGTTATTTTTACATAGACACGTTTGGTGCTGGACTAATATCGATCGTAGAAAATGTGGTGAAAATTGTACCAAGTTTGTTCCATGTACAAATGTCCGTTATTGAAAGGAAAGTAGTGCGTTTCCATGGCAACTGTGCTTATCGCAGGACAAAAGTGACTTCCACCCAGGGTAGTCCAATGCACTCTGAGAAACCACTGAAAAGGTCATGTCATTGTGACTACTGGCCTTTCTGCAAAATTTGAAACAGTTTTGTGCAGTACCTCATGTCAGCAGTAGGTGTGGGTGTGACAGTTTTGTGAATATTAATATACAGACAAGTTCAGAGTGGGATCAGTATGATTTGTGCAAAGGTTTTTCCAAATCAGGTGAGAATTGTCTGAGCTGTAACTGTCATGTTTTGTTTGGCGAGAAAGCCATTGAAGCATGCCAGTCGCCATGGAAACAGTTCTGTACTATGTACATGTACTATCAATGAGCCCAAGTCATTCCTTCATGTAATTTTGTTAAGCTGGTGAGAGAAAAATAAAGAAAACAGTTGTCAGTAATTCTTCCTTTAATCGTTAGGGGCGCTATGAGTCCTTTAATCATTAGGGGGCGCTATGAGTTTTATTTATTTTTTTTATGTAGACACGTTTGGTGCCGGACTAATATCGATCGTAGAAATTTAGTGCAAATTGTACCAAGTTTGCTCCATGTACAAATGTCCGTTATTGAAAGGCAATGAGTGCATTTCCATGGCAACTGTGCTTATCGCAGGACAAAAGTGACTTCCTCCCAGGGTAGTCCAATGCACTCTAAGAAACCACTGAAAAGGTCATGTCATTGTGACTACTGGTCTTTCTGCAAAATTTGAAACAGTTTTGTGCAGTACCTCATGTCAGCAGTAGGTGTGGGTGTGACAGTTTGGTGAATATTGATATACAGACACATTCAGAGTGGGATCAGTAGGATTTGTGCAAAGATTTTTCCAAATCAGGCGGGAATTGTCTGAGCTGTAACTGTCATGTTTTGTTTGGCGAGAAAGCCATTGAAGCATGCCGGTCACCATGGAAGCAGTTCTGTACTATGTACATGTACTGTCAATGAGCCCTAGTCATTCCTTCATGTATTTTTTTAAGCTGGTGATAGTCAAATAAAGAAATCTTTTTCAGCAATTCTTCCTTTTAAAAATAGGGGCTCTAAATCTTTTGTTTGTTATTTTTACGTAGACACGTTTGGTGCCGGACTAATATCGATCGTAGAAAATTTGTTGCAAATTGTACCAAGTTTGCTCCATGTTCAAATGTCCATTATTGAAATGCAAGGAGTGCGTTTCCATGGCAACTGTGCTTATCGCAGGACAAAAGTGACTTTCACCCAGGGTAGTCCAATGCACTCTGAGAAACCACTGAAAAGGTCATGTCATTATGACTACTGGTCTTTCTGCAAAATTTAAAACAGTTTTGTGCAGTACCTCATGTCAGCAGTAGGTGTGGGTGTGACAGTTTTGTGAATATTGATATACAGACACGTTCAGAGTGGGATCAGTATTATTTGTGCAAAGATTTTTCCAAATCAGGCGAGAATTGTCTGAGCTGTAACTGTCATGTTTTGTTTGGCGAGAAAGCCATTGAAGCATGCCGGTCGCCATGGAAACAGTTCTGTACTATGTACATGTACTATCAATGAGCCCAAGTCATTCCTTCATGTTATTTTGCTAAGCTGGTGACAGAAAAATAAAGAAAATAGTCGTCAGTAATTCTTCTTTTAATCATTAGGGGGCGCTATGGCTTTTGTTTATTATTTGTATATAGACGAGTTTGGGGAAGGGAGAATATTGATCGTATAAAATTTGGTGCAAATCGTACAAAGTTTGTCCAATTTACAAGGGTCTAATGTTGTTACCACTAAGCGGTGCTAAAACTTTTGTTATTTTATATAGGAGTGTTCAGGGTGGGACTCTTATCCATTGTCAAAAATTTGGTAAAAATCAGACAAAGTTTGTCCAAGATACAACTTTCCGAAATGTCATGGTGAGTAGTCAACCGTCGCCATGTTGCCATGGCAACACTTCCCTGTAAGTTATGTGTTGTCCACCCATATTGGACTATATATGACAGTGATCTCAACATATGTTCAAAAATTTATAACTCCAAGACCTTCCCACCCCTCCCCATAAGCTCATGGATTGAATGGCGAGGAGGTCATGTCTATGGCAACACATTTGATGTCATGCTAACGTTGATGTTCAGTTATAATCATCACTTTGTTCTGATGAATCTCAAAAAATTTCATGCCATTCTGGCCAGCAGCGCGTGAGTAATAAATAAAACAGTTTTCAGCAATTCTTTCGTTAACCACTATGTGGCGATTATAACTTTTGTCAGGGATTTTGATGTAGTTGCATTTGGGTCGGCACTATTTTCCTTTATGGAAAGTTTTGCGTCCATCGGACAGGTTTTGCCCGAGTTACAGATGGTTGAATTTGTAAGGGGAGGAGTCAAAATTTTCCATGGCGCCGTGGCCACACCTTTTGAGATTTTGACTTAATTTATACAGTTTTTAATGGCCAATGACTATAGATGCCACCTTGTAAAAATGAGCTCAATTGGAGCAGGTCCCTCGGACTAGTTCGTTCAAATGCGAGGTGTGACTTTTTTCCAAATTGGAGATGAGGCGACTTTGAGGCAAGATGGCGGCCTTCCTGTTGGCGGTGGGTATGGGCCACAATGATGTTTTTTGCATATATTGAGGTGATGCACACCTCACCCAAATTTTATGTCTCTACGGCAAAGTTTATGGTCTCCAGTCTCCATAGACCTTGTACCTTTGGCCCCACCCACAAAAATAAGGGGTGGGGGGGCACATATGTTTTCTCGTTTATCGAATTTTTTGCCGAGACTGAGGGGTTTGCACATAAAAATCGCGTTTTGGTTATCGTTCAGAGGGTGAAAAATGCGATAAATTAGGCAGAAAAATAATAACGAAAAATTAAACCTGCAGGCAGGTGTAAACGGGTTTTCACCCCCCGCGCGACCGCGGAACCCGCCGCCCGTCCTCTCTCGCTTTGAACACTACCTGCTGGCCATTTACTCCAATCGACTTCTTCCACGCAGCATTAGGTGGAGGTGCCGTAGTCATTGTGCCCAAAAACAATGTCTCCAAACTTTCACTCATGTCCCTCTGCTGAAGTTCCTCCACTCTCATTTTTGTTTTACACAAAGCAGCAAAATGCCCCTTTTTCTGACATTTCTTGCAGTCTGCATTGCGAGCAGGACATTCTTTAAATGAATTTCCATGTGCTTTTCCACACCTGCCACATCTGGCAGGCACAGAACACAGCAGAAGTGTGGTGGACTTGCAGGCAGCCAGAAGAGCTGGATGACATGGTTGCCTGTGATAACCAAAACTGTGAAATTCAGTGGTTCCATTTAGCATGTGGGGGACTCTGAAGCACCAACCCCACAGCAGCCGTGGTTTTGTGACGTGCGCATTAGAGTAGTGCTGTAGCATGAGACAGTTATGCGCTATAACATGGTAGAACAATGATACATATTGATCATGCATGTCAGTTTATATTCTTGTATTGTGTCATGGTTATGGTTACAGTTTTGCATCTTTGAAATAAAGAGCTGCAGTTTGTAATCCATTGTGTACTTTATTCCAAAAATTGTTACAAAGCAAGCAAGTGTATTTATATAGCACATTTTGTCTGCTTATGTCAGAAAGGTGTGCAATATGTTCAAGAGGCAAATTAATCCGCAAATGTATCTTAGTTAAAAGCAGAATTTGAAATTGGGAAATTTTAGGGACTGTTCAGGGTGGGACTATTATCCACTGTCAAATATTCAGTGAAAATCAGAAAAAGTTTGTCCAAGATACAACTTTCCGAAATTTCATGGCGTGTAGTCAACCGTCACCATGTTGCCAGGGCAACACTTCCCTGTAAGTTATGTGTTGTCCACCAATATTGGACTACATATGACAGTGACCTCAACATATGTTGAAAAATTGAGACCTCCAAGACCTTCCCACCCCTCCCCATAAGCTCACGGATTGAATGGCGAGGAGGGCGTGTCTATGTTAACACGTTTGATGTTATACTAGTGTTGATGTTCAGTTATTATCATGGCTGTGTTCTGATGAATCTCTGAAAATTTCACGTCATTCTGCCCAGCCACGCGTGAGTAATAAATAAAACAGTTTTCAGCAATTCTTTCGTTAACCACTATGTGGCGCTATATCTTTTGTCAGGTATTTTGATGTCATAGCGTCCGGGGTGGCACTATTTTCCTTCATGTAAAGTTTTGTGGACATCGGACAAGTTTTGCCCATCAGTAATTCTTCCTTTAATCATTAGGGGGCGCTATGAGTGTTGTTTATTATTTGTATATAGACGGGTTCGGGGAACGGATAATATTCATCGTATAAAATTTGTTGCAAATCGTGCAAAGTATGTCCAATTTACAAGGGGCTAATGTTGTTACCACTAGGCGGCGCTAAAACTTATTATTTATCAAATAATATTATTATTATTTATCAAACTACCTGATTTTTGGCAGCACAACCCGTGCTCCTGGTCCCACCTAACCGAGGCGCAGTTCGCCCTCCGAGGGATATCGGCGGATGATACGAAATTCTACTATGTGGTCGCAGCGCTCGATGCCAGCACGGCTCAGCACATCGAGAGCCTGCTCGATCAGCCACCAGCTGACGGCAAATATGATGCGCTGAAGGCTGCCCTCATCCAGCACTACACGCTCTCGGATGGTGAGAGAGCAGAGAGGCTTCTGACGTGGACCGAGTTGGGAGACGGTTCGGCCGTGGACATGATGGAGAAGATGCTGAGGTTAAAGGGCACGGACAACGACCACTTCATCTTCACCCATATTCTCCTCAGGAACCTTCCGACAGCGGCAAGAGCGGCCCTGGCCAATTCGTCGTTGCTGGCCAAACGGGACTATCGTGCGCTAGCCCGAGAGGCAGACCTGATCATCATCGCCACCAAGGCTTTCGTGACCATTGCGGCAGCGACGGAGCCCGGCACGTCGACATGAGGAGGCGAGGAGCCGCCAACGGCAGCAGCAGAACCACCGACGGCAGCAGCAGCGGGGGCCAAGCGACGTGGAGGTGACACGCTTTGCTTCTACCATCGCCGCTTTGCAGAGAGGGCACGCAAATGTATACCACCGTGCCAGTTCAAACGCTTGGGAAACGCCAAGACCGGGGGTCGGTAGCAGCCGCGACCCTCGGGGAGGAGAACAAGCTGCTCTATTTGACGGACGCACACTCGGGGAGGCATTTCCTCGTGGACACCGGCGCGCAGAGGAGTTTCATCCGGCCGACCTACGCTGACCGGCTGGCAGGAGCCTGGGGCCCCGAGATGGCAGCAGCAAACGGCTCAGACATTAAGACCTTTGGTGAGAGGACTCTGCTCTTGTCTTTACACGGTCGTACATTTGAATGGACTTTTGTTGTAGCAGCATTGGATTATCATATACTGGGGGCTGATTTTCTATGTGCACATTGGTTGTTGGTAGATATGGCTAACAGGCGCCTGGTTAATGCACTGTCTTTTGACTCTCTGCCCTGTATAGCTCGAGTGACCCGGCCAACAGCACAAGCCAATGTCACAGCAGCATGCGGTAAGTTCCACACACTGCTCGCTCAGTTCCCAGCACTCACAGTCCCGACGTTTTCAGCAGCTATCGCTAAACATGGGGTGGAGCATTTTACCACCACCACCGGGGCGCCCGTTTTTGCAAGACCTCGGCGCTTGGACGCAGCTAAACTGGCCATAGCGCGCGAGGAGTTCGCTAACCTAGAGAGGTTAGGCATCATCAGGCGCTCAAACAGCCCATGGGCTTCCCCGCTACACATGGTCCCTAAAGCTGAAGGTTCGTGGCGACCTTGCGGCGATTTCAGCAGGTTAAACAACGCTACAGCGCATGACCGCTACCCAATTCCCCACATTCAGGATTTTTCCACTCACCTCGCAGGAGCGCGCATTTTTTCTAAGATAGATTTGGTCCGTGGTTACCACCAAGTCCCAGTGCGCGCTGAGGACATACCCAAAACAGCGGTAATAACTCCGTTTGGTTTATTTGAGTTCTTGCGCATGCCATTTGGGCTTAAAGGAGCAGCACAGACGTTCCAACGCATGATGGATGCAGTGCTGCGCGATCTCCCTTTCGTGTTCGTCTACTAACTAACTAACTAACTAACCTGCACTTATATAGCGCTTTTCTAGTCACAAAGACCACTCAAAGCGCTTTCATTAATACTAACCCTCTATTCTAAGGGCCTATAGGAAACAGATATCTAGGGACAATTTAGAACAGCCAATTAACCTAACATGCATGTTTTTGGCATGTGGGAGGAAACCGGAGAAATCCCGGAGTAAACCCACGCAACACGGGGAGAACATGCAAACTCCACACAGATCACTGTTGGTCGGGGGCTGGGATCGAACCCACGATCCCACGATCCCCACAATCCCCTGGCCAAGGGTAAACTGTGCTGCCGCAGTGCTAACCACTGCGCCACCGTGCATAAAATATCGTCTACCTGGACGATATCTTGGTAGCCAGCACGTCCGAAGACGAACACGAAACCCACCTCACGACGGTTTTCTGTAGGTTGGAAGAGCACGGTTTAATAATCAACCCAGCGAAATGTCAGTTCGGGGTGACGGGGATTGATTTTTTTAGGGCACCGCGTCTCTCCCGAAGGAGTGGTTCCGCTGCGTGACAAAGTGCGCGCAGTGACAGATTTTCCCCGACCACAAACGGTCAGGGCGCTACAAGAATTTTTGGGAATGGTGAACTTTTATAACCGTTTCCTTCCCCGCGCAGCGCAGCTCATGCAGCCATTGTACGCTGCGCTCAAAAAACAGAAACCCGCGAATAAGGTCGAATGGATCTCGGAACGAGAGCAGGTGTTCTCGGAAGTTAAAGCAGCCCTGGCAAACGCCGCATTGTTGGCACATCCAGACCCAACGGCCCGCATAGCCCTCACCACTGACGCCTCAGATGTGGCCATAGGGGCTGTTGTGGAGCAGCGCGTCGCCAGGGCTTGGCAGCCGCTTGCCTTTTTCCAGCAGAACCTTGCGCAACAATGAACATAAATACAGCGTGTTGGACAGAGAGTTGCTGGCTCTCCACCTGGCCATTCGCCATTTCCAGTTCTGGCTGGAAAGGCGCAATTTTACTGCGTTCGTTGACCATAAGCCACTAACATTCGCGATGGCCAAAGTTTCAGAACCTTGGTCGGGCCAGCAGCAGAGGCAGCTGGCTGCGATCTCAGAGTTTACTACTGATATTCAGCATGTGTCGGGCAAACTGAATGTAGTGGCAGACTGCCTCTCGCACGTCGTTGTGGCCCCAGTCTGTGTAGGGTTGGATTACGCAGCTATGGCCGCGGAGCAGGCTAGTGACGCGGACATGCGCGCGCTCCAGTCTGGACCAACAGGGTTAAGGCTGGAGAAGAGGATGCTGCTTAACGACATTCCCCCCTTAATCTGCGATGTCTCCACGGGTCACCCATGGCCTGTGGTTCCGGCCGCGTGGCACCGCCGCATGTTTGAGTTGGTTCACTCTTTGGCACACCCAGGGGTGCACGCGTTGGTCAAAATGGTAGGAGAGAAATATGTGTGGCCGGGCCTTCGCAAACAAGTGAAAGAGTGGGCGGCAGCCTGCGTGGTGTGCCAACGAGCCAAGACAGACACACGAAGGCTCCTTTGGAGCCGTTTCGCATCCCGGCTAAGAGGTTTGACCATGTCCACGTGGACCTCGTAGGCTCCCTTCCGCTATCACAGGGGTACACGCATCTCCTGACAATGGTGGACCGCACCACGCGCTGGCCAGAAGCGGTTCCGCTGGCGGCAACCACGGCTGAGGAGGTGGCGCGCGCGTTTTTAACAGCATGGGTGGCGCGTTTTGGAGCTCCGTACATTACGTCCGACAGAGGCTCTCAATTTGTTTCTGAACTCTGGTCAACCATGGCCCGCAGCCTAGGTGTCTCAATTCACCGCACAACCGCGTACAACCCGCAGGCAAATGGGTTATGCAAACGTTTTCATAGGTTGTTAAAAGCGGCTCTGAGGGCTTCACTGACGGATGCAAATTGGGTAGACAGGCTACCATGGGTTTTATTGGGGTTACGTTCTGCGCCTAAAGAGGATCTGGAAGCTTCCCCAGCAGAACTCGTTTTTGCACAACCACTCCGGCTGCCTGGGGAGTTTCTGCCAGATAATCCTGCACCGGGCAGCTCCCCGTCTCAGCTGCTGCAGCGTTGCATAGACTCAAGCACGCTGCCGGGCCCTGCCCACCACAGTTTTCCGCGTGTTTTTGTGCCTAAAGCTTTGAAAAACACAGAGTTCATGTTTGTCAGACACAACGCCCGCCGCCCCCCACTTCGCCCACCTTATGATGGACCGTTTAGAGTGCTGGAAACAGGGGATAAGCATTTTTTTGCTAGATTTGGGGGGTAGGAGGGAAAAAATTGGCATAGACAGACTCAAATCTGCTTTCGTTGTGGCTGACGAGCAAGTGCTGTTGGCGAGGGCCCCTCGGCGTGGAATACCCCCACGGGGCGCTTCCCAGAGAAAAGATTCTCCAGAGCACCCACACGGACAGTCAAAAACTTTTCACCCCCCAGACATCAGCCCCCCAGCATGGCAGCGCCACGGAGGCAGCAAATCCTGGCTACAGCAGATACGGCAGAAGACTGAAGCCCAAGCAGCATGCGGACTGATGTTGATGGTTCTATAGCATGTGGACTGATGTTAATGGTTCTATCACAGCATGTGGACTGTTACCCTTTTGTCCTATCTAAGTTGCTGGCGGGGGGGTGGGCAACCTGGGGAGTGCATAATGGTTTACCACCTTAGACAGGAACAAAGGACGTGAAGTTAACCTTTTGTGTTTGAGAAGTTTCTAGATGCCCTAGTAAGATAACAGGGAGGTGCCAAGGATGAAAGGACTGACTGCAGCCGGGGGAGATTATCTTTTGTGTGTGATGAATGGACTGACTGCAGTCGGGGGAGATTATCTTTTGTGTGTGAGAAGAGTCTAGAAGGATGTCATGTTATTTAAGGGAAGAGTTCCTACTTGTATGCCATTCTGTCTATGCTCCTTGTGTGAGTCGTGTAATAAACCGCTTGAACCAAATCAGCCTCATTTTTTACACACTCCACACTGGTGACCCAAGACGAATCATGGAATACGACGGAAGATCCCTGGAGCCAACCTCGACTGGAACCCCCAGCTTTGCGTGCGCTGTAGCGATCAAACTACCTGATTTTTGGCAGCACAACCCGTGCTCCTGGTTCCACCTAACCGAGGCGCAGTTCGCCCTCCGAGGGATATCGGCGGATGATACGAAATTCTACTATGTGGTCGCAGCGCTCGATGCCAGCACGGCTCATCACATCGAGAGCCTGCTCGATCAGCCACCAGCTGACGGCAAATATGACGCGCTGAAGGCTGCCCTCATCCAGCACTACACGCTCTCGGGTGGTGAGAGAGCAGAGAGGCTTCTGACGTGGACCGAGTTGGGAGACGGTTCGGCCGTGGACATGATGGAGAAGATGCTGAGGTTAAAGAGCACGGACAACGACCACTTCATCTTCACCCATATTCTCCTCAGGAACCTTCCGACAGCGGTGAGAGTGGCCCTGGCCAATTCGTCGTTGCTGGCCAAACGGGACTATCGTGCGCTAGCCCAAGAGGCAGACCGGACGTTGTCAGTGGCTCAGGCCCTAATAAACGAAGCAGATACAATAGGGCTTTCGCCAACTGACGTTGTCAGTGTTTCAGGCCCTAATAAATGGAGCATCTACAATAGGGCTTTCGCTGACTGACGTTGGTTGTGGCTCAGGTCCTAATAATAATAAATAAACAGAGCAGATACAATAGGGCTTTCGCCAACTGACGTCAGTGTTTCAGGCCCTAATAAATGGAGCATCTACAATAGGGCTTTCGCTGACTGACGTTGGTTGTGGCTCAGGTCCTAATAATAATAAATAAACAGAGCAGATACAATAGGGCTTTCGCCAACTGATGTTGTCAGTGGCTCAGGCCCTCATAAAATAAAAGGAGCAGATACAATAGGGCTTTTGCCAACTGACGTTGTCAGTTGGCAAAAGCCCTATTGTATCTGCTCTGGTATCTGCTCTGTATTGTATCTGTATCTGGTAGTGTAAGGCCCTATAAGCTCATGGATTGAATGGCGAGGAGGGTGTGCCCATGGTAACACGTTTGATGTCATGCTAACATTTATGTACAGTTATAATCATCGCTGTGGTGTCATGAATCTCAGAAAATTTCAGGCCATTCTGGCCAGCGGCGCATGAGTAATAAAACAGTTTTCAGCAATTCTTTTATTAACCACTATGTGGCGCTAAAACTTTTGTCAGGTATTTTGATGTACTTGCATTCAGGACGGGACTATTTTCCATCATGGAAAGTTTGGTGGACATCGGACAAGTTTTGCCCGATTTACAGCTGGTTGAATTTGTAAGGGGAGGAGTCAAAATTCGCCATGGCGCCATGGCAACACTTCCTTGTCAGTTATGCGTTGTACACCCATATAGTACTATATGTGACAGTCACCTCAACCGATGCTCCAGATTTCATGACTCCAGGACCTTCCCACCCCTCCCCATAAGCTCACAGATTGAATGGTGAGGAGGGCTTGTCCATGGTAACACATTTCAAGTCATGCCAAAGTTGATGTTCAGTTATGATTATGACTGTGGTCTGATGAATCTCAGAAAATTTCACATCATTCTGGCCAGCCGCGTGTGAGTATTAAATAAAACAGTTTTCAGCAATTCTTTTGTTAACCACTATTTGGCGCTATTTTGGTTTTCAGGTATTTTGATGTCATTGCGTTCGGGGCAGGACTATTTTCCATCATGGAAAGTTTGGTGCACATCGGACAGGTTTTGCCCGAGTTACAGGTAGTTGAAGTTGTAAAGGAAGGAGTCAAACTTCGCCATATCGCCCTGGCCACACCTTTTGAGATTTTGACTTAATTTATACAATTTTTAATGGCCAATGCCTATAGATGCCGCCATGTAAAAATGAGCTCAATTGGAGCAGGTGCCTAGGACTACTGCGTTCAAATGTGAGGTGTGACCTTTTTTCGAATTGGAGGTGGGGCGACTTTGCGGCAAGATGGCGGCCTTCCTGTTGGCGGTAGGTATGGGCCACAATGATTTTTTTTTCATATCTTGAGGTGATGCACACCTCACCCAAATTTTATGTCTCTACGGCAAAGTTTATGGTCTCCAGTCTCCATAGACCTTCTACGTTTGGCCCCACCCACAAAAATGAGGGGTGGGGGGGCACATATGTTTTCCAGTTTATCGAATTTTTTTGCCGGGTCTGAGGGGTTTGCCAAAAAAATTCGTGTTTTGGTTAACGTTCAGAGGGTGAAAAATGCAATCATTTAGGCGGAAAAATAACGAAAAAAAATAAAGAAACGGAGCAGATACAATAGGGCTTTCGCCAACTGATGTTGTCAGTGGCTCAGGCTCTAATCATAAATAAATAAACGAAGCAGATACCATAGGGCTTTCGCCAACTGACGTTGTCAGTGGCTCAGGCCCTAATAAATGGAGCATATACAATAGGGCTTTCGCCGACTGACGTTGTCAGTGGCTCAGGTCCTAATAATAATAAATAAACAGAGCAGATACAATAGGGCTTTCGCTGACTGACATTGTCAGTGGCGAAGCAGATACAATAGGGCTTTCACCGACTGACATTGTCAGTGGCTTAAGCCCTCATAAAATAAATAGAGCAGATACAATAGGGCTTTCGCCAACTGACGTCAGTGGCTCAGGCCCTAATAATAAATAAATGGAGGAGTCAAAATTTGCCATGGCACCATGGCAACACTTCCTTGTCAGTTATGTGTTGTCCACCCATATAGGACTATATATGACAGTCACCTAAACCTATGTTCCAGATTTCATGACTCCAGGACCTTCCCACCCCTCCCCATAAGCCCGCGGATTCAATAGCGAGAAGGGCATGTCCATGGTAACATATTTCATGTCATGCTAAAGTTGATGTTCAGTTATGATCATGGCTGTGGTCTGATGAATCTCAGAAAATTTGACGTCATTCTGGCAAGTGGCGCATGAGTAATAAATGAAACAGTTTTCAGCAATTCTTTTGTTCACCACTATTTGGCGCTATATCTGTTGTCAGGTTTTTTAATGTCATTGCGTTCGGGGTGGGACTATTTTCCATCATGGAAAGTTTGGTGCACATCGGACAGGTTTTGCCCGAGTTACAGCTACTTGATTTTGTAAGGGGAGGAGTCAAACTTCGCCATGGCGCCATGGCAGCACATCCTTGTCAGTTATGTGTTGTCCACCTATATAGGACTATATATAATAGTCACCTAAACCTATGTTCCAAATTTCATGACTCCAGGACCTTCCCACCCCTCCCCATAAGCTCACGCATTGAATGGCAAGGAGAGCGTGTCCATGGTACCACATTTCATGTCATGCTAACGTTGATGTTCAGTTATGATCATGGCTGTGATCTGATGAATCTCAGAAAATTTCACGTCATTCTGGCCAGCGGCGCGTGAGTAATAAATAAAACAGTTTTCAGCAATTCTTTTGTTAACCACTATGTGGCACTATATCTTTCGTCAGGTATTTTGATGTAGTTGCATTCAGGACGGGACTATTTTCCTTCATGGAAAGTTTGGTGGACATCGGACATTTTTTGCCCGAGTTACAGCTGCTTGATTTTGTAAGGGGAGGAGTCAAACTTCACCATGGCGCCATTGGCCCTAAAAATAAATAAATGACGCAGATACAATAGGGCTTTTGCCAACTGACATTGTCAGTGGCTCAGGCCCTAATAAAATAAACAGAGCAGATACAATAGGGCTTTCACCGACTGACTTTGTCAGTGGCTCAGGCCCTAATAAAAAAATAAATAAACAAAGCAGATACAATAGGGCTTTCCCTGACTGATGTTGTCAGTAGCAGATACAATAGGGCTTTCGCCGACTGACGTTGTCAGTGGCTCAGGCCCTAATAAACAAAGCAGATACAATAGGGCTTTTGTCACCTGACATTGTCAGTGGCTCAGGCCCTAAATAAACAAAGCAGATACAATAGGGCTTTTGTCACCTGACATTGTCAGTGGCTCAGGCCCTAAATAAACGAAACAGATACATAAGGGCTTTCGCCGACTGACATTTTCAGTGGCTCAGGCCCTAATAAACACAAGTTATCGAGCCCCCGGGTGGTTAAAAGAAGAATTGCTGAAAACTCTTTTATTTATTACTCACGCGCTGCTTGCCAGAATAACGTGAAATTCTCTGAGATTCATCAGACCAAAGGGATAATTACGTATAACTGCACATCAACTTTAGCATGACATCACACGTGTTACCATGGACACACCCTCCTTGCCATTCAATCCCTGAGCTTATGGGGAGGGGTGGGAAGGTCCCAGAGTCATGAAATTTGGAGCATACGTTGACATGACTGTCATATATAGTCCTATATGGGTGGACAACACATAACTGACTGGAAAGTGTTGCCATGGTGCCATGGCGAAGTTTGACTCCTCCCCTTACAAAATCAAGCAGCTGTAACTCAGGCAAAACTTGTCAGATGTCCACCAAAGTTTCCATGATGGAAAATATTCCCGTCCGGAATGCGTCTACATCAAAATACCTGACAAAAGATATAGCGCCACCTACTGGTTAATGAAAGAATTGCTGAAAACTGTTTTATTTATTACTCACGCGCCACTGGCCAGAATGACGTGAAATTTTCTGAGATTCATCAGACCAAAACGATGATCATAACTGCACATCAACTTTAGCATAACATCGCAGGTGCTACCATGGACACGCCCTCCTTGCCATTCAATCCTTGAACTTGGTTGCAGGATTAGGAATGACCTGGAGTCATGAAATCTTGAACAATGGTTGAGGTTACTGTCATATATATACTCCTATATGGGTGGACAACACATAACTGACAGGGAAGTGTTGCCATGGCGACATGGCGAAGGTTGACTCCTCACCATGAAACATCGGAAAGATGTATCTTGGACAAACTTTGTCTGACTGTCACCAAATTTTCGAAAATGGATAATAGTCCCACCCTGAACACTCCTATATAAAAATAACAAAAGTTAGAGCTCCGCCTAGTGTTTACAACTTCGGACCCTTGTAAATTGGACAAACTTTGGACGATTTGCACCAAATTTTCTACGATCAACATTTGTCCTGCCCCGAACGTGTCTACATAAAAATAATAAACCAAAGTTTTAGCGCTCCTATTGATTAAAGGACAAATTGCTGAAAACTGTTTTCTTACTTTTTCTCTCACCAGCAGAAAAAATGACATGAAGGAATGACTAGGGCTCATTGACAGTACATGTACGTAGTACAGAACTGTTTCCATGGTGACCAGCATGCTTCAACGGCTTCCTCGCAATGCAAAACATGACAGTTACAGCTCAGACAATCCTCGTCTGATTTGGACCAAACTTTGCACAAATCATACTGATCCCATTCTGAACATGTCTGTATATCAATATTCACAAAACTGTCACACCAGCACCTACTGCTGACATGAGGTACTGCACAAAATTGTTTCAAATTTTGTACAAAGACCAGTAGTCACAATGACATGACATTTTCAGTGGTTTCTCAGAGTGCATTGGACTACCCTCAGTGGAAGTCACTTTTGTCCTGCGATAAGCACAGTTGCCCCGGAAACCCACTTCTTGCTTTTCAACAATGGACACTTGTAAATTGGACAAACTTTGTACGAATTCCACCAAATTTTCGATGATCGATATTTGTCCCACACTGAATGTGTCTATATAGAAATAATAAACAAACAAAACTAAAAAGTATATGAAGGAATGACTTGGGCTCATTGACAGAACATGTACATAGTACAGAACTTGACATGTTCTGGACCCAGGAAACAGACACTGACACGAGCAGATATAGACAATTATTCTTTATTGTAAAGTGAGGGAGTGTAGTGCGTGTGTGAGTGCAAGTATAGAAGTCTGGTCACTGGAACTGAGCAGTTCAGATGGCGACCTGGCAACCCTGGAACACACAAGCAGAAACAATTACAGCTGTTCAACGATGGCAGGTAATTGTGGGTGGTTAGGCTTACTTGGATATACCACAGGTAATGTTCTGCTGACTTCCAGTGTCCGTGCAACGTGGTGGTGATAGTACCCGTAGCCGTGGTGGTGATAGTGTCCGTAGCCATGGTGGTGATTGCACCTGTAGCTGTGATGATGATTGCTCCCGTAGCAGAGATGGTGGTTGTACCAGTGTCCGTGATGACGATAGCTCCTGTAGCTGTAATGATGCTAGCTCCTGTAGCTGTGGTGATGGTTGTACCCGTAGCTGTGGTGGTAACGAGGAGCTCCGTGAAGAAAGTGGCAACGCCCCGTCGGCTGGGAAGTTGGTCCGCCGCCTGGGAGGTCCACCCGTGCACAGGGGTAAAGGCTATTGGTAGAAAAGCAAATTGTTTTCTTACGTGGCTGATCCTGACGAGACGTTCTTGGCTTGACAGTGGAACGAAGCTCTGGCTCAAACTCAGACGAGGAAGACAGACGACTCCGTGCCGGGCTGTCAGAAACACTGGCTTTTAACAGCCGCTGATTGGCACCTGCTGGTCTGTGCGCAGCTGGAGCTGATGAGGCAGATGACGGCCGAGTGGCCGTCATGACAGTACTCCCCCCTCTAGCAGTGCCTCCAGGCACCTGCCCAATTCTACCTGGATTCGCCCGATGGAAATCGCGGATCAACTGCTTATCCAGGATCAACGCTGGGTGAATCCAAGAACGATCTTCTGGTCCAAAGCCCTCCCAGTCCACCAAATACTGAAGACCACGACCCCGCCTGCGAACGTCCAGAATGGCAGTCACCCCCCAGGCCGGATGGCCATCGATCATCCTCGGGGGGGCAGAAGCCGCGTAAGGCGGGCACAGGGGGTCAGAGATGTACGGTTTAACCTGGGAGACATGAAAGGTGGGGCAGATGCGCATGGAAGAGGGGAGAGACAGGCGCACAGACACAGGATTGACAATTCGAGAGATGGTGTAAGGACCAATGAAGCGCTTAGTAAGCTTGCACTTCTCAGCCGGTACACCAATATTCCGGGTAGACAACCAAACTTTCTGACCCACCTTGTAGTCCGGGGCGGGTCTCCTGTGACGGTTGGCTACCTGGATGTTGCGTTCAGTGGTCTTCAAAAGAGCTCTGCGGGCGATGGACCATACTCACCAACAGCGCTTAATGTGGGCTTGGACAGACGGGACCGCTACCGAACAATAAACTAGACTGGTCACACAATACTGACGCACTCTACAAGAAGGGACAGCGCAGGCTGTTCCTGCTGAGGAGACTCAGGTCTTTTGGTGTACAAGGGGCGCTGCTGAAGTCATTCTATGACACGGTGGTGGCATCAGCCATCACTTTTGGAGTGGTCTGCTGGGGCAGTGGCATTACTGCAGCCGATAGGAAGAGACTGAACAAACTGATTAAGAAAGCTAGCTCTGTCCTGGGGCAACGCCTTGATCCGATGGAGGAGATAGGAGAGAGAAGGACGGTGGCTAAACTGTCATCTCTGCTGGAGTCCGAGTTCCACCCTATGCAGGACATACTGGATGCACTGAGGAGCTCATTTAGCAGCAGACTACATCATCCCAGGTGCACAACCGAGAGGTTTCGTAGGTCCTTCCTACCAACGGCTGTCAGACTGTACAACCTAAGCAGGGCTGCTCGCAGAGATAGCAAAAAGACGTAACAAACTAATAGTTTTTTGAATGCAAAAGATGCAATAGACTTACACAATGGTCCTCTCCGGCATACAACTAGGAACATACCGGTCGCTATGGAGGGTGAGAATATGTATGGGCACATAATCATACCATGTAGGATAACTAAGTAGACGGTTATGCTGTTTCATCCCACCTAGCAACAATGCTCTGCACTGTGTGTGTTTATATATTTACATATTTATTCCATCTAGCTACAATGCTCTGCACTGGGTGTGTTTATATTTATATATCTATATATTTATTCCATCTAGCTACAATGCTCAGCACTGGGTGTGTTTATATTTATATATCTATATATTTATTCCATCTAGCTACAATGCTCCGTACTGTGGGTGTTTATATATTTACATATTTATTCCATCTAGCTACAATGCTCTGCACTGTGTGTCTGTGTGTGTGTGTGTATATATATATTTTATAGTAATATGTACATATGTATATTAGCTGCTCTTGCTTGCTTGTTTTTTTTTTTGTTTTGTTTTTTTTTTTTCCTTGCCTTCTGATTGTTGCTCTGAGTGTTGCTATCCCTGTGCTGTTGCAATCCTGGAATTTCCCCGTTGTGGGACTAATAAAGGCTTATCTTATCTTATCTTATCTTATCTTACCTCCTTCTCCTCCTCCGGGAACAGTGGTGGATCAAACCCAAACGATGCCTTAAAAGGAGAGAAACCCGTGGCCGTATAGATCGTGGTGTTATGGGCGTACTCTATCCAAGGAAGGTGCTTGCTCCAGGAGGACGAACAGGAGGAGATGACACAACGCAGCGCGGCCTCAAGCTCCTGGTTAGCCCGCTCACACTGGCCATTACTCTGTGGATGATAACCTGAAGAGAGGCTCGCTGTGGCTCCCAGCGCTGCGCAGAACGCTTTCCTGACCTGAGAGATGAACTGTGGTCCCCGGTCCGACACTATGTCGGCGGGGATGCCGTGGAGACGGACCACATGCTGGACAAGGAGGTCCGCTGTTTCCTGAGCTGAAGGCAAACCCCGAAGGGGCACAAAATGGGCCGCCTTCGAGAAACGGTCCACGATAGTCAAGACTGTGGTAAAATTATCTGAGGGGGGCAAACCAGTCACAAAATCCATGGCAACATGGGACCAAGGGCGGGAGGGGACCGGCAGAGGATGTAAGAGACCCGCCGGGGGGGATGATGTCGTTTTCCCCGTGGCGCATTGAGTGCAAGCCCGGATGTAACTCACAACGTCCTTCCGCAGCCCAGGCCACCAGAAGGTCCTCTGGAGAAGGTCCACAGTCCGACCCACCCCCGGATGACAAGCCAACTTGGAGGTGTGACCCCACTCAATCACTTGACCCCGAATAGAGCGTGGAACAAACAGGTGCCCCCCCCCCCGGATCTGGCTCTGTCTTCAGTGCTCTATGGACTGTCCTACAAATGCCCCAGGACAGGGCGCCCACGACACAGGAGGGCGGCAGGATGGGTGCTTCCTGATTCTCAGAGGATGGTGCGTCGAACTGCTGCGAGAGGGCGTCCGGCTTACCGTTCTTGCTTCCCGGCCGATAAGTGATGGTAAAATTAAAACGGCCAAAGAAAAGGGACCAACGAGCCTGGCGTGCGTTCAGGCGCTTCGCCGTCCTGAGGTACTCCAGGTTACGGTGATCAGTCCATACCACGAACGGCTGAGCAGCCCCCTCCAGCCAGTGTCTCCATTCCTCCAAGGCGAGTTTCACCGCCAGCAGCTCCCTGTCTCCTATGCTATAATTCCTCTCCGCTGATGACAGGCGATGAGAGAAGTAGGCGCATGGGCAGATCTTACCGTCTTCAGGAGAACGTTGGGAAAGCACCGCTCCTACCCCCGAATCAGAGGCGTCCACCTCCACCAAGCACTGTAGCTTCGGGTCCACCTGGGTTAGAACACAGGCAGAAGCAAACTCCTCCTTAAGTTTCTTAAACGCCAGGGCTGCCTCCTCACTCCAGCAAAACGGGGTCTTAGGGGAGGTGAGCGCAGTCAGGGGCCGAGCAATATTTCCAAAATTGGGCACAAACCTCCGATAGAAATTAGCAAAGCCCAAAAATCCCTGAAGCTGCTTCCTAGAGGTTGGTGCAGGCCAATCCACTACTGCCTTGACTTTGTCCGGGTCGGGGAGCACCTGGTTCTGAGCTATGATGAACCCAAGGAAGGAGGTCTGGTCGGTGTGAAACTCACATTTCTCTGCCTTGACGAACAGTTGGTTCTCCAGGAGGTGCTGTAACACTTTACGGACGTGCACCTGGTGCTCTTCTAATGTGCGAGAGAAGATTAGTATATCATCAAGATACACAAATACAAACGAGTTAAGGAAGTCCCGCAAAACATCGTTTATTAGTCGCTGGAAGACGGCCGGAGCGTTGGTTAACCCAAACGGCATTACCAGGTACTCGAAATGACCGCTTGGGGTCCGGAAAGCCGTCTTCCACTTGTCACCTTCTCTGATGCGCACCAGGTGATAAGCATTCCTGAGATCCAGTTTGGTAAACCAGGACGCCCCCTGGAGGGAGTCAAAGGCTGTGTTCATCAAAGGCAGAGTGTACTTGTCTTTTACCGTAATCTCGTTGAGACCCCGGAAGTCGATGCAGGGGCGTAATGAGCCGTCGTTCTTCCCAACGAAGAAGAAACCGGCACCCACGGCCGAGGACGACGGGCGGATGATTCCTGAGGCCAGGGATTCCTTGATGTAGGTGTCCATGGCCTCGTGCTCCGGGGCTGATAGGCTGTACAGGCGGCTAGCAGGAAGAGGGGCCCTAGCCTTCAGATTTATGGCACAGTCGTAAGGTCGATGGGGGGGGGGTAGAGACAACGCCCGAGACTTGCTAAATACTAACCCCAAGTCATGGTAAACCTCCGGTACCTTGGACAGATCCGGTGGTGACGTAGAGGGTGGAGGCACCTTGACAGATGGGGCGCATGCCGCAGATTGGAGGCAGGCACTCAGACAGAATGTACTCCACGCTGTAATACTCCCTGCCTGCCAGTCAATGGTGGGATTGTGCAGCCGAAGCCAGGGGTAACCCAGGATGACGGGCGAGGATGAAACGGGCAGAACCAGGAACCTAATCTCCTCCCTGTGATTACCAGAAACGATCACAGAAACTGGGGCCGTCTGATAGGCAATGGTGGTCAGTGATGCCTTGGACAAGGTGATGAGATTGACAGGGGGATCCAGAGTCTGACAACCGAGACCCATTCGGGTTGCCAGGTCTCTGGAAACAAAGTTCTGCTCAGCTCCTGAGTCTACTAAAGCCAGCGTGGAATGTTCTGTATGCGTGTGAATTAATCTGATGGGTATGCGGAAACTAGTGAGGGGTTTTTTCTAAGTTCTTGTCCATGAATCCCCCTACTGCGATCCACGGACCTTCCCGTTTAACCGACTGGGACATTCAAATACCCCATGTGACTCTTTCCCGCAATAAAAACAAAGGCCAAGATCCCTGCAGCACTGTCTTTCAGCCGCTGACACTTTAGACTGCCCTATTACCATAGCCTCTTGGTCCGGGAGTTCCTCTGACGCGGGTAGAGCGAGCAGAGGGGAGCTAGTGGAGCGAGGGCAGGGTTTAGCTGAACGGGAAGTAGTTTGCCGTTCAGCCGCTCGCTCCCTTAACCTACTATCTAGGCTTATAGTAAGAGCAATTAATTCACTCAAATTATCCGGTTTGTCCCGTGCCGCTAACTCATCCTTTAGCTCGGCGTTGAGACTGCGAAGGAAGATACCACAAAGTGACGGCTCCCCCCACCCAATCTCTGCGGCCAGGACCCGGAAGTCAATAGCGTAATCAGTTACCCTGCTGCAGACTCAACAGCCGTTCTGTCAACACCGCACCCCTATCTGAATGATCAAACACCAACATGAACTCCGCCACAAACTCTTGGTAAGTCAACACGGGATAGCTCGGTTTAGCCATTACTGTATATGCCCAATCCAAGGCTCTACCCCCCAACAAGTTGATGATATAACCAATCTTACTTGAGTCTATGGCGAAGTCTCCTGGGACGCGGAGGAAAACTGATTCACATTGTAGAATGAACCCTCGGGCTTCCCCGAGCTTTCCGCTGAACCGGGCAGGAGTGGGAACAGGGGTGAGGCGAGGAGACGATGAGGTGTTAGTTTGACCTGTCGCTACGCCTGCAGGGGTTGAAACACTAGCGGTCGGGGAGAACGTCTGGTGTCCCTCCAGACGATCCAGCCGACTGTTAATTAGAGTCAGTTGGTTTAGAATAACTGTCTGTTGGTGTGATAACATATCTACCCGAGCGCTAAGTGTGTTTAGTTTGCGCGACAGTGTACTGTCCGCTGGGTCAACGTGACGGAGTCGTACTGACAAGTTCTGGACCCAGGAAACAGACACTGACACAAGCAGATATAGACAATTATTCTTTATTGTAAAGTGAGGGAGTGTAGTGCGTGTGTGAGTGCAAGTATAGAAGTCTGATCACTGGAACTGAGCAGTTCAGATGGTGACCTGGCTCTTTGGCTCTCTCTCAGTTCTTGGCTTGACAGTGGAACAAAGCTCTGGCTCAAACTCAGACAAGGAAGACAGACGACTCTGTGCCGGGCTGTCAGAAACACTGGCTTTTAACAGCCGCTGATTGGCACCTGCTGGTCTGTGTGCAGCTGGAGCTGATGAGGCAGATAACGGCCCAGTGGCCGTCATGACAGAACTGTTTCCATGGCAACAGCTCAGACAGTCCTCCTCTGATTTGGACCAAACTTTGCACAAATCCTACTGATCCCACTCTGAACACGTCTGTATATCAATATTCACAAAACTGTCACACCACCACCTACTGCTGAAATGAAGTACTGCACAAAAGTGTATCAAATTTTGTGCAAAGACCAGTAGTCATAATGACATGACATTTTCACTGGTTTCTCAGAGTGCATTAGACTACCCTCAGTGGAAGTCACTTTTGTCCTGTGATAAGCACAGTTGCCATGGAATCCCATTCCTTTCTATTCAAGACGTTTTTTACATTGGAGGCTTCGGGAAGCCCAAGGGTCACCAAATGTGGAACATAAGTCAAGGTGACTCTCTTCTGTAGTTCTGTATTGGTCTGCAACATCTACTTAATATGTTAAGTGTTACAATGGCCACATGTCCAAGTTTACCTTATCGCAATACGTTGGACAGTTGTAAATTGGACAAACTGTGTTGGATTTTCACCGTAATTGCCATGGTGAACAGTAGTCTCAATCTGCACGCACCTACATAAGAATATTTGACAAAAGTTATAGTGTCACTTCCTGCTTAAAGGAAGTTCTTGCCAAATGGTTTACTTAATTATTCACGCTGCCCTTGCACCGACAACGGAAAATTTTCTGAGCCAGCAAGGTATGACTGGTGCTGGGCTGTGCGGGTGCGTGGGGCGTGAAGACCCACTTACACCTGCTTGCATGTTTAATTCCGTTTATATCTGCATGTAGCGTTAACTAGAAAAAAGCATTTGTTTAACATTAGCCAAATGCCGTGATTAAAAGCGTGAGTACCATATTTAAACAAACTTGCAAGACTGATTACTCGTTGTTTTGCAGCACCAGGTATCATGAATACAAGTTCACTTCTGCCGCCGTCAAACAACGGGACACCCACACATCCAGTGGATGGCATGTACGCCATGTACAGTGGGGGAAAAAAGTATTTAGTCAGCCACCAATTGTGCAAGTTCTCCCACTTAAAAGATGAGAGAGGTCTCCAATTTTCATCATAGGTATACCTCAACTATGAGAGACAAAATGAGAAAAAAAAATCCAGAAAATCACATTGAAGGATTTTTAATGAATTAATTGGTAAATTCCTTGGTAAAATAAATATTTGGTCACCTACAAACAAGCAAGATTTCTGGCTCTCACAGACCTGTAACTTCTTCTTTAAGAGGCTCCTCTGTCCTCCACTCGTTACCTGTATTAATGGCATCTGTTTGAACTCTTTATCAGTATAAAAGACACCTGTCCACAACCTCAAACAGTCAGACTCCAAACTCCACTATGGCCAAGACCAAAGAGCTGTCAAAGGACACCAGAAACAAAATTGTAGACCTGCACCAGGCTGGGAAGACTGAATCTGCAATAGGTAAGCAGCTTGGTGTGAAGAAATCAACTGTGGGAGCAATTATTAGAAAATGGAAGACATACAAGACCACTGATAATCTCCCTTGATCTGGGGCTCCACGCAAGATCTCACCCCGTGGGATCAAAATGATCACGAGAACGGTGAGCAAAAATCCCAGAACCACACGGGGGGACCTAGTGAATGACCTGCAGAAAGCTGGGACCAAAGTAACAAAGGCTACCATCAGTAACACACTACGCCGCCAGGGACTCAAATCCTGCAGTGCCAGACGTGTCCCCCTGCTTAAGCCAGTACATGTCCAGGCCCGTCTGAAATTTGCTAGAGAGCATTTGGATGATCCAGAAGAGGATTGGGAGAATGTCATATGGTCAGATGAAACCAAAATAGAACTTTTTGGTAAAAACTCAACTTGTCGTGTTTGGAGGAGAAAGAATGCTGAGTTGCATGCATGGGGGTGGAAACATCATGCTTTGGGGCTGTTTTTCTGCAAAGGGACCAGGACGACTGATCCGTGTAAAGGAAAGAATGAATGGGGCCATGTATCATGAGATTTTGAGTGAAAACCTCCTTCCATCAGCAAGGGCATTGAAGATGAAACGTGGCTGGGTCTTTCAGCATGACAATGATCCCAAACACACCGCACGGGCAACGAAAGAGTGGCTTCGTAAGAAGCATTTCAAGGTCCTGGAGTGGCCTAGCCAGTCTCCAGATCTCAACCCCATCGAAAATCTTTGGAGGGAGTTGAAAGTCCGTGTTGCCCAGCGACAGCCCCAAAACATCACTGCTCTAGAGGAGATCTGCATGGAGGAATGGGCCAAAATACCAGCAACAGTGTGTGAAAACCTTGTGAAGACTTACAGAAAACGTTTGACCTCTGTCATTGCCTTCAATGTGATTTTCTGGATTTTTTTTCTCATTTTGTCTCTCATAGTTGAGGTATACCTATGATGAAAATTGGAGACCTCTCTCATCTTTTAAGTGGGAGAACTTGCACAATTGGTGGCTGACTAAATACTTTTTTGCCCCACTGTAGGTACTATTTGGAGCAAGGAGAAAGCAGTAGAGCTGAATGTTTGAACTCCTGCAGCCAATCCTGCTTCAGAGTGGGGTCAGCCCCACCTACCTCATTTGCATACAGAGACAGAAATACATAAATAAGTGTGGAAATGTAGAAATGCAGAAATAAAAACAAATAAATGAAAGAAAAGTAAAAATGTAGAAATGTAGGCATGTTGCATTTCAAAAATACATTTAAATCATATATTTAAGATAAGATAAGATAAGATAAGCCTTTATTAGTCCCACAACGGGGAAATTCCAGGATTGCAACAGCACAGGGATAGCAACACTCAGAGCAACAATCAGAAGGCAAGAAAAAAAGCAAGCAAGCAAGAGCAGCTAATATACATATGTACATATTACTATAAAATATATATATACACACACACAGACACACAGTGCAGAGCATTGTAGCTGGATGGAATAAATATATGAATATATAAACACACAGTGCGGAGCATTGTAGCTAGATGGAATAAATATGTAGATATATAAACACCCACAGTACGGAGCATTGCAGCTAGGTGGAATAAATATGTAAATATATAAACCCACACAGTGCGGAGCAATGTAGCTAGATGGAATAATATGTAGATATATAAACACACAGTGCGGAGCATTGTAGCAAGATGGAATAAATATATAGATATATAAATATAAACACACCCAGTGCAGAGCATTGTAGCTAGATGGAATAAATATGTAAATATATAAACACACACAGTGCAGAGCATTGCTGCTAGATGGGATGAAACAGCATAACCGTCTACTTAGTTATCCTAGATGGTATGATTATGTGCCAGTACATATTCTCACCCTCCATAGCGACCAGTATTTTCCTAGTTGTATGCCGGAGGGGACCATTGTGTAAGTCTATTGCATCTTTTGCATTCAAAAAACTATTAGTTTGTTACGTCTTTTTGCTATCTCTGCGAGCAGCCCTGCTTAGGTTGTACAGTCTGACAGCCGTTGGTAGGAAGGACCTGCGAAACCTCTCGGTTGTGCACCTGGGATGATGTAGTCTGCTGCTAAATGAGCTCCTCAGTGCATTCAGTATGTCCTGCACAGGGTGGAACTCGGACTCCAGCAGAGATGACAGTTTAGCCACCGTCCTTCTCTCTCCTATCTCCTCCACCGGATCAAGGCGCTGCCCCAGGACAGATCTAGCTTTCTTGATCAGTTTGTTCAGTCTCTTCCTATCGGCTGCAGTAATGCCACTGCCCCAGCAGACAACTCCAAAAGTGATGGCTGATGCCACCACCGTGTCATAGAATGTCTTCAGCAGCGCCCCTTGTACACCAAAAGACCTGAGTCTCCTCAGCAGCAACAGCCTGCGCTGTCCCTTCCTGTACAGTGCGTCAGTATTTTGTGACCAGTCTAGTTTATTGTTCAGATGAACACCCAGGTACTTATAGGATGTCACCATCTCGATGTCTGTTCCCTGTATATTTACTGGTGCTGTGAGGGGTTGCCCATGCCTGCGGCAGTCCACCACCAGCTCCTTAGTTTTCCTCGCGTTGATCTGGAGGCAGTTCCGATGGCACCAGTCCACGAAGTCCTGGATAAGCCCTCTGTACTCAGCTTCATCTCCATTGGAGATGAGGCCAACGATCGCAGAGTCATCAGAGAACTTCTGTAGATGGCAGTGTGTTGTGTTGTGTGAGAAGTCTGCAGTATAAAGAGTGAACAGGAAGGGAGCCAGCACCGTTCCCTGGGGGGCCCCTGTGCTACCGATGATCGTGTCGGACACACATGATCATCGCCTCTATGCCTCTATTTCAGCATATAATTATTTATTTATTCTTTTAATTATGCATTTATTGATATCTGTCTCCTATAGGCCCTTAGAGTAGAGGGTTAGTGCTAGTGAAGTGCTTTGAGTGGTCTTTGAGACTAGAAAAGAGCTATATACTGTAAGTAGCGTAGGTCCTTATCCCTTATCCCCTTAATTATTTATGTATTCATTTACACTACCGTTCAAAAGTTTGGGGTCACTTAGAAATTTCCTTATTTTTGAAAGAAAAGCACTTTTTTTCAATGAAGATATCCATCCATCCATCCATCCATCTTCTACCGCTTAATCCTTTCGGGTCGCGGGGGGGCTGGAGCCTATCCCAGCATCTTTGGGCGAGAGGCAGGGTACACCCTGGACAGATCGCCAGTCAGTCGCAGGGCCAACACAGAGAGACAAACAACCATTCACCATCCGGTTCCGGTTCTGCCGGACCGGCGGCGCCACACGAGTCGGCTGCCTGTTGCAACAGCCTTTTTTTTTATCTTCCTTCTTCTTTCTACACCTTTCACTCTGTATATATATCACGGACGCACGGATCACCCCGGGGGTCTCCCGGGTCGGCGGACGGAGCCACGGTTTGCAGCGGGAGACGTTACAGTGGGGAGGAGCTAGTGCTAGCTAGCACTTGGCCGCCGCCCGGTGCTAATGGGAAACTCGACATACCGGGAGCTGTAGCGAAAAATGACGCGGGTACCGGGCTGGAGTTTAGGCGGCGTGAAAGAAATATAAGACAGAATAATAAAGAGCGATGGCAAGAACCAAGCAGACCGCCCGTAAAATCTACTGGAGGAAGAAGCCCCCCCCACCCCCCCCCCAGGAGACAGCTAGCCACCAGGGCTGCTCGGAGAGGCGCTCTGGCCACCGGCAGAGTGAAGAGGCCTCGCCATCACAGGCCCGTGGCTCTGAGAGAGATCTGTCGCTGCCAGAAATCCACGGAGCTGCTCATCCGTAAGCTGCCCGTCCAGCGCCTGGTGAGGGAGATCGCTCAGGACTTCAAGACCGTCCTGCGTTTCCTGAGCTTCGCCGTCATGGCTCTGCAGGAGACCAGCGAGGCCCACCTGGTGGTCTCTTCTTCGCTAAGGGGGTCACCATCATGCCCAAAGACTTCCAGCTGGCCCGCTGCATCCGCGGAGAGAGAGCTTAGACTTTCTGCTGCACATTCACCAGCCATAATGCTCTGCACTGTGTGTCTATATATATATACATTTATAGTAATATGGACATATGTTTACTAGATGTTGTTTTTTCTTGCCTTCTGATTGTTGCTCTGAGTGTTGCTGTCCCTATGCTGTTGCAATCCTGGAATTTCCCCATTGTGGGACTAATAAAGGCTTATCTTATCTTATCTTATCTTATCTTATCTTACCATTCAAAAAAAAAAAAAAAAAAAAAATCCAAGATGGCGCCGCGGATGGCAGCCACTGGCTTCTGCTCTCTGATGTTTTTGATAATTTTGTGTGTTTTTTTGGACTTCTGCTCTTCTGTCCGAATCACCTATTCAAGGGAGGAACTACTTTCACTCAGACTACCTCCCAATGCAACTTCTCCGCCAGTTACTGCTGCTGATCTGAAGTTTTTTCAGTCCATCTTAGCTGTGGGAGCAGCGGCTATTGGCGCTGGCCGGAAACGAAGGCGGCGTGGTAAACGTGCCGGTGCGTTAGTCAGGCTGAAGAAACGAGGATTTCGCACGCCGCTCCCATCGATCCATCTGGCAAATATCCGCAGTTTGGTGAACAAAATGGATGAACTGCTGCTCCTGACTCACAAAAACCGGGATTTTAGCAGATCTGGCGCCCTTTGTTTCACGGAGTCCTGGCTGAGTGAACACATCCCGGACAGCGCGGTCCGTCTGGACGGATTTCAACTGTTTCGCGCTGATCGCAGCCGAGAATTTTCTGGAAAGACTAAGGGTGGTGGAATCTGCTTCTACATAAACGAAGGTTGGTGTACTGATGTCACAGTGTTGAAGAAGTTTTGTAGCCCTAACCTAGAGTCACTGTTCATAAACTGTAAACCCTTTTATTCACCGCGAGAGTTCTCCTCATTTATTCTGGTCGGAATTTATATCCCGCCTGCTGCTTGTACAACGGAGGCACTGCAGCACCTCGCTGACCAGATAGCAGAGGTGGAGGAAAAACATCCAGACTCTCTGCTTATCATTCTGGGTGATTTCAATAGAGCTAATCTCACAAATGAGCTTCCTAAATACAGACAGCATATTAAATGTCCCACCAGGGACACAAATACACTTGACCACTGTTACACAGTTTTAAGAAATGCCTATCATGCCGTCCCCCGTGCAGCTCTGGGTTTTTCTGACCACTGCCTGCTCCATCTTATTCCAACATACAGACAGAAACTAAAAACTTCCAAGCCTGTTGTAAGGACTGTGAAGAAATGGACTGAGGAATCAAAGCTGAAGTTACAAGCCTGCTTTGACTGCACAGATTGGAGTGTTTTTGAAGCTGCAGCCATTAACTTAAATGAACTCACTGACACTGTGACATCATACACCTGTTTCTGCGAGGACATGTGTGTGCAGACCAAGACCTTCTGCATATACAACAACAATAAACCCTGGTTCATTCCTAAACTGAAGCAGCTACGTCAGACCAAGGAGGAGGCCTACAGGACTGGTGACTGGACTCTGTACAAGCGGGCCAGAAACATGCTGACGAAGGAGACCAGGCTTGCTAAGAGGAGCTACAGTGTGAAGTTACAAAAAAAACTTCTCAGCTAACAACTCTGCTTCTGTCTGGAGAGGCCTACGGAATATCACCAACTACAGGAGACCATCCCCCCACCCTGCGGAAAACCTCCAGCTGGCTAATGACCTAAACAGCTTTTACTGCAGGTTTGAAAAGAACCTACAGTTCTCACCTCCCACCCACACAAAAGGATTATCTGCAGCCCCAGGAACTCCATCCCTCCTCCACTCTGACCTCCCACCAGCACTAATGATCTGTGAAGAGGAGGTGCGCCGGGTCTTTCAGAGACAAAAGATCAAGAAGGCTGCAGGACCTGATGGTGTGTCTCCGTCCTGCCTGAGAGTCTGCTCCAACGAGTTGGCCCCCATCTTCACCCGGATCTTTAACAGATCACTGGAGCTGCGTGAAGTGCCTTCCTGCTTCAAACGCTCCATCATCATTCCAGTTCCCAAGAAACCCTCTATTACAGGATTAAACGACTACAGACCTGTTGCCCTGACCTCTGTGGTCATGAAATCCTTGGAGAGATTGGTGCTGAGCCACCTGAAGGTCATCACAGGCCCCCTGATGGACCCACTGCAGTTTGCCTACCGGTCAAACAGGTCAGTGGATGATGCAGTGAATATGGGACTACATTACATCCTGCAACACCTCGACTCCCCAGGGACGTACGCCAGGATCCTGTTTGTCGACTTCAGCTCAGCGTTCAATACCATCATCCCAGGCATTCTTCATCAGAAACTCCTCCAGCTCAAGGTGCCCCCCTCCACCTGCCAGTGGATCTCCAGCTTTCTGACTGACAGGTGGCAACAGGTGAAGCTAGGGAGATTTACATCCAGCTCCCGAAAAATTAGTACTGGCGCCCCCCAAGGATGTGTCCTTTCCCCACTGCTCTTCTCCCTCTACTCCAACGACTGCACCTCAGAGGACCCTTCGGTGAAGCTCCTGAAGTTTGCGGACGACACCACAGTCATCGGTTTGATCCGGGATGATGATGAGTCTGCATACAGGCGGGAGGTGGAGCAGCTGATCCTCTGGTGCAGCCAGAACCATCTTGAACTTAACCCAGCCAAAACGGTGGAGATGACTGTGGATTTCAGGCGACACCCCCCTTCATTCCCCCCACTCACCATCCTCAACAGCACAGTGTCCACTGTGGACTCCTTCAAGTTTCTGGGTACCACAATCTCCCGGAACCTGAAGTGGTCCTCCCATATTGACACTGTCCGGAAAAAGGCCCAGCAGAGGTTGTTTTTTCTGCGTCAGCTCAAGAAGTTTGATTTGCCTCAGGAGCTGCTGGTTGTCTTCTACACCGCCATCATCCAATCTGTCCTCTGCTTTTCCATCCAGATCTGGTTTGGATCTGCCACTAAACAGGACAAGACCAGACTGCAGTGGATCATTAAGTCTGCGGAGAGGATCATTGGTACCGACCTACCCTCCATTGAGAACTTATATCGGTCCATAACCAGGAAACGGGCGGGAAACATCTGTGCTGACCCATCACACCCCGGCCACAAACTGTTTGAACTTCTATCTTCTGGTCGTCGTTACAGATCACTGAAGGTCAAAACCACCCGTCACAGGAACAGTTTCTTTCCTCAAGCCATCACTCTGATGAACTCCTAACATTCACCTAGTCCTACCTGTTGCTGTACTCATGACTTTTCATCCATTATTACATTGCACATAACTCTCACACTGCTTTTTACTTCATTCACATTATATCACTGAATCTGAGTCCACACTGAAATACTGTGATTGTATATTTTTTCATATATTTCTGCAAGGTGTGGTTAGTCCGAGTAAATAACTGCATATATTCCTGTATATATTTGCATCCTTTTATAGAAACGTGGACAGACTGTAATTTACTGTACATACTCTGGTTGTCATTGAATCCTTATTTAAATCCTTCACCTGAACAACGAGAGCAAGTTTTTAGCCAAAGTCAAATTCCTTGTATGTGTTGTGCATACTTGGCCAATAAAGCTGATTCTGATTCTGATTCTGACTCTCACATCCATACCTAAGGACAATTTAGAATGAAGATAACTCAATGAAGATAACTTTAAACTAATCAGAAATGCGCTCTATACATTGCTAATGTGGTAAATTACTATTATAGCTGCAAATATCTGGTTTTTGGTGCAACATCTACATAGGTGTATGGAGGCCCATTTCCAGCAACTATCACTCCGGTGTTCTAATGGTACAATGTGTTTGCTCATTGCGTCAGAAGGCTAATGGATGATTAGAAAACCCTTGTGCAATCATGTTAGGTCTGCAATGCTGTAATTGCTGCAAATGGAGGATTCTTTAACAAAAGCAAAGTTTGAAGGAAAAAATTATTATTTCAAATACAAATCATTATTTCTAACCTTGTCAATGTCTTGACTATATTTTCTATTCATTTTACAACTCATGGTGGTAAATAAGTGTGACTTTTCATGGAAAACACAAAATAATTGTCTGGGTGACCCCAAACTTTTGAACGGTAGTGTATATATTTATGTATTTGTACATTAATTAATTTATTGCTAATTAAGTCATTTTTCATCCTCCATACAGACACCTACTTCTTCTTCTTCTTCTTCTTCTTCTGGTTCCATCCTCATGACAAGGATTGGATGCAACGAGGTGGTCATGGTGTTTCAGGCCAGTCCACTCAGTGATGTTTGTAGTCCATGCTGTCCTTGGACATCCTCGACTTGTTTGCACATTATGGGTCAGTACTTGGTAAGGTCACAATCTTTTCCAAGGTGGAAACAAGTCAATAAGTCATCATGAGTCTGCCCAGATGTGCCACACATCTTTCTATTCTGCCTTGAAGGGGCTGTGGGGAACCAGCGATCCCACCCACACCCACACTGACAGATGTGCAAGAGGCAGGTTAATCAAAGGTGCTAACCCTCACAGACCACACACACACACACACACACACACACACACACACACACACACACACACCACTACTATAAAATATAACAAGGCACAACTCTAATATCTTTTTTTTTTTCCCCTCCAGAGGGGCAGCTTAGCCAAACAAAGCAAACAGGCTGCTGCCAGGGCAACAAAAGCCCAAATGTGTGTACGTCCTTGATAATACTTATAGTGTTTCCCTCAATATTTTCTCTTGAGAATATGTTTTGTTTATTGCCCCCTTCCCTAACAGTGAAAGGAAACATCTACCCATGCTGCCATTAACCGTGCAGCGCTGCCATTAACCGGATCCCCAATAATCCCCATTTAGCCTGTAATCTGCTCTAATCCACCTGTGAGGCTGTGTTGGTGTAAAACCAAACACTGGCTGCTTCCTGTGAACGGGCTGATATGGCTCATCATCACCATTAGGCGGCTGACACTGAACTGCTGTAGTCTGGGTGGAGCTGCAGGACCAGTATAGCAGCTCCATGAAGGTGACTGGGTGAGTCTCAGAGGGAGGGCAAACCAAAACTACAGGCTATCTGTCTGCATCAGTACTATCACCATGGCGAGGAGTTATTTTTAGCCCAGACCCCTCTGGCTCTCTGCTGCCCTCTACAGACAACATGTGATATAGCCTAACAGCGTCTTTCTCTGCTTCAGCAGGGCTGCCAACTCCCACAGTTTGAAAGTGATGCTCACTTATTTGCCCCCTTTCATGTTCTTACACCACACACCTCACTTTTAAAATGAGAAAAAGACGTTTTTAGTTACTGAAATAGACAACACAGATACTCTACTATAGTAAGAACCATTTTGAAAAAAATTTTTGTTTGAAAAGTCTTAAAATGAAGGTAAAACAGCAGTGTTATGAGAATAAACTGGCCTGTAAACATTGGTAATTTTAGATGTTTTTGCTCTAAAACATTAAACTTTTATTTCTTTTTTGTGACTTGCTTTGAATTTGTAACTTTTTTTTTTTGTAAATTTGTGCCTCTATATGTGCAACATTCATTCATTCATCTTCTTCCGCTTAATCCTTTTTGGGTCGTGGGGGGGCTGGAGAGCCTATCCCAGCATCTTTGGGCAAGAGGCAGGCTACACCCTGGACAGATCGCCAGTCCATCACAGGGCCAACACGGAGAGACAGACAACCATTCACTCTCACAGTCACACCTAAGGACAATTTAGAATCCCCAGTTTTTAATGCCAATTAACCTAACTTGCATGTTTTTGGCATGTGGGAGGAAACCGGAGAAATCCCGGAGTAAACCCACGCAGACACGGGGAGAACATGCAAACTCCACGCAGATCACTGTTGGTCGGGGGCTGGGATCGAACTCAGGATCCCCCGGCCAAGGGTGAGTTGCTGTGCTGCCGCAGTGCTAACCACTCCACCACCGCGCTGCCTATGTGCAACATTTTACTTGCAAATTTTTACTTGCAAATTTGCAACTCTTTAGTTGTAACTTTGTTGGTTTTCCCTCTAAATGTGAAAGGTTCATCTTTTTAAATTTGCTGATAAATTTGAGACATTGTTTTTGTAAATTGTAATTTTCCCACATTTACAGTGGTATACAACAATATGGCTGTTATGTATGGAAAAATATCTCTATGGATGAGGCCACGTGACTGGACGAACTCAGCTTTACTGAATGATGGTAACACAACGGACACACAGTAGACACCAGGCAGAGGGCACCGGTCGAAGATACCATGTAATGGATGCCCTCTGCTATTTATAGGGCAGCGCAGTGGCGGAACAGGAAGTGCCCACCACTACACCACACTTCACAAAAAGGTGTCAAACACCAACACCACATCCCCCGTAGAAAGTCCAAAACCACTCACTCAATTAAGACCCACCCCAATTTGGGACCCGAATCATGCACTAACAAAACGAAAACTGATGTTTCTAAATGGCCTAACACATACACACAACAGAACCTAAAATAGGGCGCATGGGTGGACTACCCTCCTGCCCACACGGCATGGTGGATTATTCTGCCACCTGCTAAATTAAGAAGAAAGTCCATTAGTAAACTAAAATCATTGCTGTGTTCTGAAACTAATAAAACCCACACAGAACAATTCAATTTTACTGCATACATAAACATATGAACATCAGAACTAAGATACACAAGTTACAGCACCATCCCTTGGGCAGGAAGAATAGAACCGGCATGGGGGGGGCAGGGCAGCCCCTCAGCAGACACAGCCCTGGAAGCAGCAGGCCCCTGGGATAGTGGCTGATTTCCCAGATGAAACCTCTTCTCATCACCACTGACTGGTGCTCTCGTCCAGCCCCGTCACGAGAAGCCTCTTCCTGGACACACTGGAGCTGATTGGCGTGCCTCGCCAAGCCGTCAGACAGCTGGAAGTATGCTGCGCCCAGCTTAGCCACGATGCGCAGATATTTCTGGGGTTTCGCTGGCTGTCGTCTGGCCCATCTTTGCCGTGGACGTTCCTCTCCTCAAACCCGGATCAAGTTCATAATCCTAAGAGGGGCTTGGCTCAGCCTGACATGGTGCTGCTTGGCATGCAGTTTCCCCGTGCCAGTCAGTCTGGCCCCGTCCTCTTCTGAAGCCGTTGTAGTGGTTGCCATCGTAGCTGCAGATCCTCCATCACTCTGCGGCCAAGCTCCGGAGGAATCTGGGGCTAGCATATTGACATCACTTGCCAACGAACCTGGACATGTTAACACTGTTACATGACCTTTCCTTTTAACAATGCAAAAGACCACCTCCATGTTCAAGTGCAGGGGGCTCAGGCCCTTGGCCGCCAGCCGGAATCCCACTCCAACTCAATGGAATCCGCCGCAAAGATGCATTTTTCTCCATTCAGCGTGACTCCGTGCTCCAGCAGCACCTCCATCACTCGTCTCAAACGACTGTCGTATTCTGTCCACGACATGCTGTCGACCACGATGTTGTCCAGGTACACCGCTACACCCCTGAAACTGGTAAGAATTGTAGACATAATTTGCTGAAAACTTGGTGCTGAGCTCAGATCAAAAGAGATGCAGGTGTACCTGAAAATGCCCAGGTGGGTCATGAACACCGTCAGGTTTCTGCCTGCTGGGTGGAGGGGCACCTGCAGATAACCCTGACAGAGATCCAGCTTTGTGAACACCCTTGAGCCGCTGAACATTGCAGTGAGTTCCTCCATTGTGAGGAATGGGTATTTGTCTGGGATGATCGCTTTATTAACCATCCTGAGGTCAATGCATGGCTGAATGCTGCCCGTCTTCTTGGCCACCACGATATTCAAAATCCACGGCAAAGCATCCACTTTCTTGATGATGCCGGCTTTAAGCAGTTTATTCAGTTCCGCCGTGACATCACCCTGCAGGGTGAGGAGAACCTACTGTAATGGTTGAACGCTTTAATACATCCCAGGCCCACGAACAACGCCAGCCAGCAGGCATGCCACTCGGGGGACAGTGTCAGCACCATTGAGCCCGCTGGGTCCGTGATGATGAAACCTAACTCGCCCAGCAGATCAATTCCCAACAAGTCGGTCCCCTGGCGTGAAACCTGTACGGTAAATGTGGGAATAGTCCTTGACCCACATGTTACTGAGAAGCTGGCTGTGCCCGCCATGCCAATTTTAGCATGACCGTACCTAAACATTTTCACCGCCCCTGCTTTATCGCCCCTGCATACCACTTTAACGGCCCCTTCTTAGTGCCCGCCACACACACTGACGTCATGCTTTCGAGCTCCGAAGCTGTTGGTTTACTAGCGGTGGTGTAGACCCTGGCCCAGTAATTATAACGGCTGCAGTTGTAGCACTTCTTTCCTCTGGCGGGGCAAGTGGACCTGCCCGTCCGGTGAAGAGGATAGCCACAGCCGCCACATAGACCCTGAGCTCCCGCTCCTGCCCGTGCCACGGTCCACTGCCTTTTGGGGGTCCGCCCCGAGGAATTAGTTGCGCTGCTAGTGGCCTGACGTGGAGGAGAAGCTTAGGTGGCTAGGTTCTCTTTAACTAGCACTTGTAGACCTAGCTGGGTAGCAGACTCTATCTGGCTGCTCAATTCAATCACTTGCCTCAGTGTGAAGACGTCTGTAGTTAGCATTAGTTTCTCTTTGAGCCACTCACTGCACGTGCCGTGTGCTAGCTTGTCACGGACTAGCTCTTCCTCGATAGGCCCGAAGGCAAACATGCTCACTAGGCTACAGAGTTCCATTGGGAAACGTTGGGTGGACTCACCAGCTTGTTGTCAGTGGTCAAAGAACTTATGTCTTCGTGCTGTGATGTTGTACTGGTCCATAAAGAAATAGTCCAGTATGTTCAAACACTCCTTCAAAGAGCCTTTTCAACCCAGCGCGCGGAACACACGTTGGCCTTCCTTACCAAGGCAGCGTTCAAGCAGGCTCTTCTGTCTCTTTTTGTCGGCGCCATCCAGGCCAGCTGTGGCAATGTATTCCTCAAATGCCTCCAACCAGCGGCGCCGTGGTGTAGCTGGAACACCCGGACACTCTAAAAATGGAGGTAGCAGTTTTATGCACACTCCCATGGTTTAATCCGATGTTGCCAAATGTTATGTCTTAATAACGGGAGACATGAGCCATGTTGTACCGAGCAACGAACTGACCTTTATTGAGATTCACACAGAATATACATACCGGCTGTAGCTCACCTGATGTCATCACACTGACTGCCTGGCATCGGCTACAGCAAGCCCCAAGGGCCAAATCCCTATATCACAGATATGATGGACTGTAGATGATGAATTCCCTAAATTCCTTGCAATTGCACGTTGAGAAACATTGTTCTTAAAAGGAACTGTGATTATATTGGCATGTTAGCTCTATATGCTTTATTTTGATGTTAGTAACATAACTATAATTTAATTTTTTTGAAAATAATTTCCAGTTTTATATATTTTTAAGAAACGTTATTACGATTTTTGTTTACATCGCAATGCATTCTGGGTAGTGACGTAGAATGGTTGCAGCCGTTTTTTCTGTCTTATACAAGCCAAGAAGCGAAGCTATGAACTACTGCCATTTGTCAGTGAAAATGCCACATTGCGTGGCTTTTGGATGTAATTTCCAATCAAAGGGAAATAAAGAGAGCGGGGTGAGCCTCCATAGCTTTCCTAAAGAGGGAAAGTTGAGGAAAAAGTGGGGCGGCAGCGGCTCAGCAGGTAGAGCAGGTCGTCTAATAACCCCATGGTTGGCGGTTCGCATCACGCTCTCCCCAGATATCCTGCCGTTGTGTCCCTGGGCAAGACACTTCACCCACATTGCCTCCAGTGCCCATAACACTGGGTATGAATGTGTAAAAATGTTTAAATGCTCGGTGGTGGCCGGAGAGGCTGTTGGCGCGGATTGGCAGCCACATTTCCGTCACTCTGTCTGTGATCACGCGCTGTAGCGCATGCCTGATAAAGCTGTGATAATAGCACAATATCGCTCAAAGCGCGCACATGAGACATGTCTGTGATCACACGCTTGTGTTGACCGTTCCTACCTTTCGTCTCCTAACTGTGGTTTTGGGATGCAGGGGAGATGTATCTTCCTCCGCGGTCAATTCCTGAGTAAATCTCACTCTTGTGGTACACAGAAGCACAGGCCGTTTTGCTGAAGCGTTGGGGCTTTATTTATATACCGCACTGTTGTCAGCAACAAATTCTACCTGCTCTGGTCGCCTCACTCTTTCTACTTATCTGCACAAAATCACACACCGTTCGCCACACACACCGGGAGAGGGGAGGGCGCCTTGGCTGCGCAAACGCTGCCACTCAAGTCCACGCACCGAGCTGCTCCATCCAAACACACGCACCAGACACATCCCACAACACTTGATACAGCTGACATATGTATTAATCACGCTGTGATATCGCTCAAAGCGCGCGCTTGGCTTGACATGTCGAAGATCTGGCTGGCAACAGTCAGAAAAAAAAAAAAAAAAAAGTGGATCGACTCTGGAGCGCTGCTTATGGACGTTCAACCCGCAGTCTGAGAAAGCAACAGAGAAATTGCTTTATGTTGCTCAGAGTCCATGTTTATCAGTTCAGTGCCCATCATGCTTGTAGACAATTTTTTGTGTTTGAGAATCAGAATCAGAATCAGAATCAGAATAAACTTATTGCCAAGCATGTAAAAAAAACACACGAGGAACTTGACTTGACATTGGTGCGCATGCGCGCGACACAACGACACGGCAGACATAATAGGCGCCTCATCAAACAGAGATAGATAAGAAAGGGAGGGGAGGGGAGGGAACGACACAAGGGGGGAGGAGAGAAAAAAAAACTTCATTATCAGAATACAGCTGATATCGAATACAATAGAGCATTCTATTGTAAGTAAATCAACAATATATGTTTCACTCAGCTCCGCGAGTGTCTCAAGCGTGCGCTTGAGGAACATTATTTTAAGGTGAAATAAAACGGCCTGTGCTTCTGTGTACCACTTGGGAGTAAGATAGTGGAGGAAGATACATCTCCCCTGCGTCCCAAAACCACAGTTAGGAGACGAAAGGCAGAAACAGTCAACACAAGCGTGCGATCACAGACATGTCTCATGTGTGCGCTTTGAGCGATATTGTACTATTATCACAGCGTGATTAATACATATGTCAGCTTTATCAGGCATGCGCTACAGCGCGTGATCACAGACAGAGTGAGGGGAAATGTGGCTGCCAATCCGCGCCAACAGCCTCTCCGGCAACCAACGAGCATTTAAACATTTTTACACATTCATACCCAGTGTTATGGGCACTGGAGGCAATGTGGGTGAAGTGTCTTGCCCAGGGACACAACGGCAGGATATCTGGGGAGAGCGTGATGCGAACCGCCAACCATGGGGTTATTAGACGACCTGCTCTACCTGCTGAGCCGCTGCCGCCCCACTTTGTCCTCAACTTTCCCTCTTTAGGAAAGCTATGGAGGCTCACCCCGCTCTCTTTATTTCCCTTTGATTGGAAATTACATCCAAAAGCCGCGCAATGTGGCATTTTCACTGACAAATGGCAGTAGTTAGGAGCTTCACTTCTTGGCTTGTATAAGACAGAAAAAACGGCTGCAACCATTCTACGTCACTACCCAGAATGCATTGCGATGTAAACAAAAATGGTGATTTACATCGTAATAAAGTTTTTTAAAAATATATAAAACTGGGAATTATTTTCAAAAAAATCATATTATAGTTATGTTAGTAACATAAAAATAAAGCATATAGAGCTAACATGCCAATATAATCAGAGTTCCTTTTAAACTGTTGGACTATCTGCCCCACAGCTGTTCACAAGGTGGTGAACTCACCCCATCCTTGCTGAACGACTGAGCCTTTCGGGGATGCTCCTTTTATACTCAATCATGACACCCACCTGCTCCCAGTTAACCTGTTCACCTGTGTAATGTTCCAAAAAGGAGTTTTTTGAGCATTCCTTAATTTTCCCAGTCTTTTCCTGCCCCTGTCCCAGCTTTCTGGAACGTGTCACAGTCATCAGATTCAAAATGATTGAATATTTTTGCAAAAACAATAAAGTTTATCAGTTTAAACATTAAATATCTTGTATTTGTAGTGTATTCAATTGAATATAGGTTGAAAAGGATTTAAATCGTTGAGTTTGGTTTTTATTTACGCAACAACATCCCAGCTTCATTGGAATTGGGGCTGTATGCCTGCTGCAACTGTGCTGACTCTGAGCAGGAGCACAACACAATCCCTAGATTATGAAGTTTGTCTTTTCTCAAACAGTGCTTCACTCTGGAAGTTAAGGTACACAACACATTACAATTCTCAAATAAGAAGTCACCAACAATTGTGGTCATTTTTATTAGAACACAGCTGAAGCAATGTGATAGATGTCCAGGGAAGTGAAGTGTGGAAAATATAGTAACTGCTGAAATCCGCTATTCAGCCAAGCAGCTTAGTTGGAATTAATTGAAAATACCGTAAATTATAAGCGATTCTACTCACCTGTATACATGAACAATGTCATCACATTATTCACGTCTCAGTTCTGAAATTTAAATTCTAACATTAACAGGTTCTTCTTCCTGCACACATTTTTTTTATTCACAGCTGAAGCTAAATAAAATACCTGAGTAGTTAATTACTGACTTTTATGTTTGATAAGAGAATATGAAACTGTAGCAACTTTACACCTTTCTTGCCATGTGATTGATGTTTTATGATGAAATATAACTAACCTGTGCGAAATAGCTGGTGCCTTGTTGGCTCATCTCTTAAGTACTTTACACCACTCAGTCATGTGACTACTACAGATACAGTAAAAAGCAGCTGTAAGCTATGACAAAAGTTGCAGACTATATTACTTGGGTGTCATTATGTGTCTTGTGATTCCATGACAGTGTTGGGCTCATAAATTCCTGAGGGTTGCTGTAATTTTAGATCAACACTGCTGCTGCTGTTTGGTCTCCTCTCTGATCCCACAGAGGAACTGAGCAGCGGAAAGGAAATGCTGAGTCTGTTCCTCGGATGTTTTAGGCAGGGGTCTGTGACCTGCAGATCCACATACAACTCTTTTACACAACACCAGACTTAGGAAAAAAAAATCCTAATTTTACAATAAGGAAATAATAAAATAAAATAAAAAAAACAACTGATATTGTATGAGTAAATTTCAAACTAAAGGGGTCATTGACTGAAAAATTGTGTTTTTATAGGTTTCGACTCTCTGAAATGCATCTATTGGTCATGTGATTATCAAAAAAATATCAAAACATTCACTTCTTTAAAAAACAAAACACTCAGCCTTTATACCGTTTTGCTCTCCGAGAAACTACCAACTCTTCCAGGTTTCTTCCAGTACATCAAGAAATGGGAGATGTCACTAACCCACACAGCAAAAGTGGACTGGCCCGGTTCTGGCCTACACAATGCACTAATGTATACTTGGCCCACATGCTGGCCCTTTTGTGGCCGTAAGATAAGATCTGGTTTGCCAGCAGACCAGATCTGGGCCACAAAAGGGCCGCCATTTTTTGCGGCATGTGGGCCAAGTGTAAATTTTGCTGTGTAAGTAAAAGGTAAACTTCACTAATAGCTGCCCGCTGCTCTATTATTGGCCAGCCTAGCTGCCTGACATGTAGATGTGTGGTGTAGTTGTACAGGCTGCACACTGTTCTCCCTCTCTCTTAACTGCTTATTCCTCACAGCTGAGCTCCTCACCTGCATGGAATCAGCCCCACTCCTTAAATAGGGACTGCAGGAGTTTGTTCGACTTGCTGGGGCTGGAGTCTTCTTTGTTTAAAAAGAAGGATGGTTCTCTGTGTCCGTGTATAGACTACAGGCAGCTCAACAACATCACCACCACAGACAGGTATGCCCTCCCTCTAGGGCTGTGTGATATGACCAAAATTTCATATCACAATATAAGTAATCTTATTTGGCAATCACAATATACATTTTCTATTCTATTTTTCATCAAAATGGCTCATATAGACGAGGCCTCATGTGAAACTTCATTTTCTCTACCAGGCCATCTAGTGGACAAAATGTATACAACATGCAGATTTTTGCAAGGGTATTATTGGTTTAATGTGTATTTTTTTTCATTTCAATAAATGTGCTGTCTTTTAAGAAATATCAATGATTATAAGGGGAAAAAAAAGAAATATTAAAACTCGGGTGACTACAGTGCTTGTGATACTTATCCATTTTTATTAAGAAATAGTAACTTTTCAACAGTGTGTGAACTAAAGCAATTTCTTTTTTTTTTTTTAGATTATTTCTCCAGCTTTGGAGAATAATCTCTCAGGGCACAGAGGATGCAGGTGTGCAAAGGAAGGCTACTGCAAGTTTGTACAGTGTAGGACAGACACATTTCTGTCTCTCCCAGTACATTTGTCTCTGTCCTTACTGTCATTTAGGGCACAATAGTGCCTCAGCATAATGATCCAAGCTCTTTGAAACACAACAGACACGTCACCTTGCAATAAAAAAAATTATAGGAATGGCCTAGCTGGGACTTGAACCCCAGCATCACAGGACAGATATTTTCCCTCTAAGCTATTACTTAGTCATGGATAGTTGAGACTTTCTTGAATACTCGAGGCCTTTCATCAAAATAGTTCCTATGGATGAGGCCTCATGTGAAACTTCATTTTCTCTACTAGGCCACCTAGTGGACAAAACGTATACAACATGCAGATTTTTTCAAGGGCATTTTTTCCCATTTCAATAAATGCACTGTCTTTTAAGAAATATCAGTGATCATAAGGCAAAAAAGAAATAATAAAACTCGGGTAACTACAGTGAATGTGCTTGTGGTACATTCATACAGGGCACAATAGTGCCTCAGTATAATGAGGTTATTGTTGTATCCAAGCTCTTTGAGACACAACAGACACTTCACTGTGCAAATAAAAATAAATTATTTGAATAGGCAAGCTGGGACTTGAACCCAAGCTCCCCAGTTGCAGAATGGCTATTTTACCTCTAACCTACTACTTAGTCATGGGTAATTAAGGCTTTTTTGAAGACTTGAGGCCTTTCATCAAACTGGTTCATATCGACAAAGCCTCATGTGAAATTTCATTTGCTCTACTAGGCCATGTACTGTAGTCGACAAGAAGTATACAACATGTCGATTTTTACAAGGGCATTATTGGTTTAGTGTGTATTTTTTTCAATTTCAATAAGTGTGCTGTCTTTTAAGAAATATCAATGATAATAAGTGAAAAAAGAAATAATAAAACTTGGGTGACTACAGTGAATGTGCCTGTGTTAATTGGTGTACTTGTACTACTTGTTACGTCTTGAATTGAAGAGGAGTCGAGGTGACGTTTTATAAGTTTTATTAGAACACGAGTCACTACGTTTGCCTGAGGGTCCACAGTGAAGAGACAAGATATCTCCAGCTGTGGCTTCTTATACTCCAGATGATGCCACCCCAGGAGGCGGGGCGTCACCTCCCATTACACCCAAGCACTGCCATACTAGTACACCCAACTACTATATATTACAGATATAATATCCAACATTCTTGTCACAAACCGAGCCGGTGTTATCCTTTAGGCTCGGTTCTGACCGGTCTCTGTGACTCAGATTATCTTTATATTTGTGTATTGAGTTATCTTTTGAGTTCTTGTTGTTTCTATGTTATTTGTTCCTTTTTCCGTACCTGTAGCCACTGTTCTGGCCGGCAGCTGTTAGGCAGCCTCCTTGACCTACATTTGTGTGGGCGGTGTCTGACACTTGCCGGTCCGACCAAGCCCCCTCTGTCATGACAGCCAGCTGGTTCCACTCCGGTGATTGATTTTCCCGTGCGTCGCCCAGGTGCACCCAATCTGTTATGCCAGCAATGCTTGTACTTAAGCGGCCTTTGCCAGTCAAGCATTGCTGGACCACTGATTCATCTGTGGGAATGCTGTGGCCATTTGTTCACTGTGGTCTGCCCGCTGCACATCACTACGTTCTAGTAGTGAACCAAGTTGTCTTTTGTAAGTCTGCTTTATTTTTGTACTGTTTGTCTGTGGCCATTGTACACTGTGGTCTGCCCACTGCACACTTGTCGTGTGAGTTATGCTAGTGTACACTGTTGCCTTTTTGTATGTCTCTATTTTGGAACTGTCTGCCCTTTTTTAATAAATGTGTTTGTGGTGCAACCCAGCGCTTAAATCCGTTCTTCCCTCACTCCTCGATGCGCTGCGTGAAGGCGCACGAGGAGGATCGTGACAGAATGGTCCAGACAGCAGAGGATTTAGTGGGTTACACCCACACATCATTTTTTTCTTTTTTGAGCTGTTTTCTTACCCACATGTGTTGCCCAACAAATCCTTCAGCGGGCCATTCCCACACCAGCCAGAGCAGACAATCGGCGGGGCATCCCACGGTGGAGGAAGAATGGGCAGCGACCTTAATCCAGGAATTTATGGATGAGGCCCATAAAGCCCACGGACCGAAGGCTAAGTGGAGCTGCCTGGATTCCGCTGTAATTATCCTGGAGGCACATCCAGGGCTCTGGAGCTATCCACAATATGAGGGGCTGCTGTCTTTGGTCTGTGCGCTGGATGAGGAGTTCACCAACCTGAGGAGGGGGGCGCTCTCCACGAGGCCCAAGCGGAGACACTCTCCATAGCCGACGATCACCGCTCCCTCAGCTCCGCCATTAGCTTCTGCTGCCCGTAAGCAGCGTCATCCTGCGGGCAGATGCCAGACGAGGCCCTCGTCGTCTTCAGCAGTCGTCATGCCTCCAGCTGCTGAGAAGGATCCCCGGGTAATGCCCATTTCCTCATTTCCCGAGCAGGTTCTTCCACCATCCAGAGGGGGAACCAGAATTTTCGTGGACGTGGAGAGGGATGACTGTCTGCTTCCTGCAGCTGTGAACATCAAACACCGGGGTGACAGGCAAGTGTTTTTTCATTCTACGGTGGTTATTACCTTCACTTCTTTTTTTTTTTCCACAACAGACCAATAGCATTAGCAATATAAAACTAGAGACACATTACAGTAAGACACACCGTTAGCCCCCTAAACCTAGAGAAAAGTCCCACTACGGGTCTCCCAGTGGCCCCCCCCCCCCTGGAGTCCAGTGGCCTGCTGCCAGAGCGTCTCTGCCTCTTCTTTACCGGAGACGGGCTGCACTGGCATCTCTCCCCTTCCAAACACCACAGTTCGTTTGGGTGCCGTCTGGACCCATCTGTCAGCTCAAGGTAACCGTCATCACAAGTCCGTTCCACCCGTAGTTCACCTTGGTGGTCTTGCTGTTTCCTTGACTTGTGGACCTGCTAAAGCAGAGACTCAAACCTAGGGCACACATTTTCACCCACGCCCAAGGGAGCACTCACTGGCTTCTGCGGTCCACGGCGTTGTGGCCTGGTTCCCACACGATGTCGTCAGGTCCTGCCGATCCGGCCTGAGCTCTGTCCATGGTCTTTATTTTTGGCACGCCTAGGGCTCGTGCCACGTGGTCTCGTCCCGATCGCTTTCATTTCTTGTGTTGAGTCAGCTGCATCAGCGCCAGGCTCGACAGTGGCACTTGGCCAGCCACCGGAACTACACCATGCCTGCTCGTTAGTCCCATCTGCCTCTATGGGTGTCCAACCGTGCCGTCCAGGTCCCTAGTCCATGGTACCATGAACACTAGCACGGGACACCCACCGTGGTGACATTCCACTGTACTGGTGGGGCCCCCCCTCACTCAGTCCGGGCCAGCCCGAGTCCCACACTTCGCCTTTTCCCACGTAGTAGGGCCGGTCCCACAGCCCACTACCAGACTACTCCTCACCGATGCTGCAGGCGATAGAAAAGCCAAGCCCGTAGAACAAATCACAGCCCATTAGGTTGTTTCCTTCACGAGACACCGTGAACTCAGCTGCCCCCATTGAAGCCGACTTGTACCTCGCTGAGAGCCATACTGAGCCCACAATGTCCAGGGCATTGTTACCGCAACCATAACAAGAAATGTTGGTTCTACTCACTTTGTAGTGTGGGAAAAATGTCTTTACCGTCGTCCAATTTAAAATGGAAGTTGCTGACCCCATATCCACCAACAGCGGGACCGGCACTCCGTCCAGCATGATGTTGCACAAAATGGACCACGGTAGGTGTCTTCTTAGATGAAGCCCCTTTCCCTGGCACTTGGTCTTCCTGATCAAAATTTTGGCAGACTCTGGCAAAGTGGTGGAACAACCCGCACTTTCCACAATGCTTCCCCTTCGCTGGGCACTCCCTCGCTTTATATTGGTGCCTGCTGGATCCGCAGCCATAGCGCTTTGGCGTCCCCGGGGCGGACCTAATCTTCACAACAATGGTGTATTCATCATTGCTGTCAGCGTCCAGTGTCTTCCACTGTGTATTGTTCCTGGGCAGGGTTTCTTTGTCACCGAGATTCCTCATAATCTTCTCTGCTGCCTCATCTTGTTGGGCTAGCTCCATGGCGGCTAGTAACATTAGCTCACCAGCATGAGTCAGCAGCCGGACCCTCGCGGAGGAATATGCCACATGCTCCACTAGCTGGTCACGGATCATCTCCTCCAAGGCCCTGAATCTGCACTCACCCACCAGCTGCCGAAGATCCACCAGAAACTGCTGTACTGATTCCGCCGGTCACTGGAGTCACTGTCTGAACTGAATGCGCCTCATTATGGTATTTTCAGGGGCATGAAAATAGCCCACGATGATCCTCACCACATCGTCGAGTGTGTCACCCCCTCCAAGTGTGCTCAGGATCCTCTGGCCCTCCATACCCAAGTTGTGAACCAGAATTGCTCTTGCACGCAACTTTTCGAGGTTGCCAAGGTCCAGAGTAATTAGATAATTTTCGAAGGCCACATACCACCTGGCCCAGGGAACGCGCGGCTCACCCAGAGCCTCCAGGAATGGTCAAAAAGTGGTAGCTGCCCTCTCCATGCCGAATATCCTCATCGCCAAATGTTACATCTTGAATTGAAGAGGAGTCGAGGTGATGTTTTATAAGTTTTATAGAACACGAACAGGAACACAGGAGTCACTACGCTTGCCTGAGAGTCCACAGCGAAAAGACAAGATGTCTCCCGCTGTGGCTTCTTATACTCCAGGTGACGCCACCCCAGGAGGCAGGGCGTCACCTCCCACTACACCCAGACACCGCCATCCTGGTACACCCAACTACTATATATTACAGATATAATATCCAACACTACTTATCCGTTTTTATTAAGAAATAATAAATTTTCAACAGTCTTATACTGTCTTTCCCAGTATATTCAACTCTGGCCTTATTCTCATGCAGAGCACAATGGCAACAGTGCCTCAGCATAATGATGCGTAATAATGATCCAAGCTCTTTAAAACACAACAGACACTTCACCTTGCAAATAAAAATGAAAGTACAAGAATGACCCAGCTGGGATTCAAACCCAGGCTTCTCACTTGTAGAGCAGATGCTTTATCGCTAAGCCATCACCTCAGTTACAATAAATAGCCACTATTTGTGGAAAATACATCAATGGGAGAAATGCGCTCAAAATGTTCCTGAACGGAAGAAGTCCATGTTTTTCATGCTGCCTCCATCTGAAAATTTGCTGTGACAAATCCCTCACACAGTCAAACATCGACAACACAAAATGTGAGGGACGGGGATTTCCATTGTGTATCACTGCTCACTTTATTTCATGTTGCGTGTAAAATGAATGGCTTCCTGACCCAGTCACGTGGTATGATGTCAACACATACGTCAGCAATACATGTCTCAAAACGCGCTTCGCCAAATATTTCCTGGATAAGCTTGGAGCACCCTTGGCGCTCCGGAGCCTGCCGTCCCATCACTAATGTTAGGCCTGGTGGGAGGAAATATGTTGCTGATTACCATGCAGAAGCTCATAAAGCATTAAAAGGGCTGATGACATGATTTTGACATTTTTTAGGATGTTGTGTAAACCTAAAAGTCATTGTCGATGATCAATATAACATTTACAACCGCGCCTGTATAAACTAGTTATCATCAAAAAACAGCAGCCGCTGATTGGACTGTGGTGCCGCCCACCGAATTAAGGGCAGCACCCCCATGACATAAGCGGGAGAACGAACGCTGGTGTTGTTGACTGGAATGACAGCAGCTTTGTAGCTCACAGTTTCTCTGGTTTCTTGTTTTAATTTTATGGCTGTGCCTTCGCATTGTGTCGCAGGCTTAGATAAACAACAAACTGTGAAAGACCACATCACATGCTTCAGCCCCAACTGTTATAAGTCTCCTCGTGCGCTTTTATACAGGAGGAACAGAGGAGGGGAAGGATTAATGGATTTACACGCAGCTTTGACCTACTTTCTGTGATCCCATGCTGACATCTCGTCGGTCCAGTCACATCCCCTTTCTCATTATCACCAGCTGATTCAAACTCCCGCTGATCATGTTTCCCGGTCCTCGCCCAGGTGCTTCTCATCACACCAGCAGCAGTGTGTGTACTTCGCGGCCGTTTGCCAGTTATGCACTGATGGTCCATAGTATTGTCATCTGTGCTGTTTGTCTGCTAGTATTTTCAGCACTCTCACGAAGCGATAGTCACTCCATGTTCACCGTGGCTCTCGTGCATCCTTGAAGCGATGTCGGCTCTGGGGCGCACCTGTGGCAAACACGTCTCCTCTCATTCGTTCGCTGGGCGATGCCGGCCCCCGAACGCCATCAGCAAGTGCGTCTGTGTTTCTTGTACGTCTTCACCTTTCAGGGAACTGTCTGTCTTTCTGTATTAAATGTGCTGTGGTGAACCCTGCACGCAAATCCTCATTATTTCATCCTCCCTCTCCGTGCCCTGTGTAAGAGCGCACGGAGGGTCATGATGAATGGATTTACACACAGAATTCAACACAGCACATGTATTGAACATAAGAATGATGACAACAGTTCCCAAAAAGGTGAAGTCCATCAAAAATAAACAGAAACGCCCACAGTTGGTGTTTGGGGCCGACATCGCCCAGCAAACATGGAGAGGAGACGTATTAACCATGGTTGTGCCCCAGGGCTGACGTCGCTTAAAGGGGCGCAACAGAATCACGGCTGTGTGGAGCGGCCAACATGTCGTGATAGCGCTGGCAACATTGGCTGGCTGACAACACGGCAGATGATGCACACAGAGAGAGGATGCATGTGTTTGGACTGGCGAATCTTGGACAGTGCCCACCTGAAAGTGGCTCAAAACGCACATAAGACACATGTACAAAACAAAAACAACAAGAACTCAAAATATAATCCATAATAAACCTGATGCCTGAGCCACAAAGAATACACTGCTATGATTTTATTTAAAAAATCGGGTTTAAATAAATTATATTTATGAACAAATAATTTGTTGCAATATCTGTAACAAAAGAATAACACTGGTGTTCCCCTGGCATGTGTTTGTCGCTGCTGCTGCTGCGGGCATGTGTGCCTCTCCACTGTCACTCCCTGAGTGTGACTGGCTTGGCACGATGCCCACTTGGCACGGATCAAACCTATACGGTCTGATGCCCCCAGATTCTTCATTATCATCCCATTCTTCGGAATTATAATTGTCTGAAGGGTCCAGGGTCTCTCCTTTTATATCACTCCATTCCTTCCCCCTGTTGCCTGAAATCTTGCATCACAATACATTTACACATTACAATACGTACTGTCGTCCATTTAATCCCCCACGCTCTACCGGCAGAGGGAACATTCCCCTCCCCTCTGCTTCCAGTCTGAGATGATTATCCCAGCGTGGGTTCCCTACACCATACGTGAATGCCATTTACCATATGAAAAAACATACAAATGCAAGTAGGCTGTTTGTTTTATTTGTAAAAATGAGGAAACCATGAGAACTGATTCAGTGGCTGAAAAGTTGCTGTGTAACACTGTTACAGGTTTTTGGAATGAGGTGAAAGTACTGTTGTGTCCATAATTAATACAAATAAGGAGTGGAAGGAAGTTTACAGCATTTATTATTGAACTCACAAACAGCACAGCAGTGGGCTACAGCGCTCCTGGTCCAGGCATCAATGGCGAAAGAGTACGTGCCCCTTCCAGCCGTGGCCTTTATACCCTGGCTGACGTCACCACCAGAAAAGTGGGCCGCCAACCCCCTCTATTCCCCGGTAAATCCCAGGCCGCTATATTACCGCTGTTTTCATATGTAACACCCCCCCCCCCCCTTAAAATTCAAGCATACAGATTAACCCACCTAAATTTATTACACGACTCACACACTAACAGGGAAAAACAGTATGTACAAAAATAAATAAATAACCTATCCATTCACACAACCAAGGCTGGGGGGCCAGGTAGGCTACCAGCGCCCCCTACATGGCCAGGTGGATTATTCTATATTTATCAGTCCAAAATAAATGAGCCGTGTTTCCCCCTCAAAAAAAATAATCCCAGAAGTCTGTATAAACACCTATGTACAATATACATTAAACAATAAACAGTCCCAGTACACAACTTAAACATTCCCTACTGGCAGCCCCCACCCTAACACACCCACCCCACACTTGGGCCCACAATATAAAATACAGTGTTGGGGCATCTCACTTAATTACTACTAATTATCCCACATCAATGTAACAGGTCAGCCTCAAAGCACCTACTAGCCCCATATCAATCATCAAAATAGGTTTTATCCTTATACCATTTAATTAATGAATACATTTTCTACAGGACATACTCAAGGCACAAACCCAGTAAAGTCAAAACTATATACAGTATGACGTGGCGAAAACTGAAAACACACCAACTAAACAAGCTCAGTCATTTAACACACCCAGTGGAAGCCCCCCACCCCCACCCCAGATTGCCATCCCGTGGTTCCCAGCCAGAGTGTCTCCATCTCTTTGTCTCTGGTGATGGGCTGCGTCGTCTCCTCTTCTCCACCACTCAACACAGCTTGCTGGGGTGCCTCCACGTCTCGTCTGACAGGCTCAGATGGCTGTCACTTCGGGTCGCTTTCACCTGTAGCCGCCCCTGGTCATCATACCACCAGATGACACCTGTGGATCCCCCTCGACCGAGTGTCAACCCTAGGGCGAACCATGTCATCGACCCCCGGGGAGCTCTAACAGGTCTCTTCAGATCCTCATGCCGTGGGGGGCCTTCCCATTTGGAACTGATCTTTTTATCAGTCCGGCCTGAAGCCCTTTTCAAAGGCCATCTTTGGATGCGTTTTAAACACGCCTCTGTCGGTCTAGCCCCGGTGCTGTTCAGTGCCGATGCCTCGGTTCTGCCTACCAATCTGGGGGTCCTGCCATGCCGCCCAGTTCCCACACCAAGGGGTTCCGGCATCAGGTCCATCCCAGGGAGGTGCTCCGAGACGTTCCTCCTGACTGCCTTCTCCCATCCCAGGCCAATTGGCATCGCACACCGCATCATCATCTATTCCTGGCAGGGGTCGTCCCACAACCCACCACCCGACCACTCCTCTCTGGTGTCACTGGCGATGGAGAAGCCTAAGCCGTAAAACAAGTCGCATCCCATAATGTTGGATCCTGTAGCGGTCACTACCACCTGGACATTCGTCATATTTCACAACTTGTACCCTGCTGTCATCACAATATACCCCAGCACAGCGATCCTGCTCCTTCCGTAGCCGTAGAATGGGGAAGCTGTCTTCTGGATGCGGTACTGGGGAAACAAACTCTTCACCGTCTGCAGGTTCAGCACTGAAGCCACTGCTCCTGTGTCCACCAGCATCAATATTCTGAGTCCGTCCAGCGATACCGTGCAGTAGACACGGCCACCTGTCTCTGGTGCAACCGTATGAATGACAGTGGGAGTCTTCATGAAGGAGCCCCCTCCTTGATTCCGTTCCCCTTGTTCAAAATTTTTACAGGACTGCGCGAAGTGGTGTAGCAGGCCACACTTTCCACAACGCTTTCCCTTCGCCAGACACTCTCTGGACTTGTATCTATGTCTAGTGGACCCACAGCCGTAACATCTCGGCATTCCTGGGGTAGACCTGATCCTGACGACGGAGGTATATTCCTCTTCCTCGACATCATCTTCATCCTCAGGGCCCGCTGTCAGCAACTTTAATCGAGGCTCGTCCCATAGTGTGGAGGACTCTCCGCTGAGATCCCTCGCTATGATCTCAGCCACTTCATACTGCTGAACAATGTCGATAGCATCCGTCAGCGTTAATTCACCCGAGTGGGTCAGGAGCCGTGACCAGGCAGAAGAACATCAAACACGCTCTGCTAACTGATCCTGAATCATTTCATCCTGTAGAACTCCAAAGTTACACTCCGCCGCCAGCTGACGTAGGTCTGCCACAAACCTCTTCACTGACTCTCCCGGGAATCCGCTGGTGGCGCTGTCAAAACTGGATATGCCGGATGATGACGTTTTCTGGTGTGCAAAAATACCGCACCATTAGCTCTACTACCTCCTCAAATGTATCGGCTCCCCCTAATGTCTCAAGGACCCTTTGTCCTTCCATGCCCAAATTATGGACCAAAATTACCCTTGCCCGCAATTTTTCCAACTCACCGAGGTTGAGGGCCACTAGGTAGTTGCTAAACGCAGCAAACCACCTAGGCCAAGGCATGGGAGGCTCGCCCGGGGCCTCCAGAAACGGCCGAAAACTAGTAGCAGCACGCTCCATAACCGTGTTTTCCTCGTCGCCAAATGTTGTGTCCATAATTAATACAAATAAGGATTAGGGCGGAAAGCAGTTTACAGTATTTATTAATAAACTCACAAACAGCACAGCAGTGGGCTACAGTGCTCCTGGTCCAAGCGTCAACGGCGAAAGAGGATGTGTCCCTTACAGCCGTGGCCTTTATACCCTGGCTGATGTCACCACCGGAAAGGTGGGCCGCCACCCCCCTCTATTCCCCGGTAAATCCCAGGCCGCCATATTACCGCTGTTTTCATATGTAACAAGCCTGAAATAACTGCAAAGTGTCTTTACCATGTACTGTTGATGGAGTCTCTGGGACTGATAATATAGTACAGCTATGGAGGAGGCATTATAGTACCTTGTTTAACTGTGTTCACAGCGATCTGTATGAGGCAAACAACACTGAGGATCAAGATACAAAAATCATTATGTCACATGAAGTATACAAGGCTTTTAATGAGATGACTGATAATAAAGCATGTGGCATAAATCACATTTCTACAGAGCATTCAAAATATGCCAGCTTAAGGTTAGCTCCTCTTCTTTCTATTTGTTTCATTGGATTTATGATCCATAGATTATTGCCAGACTCAATGATGTCTGTTTGGTTAGTGCCAGTCATTAAGGACAAAGCTGATAAGGTCGGCAATCTTGATAATTATAGGCCAATCGCCTTAGCCAGTGTTTTATCTAAGGTTTTAGAAAAGATTCTCCTGGACAGACTGAATAAGTATATTGGCTCCACTGATAATCAGTTTGGATTTAAAGCCACGCATGGCACTGACATGTAAGATAAGATAAAATAAGCCTTTATTAGTCCCACAATGGGTAAATTCCAGGATTACAGCAGCAAAGGGATAGCAGCACTAAGAGCAATAGTAAATAAGATATATTTTTACAAAAGGAAATCGTGAACAAATACAAAGCAGAAAACTCATTAGTTTTTATGTATTTTATTGATACTTCTAAGCTTTTGATTGTGTCAACCATGGGAAACTTTTTAGGAAATTGAGTTCAAGAGGTGTGCCAAAATAGACCATAAGAATTCTGTCATACTGGTATGCTAACCAGACCAGGAGGTTTAAATGGGGCAGTTGTATTTCGGACCCATTTGGGGTTGGCGATGGAGTCAGATGGGGGAATTTTGTCTCCAGCTCTTCATTTTTATGTTTATGGTCTGTCTGGTCACTAAGACTTGTAAAAGTGGATGCATGATCTGTAGCACTCTTGTCAGTCATGTTATGTATGCTGATGGTCTTGGGATTTTTAGTTCAAGTTGTGCTGGTCTTGAACAGCATGTCTGTTCTGTATATGGTTTGGAACACGACGTCAGATATAATGCTACAAAAAGTGCTATCATGATATGTAGAACCAAGGAGGATGCATGTTTAACATTTCCTGATTTTAAATTATCAGGGAATGTTTTTCCAGTCTGTAACAAGACCAAATATCTTGGACATATCATCACTGACCAAATGACTGATGATGAAGACATCTACAGTGTCATTTGCTGTAAGCACAGGCTAACTGTCATGTTTGCCCTTTTCAGGGCATAAATGAGGCGCCAGATGCCAACAGAGAGTTTGCTTGTTTATTATAGAAAATACAAAATAAAGAGCCACGTGGGGCAAAACACAAACACTAAACTTGAGCACAAATAAAGAATACTAACACCAATACAAGAAAGTAGCGAGGGCGGAACCTGACGCTATAGAATAAACACTTACAGCTACATAGTAGCGAGGAAGGAAACTGGAACAGGACTGGACCGGACGTAGGGACTCCAGTCTAACGTTGACGTAGGTCACAGCGAGGAGTGAGCCTCAGCTGCTCCCTTAAATACTGAGGACAAAAAGCAATGAACCAAACAGGAGAGGAGGAAACGTAATTACCAAAATCACAATCAGCTGTGACAGTGCCAGCTAGACTTGACAGCTGGAAGTCTGGCCGCGGCGCTGTCACAGTAAAAGCCTCGGGAGAACCAATAATAACAGAGTGGAAATAATAAAGAAGAAAAGAGAAAATACTGAGTGGCCCGGGCGCGGATGAGCTAAGCACTCGGATCACCACAGTACCCCCCGTGCAAGGGGCGCATTCCACGCATTCCAGGCGTCCATAGTGACATCCAGAGAGCCCCCACCCCCCCAACCAGAAAGCTAACAAGACCGACCTCGGGTGGGTGGAGAGGGAAACAGGCTAGGAGGGAGAGAAACCCGAAAGAAAACAGACACAAAAATGTCTAACAGCAACATACAGAGAACCCCCCCCCCCACAAAGATCAAATGATAACAACAAAAGCTCAAGCACAAAATTGGGTTGCTAATACTCGCATTACAAACACAAATGACATCACAGAATGCCCAAAACCAGATAAATAAGTGAAAACAAAAAATATATATGTACACTACTACTCAGATAAGGCAAGGAAGAAATCTCTTTTTAACAATATACAAGAGAAAAAAACACCACCACAAATACACACATATGGGGAATACCAGCAGGTAGAGAAAAACGGCAGATCAGGTGGCCTACCAGCATCCACACTCCACATTAGGAAAACATTAAAAAAAAAGGGCAGTTCAGGTGGCCTACCCGAGTCCCAGAACCGGCAAAACAGTACCTCGGGCGGCCGACCAAGGCTGCAGAACCAGTGAAACAGTACCTCGGGTGGCCAGCCCGCATCCTTAGACCACCAGGACCTGAGGTGGGAGCTCAGAGGCGGCTTCCCCACTGAGAGGCTCAACAAGGGGAAGCCAGACCGAATGAGAGGGACCCCAACGGCGTCCGGTAGTGTAGAATTGGGGGGGGGAGGGGGGAAACAGGGAACCAGTCCGGTGTCAGGCAGAAGGGGATCTGCATCTCCCTTACCGACCTCGAACCGAGCCAGCACAGCACCCTCAGTGAACCCTGACCGGGCCAGCGCAGCACCCATGGTGGACCCGATTGGGCTAGCGCAGCACCTGGGATGACCTTCAAACACGAACCCGGAGCCTCGATGAAAATGACTGGAGCTGACTCATCTCCGGTGACCCTGGAAGAAGGCTCAGAAAGAGAGGAAGAACAGGGGTCAGGGTCACCGGCAGCGGCAGATACCGGACAGACGAGCTCGGATACAGTGGCTGGCTGCACCCAGCTCTTCTCCCCAAGAGACAGGCAAGAATGCTCCAAAACGGAAAGTAAAAAGACAAAATAGAGCACTTGCCTGATCGCAAGCTCTACCGCCGTCCAGGACTCCAACGAGCCAGGCTCGACAATCAGAAGGTCTGTTCCCACTCAACTGCAGTGGCCTCCGCAGCCGGCATGATGGTCTCCACAGTCCGAGAGTTCCCTGACGCTGAAACCCACGCCGATGGCCCACTCGTTGCAGTGGCAGGGGATTCATTGCCTGCTGGGGCTGATTGCTGCTCCACGGAGACCTGGGGATGCTTTGTCATTGGTGCAGGCTCCATATGACAGTCAGCCCTCCTCCTCTGCCCGTGATGTGGCTGTGGGGCTGGGACCAGGCTCTCCAGGGCTGCAGGCTCCTCCTCCGTCTGGCGGTCTACTCCTGGGACCGGGGGACGCTCAGAGAGAAGGGGAAAGAAACACAGCGGTAGCAGGTTCAATTTCAATGGCTGCAGCAGGTGGTGGGAGCTCAGTGGACTGTGAACCCTGAGCTCCACCCCCAGGAATCAGACAAGGTAATTCATCAAGCAGAGATTTAGAATGAAAAAAACACTTGCCTGCTTTCACGGGGAACAATAGTGACTGCTGTAGCGGGTTTGATTCTTCCCTTTCCCCTAGGGATGGTGATGAAGGGCCCCCCGGGAAGACTGGGAGGAGCCGCCCCAACAGGATTGGTGATGGGCGGAGCCAGACAAGGAACCGCAAGGCTCACAGCAGCTGAAGGGAGCACCGAGGAGGAGGGAGGAGCAGCCGAGGCAGTCCTGAGACGTGGAGCTGACGGAACAGCGGGAATAGATGACCCTTAGGCTGAGGCTGTTGTCTTGACCTTCCGTCTTGATGCGGGAAAAGGGCTGGCTGGGAGGTGGAGTTCCTTTGGTGGCCCCGGACAGGAGCCAGATGGGAACCTCGTGGAGGATCGGTGACGGGTGGAGCCAGATAAGGACTCGCTGGGCTCGCCACAGCTGAAGGGCGTGCCGAGGAGGAGGGAGGAGCAGCCAAGGCAGTCCGGGGATGTGGAGCTGATGGAACATTGGGAATAGATGACCCGGAGGCTGAGGCTGCTGTCATGACCTTCCGTCGTGGCGCGAGGAAAACACCTGGCTGGGAGGCGAAGTTCCTTTGGCAATCCAGGACAGGATCCGGATGGGAACCATGCGGAAGACCGGCCCGATCAGGAGGCTTCCCCCTTGTTGGAACGACCGTGTCCCGGGGAAGAGATGGAGGCTTCTTGGCCGGATTCTCCATCAGTTCCCAGTTCCTCTGACACAGAACTGTCAACACCGCCAACCTCTCCCTGCCCTCTGAATACGAGGTCAGGTGATAGCACTTTAAAGCCTTTTGCGCGATGTCCAGGTACCAATGTGCAGTTTCGGAGGGGGTGAACAGACGGGCATTGGACAAGGGGCCATCAATCTCCATCAGATACTCGATACAATACCCAGCCTCTGACGCCATATCTCCAAATAAAATTGGCACCTGGAAAAGAGGAAAAAACTCAAGACCAAAAAACAAACTTACTGCAGCTGGCACCTTGCTTGGCTGTGACCTACTGTCATATTTGCCCTTTTCAGGGCATAAATGAGGTGCCAGATGCCAACAGAGAGTTTACTTGTTTATTATAGAAAATACAAAAAGAGCCACTAATACTAAACACTAAACACTAAACACTAAACTTGAGCACAAATAAAGAATACTAACACCAATACAAGAAAGTAGCGAGGGCGGAACCTGATGCTATAGAATAAACAGCGAGGAAGGAAACTGGAACAGGACTGGACCGGATGTAGAGACTCCAGTCTAACGTTGACGTAGGTCACAGCGAGGAGTAAGCCTCAGCTGCTCCCTTAAATACTGAGGACAAAAAGCAATGAACCAAACAGGAGAGGAAGAAACGTAATTACTCAAATCACAATCAGCTGTGACAGTGCCGGCTAGACTTGACAGCCGGAAGTCCGGCCGCAGCGCTGTCACAGTAAAAGCCCCGGGAAAACCAATAATAACAGAGTGGAAATAATAAGGGAGAAAAGAGAAAATACTGGGTGACCCGGGCGCGGATGAGCTCAGCGCTCGGATCACCAGACTAATATTCTGTGTTGGAGGTTTAGTGCATACTCACGTGAGGTTAAGTTGTCCCTTTTCAGAGCCTACTGTACACCCATGTATACTGCACATTTATGGGCCAATTATAAGGCAGGGAGTTTGAGGAGACTTCAAGCTGCCTATAATGATGCCCTTAGACTGTTACTGAAGAAGCCTAGATGGTCTAGTGCAAGTGAGCTCTTCATGGCGGCAAGAATTAGAACTTTCGGAGCCATTTTAAGGAACCTTATGTTTAAATTTATTTGTAGGCTTAATGCCTCTGAAAACTAAATACTTTTATCTTTAACAGGGTTAAGCTTTAGTACCATGTGTTATCAATCCCTGCTGTGGGGGCACTGGTACACCTGTTTGTGTCGATTGTGAATTTTGTGTATTTTTTTCTTTTCCTCTTTGTGTTTGTTTTTAACTGGACCTGTGAGTCTGAATAAAAGTGTGTGTGTGTGTGTGTGTGTGCATATATGTGTATATATGTATATGAGATAACCAATAAAAAGGACTCTCTCTTTTTCTACATTTTCGGGGGGCAATGGATCAGCGTTCTCGTCGCGCCCTCCGCCAGTACCCGGGCTCGCCTGGGGAAGCTAATGATCCTACCAGCAGACTAAATTCGAAGAGACGACGCCTCTGTGCCAAGTCAAAGAAGAATCCTAGTCACAGTTCTAAAGCCGAAAGCAAACAGCCCCAAGAGCACTTTGTGGTAGGATCTGCCCTTCGCATATTACAACTAAACGTTGAAGGCCTATCTGCAGCCAAGCGAAGCCTTATTGAAGTCCTCGCCTTCCAACATTCAATTGATGTAATCTGCCTCCAAGAGACTCATATTGGCACAGAGGAAGCTGGCCGCTTCACCATCAAAGGCTTTGACCTCCTGTGCTATGTTCTACATGCTAAACATGGACGTGCCACCTATGTGCGTTCTGACATAGTTGAAGCAAATCACCTGATAACAACACATTTCTCAGACACCATAATCATTGGTGGCTTCCATATTGTCAATGTGTACAAGCCCCCTAATGCCAACTGGGATCTGCAGGTCTTACCCACCCTACCCCACCCTGCCATCTATGTGGGGGACTTTAACAGCCATCACCCTGACTGGGGGTACCCAGCAGTGGACAGTGATGGGGAGGCACTTTCAGACTGGGCATCCAGAAATGACCTCGCTTTGATATACAACCCCAAACAAAGGGGAACCTTCCACTCTGCTAGGTGGAAGAAGGACTATTCTCCTGACCTGTGTTGGGTCAGCTCTTTGAATGGGGAGCCATATCCTACACAGATCCTCATTCTTGATGATTTTCCACACAGCCAACACCGGCCCCTGCTTGTACACATTGGCCTACAACTTCCAGTCATATACAGCCCAAGGAAGATGCGCTGGAACTTCCGCAAAGCCAACTGGAAGAAATTCAGTGAAACTCTGGACCGGAGCGTTGTTACCATCCCACTCCACACCATCACTGTAGATGAAGCATACAACCGCTTCTGCAGCGCAATCTTCAAGGCTGCCCATACTGCAATCCCACGAGGCTACCGACCCCTCTATGTCCCATGTTTGGACGGAGAAAGTGCTGCCCTCCTACAATCCTATCAAACATCAGGGGACCCAGAGATAGCAGACCATCTCATTGAATCGCTAAATACAGCCCGGCGAAAGAAATGGGAGGAGACAGTTGCTGACCGGAGCTTTACCCACTCTAGCAGGAAATGTTGGAGCCTCATCCGTCGCCTAGGAGCTGCACAGAAGCCCCCTAGCCAAAGCCGAGCATCCGTCACACCCAACCAAGTTGCATCCCACCTACTGACTATCGCCAAAGCACCCCAAGACAAAGACACCAGAACAGCAGTTACAACTGAGCTAAAAAAAACACCAAAAAATGCCTGTAGAGGAAACGAACCCTGAACCCTTCGAGGCTGCTGAACTGGAGAAAGTCCTACAGGGCCTGAAATGTGGAAAGGCAGCAGGATACGATAACATCTTCCCAGAATTCATGAAAAATCTTGGCCCCCGAGCCCTAACCTGGTTGACACAATTCTACACAAGGATCACACAAACGAACTCGATCCCAAAGAAATGGCGGGCAGCAAAGGTCATTGCCATCCCAAAACCTGGCAAAGACCACAAACTACCAGCAAGCTACCGCCCAATCTCCCTACTCAGCGTTCCTTACAAAATCATGGAGCGCCTAATACTGCAACGCATTTCCCCAGGTGTTTCTCGATCTTACAGCCGCCTATGATACGGTCTGGCACAAAGGCCTCCTCCTGAAACTTATAAAGGCGATCCCTGCTTGGGCAACAGCAATTATAAAAACGCTGCTGACCAACCGAAGGTTCAGAGTCCACCTCAGTCAGAACACAAGTGCATGGAGAATGCAGAAAAACGGACTCCCACAAGGCTCAGTTCTAGCTCCAACTCTGTTCAACCTCTACATAAACGACCTGCCTACTACAAAATCCCGCAAATTCATCTATGCAGACGACATCTGTCTGGCATTCCAAGCACCAGACTTTGAACCACTGGAACGGGTGCTCACGGAAGATCTTGCTAAACTGGACCAGTTCTGCAAAATCTGGCGCCTAAAACCAAGCCCAGCAAAAACCGTCTCCAGTGTATTTCATCTCCACAATGCAAAAGCTGCCAGAGAACTAAACATCCACCTGAGCGGACTCAAGCTTAAGCATGCCCCAAATCCAACTTATCTTGGAGTGACCCTTGATAGGACCTTATCCTTCAAGGAACATCTAAAGTGGACGGCTGCTAAGGTGAAAGTACGAAACAACCTGCTCTGCAAGCTCGCTGGTGCAAAATGGGGGGCGGCAGTCTCCACCCTGCGCACCTCAGCACTGGCCCTTTCATACTCTGTAGCAGAATATTGTGCCCCTGTCTGGTCCAGGTCATCTTACACACACCATGTAGACACCCAGCTCAACTCAACCATGAGAACTATAACTGGAACAATCCGCTCAACACCACTCCCCTGGCTCTCTGTACTGTCAAACATAGCCCCTCCACACATCCGGCGAGCAGCATTAACTCAAAGGATGCTCCAAAAAGTTAAAGATTTTCTTCACTTACCAATCCATGCAGATATCTACACCCCACCCACTGCCCGACTTTCATCCAGACGGCCGATTTGGAAAAACCCTCCCCCAGCTGACTTTACTATCCAGACAGCTTGGCAAGAGGAATGGGAGACCAAGGAGGTCCCAAACAAACAGCTGGTGATAAACCCCAACCAACAGGTCCCGGGCACCAACCTCCCAAGGAGACAGTGGTCTACACTCAATCGCTTCAGGACTGGACATGGCCCCTGCTTGGCCAGCCTTCACAGATGGGGCAGTAGCCCTAGCCCACTGTGCGCATGTGGAGAGGAGCAAACAATGGAACACATCATAGAGGCTTGCCCGCTCCAAAGACTGGAAGGAGGATTACACACCCTCCATACAGCAAACCAGGAGGCAACTGCTTGGCTTAAGGACTTTGCATTCGCTAAATAAATAAATACATTTTAAATTGCATACTGAAAAAAAATCAATTGTACAAATTCATCCGTCATCAATTTTATGCACTTTTTTCCCTCTTAATTTTGCAGTGTTGTTATAAAATTGTTTTTAATGTGCATTTGAGATGACTTCAACTTTATTCTTTATCGCTACTGGATTAATTAAAAATGATTAGAAATCAAGTTACATGACACATTTTAATTTATTTAGTGTGTATGCAGCCATTGTCACACACTTTTGCAGCTTTAGTGATATTTTTTCAGACAAATTTAAACTCAGTGATTTAAACCAGAATGATGGTATGATACACTATAATGTTGCCTGTTAGCGACAAGTTAGCATCGTCATTTAGCGTTTGCCGTCTTATAATTAGAGAGAAATGGTGTTAATATGACTTACCTCCAATTAAAACAAGGTTAGGACTATCCTCTCTGACACAGTATGGTGGGAAAAGTCCAACATCTCTGGCTGACACAGAAGTTGCTGCTCCACAGAAGTAGTGGCAAAACATTAGCTTGCAGTTAGTTGCTGTGGCATAACTAGTGCACTACAGGGGAGTAGCAGGGCGGTGACAAGTAGAAATGGGTATGTCTCTTAAATCCTGATATAAATGATAGTTTTATATGAAACGGCAGAGTTTTTTTTTATCATGTCACCGATATATATCGTCATATCGCACAGCCCTACCTCCCTCTGTTAAACTCTGCCTTTGATATTTTGCACGAGTCCACCATTTTCACCAAGCTGGACTTATGGAACGCTTACCACCTCGTCAGGACTCGGCAAGGAGATGAATGGAAGACAGGTTTTCATACCCCCATCGGCCATTTTGAGTACCTGGTGATGCCATTCAGCCTAACACCCCAGCTATTTTCCAGTAACTGATTAATGGTGTTCTTTGGGATTTCCTCAATTTGTTCGTCTTCGTATACCTGGAAAATGTCCTCATTTTCTCCCGTTCCCTTGCAGAGCATCAAATCCAGAGCCCAAGCAGTGAGTAATGGGTTGTTTTTCCCCTTTCATTTTTTGTGTATTTTTCACCCACCTAAACTGGAGAAATTATGTCCTGGCTGTATGAAGTGGAGCCACGGGGTGTGTGTCCTGGAGGTTTCTCCTGTCTCAGATCGAGACCACCGGCACTCCCGAGTCAGTCCGTGTAAGCCGGGACAGTGCAGCTCGATTAATGGAGAAGCGTCCATATCTGTGGAGCTGCGCGGAGGCCACCTCCATCTTGGCCTCCATTTTCTCCTATTCATAGGAAAGCGAGGGACAGGAGGAAGTTGCTCCGATGTGGGAACCACCCCGTGGGGAGAAGAAGCGTTCCCGGAAGCTGGAGGCTCATCACCCTCATCTCGACCATGGGGCCACTCCTCCTCTACACAAATCTATGGCTGACTCCCACACCGGGGATGCCAGGCAAGTGTTTTTTCATCCTTTTTCTTCTGAAAATGATAAAACTTGTCTGTCACCTGGGAGATAGACGCAGGCTGTGGTGTCGCCTGTGTTTTTTCCTCGAACTGTGGGAATTAAGACCTCTATTCCCTCTGTGTCTCCCCTGTCTCTGCCTGAGGGGCCCAAGTTCATCACGGACACGTGGATGGAGGAGTCCGGGCTAGCTGCAGCGGAGACCATCACACCTAGGAGGAACAGGCAAGTGATTTTTCATTCCATTCATCAATTTGATAAATTTTCTTGCCAGACTCCCAGGTGTGAGGCCCAGTGCATGCAGTCCACTGGGTCCTCACCACCCTTTGAAGCAGAAACTGTCTCGCCTACCCTCTCCATATCTCTTCCTGTCGCCTCTGAACATCCTTCGGCCCTGGAGCTCAGTCATCGGACGAAGGAGGAGCCTACAGCACGGAATGACTCTACTCCAGTCTCGCGGAGCTTCTATGGACTGAGAGAGGGTGCTGCGACCAGCCTGAGGCCTGAGCCGATGAAGGAGTGTCCCCTGGCTTCAGTCACATGGGGTCCAGCGCAAGGTGAGGCTCCACCTTCAGAATCCATGCTGGGAGAGTCACCCACGTTGGAATCTTCACTGGAGGAGGCAAAGACTGTGACTACCACCACGCCTGCTGAGGAGGCTGCCACAGCAGAGTCAGCGCCCAAGCTGTACCTCCAGGAGGCTGAGCCGGTGGAGGTGTCACCCGGATCGTCAAAGTCCTGGACGGCGGTGGAGCTCGAGCTAAGGCAAGTGCTCTCTTTTGTCTTTTTCCTGTCCCTTTTAGAGCATTTTTGCCTAGCTCCAGGTGAGGAAAGCCAGCTGCAGCCACACGCTGCAACTGAGCTCACCTCGTCGGGCCCTGCCTCTGCCGGCAACCCTGACCCCTTCTCCTCTGTATCTGAGCCCTTTTCTAGGGGCGCCGGAGAAAGGTCCACGTTGCCGGACAAGGCAAAGGTTCTGGGCTTGCCACTGGAAGTTATCGTCCTTGTGGGTGCAGCAGGGCTCCCCCGGGGCCCACCGCGGTTGCAGCCAAGACCCATTCGGGGTCCACTGTGGGTGCAGCCAAGGCCCATTCAGGGCCCATCGTGGGTGCAGCAAGGGCCCTCCCGGGCTCCAGTGTGGGTACAACCATGGCTCGGTTGGAGTCCACCGTGGGTGCAACAGGGGTTCTGCATCACGTCTGGACCATCGAGGGTGTCGCCAGCTGGTGCAAGGACACCAGGGTCTTGTTCCCCTGTCCAGAGGTCTGGTGGGGGATTCTTCTCTCCCTGCTGGACACCGTCGTGATCTGCTGGGTCCTGCCACCAGTGGCCACAGGGGTCTCCTTTCCCTGGTCCGGTCGCCCACCTCCCAGTCTCCCGGTGTGCAGACTGCCCCCTGGCTTTTCTCTTTGGTCCTGGTGGCCCAACAGTGTGGGTCGGCCACCTGAGGGTCTGCGTCTCCAGGTTAAGGGGTCGATTTCCGACCCATTTCACCTGGTCCAGTGGAACCCCAGTCGGAACCCCAGTCGGCTGCCCGAAGAACTGTACCGTTGGGGTTGGTGGCCAGGCTTCTCAGGTAGGGCACATGACTCTCCTTGCCCGGGGGTCTGGCTGGCATTGAACTTCGTCAAGCCACCTGGCCTGGCTCACGGATGGTCGTGGGCCCAGGACTTTGGTTGGCCCCCTGAGCCTTGGGACTCTTGGGTTGGGGATGGATGATTACAATTTTGGGGTTAGGGAGTAAGTGTTGTGTTGTTTTGTGGTGTTTTCTTGTCGAGGTTATCCCTCCTAACCTGTTTTCCCCCACCTCCCACCCTGGTTTAGTGTGTTGGCCTCCCGGGGGGGGGGGGTGTCTTGTTTTTTTTTTATTTTGTTGGTACGGTGGGTGTCTCATATACTCCCCTTGGGGGGGGGGAACTCTGTCATGTTCGGGGTTGCTCAACCCCATCCATGACCCATGGCTGTGGGTTTGATCTTTGTTTATTAATTCCAGCTGGCAGTTTGAGCCTTGCTTTCTGCCAGTCCCCCGGCCACGTCTCCTCCTCTCACCAGACATTCACCGCTTGTGTTGTTTCTCCACATATGCACACACTCACGCACGCACTCACACATGCTTACACATATTTGGTTAATTGTTATTCACCTGCTTGCCGCACGGCTGTGACCACTTGCCTTCATTAGTGATTTGCATACTTATGGGAGGCAGTGGGATCAGTCAGTGCGGCAGCTTAAGTCAGCAATGGACAACCTGTCTCGCTACCTGTTGGTTTCCCTGGACTGCACTATGTTGTTTTTCCGAGCCTTTCCGCTCCAACATGTTTGTAAGTCTCTCAGTTTCAGTTTTGCCTTTTCCCCCCGCTCCTTTCTGCTTAGAGTGCGCTGGCAACTCATCTAATCTGACGGAGCTTGTAGCGGGTTGTCTTATCTCACTTCTGCTCAGACTGTTACTTGGATTTTTTGCATTTTTTTTGTTGTAAATAAACTCGTTACTTTACTGCATTTTGGGCTCGCTGCCAATTTATATGTCCACTGCAAGGTTACGCAGCGGACATGACAGGTTGTCAGACTCTCTGTGCCGTCACCCCAGCACCTTTACACGATAAACTCACATTATTGCATTGCAACTTTGGTCACTCTTGTTGTCTGCGTTTGAGTCTATTACCTCTTACCATGTCAGGTGGGGGCCAAAGGCATTAGCTTAAAAATGAAACTTGCTTACCAGATGTGTGTTGCGTTTTTTTTTTTTTTTTTTTTTAAATTTCAGTCACCCTAATAGACATTCCTGTTTCCACCTAGTTCACTAATCCACAGTGGGTAATATAGCTCATGTCATTCTGGCTTATTTTGTTAAATTGTTGCTGTTATGCTATGTCGAGTCATTAGCATTAGCATAATAGCTTGGGTAATCAGTCGCTGTCATCGGTCAGCAACTGCATTAGTTGCTTGCCTCAATGTGGGGGAGATGACGGACAACCCTTGACCCTATACATCATTCTTAGACATTATTTTAGCTTAATGTCTTGTAGCATTTTCTCTAACCAGGACCAAAGGCAGGTAACCGGGGCAAGTAGTTTAGCCGCTCACTCATTAATTTTTCTGTGCTTATTGTACTCCAGGGACTGGTCTTGTCCTATCGGCCATGCACTGAAACCACACACCTCTGCCCACCAGTGGTACATTATTTTATTCATTCTTTAAAACAAATTTACATTAGTTGGCTCAGGCTTGATGGAAGCTTGGAGCTAATCAGCTAAGATTAGCAAGAGTGACATAAGAGGGAGGGTGGAGTTAAAGGTAGAAAATGCAATATTTTCTTCTTTCAGATATTTTAGAAACACCTAAAAATTTAGAGTGTAAAGAAACATCTCTTTTGCTATCTTGCTCCTTTGCTATCATGCAAAATATGATAATTTATAATAGCATAGCAAGAATACCTTTGACGAATGGCCTAGGAGTTCATTTTGAGTTCGCTTGCACATTTTTGAAAATATGGTGCAGAAAACGTCATTTTCAGAGTTAGCCACCATTGACAAAAAAGTTGCAGAAGGTTTCAGTGAATAGAAACATGAAAGAATTTTTAGTCTAGGCCCCTCTGTTCTCAAGATATTTACAAAAATGTAAAAGTGTTTATTATAGCGCCACCTATGTATGCAATGCCTTGATTTTTTATTTTTTTTTGTCTGAGTAGTGGGGAGAGTTTCTGATCCATCCAGCTTCTTCCGCTTAATCCTTTTCGGGTCGCGGGGAGGGCTGGAGCCTATCCCAGCATCTTTGGGCGAGAGGCAGGGTACACCCTGGACAGATCGCCAGTACATCACAAGGCCAACACAGAGACAAACATTCACTTTCACATTCATACCTGTTAGAATAATTTTGAGCTTAAAACATTCAAAGTCAAAAATCAAGCAGAAAGTTGAATTTATGTACATTTATTACAAAAATATAAGGAGTCACCCCAATGGCCACTTTGGGGGAAGAATTACAAAGCATGGCATTCAGACATGCTTAGAATCCCTAAAGGATCCATTTTTCTAAGTCTGATATATATAGGTAGGAGAAAGCAGGGGGAGGATGGGATAAGAGGAGGAAAGGAGAAAGACAGACAGAAAGTCCTGATAACTGAGCTTATCCAGGCGGACATCACAGACACTCTGGTGACGAGAATGTACATCTAACAGAACGTCCAATAAACACTAATCTATAAGATGAGGAGTTCCTGTGCATTCCAGTGACCCGAAACAGGACATGTCAAAGAAATTATAATAAATGGCTTAGATCATTCCTTACGCATGTACTAACCCTGTACTGATCCTCAGTCTGAAATCTCTGAAATTGCTCACAGAAACAGGCCAAGAATATATAAACTTATCCTATATGGAATGCACATATAAACATTAAACATGGCATATGAAAGGTATGATACTTCTCAAATAAAATAATACATTATTAATATCAATAATAATGTAGATAATATGGAATTTTTCAATAATATTCCCCCTTGATGCTTAATAAAGCATCAGGATTAAAAGAAAAATAACAAAAGTAAAATAAAGTGAATGAATTAATATAAGGATATGTGTAAGAATTTATGTGCTGTTATGTGTCTTTGCAAGTTAAAAATGTGTATAGAATATGTCATTAAGAGTGAACTTGTGCAGTGATTAAAATTAATTTCAGACAGTGTCAAATAAGAACATAGAAAATAATATGAAACAGCCTTAAAAACAGCCTTAAATTATATTGCAACCTTCAAAAACATCCTCAGGCCAGTATTGCATCTCACCATCCTCATCATGATATTAAGGACTCACACAACAAAAATCTGAAGTTATAAAAATCATTACCAAGTTTATGATGAGACTTCTCCATTAAGAGAAACATTAACTTCTATGAGTATCTGAGGTATTAATATGACCATTTGCATCATTTTCATGGATAGAAGTAATACAATAATCTCCTATAATAGGGCCTACACCCCTACGGGTGGTAATTAGTCAATCAAGGACCATTCTATCCTTTGTCATAATTTTATAAATAATTGTAGTCTACAATTAGGTGTTTTAATCCCTAAGGTATTTTGTTTCCACTCTCACTCAAAGAAACAATGAACAAAACCTCACTCCTGTACTTTTCATCTGAAATTGCATTCATGCTTCATGAATGGCATCATGTGGTAGAAAAGCATCTCTCTTCACCCTGCCCACCTGCCCTGCCGACATGATGAGGGTACGGTCAGTTGCCAAAACGGGGTACACAGATCTGCCCAGTGTCCGGCCAGATGCGAATAAGCCCAATGACTCAATGACCTTTGACAATGTAGATCCTTGGTATAACACTTGCTTGCTTCGTTGGTCAAGCAGGGTAACAGTACAAGGGAGAGACACACTGTAAGCCATTGCATACTCAGAGTGTTAAGCTGTTGGAAAGGGGACATCCCCACTTCAAAAAGAGGAGTTCCCTGATGAAATTTAACCTTGCATTTGCAGAGTAAGGAGTGTCATCATGTTTCTAATCCGTGGAGTGATGTGTTGTGTCAGATGTGATTCGAAATGAAGTTTGCTATGTTATTTCTCTATATAGCCTTTCTTAAAAAAAAAAAAAAAAATAACAAACAGCCTGTAGTAGCTGCATTATTTTAGCAATAAAGATATTTTGCCTAACTGTTAGTGTTATTAAGGAGCAAACATAACAATTCTCTACAGTATATAAGCATTGGAACAACTTAACCAATATTAAGTATTACTAGAGGATGATGAGGATGATAAGACAACGACACTAACCACACCATTCCTTCCCTTGTATTTTTTCCCTTGTCATGATAAACAAACAGCCTGCTTCTCTATCAGCAGAGGTCATGTATATATATATATATATATATATATATATATATATATATATATACAGTATATATATATATATATATATATATATATATATATATATATATATATATATATATATTAAACAGTCTGTTGCTGAGGGTTTCAGGTGGGGTAAAACGTTAGATGCACCCAAGTGCCACGTCCTTCGCTTTCCACGGCTGTTTAGGTCAGCAGGATAGCCTTTGTGCTGTCCTTGCCAGGGAGTTTTGGTCCAGTTTCCTTTGATGACCAGATCCCCTGGTTTGCTCAAGAGATGGGTGCACCTCCCACGGTTCCTTCGTCACATGGTCCCTCCTGGGAAGGGCAGTATGGATGACATTGCTGTCAGTTGTCATTCTTTGCATATAATCACCCAGAAACCCTTCCTCATCACCTAAGTTAAATGGCTTCAATAATAGGGTTTGTCATTCACAATTTCCTTATTTTCTTATTTGAATATTATACTAATCTTGTAGATTGTTGATGGTAAGCTAAGTGGTTTCCCAGGTAAATGTTTGGTACTAATAATTTAGGAACTGCACTCAAATGTGACATGATTTGATTTACAGTATATTCCATTTCCATTATCTAAGTAAATAATTTCAGCTATTTTAAATCTTATTGCTTTAGTTAAAACAATAAAAACAATATAAATAAATAGAAATATTTAAATTAGTATAGGGTAAAGCCTTTGTATATTCAATAAGTGTGTAAATAATTTCTAAACATGTTTACCTCCACTCTTATTTAGTTCAATGAGATCCATGCAAAGGTTTTGAAGAAACTAAGTTTATGCAGGGAAGATCAAATTATTTTGCTTTGAGCTCCCTAAAGCATTGTTCCCTTAATTGAGTAAGAATCTGTATTGTCTTTGTAGTAGATTCTAAATTAAGTCCCACAGTAAACATAAATTCAGCACAAGTTGGACTTTCCTTAGACATTTGGAACTTTTCTCATATATTTGCATGGTTTTCTTCCTTATCAATTTACCTTGTTCCTTATAAACATGATATTTCCTTTATAATAATCTACAGATATTTTCTTAAATATCTGGAAATTTATTGATGTAACTTTTAACTTCTCCTCTTGAATGTTGTGATTTCATTACCAAGCGATTTCATTTATGTTTTTCCCTTCATTATTGATCATCTATTGATAATTTTTATGTATTATCTATTTTTCTGAGGATTGCTAATTATTTTTGCTAATTAATTTCTTTGGTACCCCCCCCCCCCCCCTTTGATGCATGGAGGCACACATGCAGCAAAGTTACAGGGTATTTGCTTGATGGGTAGTGTCTTTTACTAGAAGGAAGCATGTTACCACTTTCATGTGTTACACACAGTTAATGTAGATGAAAAATTGTGAGTAGTACAGCTCCTTCAAAATGAGGTTTCAATAATCATGGTTTCTTTTGTGATGTCTCTTGAACTAATTTACAAATTCCATTTAGGAAAAGGCAATCTAGTTGTCTGTGCAGATTTGATATGACTTAGCATTGATAACTAAGATCAGTTTGTCCAGTTGAACACAGACAGGTTGAATTTGTGTACGTGAATCCTTGTGAAAGGTTGTGTCACACTCCTTCAGTCAATGGAAAGGTGGACATATTGCCTCATTAGAATTTGTCTTAATTTTGTACAAGCAATGCCTCATTTATATATTCCTTAGTAAATTATGGGGTGGACTGTAGTCCTGAGGTCCAGCTCGGCCAGGGTTGAGCACCGGGAAAAAACATTCCTTATTACTGTCACATTTCTGAAATGTGACATTGTCACACCATTATGTGGTGAGTGGCATCAGATGTATCCTGCAGCGTGAAGTCATACGAACACTACATTTTTAAAGTCAGAGTCATTTAAATTGCTATGCTTTATGTCATTTGCAATGTCATTTGTTCTACTTAGCTTCAAAAAATGCTTGTCAACTGAGAGGTCCTTTCCCCTATGGCCACCGTCGCCCCCTCCAGCACTCATACACTGTCTGGCCTCCTCACATCTCCCACAAAGGTCAAATGTCGGTGCCATCCTGCAAAGAAAAATTTGGGGAAAGCCTTACGGCTTCCCCGTCTGCACCTTCAGTTTTTACATCAACAGGTGTGCAAATTTTATCACCTCATAAATTGATTTTACTAATGTTCCAGTGATCATTATTTTTGTGTCCCTTAAATGTTTATCTCAGTTGTTTATCCCACTGTTTATTATAACATGTAATGTTAAGAAACACAAGTGAATTATTGTTTTTTATTATTTTATTACATATTGCATATGTCACCAAGGATTTATTAAATTGAAAGGTAATGGTGATGTCATGATTTCTTGTTAATTTGGCAAATCTAATTCCTGGTGAAAGCTAAAAAAATTTGTGAATGCTTTCCCTTTCCTGTTGAAAAATGAAGAATGAACAATAGCAGAAAAACCTTTAAATTACACCTAAAGCTTCCACAATTTGAATGTGATTTTGCTATTCATAGCAAGTATTTGCTCAGTATTCTGTGAATCAGTAAATGTTTTACCAATTGACATGGGTAATCACTAGCTTAGAATTATGTTTAAACAAAACAGTGTCATATATTAGAAGCCTTAAACCAATGCAGCAGTTAGAATTAGTAACTGGAAATGCAGTCCTAATCTCTGTTTTCTGAATTTATGGCACAGGACCACAATCCGTGGTCTGTGGTTTTGTTTTGTTTTGGGGTTTTTTTTCCTGATTCTGTCTGTTTATGTTTTCTAGGTCAGCCTGACACAACTTCTCTCAGCTGAATTCGTCCACCGCTAATCAGTCTGAGTTTACCATTGAAATTAAATTCCCTTTCTCCATTTTACCAGAAATCTTGTGCTATTTCTGTCTCTCTCTCTCTCTTTTTTTTTTACTATCTCCCGATAATAAAAAAATTTCATTCTCATGTTGCTGTGTTCTTTTAGGAGGGAAAAAGTCACAGCATGAACTGTCTCAGATCCTGCTCTTGCATTCTCCCCCCCCTTTTTTTTTTACATGGACAGGCCCAGAGTCAAAATGTAAATAATATTACATATATCATTTATTAAAAAGTGAGTATAGTATTATTTAAGCAAAGCAACAATATGACATACAGTTACCAAGATCTCTGTTTGACAATTAGTAGTCTCTGGCAAATTGTATGCACAAACACATTAATTATCAATCTCTTTTAAACCTCTATGCTTTGAATCATGTAATATAGGGTATACATAAAGCCTTCAGTGATTAGGCATTATTAAGTGACAGAATGATATTGTAATGTTCAGTTAATTTCAACATTGTCATGCTGGTAGCGTTGATTAAGATGCAAGCATTTGTACTTAACTTAGATGTTCAGCCGCCTCTTTGATGTCGATGGGAGGACAGCATGGACAGTGACAAGACTGGGTCTCAGAGGCTGGTTTTGTTTTGACAGGGGGAAGGAGAACGTCAGTCCTGCGTCCTTTTTTCCTTTTAAAGTGCACTGTTATGCTCCAGTCAAAGAAAAAAAAAGATTAGAGTTAAAAACCCACTAAGAGAGATTGAAAAAGTAAAACTCCAAAACTTTGCAAAAATACCCATATATAGATTGTTTTTTTTTCTCTCTTCCCTTTTACCAAGTTTTCACACACAAATCAGTAGCTACACAGCCTTTTCTATTTTTTTTCCCAAGTTCTCTCTCTCCCTCTGTTTTTTTTCCCTCTCTCTCTCAAGGACACACATACACACACAAAGACACAGACAGATATACACACACACAGATAAGCACACAGGGCCCACAGAAATGATCTGTTTTGCATCATTTCCACAAGGTCATACAATAAAGACTTTTAGGTTCATGCCAAAACCCAAAACAGCATGAGAATTACTGCAATTAATCTCCGGAACTGGCAACTCTTAGCGGAAAAATCAGGGATGTGGCAACCCCCCACACTGTCACTACAGCGTGAAGCTCCCTTTTTTTACACTGCTGTGAAAAAAACACCAGTCCACTGTTTTTGCTCAAAGCTACTATTTTCAAATACCTATAAATTTAAACACTTCTCAAAAGGATAACAATTAACTAATCCATCCTTTTATGCTCCACAAATAGAAAAAATCACAAACAACAGTTTTGCAACCTGCTCGTTCCACCTCTATGGAGAACTCTCACTTTTTTTTCACACCAGGCATATTACACAGAGACAAAACAAACCAGACTGCACTAACTTTTATCTAAAACTCACAAAATAAAATATTTCAACGGTCACGTTAACCCCTCCACTGTGTGCCGAAAGCCCAAAGTAAGACCTCCTTCCCCGGCATCTTGCAATAGCTCACCATAGCGGGGGAAGTTCCATGGGTGATAAGCGGATCCGGTAAGGGCACGAATCTTCCGTGAATAAAACCTTTTCCCTTTGGGGTTCACGTAACCTCCCCATGAATGCTGAAGGTCCAAACCCTGGACCATAAGCAGAAGTGGTCAAAAAGGTACGAATCTGTCCCCCAAATTTGACTTCTCTGGGATCACGTGACTTTTCCACAGGACGTCAAACATCTGCAGTAAAAAGACCACAAATCTTTCCCTTTTTTCTTTGCATGCAAACTTCTGGCACCTCCACTGCACTTACTTGGGGCATAGAGAGCGGCGGATTTCTAAGAATCTCCCCGGGTCTTGCGATAATGGTCACCGTTTGCAGAGGAAAAACCTAGTTCCTCCCAAGGGATTATTACGATATCGTTCACCGTGGGTAGAAATAACCCGGCACTCAGGCTGCTAGTTTCGCCCCTTCAGCTTTTCCCAGTGTACGATCGGTCTGCGGAATCTCACTATCTTTTATCCATAAACAACAACAAATGTACTTACATTCAAGCCACCTGTAGGATTCTCAGATCAGTCACCCAGTCAGTTTCAGCGTCCTGGTCTGAAATGCCTTCACTGCAGTAACACTGAGCCTTTTCTTTTTTTTTTTCCACTCAGCCTGGGAAGGTCTTTTTATCAGCTGTGCATTTGCTAAAATCAAGCAGAGGCGCCGGAAAGACGGAGATATGTGGATCTGCTGTTCAGAGTGCCAAAATGTTAGAATAATTTTGAGCTTAAATTATTCAAAGTCAGAAATCAGGCGGAAAGTTGAATTTATGTACATTTATTACAAAAATATAAGGAGTCACCCCAATGGCCACTTTGGGGAAAGAATTACAAAGCATGGCATTCAGACACGCTTAGAATCCCTAAAGGATCCATTATTCTAAGTCTGATATACTGTATATAGGTAGGAGAAAGCAGGGGAGGAGGGGATAAGAGGAGGAAAGGAGAGGGACAGACAGAAAGTCCTGATAACTGAGCTTATCCAGGCAGACATCACAGACACTCTGGTGACAAGAATGTAAGTCTAACAGAACGTCTATAAAACACTAATCTATAAGATGAGGAGTTCCTGTGCATTCCTGCGACCCGAAACAGGACATGTCAAAGAGATTATAATAAATGGCTTAGATCATTCCTTACACATGGTACTAACCCTGTACTGATCCTCAGTCTGAACTCTCTGAAATTGCTCACAGAAACAGGCCAAGAATATATAAACTTATCCTATATGGAATGCACATACAAACATTAAACATGGCATATGAAAGGTATGATACTTCTCAAATATAATAATGTAGATTGTGGGGAGCGTGAAATAACGAGGCTGAATCATTTCCTAATTCAGGTTTTAATATCACGATCACATCCCCAGCATATCTCTCAAGAACAGAAGAGAGAGAGCTGGGTCAAACCTTCTCTTTTATACACACAAGGACAAAGGAAGAATCACACATCACCGTCAAAACCCCCTATTGACAAAAACTCTTCCCCCGCGCCCTTCAGTCCTCCGCCTGGGCTCCAGGAGGTCAGGAAGTCCTTTCAGCTTCTTATCGGCGTACCTCCGTCTTCATGTTGTTCTCCCCAGGCGGTCCAGACATATTGTCTCATCTAAGACGTGAGGTCAATCCACACATGCAATCTCAAGTATCCCATAGTGCTTATACATATTTAGGTAAAAATACATGAGCTACATAACCCCCCCCCCCCCCAAACGTCGAAGAATGGACAATATATCAGAGTTAATAAAACACGATAACCTCAACAGCATAGTCTATACCACCTGATCATATCAAAAATCAGTGATAACATCCATAGCATAGCCTATACCACATGATCACATTAAAATTCAGTCTGTACGCCGTCTGGGCTTCAAACGTCGTCCGAATCTGCTGTAAGCCGGTCTCGCCGTCCCTGCAGCGCCGTCCTGCAAAGAATCTGCAGACTGAGGAAGAGAGTGGTTATTTGATCCCTGCAGGGACTCAGGGACGTGTTCCCTGGGGGGTCTGCCACGTCGAGGTGCCCTCGCCACCCGTACAGACTCGTCGTTCATCACAAAAGCAGGCTTTAGTCTGTCAATACTAACTGTCTCTTTTCTGTCTCCCAAATCTAGCACAAAATGCTTATCACCTGCCTCCAGCACTCTATATGGAACATCATATGGCGGGCGGAGGGTCGGTCTCAGAGCCTCGTGCCTGACAAAAACGAACTCGGCATTTTTCAAAGCTTTGGGAACAAAAACACGCGGAAAAGTGTGATGAACGGGGCCCGGGAGTGTGTCTGCTCCCGTGCCGATCAGTGGCCCCAGAGCCGGGGGGCGCCCGGGCTCCGGGTGCTCTGGTAGGAATTCACCGGGCAGCCTGAGAGGTAACTCGGCTGGGGAGGCATTTAAATCCTCTTTGGGCGCAGAACGCAACCCCAATAAAACCCATGGTAGTTTGTTTACCCAATCTGCATCCGTAAGCGACGCTCTGAGGGCTGCCTTCAAAGACCTATGAAAACGCTCGCATAAACCATTAGCCTGGGGATGATAAGCGGTAGTGCGATGAATTTTCGCTCCTAAGCTGCTGGCCATCGCTGACCAGAGTTCAGAGACGAATTGAGGCCCTCTGTCGGACGTAATATCCGACGGAACCCCGAAACGTGCTACCCAGGCCGTCAAAAAAACGCGAGCCACCTCTGCAGCTGTGGTCGATGCCAGGGGGACCACCTCCGGCCAACGAGTGGTTCGGTCCACCATTGTCAAAAGGTGTGTGAACCCCTGCGACGACGGTAGGGGGCCCACGAGGTCGACATGCACATGATCGAATCTCTTGGCCGGAATGTGGAACGGTTCTAAGGGAGCTTTTGTGTGTCTGTGGATTTTTGCCCGCTGGCAAGCCATGCAGGTTCGTGCCCACTCTTTCACGTGCTTGCGCAGGCTCGGCCAAACAAACTTCTCCGCCACCATTTTCACCGAAGCGCGCACTCCAGGGTGCGCCAGGGAGTGAACCGAGTCAAAAACGCGGCGGCGCCACGCGGCCGGGACTACCGGGCGCGGTCGCCCAGTCGATACATCGCAGATTAGGGGGGGCATACCGGTTTGCAAACACCTGCTCTCCAGCCTTAACCCTGTTGGTCCAGACAGGAGCGCGCGCATGTCTGCATCGCTACCCTGTTCCGCTGCCATGGCTGCGTAATCTATTCCCACGTGAACTGGGGTCACGTGCGCTTCCGCGCTGCTATTTTGCCCTGCGGCTGCGGTAGTATAATCTGCCTCCGCGCGCACCGGTGCTGTGACCGCGCGAGAGAGGCAGTCTGCCACTACATTGAGTTTACCCGCTACGTGCTGAATATCAGTGGTAAACTCCGAAATTGCGGCCAGTTGCCTCTGTTGCTGGCCCGACCAAGGTTCTGAAATTTTGGACATCGCAAAAGTGAGCGGCTTATGGTCAACAAAAGCAGTGAAACGCCGACCTTCCAGCCAAAACTGGAAATGGCGGATGGCCAAATGGAGTGCTAACAGCTCTCTGTCAAACGTGCTGTATTTCCACTCGGCTGCGTTCAAGGATCTGCTGAAAAATGCCAGCAGCTGCCAAACCCCGGCAACACGCTGTTCCACGACCGCCCCTATGGCCAAATCTGACGCGTCGGTGGTGAACGCTATTCGGGCCGATGGATCTGGATGGGCTAGAAGCGTGGCGTCAGCCAGGGCTTTTTTTACCTCCGCGAATGCGCGCTCCCACTCCGGGGACCACTCGATAGGGTTGGAGGGTTTTTGTTTTTTAAGCGCGGCATATAATGGTTGCATGAGCTGCGCTGCGTGGGGTAGGAAACGGTTATAAAAATTTACCATCCCTAAAAACTCCTGCAAAGATTTGACCGTTTGTGGTCGGGGAAAATCTGCCACTGCGCACACCTTATCCGGTAGCGGGACTGCCCCTTCTGGGGAGACGCGATGCCCCAAAAAATCGATCTGCGCCACGCCAAACTGGCACTTGGCTGGATTAATTATTAACCCGTGCTCTCCCAACCTCCGAAAAACCGCAGTGAGGTGTTTTTCGTGTTCCTCTTCTGAAGTACTGGCGACTAAAATGTCGTCGAGGTAGACGAACACAAAAGGGAGATCGCGTAACACGGCATCCATCATACGATGGAATGTTTGTGCGGCGCCTTTAAGACCAAACGGCATACGCAAAAACTCAAAAAGTCCAAAAGGAGTTATTACCGCTGTTTTAGGAATGTCCTCCGGACGGACTGGAACCTGATGGTAGCCGCGAACCAGGTCTATTTTAGAAAAAATGCGCGCCCCCGCCAAATGCACTGAGAAATCCTGAATGTGTGGGATTGGGTAGCGGTCATGCGCTGTGGCGTTGTTTAGTCTGCGGTAATCGCCGCAAGGTCTCCAGGAGCCGTCAGCTTTAGGGACCATATGCAGCGGCGAAGCCTAGGGGCTTTTCGAACGACGAATAATGCCCAGTCTTTCCAGGCTGGCGAACTCCTCGCGCGCTATGGAGAGCTTAGCAGCATCCAAACGCTGAACTTTCGCGAAGACGGGGGGGCCTGCTGTAGGGATAAAATGCTCCACCCCGTGTTTCGCAACTGTTGCCGATAAAGTAGGAACTGTGAGCGCTGGAAACTGGGTGAGGAGTGTGTGAAACTTACCGCCTGCTGTGGCAATGTTGGTCTGCACCGGTGGTGGGGACACTCGAGCAGCACAAGGAATAGAATAAAAAGACAATGCATTTACTAAGTGCCTGTTGGCAAGATCAACTAACAAACCATGTGAGCACAGAAAATCGGCACCTAACATGTTGAAGTTCACCGCCGCTATGATGAAAGTCCATTCATAAGTGCGGCCGTGCAAGGACAGAAACAAAGTCCTTTCTCCGTAGGTGTTGATGCTCGAGCCGTTCACCGCCGTTGCCCCGTCACCGCGGGGGCCAGCCAACCGGTCAGCATAGGTCGGGGTGATGAAACTCACTTGAGCTCCGGTGTCTACGAGGAAATGTCGCCCGGAGCTCGCATCTGTGATGTACAGCAGCTTATTTTTTTCACCGAGAGCCGAAGCTGCTAACGGATCCCCGGTCCTGGAGTTTCCCGAGCCCTTGAAGCTGCACGGCGACACACACCTGTGTGCCTTCTCTGCAAAACGCCGGTGATAATAACAGAGGCCATCTCCTCCGCTGCGCCGGGGCCGCGTCGCTGCCATCGTGGGCGGGGTGTCTCCGCTGTCTCTGGCTCCTCGTTGCCTCAGGTCGCCGCACCTAGGTCTGTCGCTGCCGCTGTGGCCGTCTGCGCGCCGCAGGAGTCGAGGAGCCGCTGCGCCTCTCGGGCCAGCGCACGGAAGTCCCGCTGGGTCACACAGGACATGGCGGAGAGAGTTCCTCTCATGTGTGTCGGGAGGTTACTTAGGAAGATGTGCATAAATAGGAAATTATCATTGTCCGATTCCCTCAGCTGCAGCATGTCTTCCATCAGGGCGACTGGTCTGCGCCCTCCCTGGCCGTGCATAGCCAGGAGCCTCCTAGCCTTCTCTTCGGCTGAGGGCGTGAAAAACTCGGTGAGGGCAGCCTTCAACTCGCCGTATTTGTTGTCAGCGGGTGGCTGCTGTACCAGGCTCCGCACGCATCGAGCTGTGCGGTTGTCGAGCCTTGCGATGACGTGGTAAAACTTAGTGTCATCCGCCGTTATTCCTGCGAGCGTGAACTGTGCCTCAGCCTGGATGAACCACGAGTCCGGGTTGTCCTGCCAGAATTCTGGCAGTTTAATGGAGACGGCGCTCGCTTGGGCAGACTCCGATGAGTCTGCATCATGAGAATCCCTTCTATGCATTCTCACGTCTCTTGGTCACCAATGTGGGGAGCGTGAAATAACGAGGCTGAATCATTTCCTAATTCAGGCTTTAATATCACGATCACATCCCCAGCATATCTCTCAAGAACAGAAGAGAGAGAGCTGGGTCAAACCTTCTCTTTTATACACACAAGGACAAAGGAAGAATCACACATCACCATCAAAACCCCCTATTGACAATAACTCTTCCCCCGCGCCCTTCAGTCCTCCACCTGGGCTCCAGGAGGTCAGGAAGTCCTTTCAGCTCCTTATCGCCGTACCTCCGTCTTCATGTTGTTCTCCCCAGGCGGTCCAGACATATTGTCTCATCTAAGACGTGAGGTCAATCCACACATGCAATCTCAAGCATCCCATAGTGCTTATACATATGTAGGTAAAAATACATGAGCTACATAGATAATATGGAATTTTTCTATCAATACCTAAGGGCAGTTTAGAATCCCCATTTTGATGCCAGTTAACCTAACTTGCATGTTTTTGGCATGAGGGAGAAAACCCACGCAGACACGGGGGAGAACATGCAAACTCCAAACAGATCACTGTTGGTCGGGGACTCTGGATCGAACTCAGGATCCCCCAGCCAAGGGTGAGTTGCTGTGCTGCCGCAGTGCTAACCACTCTGCCACCGTGCTTGGAGTGTAAAATTTTCCACATATTACTGTTTTTGCTCCCTATGCACTTTTAGCAAAGAACAGAAGTTTCCAGCAGCACAGCTGCTTGGAGCCCTAATGAGAAGAAAAATCTAATTTACATGAAAATCTTACACAAAGTCACAAACATAATAAAGATATTTGACCTTTATGAGTAAAAGTAACAATTTTATGAGTAAATGTTGCAGATGTATGCACAAAAAATTACTAATTTTCAGGTAAAAACCTATATATTCATGAGATACATTGCACATTTAGTAGAAAAAAGCATACAGAAAAATGTGTCTACTGTAACTAATGTTGGCAAGTGAGTTTATCCACATAACTCAGCTGTTTTCTGCTTTTTTCTTTTTTAAAGGGTTTATAATGCTTAATGAAGTTTTTTTTTTCTTTTTCTGGGAAAATTGTTCAAATTTGCCCTCTCCATTGTATAGCTTTGACTCTTGCATAAGGACCTGCACTAACCTTTGCTGGCTGGGGAACTTATTGGAAAGCTGCAGAAGAAATGTTAGGAGGACACAAATGCTCCCCGTCCTTTGGTTATGTTTGGGCCCCCTCCTATTGTTGTGATTTGGTCATGGAATGTGCTTTATTTATTCAGTGAGTGATCATTAACCTGAAAACTGCACACTTGAATGTCAAGCAGCGGCTGTGGAAGTTTTTAAACTAAAATTATGAGGGAAGTGAAATGCTTATCATGATGATGATTCATGTTAATGTTAACATAAACGGTCTGCAACAATATTATACTATCAAAAAAACAGAAGCTAATCTACAGTATGTATTTAGTGTACAGTAAAACTTCTACTCAAACTTACCACAGGAAATAAATCACAATCAACTTCAAAGTAAAAGCTGTGTTCTAAAATCTGAAGTCAAAATTCTGATACGAACACACAAATACCATGGTGGCCCAAAGAGCTTAATGCACTACACCTTAAGAGAACAAGTGGAAATGGACACAACAAAATTACATTAATTCAAAATGGTAACATGGTGCTGCAAAAAATGTAACAACACCTACAAACAGAGACATGCGTATGTCTACACCAGGGTTTCCATGGTTGCTGACTCCATTCTAGAAGCGGGAACAAGTCACGTGTGCCCAGACTCTTTTGGCCATGTGCCAGGAAGACCAAGAGAACTTCTTTGACAGACTGATCACGCAGGATGAAACATGGGTCCATCACTGTAATCCAGAGGCTAAAGCCCAGTCAATGCAATGGAAGCATTTTGACTCACTGGCTACAAAGATCCCACCCTCGTTGGGCAAGATCATGCTCAAGGTCTTTTGGGACCAGCATGGAGTGTTGATGATGGATTTCCTGGCAAAGGGTACCATAATTATTTACTATGGTACACAGTATCCTAGCCTAACATTTTATTTATTAATGTTGCCTAAAGTTACTAATCCAGTGGGAAATATTCAAAAAACATACTAAACCACTCATGCCCATTTGATTCCAATGTGCTGGTCATATAAAATAGCTTGAATCAGTACAGAATACAGAATCAGTCCGTTGGCGGCCGTGGCACCCTGGGTGTAGTGGGAGGTGACGACCTGTCTTTCCGGTGGCAACATCACCAGGGGTATAAAGGGCAAGGGTGGAAGAGACTCTGTCTCTTCATCGTTGACCCCTTGGCCTGTACTGAGTGTCCATGGTATTGTGATTCTGTTATTAATAAAGCATGTTCAACTGCACACTGATCCCCCTCCTTGTTCTATCAAGATATGGACATAACACGTTCCATTGTGACGCTGGGGATGCTTGCACTTGTTGCTAACTTCCAGGAAATAGTTGGTGTTCCATGGTCCACCACTGCTGTAAAAAAGTCATCATGTTGCAGTCAAGGGAGTTGATGGCAGCGATCTCTCTAGAGCACTTTAGGTGGAGTCAAACAAAGGCTTTTAGTGAATTTAAAGAGGCATGCACTGGAACCAGGCATTCTGAATAAGGCTGCAAAAGATGATTCACAATGATGCTGCAATAACTAAATATTTAAAGGCAGTTTGACCAGAATATGTCACATACATTTCATTAACCTGTAGGAGCTGTCAAAATGTGGGGAAAGGCAGTGAATGGGGCCTTTAATGTGCCCTCCAGTGAAGGGCAGTTGACCTTTTTTTTAAAAGACATTTATTTTGAAACGGTACAAAGGAAGTTCTATGTCTCCTGCAGCAGCACTCCAGAAAGTTTTAGCGGAGGCTGAGTGAGGAGGGACAGTTGTGCAGCTGACTGGTGAGGACAGCAGGGACGCTTTACGGGACATGTCAGGCAGGTCGGACCGAGACTCTGTGGTCCGTGTTTACCGGAGGAGTGTGTCCACTGACGGCCGGCACACACCGGAGAGATCACAGCGGCACAGAATGGGTAATAATGTAGTGCCGTTATCAGACTCAGAGATGCTGAAAAGCTATGAAAATTATACATGAACATTTATTAATGTGTTATATATTTGATTTAATAATTTAGTTGTTTATAAAAAATAGATATTTTATTTGAACTTCGTAAAAGTAGCATTTAAAACTAGTCACAAAATATTCAACAAAAGAAAGTATCTATTAATAAAAAGTGTTACACAAGTAGTCAGGAATAACCTTTTTAAGTTTTTTCTCATTCTATGAAATTTACCCTTAAATATTCTAGTGAATTAGAAGGGCATTTTGCATAAATCTGCAGATTTTACATGTAAATTTGAAACTTGCATTGCACAATTTTTTTTTTATCATGAATTTGTGATTTTTCCCCCTTGTACATTTCAGATGGAATTTTCATTAATTTGCATTTTGCCCATGATTTTGTGACCTTTTATAATAAATTAATTTTTTTTCATTATAGTTTTTGCTCATTTGCAACTTTTTTTTTTTTTAAATTTTGACTTTACTTTTTACAGTTTTTGTGTGTGTTAGTCTCCAGAAAAAATACTCTCAACAGGCAAAGAGTACAGCCAAATGTACTTTAGAAAAAAGTACTGTAACGTCGGGGCCATTTTAAGGGAGCCAGGGATTTCCCAGCATGCTTTGCCAGTTTGAAACGTTACTGTGTGTGTTAAATGTGTTATTTCTGAGTTATACTGCTGTGTCATTATAACTGCATTATAATGACCCAGCAGTGTTTAGCAGGATTAGGGCAAGATGTACCATGTGTGTGTAACCATGATTGAAATGGAGGTCTGGGAGAATGACCTCCCCTCCACTCTGTAGCACAGAAGCAGGTTGGGGGTCGGGGTGTGAAAAATAAATCAGGTTGATCACAACCATCTGCTCCATTGTCTTTGTGTGAACCTTGCAAACGTCACATTGGTGTCAGGAGTGGGATATGGAGCAAGATGAGGATCCAGGCGGAGGTACAGCGGCCGGAGCGATTCATCGCTCAGCCGGGAACGGAGTGTAGAGCTGAGAGGCCGGCCCCTGGAGAGCTTCGCCGCGATGGACGGAGCAGAGCAAACCAGCCCCGTTTCCCGCCCTTTTCAGGGCAGGACGGGCTGGCGATTTCAGAGCGATTAGGAGCGGCAATTGACCGGGAGATGACCGTCCCATCCATCCAGCAGCGGGCCAAGATTCCCCGCTACAACGGCGAGAACCTGTTGGATGACCGCCTGGCCCAGGTCGAGTTGGCTGCCGCGCTGATCATCGGAGGAAACCACCGTGCTGAGAGCGAGTGGAGGAGGAGCTACGGCAGATCACAGCAGCGCGTGCACGAAGGAAACAGCCGTGGCGATGCGAGGAAGGACGGCTTCCGCTGCACAGAGCCAGGGTACATGGAATGGTACTGCCCCGCACACAGCGCACGACAAACTGGCCCCTCGCTGACGTTAAATTAGAACGAGGTGGCATGGACGGGGAAAAAGCCGCCTCCTGCAGATGCTTCCGCCGGCAGGTGACGTCACAGAGGCCTTTGGAGCGCAGCAGCAGTGGAGCGAGCAGGACAGATCCGGTCTTTTCCCAGGCTCGGCAGGGGCTGGACGCTGGGACGCGGGCCAGCGGCCGCCTGGGAGGTCCTGGCAGCGGTGGGAGTCATGGGACTCCCGCTGCCAGAGGAGGAACTGTGCGTGTCCTACCGCCACCCCATGCTTTTCCTTTCGGTGACGTCACGGAGGCCCTCGGCGCAGGAGCGACGCAGCGGAGCGAGCAGGACGAAGATGCGGCCATTTTCCAGGCGCAGCAAGGGTTGGACGCATGGACGCGGGCCAGCGGCCGCCTGGGAGACCTGGTAGCGGTGGGAGTCGGCCGGAGTGGGCTTGGGACTCCCGCTGCCAGGGAAGGGACTGTGCGTGGTCCTACAGAGGCTGTCAGATGTGTCCATCCGCCCGCTGATGGCCAAACCGGAACCCTACCCCAACCAGATACTCTGACCGAGACTCAGATGGCCCGTGCATGCCGCCCTGGCACCAGGCTGACTCGCGTTGGATTTCTGAAAGTGGACTTTGAATTTTCTGGGGACAGAAACCAGTCCAGGGGGGGGGGGCAGTGTAACGTCGGGGCCATTTTAAGGGAGCCAGGGTTTTCCCAGCATGCTTTGCCAGTTTGAAACGTTACTGTGTGTGTTAAATGTGTTATTTCTGAGTTATACTGCTGTGTCATTATAACTGCATTATAATGACCCAGCAGTGTTTAGCAGGATTAGGGCAAGATGTATCATGTGTGTGTAACCATGATTGAAACGGAGGTCTGGGAGAATGACCTCCCCTCCTGTCTGTGCTCAGAAGCAGGTTGGGGGTCGGGGTGTGAAAAATAAATCAGGTTGATCACAACCATCTGCTCCATTGTCTTTGTGTGAACCTTGCAAACGTCACAGTACTTTTTTTTTCTCCATAAATGTACTCAAGTAAAACTACTAACCAGAGTACCATTTTGTGTACTGGTACTTGTAAAGGGTTGGACATGGGCTGTGCTCATGTCCTCCTTTTGTGTTTATATTTGCTGTATTTATCGGGACATGGGTTCAGCCCATGTCCTCGCTGTGTGTTCATTATTGCTTAGAGTTTTGTTTCCCTGCCTCAGCCGAACTTTGGTCCTTATGTTTATTTTTGTTATCATGTCTCTTTTGTTATTCCGTAGGATTTGCCTCTGGCTGGTTCTTAGTTGTTTATTATTTATCATTATTATGTGTCATGGTTATGTTCCTCCCTGGTCCTTGGTTCATGTCTCGTATGTTCGTGTTTACCCTTTTGTCTCAGTCCCTCATGTTTTCCTGTACCTGTAGCTGCTTCCCTGCTGTCTCTGATTGCTCCTGATTGTTCCCACCTGTTCTGTGTTGTTTTGATTGTGCCTCGCCTATTTAAGTCTGTGTCAGTCACAGCGGGGGAAATAAGTATTGAACACAACATTTTTCTCATTAAACATATTTCTGATGGAGCCATTGACCTGAGATTTTCACCAGATATCAGTAACAACCCAAGTAATCTATACAAACAAAGAAATCAAGGCAGCTGTTCACAAAACAAGCTATATTTAATAAAGTTGAATGACTCTGGGAATAAGTATTCAACACGCTTGGTGAAATTCATTTAATATTTAGTAGAAAAGCCTTTGTTGGTAATAATGGCGTCCAGACGCCTCCTGTATGGAGAAACTAGGTGCAGGCATTGCTCAGGAGTGATTTCAGCCCATTCTTCCACACAAACTGTCTTCAAATCTTGAAGGTTCCATGGGTGTCTTCTGTGAACTCTGATCTCCAGTTCTTTCCGTAGATTTTCAATTGGATTCAGGTCAGAGGACTGAGCAACTCTAGCAGCTTTATTTTCCTTCTCTGGAGCCAGTTGAGTTTCCTTGGCGGTGTGTTTGGGATCATTGTCTTGCTGAAATGTCCACCTTCATTTCATTTTCAGCATCTTGGTAGATGGCGACAGATTCTTATCAAGGATGTCTCTGTACATTTGTCCATTCATCTTTCCTTCAGTTATGTGAAGTCTGCCTGTACCATATGCTGAAAAACACCCCCATTCCATGATGTGATGTGCAGTGCCATTTCTCCTCCAAACATGCATTGTGTTGTGGCATCCAAAAAGTTCAATTTTGGTCTCATCTGACCAGACTATATTCTCCCAATATTTTACTGACTTACCCAAATATTGTGCAGCAAACTTTAAACGAGCTTCAACCTGCTTTTTCTTCAGCAATTGGGTCTTGCGAGGTGAGCAGGCATAGAGCCCATGTTGGCTGAGTGCATTACTTATTTTCTTTGAAACAGCAGTACCTGCTAACTCCAGGTCTTTCTGGAGCTCTCTACAAGTGGTCTTTGGCTCTTGGATAACTCTTCTGATAATTCTTTTGACTCCTCTGTCAGACATCTTGCGAGGAGCTCCTGGCCATGGCCGGTTTATGGTAAAATGATATTCTTTCCACTTCCAAATGATGGCTCCAACAGTGCTCACTGGAACATTCAGCAGTTTAGAACTGTGCCTGTAACCAATGCCGTTATGTTTTGCAACAATAAGGTTGTGAAGGTCTAGAGAGAGCTGTTTGCTTCTACCCATCATGAGTTCTTTGTGGTGTGACAATCTGATATTCACAGACCTTTTCAAAGGCTATCAGCTGAAATTAATTTGCACCGATGGGGGATGGGATGGCTTCCTAAATTCTGATGGATTTCATCTGGTTTCTTTTTGCACCTCTTTTTTTTTACACCTCTTTTTCTTCAGTAAATGAATTTCACCAAGTGTGTTCAATACTTAGTCCCTGTGTCATTCCACTTTCTTAAATATAACTTGTTTTGTGAACACAGTTGCCTTAATTTCTTTGTATGTATGGATTACTTGGGTTGTTACTGATATCTGGTGAAAATCTCAGGTCAATGGCTCCATCAGAAATATGTTTAATGAGAAAAATGTTGACGTGTTCAATACTTATTTTCCCCACTGTATGTTCCTTGTTAATGTCCATAGTCAGTGTTCCTAGCAATCCCGTCAGTGAGTTTCTTGTGAATTATTGTTGCCTTGCCCAGTGTTTTTGCCTTCATGTTTTTTTCAGCACACTTGCTGTTTGTTTGTGTTTGAGATTTTGTTTAATAAATTACCATCCTGCACCTGATTTCTGCCTGCATTTGAGTCCTGTGTCCACCAAACCCTGACAGTACTTGTTTAAATGTAACCAGTTACTACACACCTCTGTTCTTTATTTATCTAAGTGGTGTTAATGGCTTCCTTATTAGCTACCTGAGCTGGGTAGTAACAATTTACATTTACACCTATTGTACCTTAGCAAGTAGTTTATTGTAGGATAATTAATACTGAAGTTTATTTAGTTGTGTTCCCTGAGTTATTTTTGATTTTTCTGATTTGAAAACCAGCTAGAAATGGTTTGTTTATACTGTAATAACTTTTTTTCCAGGAAAGGCCTGCATATTCAGACATTTTAGTGACATTATACTAGGGATGCACCAGTTGTTGTCATGAGCGTGCGCTTTATGCACGCATAAATGGAAACGACAAGCCCACTTGCAGGTGAAGAGAGTGTTTTAATAAATATGGAGTCAAACATACAACAAATGTCCAACATAGGATTTCATGAAGGTTAGCTGCACAACAGGTGAATACAGTTCAGCGGAGTCAGGTTTGGACTTAGAGAAAAGCTGTTTACATAAGCCCCAGGGTAAAACTGACCACTGGGGGGTAACCAAAAATGTAAACCGGGAAGCAGGACTTACACAGAAGTGTCGGAGCGCAGCTGGGCTCTGGGAAACAACAACAACCGTAGGCCAAGGGAAAAAGTCCAAACACGAGAAGCAGGCTGAATAGAACAACTTACTGTGTGCAGGGAAGACAATCCAATGCACTGACAATGCACAGGAGGGCTGACAGGGCTTGAGTAACACCAGCCCTGATGATCACCATGATTGCGGGTGCGAATCAGTGATTGAGGAGTAGATGGGGAGCAGGTGTGAGTGATAGTGTATGTGTGTGTATGGGTGAGAGTGTGTGTATGAGTGCATGTAAATCTGAGCAGGGAGAGGAACAGACGATGACAGATTGGAATCACCTGTCAGAAACTGACAGGAGAGGGCGGAGTGGCTACCAGAGGCAAAAGGCACAGAAAACTATATGGAAAGCCAAAGGTAGCATAAAACACAGATAATATGGAACAGGAAACCGTCATGAGACTGAGCTTGGGAACCACCAGCTCAGCTCATGACAGTTATAAAATTTTGGGCTGATACCAATGTTTGAATGAATAATTCAGCTGACAGCCGAATTACTGGCTGTCATTCGGCAGTAATTGGAATGACTGCCATTCGAATTACTGGCAGTAATTCGAATTACTGGCAGTAATTCGAATACAGGCAATAACATCTGTAACAGGATAGCCTGTGATCCTGTTATTGGATAACAGGCTATCCTGTTATCCAATAACAGGATAGCCTGTTATTGGATACAGGCTATCCAATAACTGATAGCCTGTACCAATTATTTCTTTTGTTTTTGTGTTCATCTATCTTATTCCATCTTCACTGTAATGGAAACAAAGAAATATGCATTATATGTAGTCCCAGATGTTTTCTGAATTTCCGGCTGTAGTCTGATATTGTCTGTTTAGTGTAAAATAAATAAATCTTAGCCACTGTCAAATCTTATTTGCAGATGGGCTGGTATTGGGCAATAAAATAAATATTGAACACTGCCAATATATCTGCTGATTGGTGTATCCCTAATTAGGGCCTGAGCCACTGACAACGTCAGTCGGCGAAAGCCCTATTGTATCTGCTAGCGTTTATTTATTTTTTTTCTAATTGTATTTAATTGAAATCTGACTTGAAATCATTGCTCTCCTATTCTGACTCAAGAACTATTCAATTGCATTGCAAGCTGACAGTTTATGGTTTATTTTCCTCAAACATTTTTTCATATGCAGTTCCCCCCCCCCCCACACACACAAACATGATTACTTATTGGGGATAAAGTGCAAACCTGACTTTAAAGGGGTCATTGAGTGCACTTTTTTTCCACATTTTAACAGCTCACTCATGCCTCAATGAAATGTTTGTGACATATTTTGTTCACATTTTATTTAATTTTTTTAAATTATTGAAGCAAATTTGTTTTGTATTTGCGCTGGCTTCCTTGAAACGTTCTGATTTAAAGCCTATCACTTTAAGAAACATCCTTCACCTATTCAACTTCACCCTCCCTCCTACCCCAGTTATCCATTAGCTGACTGGCTTCTAGCATTTAGCTTTTAGCCTCCTTCAAGCTCAGATGAGCGGCGCTGGTTCACTGATCCATAGTTGATGGTTTATCTTGCGTCACTCTGGCCCATCTCCCAATAATTTTGCCGTGATTCCACAACATATCGCTAGCACCACGTGCCTCCCGATCGCCGCAACCGACCTGGCCCAGGACCCGAGACTGCTGACTGAGACAAAGCTTGCCAAGCCACGGGATCTCAAAGGGCAGTCCCACTCTGCAGAACTCTGTTCCGCTTCTATGGCCAACTCATGGACACCCTGTCACGAGGCGACTCCCCTACGATGCCTGCAAGAGTGAAGCGGAACCACGCGGAGCCCCAGAGAACATGGGGGAGGTGGCCGTGAGAGCCAGCAGCCTTAGGTCCTGGGCAAGGTTAATTGCAGTGGCCGGTGCAGGCAATTTGCTGTGGAATCATGGCGAAATTATTGAGGGATGAGCCGGAGTGATGTGAGGTATATTGTTGACTGTAGATTGGTGAACCAGGTGGTAACAGGGATAGTTATTAGGGTGACTAAGATCTGAGGAAAATAACAATATAAGCCGCGCTTGGTGTGAGCCTCCTGGTACCAGTGTTAGCTTGGGGGCTAATAGCTCAGGGGCTAATAGGCTACCTTTAGCACCCCTTCCATCTACATGACAGACAGCTAAGTGGGCCAATAATAGAGCAGTGGGTAGGTCTCAAGGACAGCAGTGGGTTGGCTTTGTCAAATCTTGACGTATATAATTTACCTGTAAGAGTCAAAAACATTTCTGGCATTTCTGGGAAAGAAAAATGAGATGAAGACTGTGTTTTTTTTAAGAGAATTGACTGTTTTGGAAATTTTTTGATAGTTATGTAGATAGAGAGATTGAGAGTTATGTAGATAATAGACACATTTCCTACAAACACACCATTTTTCAGTCAATGACCCCTTTAACCAAATCAAACCAAACCTTGACTTATAGGTGTGTGTGTTGGGGGGAGGGGGTTTGAGTTGATGCATCACAGTACTTTGTGGTTGTCATGATCGGCCCGGCAGGGGCGAACTGAAGGCCCAAACGCAGGTGCTGTGAGCTTGCAGGAAGTTTAACTGTTTGACTGCCTATGGTGCTCCATTGTGCTGTCAGCCCCCAGTGGTCAAGATTTTTTTCAAGAAAATATTCAGTTCAGATGTCAGAGATTTCCAAAGCTATAACTTGAAAGTGGTAAGAGATAATGGCTTACTGTCAATTAGAAAGATGTAGAATATGATCCAAAGTTTGAGATAGGAGTAAATTAACGCATCTAATTTGCATAATGCCACGGCAGCCATATCAAATTACACAACTTTCAGTCAAAAGCAGACTTTGGACATATTTACACAAAGGATGGTTTTGTTTTTGTCACCGTTTGTTGTTTTGGGCATTTTGTTATTTTATCTTTAAAGTATATGAACCAGAAAATCAGTTACAATGTAAACAAACAAAGAAATTTGTCACTTACCGCTGGCCAGGCGGCTCACTCGCTTCATCCTTTTTCGGCACCCTGGTCGTTTTTTTGTCCTCTTCCGGTCAATTTTGCTTTCTCTCCTACATCTAGAAACTTATGATTACTCCAACTCAATTTCACTTTTATTCTGCCGCTATTTATCTTACATGATGGCACGGAACCGGCGCGATTGTTTTCTCCAGTCACATGGCACCGGTGTCGATGGCAGGTGAACATCACCCAGCTTCGCCCACCCTCTGTTATAACAAAATGTAGATATTTACCTTCATAAGCTAAATAATCTTTTTTTGGAATCATAGTTGGCAAATTTGGGAGCAAATGCTTCCTCCATCTTGCAATTGCACACATCAACATTTGTTTACAAACTCTTTTTCTGTGGTGTCCAGAAGTGAGGTTTTGGGGGGTTGATTTGGAGGCCATGAGTCCTCCAAGGCAAGAGCAGTAAGTTATACGTGTCTGCCACCGTGTGAGATGGAATACTTAGTAAAACTGAGGATTTTTATTGCATCACATGACACATGACAGGTGCAGAACTGTGCCACAGACAGTGGGGGTGCGATCGGTCCATGAACCCAAGGATGTCAAAGGGTTAATAACAAAAACACAAAAAATACAAAAGCACAAAAACTTACACAAAAGGCAGGAATAAAGGGAGACAAATAGCTGGACAGGCTAAGGCGTGGAACACACGCCGGGAACGAAGGTTAAAGCGTGGGGTACACACAGGAATAAAGTCACTCAATGTGGAACTCAAGTCTGGAGATAAGTGAAGGTCGCTGCGCTGAACTGTGATGCAATGGCCCTTAAATAGTACAAAGAAATAATTAACAAATGATAACAGGTGTGGATAACGGGAGCGAGGATGATTGACCTAAATAAATGACGGCTGGGACCACCATGAACTTAAGCTAGCAACGGAAGTAAACAAGGAGTGCTGTCAAAATAAAAGCACAGGGAGAAATGATGGCAAAAGATAACAATGAATAAGAAATGTTTACAATACAAGATTAAAATCAGGGAATACAAAAAGGGAAAAAACTAAGGTGAGGACAAGAGAAAATACAAAAACAAGAGATACAAATAATATAATATTCATGAACACCACTAACAGGAAGAGAAGTGAGGGTGAAGACGGATGTCACAAAAGGCAGATAAAATTTATAATATAAAACTAAATGAAATGGTCATGGACAGAAAACATATATGGCAAAATAATAATACTGACTAAGAACAGAACTTTCATAACAGAAACAAATGGCAAACTCAAGTAACACAATATGTCCAAAACCAAGTGCAAAGTCAATAATGAAACTGAAGTGAGGAAAAAACAGAAAATAATCTACAATAACAGAAAGCGTAAGCATGGTGCTCCCACTGTGCTCTGCATCGTGACAGTGGTGGTGATAATGTATCGATTCAGAGACACAGTATTGTGATAATTTATTAAAATTATTAATCAATGTTAAAAATACAAACTTACCTCTTTAACCCCTTGCACTCTGGTCAATTTCCCTAAAAACGCCAAAAAATAACGTGCCCAAAGTAAATTGAAAGCTGTTCAACCCTTTGCGGCATCTTCATGGGGTTGGTCTCATTTAAAAGAAAACACTTTGAATTTTTTGGCAAAACAGTCATAATCTCTCTAAGTGCTCCGGCCACTGAGTTACAGTCATCTAAACATAGTGAACTTGAAGAAAATAAATTTGGCCTGGGTGTTTTTTTGGATACAAATGCTTGCAAATAACACACAGCTTCAGATCCGGGCTGGAAAATGCAACAGAAATGTAGAACCAAGTGTTATCCAGCTGAGGTCCAAATTATGTAACAATACCACAAAGAATGAATATATTACACAGCTTTTTCCTCAGGTAGTTCCCAGGCGTTTTGGAACTGTGCCAAATTGTGCCAAATGGCACAGTTTGAAAAAACATTTAACTTTTGAATGCTTCAATGTAGAAGCTTCATTTTGGGCTCTAATGAAAGGTCACACTCAGGGCTGTGTCTGTGTGTGTGTGGGGGGGACTACCCCCCCTCGCTACAGAGGATGGACATCGGCCATCGCTACATGATGGATTAGCCTCATGTCGTGATGTGGGACAGCAGCTCAGTCACCGCGGCCCCCCCCCCCCCCGCTGCAGAAGAATAGCGGGGGGGGGCAGCGTTCACGGTCTGGACGCGACGAACGAACCATGTACCGCGGCGCACAAACTTCAGACTTCGTGCGCCGAACAGTTGTAATTTACCGATCGGTCAAAAGTCATTTTGGATTACAATTTTCAGGGATAGAGAATAATTTAGCTTATAACACCTTACCTCTTCACAGCAGCAGCAGAGCTGGCGAACTTCTCTTCCTCATTGTCAGATGAACGCGACGCTGGTCCACTCGTGGTTCTGGTCTCGTGACCCGATCAAAACATAATTCCATTATTGTGGTTTTGTGCTCCCATGATTGCAGTTTTTGGCGAACGATTTTTCAAATCAAATAACAGTAGTAATTAAAAAAAGACTGGCGAAGGCGTGTGTGTCACTCAGCCTTCGTCGTCAGCCTCCGTCGGTCTATGATGACCATGGACGAAAATCATAACGTCTACTCTGCTGGAACAAAAACAAAATAAGCACCGCCTGTGGCCGCGCATGCCGATGTGCGAATGCTGTCACACAGGTTCAATTCAATTCAATTCAATTCAATTCAACTTTATTTATATAGCGCCATTTCACAACAACAGTCATCTCATAGCACTATCAACTGTAGGGGGGAACCCCCACAGTTGCAGAAAGACCCCAGCAATCAGGCGATCCCCTGTGAGCAAGCACTTGGCGACGGTGGAGAGGAAAAACTCCCTTTTAACAGGAAGAAACCTCCAGCAGAACCAGGCTCAGGGAGGGGCAGTCATCTGCTGCGACTGGCTGGGGGGTGAGGGGATAGAGAAGAAGAAAAGAACAGACATGTAGAGAGCAAACAGCACGATGGGGACTCAATCTATGGGAGAGAACAAACAAATGTTAATGACCAGCAAAAAAGAAATATTTCATAGAGAGTGAGGAAAGGAGTGAGGCCCAGTGCATTACTGGAGGTCCCCCGGCTGACTAAACCTATTAGCAGCATAACTAAGGGAGGGTTCAGAAACACATGATCCCTCCCTAATTGTAGGCTATATCAAAAAGGTAGGTTTTAGCCCTATTCTTAAAAACAGATCGAGTCTGACTCCCGAATCCAGATTGGCAGCTGATTCCACAGGAGAGGAGCTTGATAACTGAAGGCTCTGCCTCCCATTGTACTTTTGGAGATTCTAGGTATTACAAGTAATCCTGCATTTTGGGAGCGTAGTGCTCTGTTAGGATAATACGGTAGTATCAGATCTTTTAAATAAAAAGGAGCCTGATTGTTTAGAGCTTTGTAAGTAAGAAGAAGGATTTTAAACTTAATTCTAAACTCTATGGGAAGCCAAAGAAGGGAGGCCAGAACCGGAGAGATATGATCTCTCTTTCTAGTACCTGTTAAAACTCTTGCTGCAGCATTTTGGATCAGCTGAAGACTTTTTAAAGATGTTTTAGGACAGCCTGATAATAAAGAATTACAATAATCTAATCTCGAGCTAACAAAAGCGTGGATCAGCTTCTCAGTATCACTCTGAGACAAGATGCTCCTAATCTTGGCAATATTACACAAATGATAGAAGGCAGTCTTAGAAACAAATTTAATATGTGAATTGAAGGACAAATCCTGATCAAAAATAACTCCAAGGTTCCTCACAGAGCTATTAAGAGAAAGAGTAACTGCATCCAAACTGAAAGTTTGATTTGGAAAGGAATTGCTAAGGTTTTTTGGACCAACAAGAATGACTTCAGTCTTATCTGAATTTAATAGCAGGAAATTACAAGTCATCCAAGCTTTGATTTCCTTAATACAGGCTTCTAACTTGGCTAATTGATTACTATCATCTGGCTTCATTGACAGGTATAATTGTGTATCATCTGCATAACAATGAAAATGTATACAGTGCTTTCTAATAATGTTGCCTAACGGAAGCATATATAAACTAAAAAGAGTAGGGCCTAGCACAGATCCCTGTGGAACTCCATGACTAAGCTTTGAGTTGAAAGAAAACTCATTATTTACATGAACAAACTGGAACCTATCAGATAAATAAGATCTAAACCACTGCAACGAAGTTCCATTAAGTCCAACATAGTGTTCTAATCTATCAAGTAGAATATTATGATCGATAGTATCAAAAGCTGCACTAAGGTCTAAAAGGACAAGTACAGAAACTAGTCCATTATCAGATGCAATGAAAAGGTCGTTAGTGACCTTCGCTAAGGCTGTTTCAGTACTATGATGGATTCTAAACCCAGATTGAAACTCTTCAAGTAAACCATTTCCCTGCAGGTGGTCAAATAATTGTGTAGCAACAACTCTTTCTAAGATTTTTGAAATGAAAGGGAGATTAGAGATTGGTCTATAGTTAGCTAAAGCTCCTGGATCTAGCGTTGGCTTTTTGAGTAAGGGTTTAATTACAGCCGTTTTAAAAGCCTGCGGTACATGGCCTAAAGTTAATGAAGAATTGATTATATGAAGAATAAAGCTACCAATAAGTGGGAAGACTTCTTTAAATAACCTGGTAGGAATAGGGTCTAAAAGACAAGTTGAAGGTTTGGATGAGGAAACTATTTTGTCTAACTCACAAAGGTCGATTGGAGTAAACTCATCAAGACAGACATCAAAAGAAGGAGTTGTAGTAGTTACAGTATTTAAGTTAACTGTGGGAAGAATCTGATTGATTTTATCTCTGATGGATGAAATTTTATTATTGAAAAAGTTCATAAAGTCCTGACTAGTAAGCTCTAAGGGAATGCTAGGATTGACAGAGTCCTGACTCTTTGTCAACCTGGCTACAGTACTGAAAAGAAACCTGGGATTATTCTTGTTCTCTTCTATTAATGCAGAGTAATAACTTGTTCTAGCTTTTCTAAGAGATTTTTTATAAATTAAAAGATGATTTCTCCAAACTAAATAGATTTCATCTAAATTAGTAGAGCGCCATTTTCTTTCTAATTGACGAGTCTTCTGTTTTAAGCTACGAGTTTCTGTGTTGAACCAAGGAGTTAGAAATCTCTGATTAGACTTTTTCTTTTTTAAGGGGGCCACCAAGTCTAGAGCCTGATGCAGAGAAGCTGAAACACTATCCACCATGTTATCAATTACAGAAGGAGCAAGCTGTCTATAGCTTATTTCCGTTGTGTTGACACATGGCACAGAGGAAACAATCTGCATAAATTTGGAAACAGCATCATCTGAGAGGCATCTACTGTAATAATATTTTTCTTTAGGAGCCAAATAGAAATAGTAAAATCAAAGGTTAACAGACAATGGTCTGACAGTACAGGGTTATGAGGAGACACTACAAGATTTTCTATTTCTATGCCATATGTCAGAACAAGGTCCAATGTATGGTGGAGGTAATGAGTAGAATTTCCTACTTTCTGAGAAAACCCAATCGAGTCTAATATTGAATTAAAAGCCACATTAAGGCAGTCACTATCTACATCCACATGTATATTAAAGTCCCCTACTATAATTATTCTATCAGATTTCAGCACTAAATCAGCTAAGAAATCAGCAAATTCGGATAAAAATTCTGAGTAGGTTGATGGGGGACGATAAACTATGGCAAATAAAATTGGGTTTAACCTAAAATTGCTAAAGTGCCCAATACTGAGGACCAGGCCCTCAAAGGAATTATAACATGTTTTTTGCTTTACATTAACTAGTAATTTGGAATGGTAAATTGTTGCTACTCCTCCTCCACGACCAGAACTTCTGGGATTTTGACAGTTTAAATAACCAGAGGTAGTTGATTCATTTAAACCAACATAATCCTCTTGCCCTAACCAAGTCTCTGTAAGGGATATTAAATCAATCTGATGATCAATTAACAGATCATGGACTAACAGAGACTTGGGAGTTAGAGACCTAATATTTAATAAACCACATTTAATTTTTAAATTATGAGGAGGAACAGAGGCCAATTCATTCAATTTAGAGCTTTTTATGTTTAATTTGAGTTTTACCAATATTTTCCTTTATCACTTTGGGATGCTTATACATTATATTTTTATTCACTTTGGAGGGAGCAGACAACGATTCTCTGATGGGGAAGTCAGGGGCTAAGCTGAGGGGTGGCGGATGAAGAGGAGCTGCAGAGAGGCGTGTAAGACTGCGACTCTGCTTCCTGGTCCCAACTCTGAGTAGTCAGGGTTTGGGGAATTTGGATAAAAAAGATGCCAGATTGTTAGATAAATGAGAAGCACCATCCAAAGTGGGATGAATGCTGTCTCGTCTCATAAGACCAGGTTTTCCCCAAAAAGAGCTCCAATTGTCAATGTAGCCCACGTCATTTTTAGGACACCACACAGACAGCCAGCGGTTCAAGGATGACGAGCGGCTAAACATGTCATCACTGGTCAGATTGGGGAGGGGCCCAGAGAATACTACAGTGGCAGACATCGTTTTTGCAAAGTCACACACCGATTCTACATCAAGTTTCGTGACTTCCGACTGCCGGAGACGGATGTCATTAATGCCGGCGTGAATAACAATTGTGGAATATTTACAGTTACTTTTAGCAAGCATTTTCAAATTTGACTCGATGTCGCCTGCTCTGGCCCCAGGAATGCATTTGACTATGGCCACTGGAGTCTCTAGGTTCACGTTTCTGACTACAGAGTCGCCAATGATCAGAGTTTTTTCCTCAGCGGGTGTGTCGCTGAGCGGGGAAAAACGATTAGAGACGTGAACAGGTTGGTGGTGAACCGGGGCTTTGCGACTAGGCTTCCTTCTCACCGTCACCCACCCAGTCTCCTCGCTGCTGAGGAGAGCCGAGGGACCGCTGACAGGGGGGCCTAAGCTAGCTAGCTCCGCTGCAGCTAATGGGCGTCCGTCAAGATTAACTGGCGCAGACGGTGTTTCAATGCAGCGGAGCCGGGATTCCAAATCAGACAACCGAGCCTCGAGCGCCTCAAAAAGACAACATTTATTACATTTACCGTTATCACTAAAAGAGGCAGAGGTGTAGCTAAACATCTGACAGAGAGAGCACACCAGAGGAGGAGAGGAAAGAGAGCTAGTAGCCATAGCTAGTGGCTGGAGAGCAAACCACACAGGCAAACCACACAGGCAGACAGCAAAACAGGAAGTGACGATACGTTACCACAAGGAAGTGACGATGCATTTGTGGGTGGTCTCCGTGCTGCTGGGTCTGTGACGGTTCTTTCTGCAAGTCCTTTTTTGATCCGCTGCAGCAGTCTGTCTTCACCCAGCCTTAAAAAAAAACAGCTGGCGAACTTCTCTGCTTCAATTGGCTCACTGCATTCACAGCGTTGGTAGGCGGGTCCTTCTTGCTAGGTTTTCAGTCATTGGTTGTTCAAGGTTTCAGAAACCCAATTCAAGGCTCTTATTAATCGAATGAGAGGTCAATCAGATGAACTAATCTGTTCGCGGCTGTGTCTGCAGCTTTTATTTTCAGTGCGCGCTTGGACGCTATCACCATCTACATCATGTCCTACATCACCATCTCCATCATGCGTCCTAGAGCGCACGAGGGTGCCCGAGAGACTTGCCCACCCGCGGTACAACGGAGTGCAAGAGGTTAAGTACCAGAATAATAAAAGCCATTTGACTTTTCAGTCCAATAGATGGTGCGAAATGGTGAAGTGGGCCATCAAGCTGAAGAAGAAGTCCTATCAAGCTTGGTTGGCTTGCAGAACTCCTGAAGCAGCTGAGGTGTACCGGCAGGCCAAGCGGAGTGCAGCTTGGGGAGTTACTGAACCAAAACCTTGGGTGTGGGAGGAGTTTGGTGAGGCCATAGAACAAGACTTTTAGTCAGCCTCAAAGAGATTCTGGCAAACTGTCCGGCGACTCAGGAGGGGGAAGCGGCTCCCTGTCCACACTGTGTATGGTGCAGATGGGGCACTGCTGACTTCAGCTGGGGACATCGTCGGGCTGTGGAAGGAATACTTTGAGGATCTCCTCAATCCCACTGATATGCCTTCCACAGAGGAAGCAGGACTTGAGGACAAGGGGTACAACTCACCCATCACAGGGATTGATGTGACCAAAATGGTTAAAAAAAACTCTTTGGTGGACCAGCTCCAAGGGTGGATGAGATTCGCCCCAAGTACCTCAAAGCCCTGGATGTTGTAGGGCTTGCCACGCCTCTGCAATGCTGCGTGGAGGTCAGGGACAGTGTCTTTGGCATGGCAAACTGGGGTGGTGGTTCATCTTTTTAAAAAGGGGGACCAGAGGATGTGTTCCAACTTTAGGGGGAATCACACTTCTCAGCCTCCCTGGGAAGGTCTATGCCAGGATACTGGAGAGGAGAGTCTGACCGCTGGTCGAACCTCGGATCCAGGAGGAGCAATGTGTTTTTTGTCCTGGCCGTGGCACGTCGGACCAACTCTTTACCCTCTCGAGAATCCTCAAGAGTTCGTGGGAGTTTGCCCAACCAGTCCACATGTGTTTTGTGGACTTGGAGAAAGCATTTTACCACGTCCTTCATAGTCTCTTGTGGGGGATGCTGTGAGAGTATGGGGTATCGGGCTCGTTGTTACAAGCTATCTGGTCCTTATTTTACTGTTGCAAGAATTTGGTTCATATTGCCAACACTCAGTCAAACTCGTTTCCAGTGAGAGTTTGACTCCGCCAGGGCTGCCCTTTGTCACCAATCCTGTTCATAATTTTTATGGACAGGATTTCTAGGCACAGGCAAGGATCGGAGGGTGTCATGCTCTGTGACCACAGGATCTCATCTCTGCTGTTTGCAGATGATATTGTCCTGTTGGCTTCATCGACCAATGACCTACAGGCCTTGCTGGAACAGTTTACTACTGAGTGTAAAGCAGCTGGGATGAGAATCAGAACCTCCAAGTCCGAGTTTATGTTCCTCAGACAGAAGAGGGTGGATTGTCCTCTCCGGGTTGGGGACAAGCTACTGCCCCAAGTGGAGGAGTTTCAGTATCTCCAGGTCTCATTCACGAGTGGGGGGAGAATGGAGCAAGAGATTGACAGATGGATCAGAGCAGCCTTTGCAGTGATGCGAACATTGTACTGATCTGTTGTGGTGAAGAGGGAGGTGAGCTCTAAAGCAAAGCTGTCGATTTACTGTTCAATCTACATTCCTGGAGCTCATAGTGGACTACAGGAAGGAGAGGGGAGAGACACATGACCCCATCCATATCAATGGCATAGCTGTTGTACGTGTCCCTAGCTTCAAATTCCTGGGGACCCACATCTCGGAGGACCTGTCCTGGTCAGTTAACACCACCAGCCTGATCAAGAAGGCCCATCAGCACCTCTTCTTCTTGAGGACACTGAAGAAGAACCATCTGTCAACTGACATCCTGGGCAACTTCTACCGCTGCGTGACAGAGAGTACCCTGACCAACTGTGTCACAGTCTGGTATAGGAGCTGCTCTGTCGCTGACCGTAAGGCGCTGCAGCGGGTGGTGAAAACTGCCCAACGCATCACAGGGACTCCACTTCCAGTTATAGAGGACGTCTACAGGAAAAGATGTCTGCGCCGGGCACACAGCATTCTTAGGGACTCTAACCATCCTGCTCATGGACTGTTCCAGCTTCTCCCCTCCAGAAGGCGTTTCAGAAGCCTTCGGACTAGAATCAGCAGGTTTAGGAACAGTTTCTTTCCAACAGCTGTCACGTTATTGAACTTAGTTCCCCGCTGACTCTCTTACCACCATCTCTTACCATCCTCACCTGTACATAACTGCCCATCTAACTTATTGTACATTATTTGCACATAACAATACTCTTAACTTTCTGCACTGCTGCATATATTTGCTTAAATTGCACATACTGTTAATTACCGTATATACTGCACTGCTGTCCTTTGCACTTCTGATTGGATGCTAAACTGTGTTTCGTTACCTTGTATTCATACATGTGTAATGACAATAAAGTTGAATCTAATCTAATCTAAAATTCCTACCACCACCTATGGTCATGAGCTTTGGGTAATGACCGAAAGAATGAGATCGCAGAAACAAGCAGCTGAAATGAGCTTTCTCTGTAGGATTGCTGGACTTACCCTCAGAGTGGGGAGTGCAGTAATCCGGGAGAGGCTCAGAGTAGAACTGCTGCTCCTCCATATCGAAAGGAGCCAGTTGAGGTGGTTTGGGCATCTGATCAGGATGCCTCCTGGACGCCTCCCACTTGAGATGTTTTGGGCACGTCCCACTGGGAGGAGATCCCGGAGCAGATCCAGGACATGATGGAGAGACTACATCTCCCAGCTGGCCTGGGAAGGTATTGGTATCCTCTCTGAAGAGCTGGAGCAGGTGGCTGGGGAAAGGGAAGTCTGGGCTTCTCTGCTTGAGCTGCTGCCTCCACAACCTGGACCTCCACAAAAACGGTTGAAGGTGAATGGTTGGATGAAATGGTATCACAATACCACCCACCACCACCCAGGAATCATAGTATTGTGATAGTACTGCATCGTGACCCAAGTATCACAATATGTGTTGTCATGACAGTGTTTCCTCTGGCTTAAAGACCTTGGCGTGGTGGCAACATATTTTCCCCGGGGGGGGGGGCAGTAAACATACCGGAATGTTAATTTTATACTATATTTCTTTTTAAAAGTTTACACAGTAATGTTGCATATGGAACTTACCATTTGAAGTATTGTACAACCAAGGCTTGAATATTGGGCCAGTTGGGGTCCCACCCAGACATCCTGTGTTTTGACTTTTTAGTGGTGTTATTCTTCTCTCCTTCCTCTGCCCGAACACTTCCCTCTCCTTGGCTCCTCTCTTCTGTCTCAACTTGCCCTCTCTGAGCTCTGTCTAATTCAGGTTCTCTCTCTGTCTATGGTGGTATACAAACAGGTTAGAAAATATCAAGTGTTATGTTTTGTCCTGAAGGATTTTTTTGTCATGGTTTACATAAATGACATGTATTTATAAAATGTATTTGTAAAAAATATATGTATATGTATATGTATTTGTATTGTATATGTATTTGTAAAAAATGTATTTTTTGTATTTTTATTCTAGTGTTTTGTTTTTCCATTGCGAGAGTAGGGAAGGGAAAGAAACATTCATAATAGTAATGTACTCAAGCATACTTAAATTATATGATCAGGTGGGTAGAGTAGCCAGAATATTAATAAAACTGTATTTAATGAAATAAATTAACCCCTTGCACTCCGGGCAATTTTCCTAAAAATGCCAAAAAAAAAAACATGCCCAAAGTAAATCGAAAGCTGTTATTCAACCCTTTGCAGCATCTTCATGGGGTTGGTCTCATTTAAAAGAAAACACTTTGAATTTTTTGGCAAAAAAAAACATGATCTCTCTACGTGCTCCGGCCACTGAGTTACAGTCATCTAAACATACTGAACTTGAAGAAAATAAATTTGGACACGGTATTTTTTTGGATACAAATGCTTGCAAATAACACACAGCTGTCCGATCCGGCTGGAAAATGCAACAGAAATGTAGAACCAAGTGTTATCAAGCTGAGATCCAAATTTGGTAACAATACCACAAAAAATGAATATTTTACACAGCTTTGTTCTCAGGCTGTTCCCAGGCATTTTGGAACTGTGCCAAATTGTGCCAAATGGCACAGTTTGGAAAAATGTCTGTAACTTTTGAATAATTCAATGTAGAATCTTCATTTTGGGCTCTAATGAAAGGTCACATTCAGGGCTGTGTCTGTGTGTGTGTGTGTGGGCCCCGCAACAAAGGACGGAGTTCGGCCCTCGCTACATGACGGATTACACTCCTTGCATGTTTCCACAGCAACGCTGTCACAGCGGCCCCCCCCCCCTCGCTACTGTGTGTGTGTGTGGGGGGGGTTGTCCCCCCCCTCGCTACAGAAGACGGCCATCGCTACATGATGGAATAGACTCATATGCTTCCCCCCCGCGGACTGGGGGCGTTCGGACCGTGAACGCCCCCCCCCGCTCCTCTCCTGCAGCGCGGGGGGGGGGGGGGGGGCGTTCACGGTCCGAACACGGCAAATGAACCGTTTATCGCGGCGCACGCACTTCGTACTTCGTGCGCGGTACAGTTGTAATTTACCGATCGGTCAAAAGTCATTTTTGGATTACAGTTTTCAGGGAGAAATAATAATTTAGCTTATAACACCTTACCTCTTCACAGCAGCAGCGTCCTGGCGAACTTCTCTTCCCCATTGTCAGACAAACGCGACGCTGCTCCGCTCGTGGATCCCGATCAAAACATAATTCCAATATTGCGGTTTTGGTGAATGATTTACGACCTTTGTCGTCGGCCTCCGTCGGTCTATGATGACGGAAGAGAATCCTAACCCTATTCTGCTGGAATGAGTGCAGGTCCCACTTGTGGGTGTTCTCCATGCTGCTGGGTGAGCCTGGGTCTGTAGCAGGTTCGTCCAGCGTCCTTTGTTTTCATCTGCTGCAACAGTAAATATCTCTTCACCCAGCCCGAATTTCTGTGCTTCAATTGGCTCCTGCATTCACAGTAGGCGGGTCCTCCTTCCTAGGTTTTCATTCATTGGCTCTTCATGGTTTCAGAAACCCAATTCAAGGCTCTTATTAGTCGAATGAGAGGTCAATCAGATGAACTAATCTGTTCGCGGCTGTCTGCAGCTTTTTTTTTCAGTGGCGCTTGGAGGCCAGCACCATCTCCATCTGCACCATCATCAGTATATCATGCGTCATGCGTCCGAGCGCGGACGAGTGCGCTCTCGTGCGCCCTCGTGCGCCCTCGTGCGCCCTAGGACGCAGAGACTTGCCCGCCCGCGGAACAACGGAGCGCAAGTGGTTAACTTACATGACCAAGGATACCATTATTTGTGTTATATTTCTTTATATTTTTAGTTTTGTTGTTTTTTTAAGACTTCTCACCACCCAGACAGCAGGACAAACCTCCCTTATTCTGAAATCAAATGTTGACATGTTTAGTTTGTCTGAAGGCTGCCGACAGATTAAAGTCATTGACTTTGTGAATTTCGGTCATCTTAACCTGCCAGGTACATAATAGGGAACTGTATCGGACTCTAAAGACATAATTCACCACAATATGTGTTCATGTACAGAATGATCTGCTTAGGCAGTTATAGTTGCGTGCTCAGGCTTTCTCATCAAGCACCTCTCTAGGCAGCCGCTGAAGGACCTCATTTTAGAGCTAGCATTTTTAGCTGTTGCTGTGTCACTACACGCTTTAACCGATACGATTTTCGTGCCAGTTTAGGGGCAGGGGACAAGCGAGAAAAAGCGAGGTGTGATTTTTCGTCAATCGACTGCTAGCCGCTGATTGGTCAGCGCGTAACGTCACAGAGAGAGCGTCCGTTTTCAGTTTTCTGTTGAAGCTGCACGACCGCCATTTGTAATCGGTCACGGAGTGAATATGATATTAATAGAGACAGCGTTGTAGGTTAGGTTTTGCGGAAATCTACACCGTGGTCCAACGAAGAGGTGCGGGGTTTTCTCTGCTTGCTGGCAGATCCACAGTCAGAAGAGTGATCCGGACCCTACAGATGACTGCGCAGAATAGAACCGTACTACTGACAAGCTGAATACGAAGTTGAGAGAACCATCCATGGTGAGTGATTTGTAATATTGTGCATCTGTTTGCTTATTTATCCTGTTGGTGGTAAGCTCACTTTTGAGCCATACAGCCACATTCTGTGCTGGCTAACTCGTTGTAGCTAACAAATTTTGGCTAGTAGCTAGATAATACCAACTGTTGATTCGCGCTTGTTTTCTCCTAAATATTCGCTTGTGAGAGCAAAAGATGAAATATATCAATCCTGGTTATAGTCCTGGTTTTTGTTTTGTATTGCACTTGGTGCTGCGCATTAAATTGTGTGCAATTTAATGCCGTTTTTTGCTGGCTAACTCGTTTTAGCTAACGAGTTTTGGCTAGTAGCTAGATAATACCCACTGTTGATTCACGCTTGTTTTCTCCTAAACATTTGCTTGTAAGAGCAATACGCTGAAATATATCAATCCTGGTTATAGTCCTGGTTTTTGTTTTGCATTAAATTGTGTGCAATTTAATAAAAAAATAGTTTTTAAATAGAAATGTGGGCCGATGAGGTGTTGGTTAATATGGGCTGTAGCCATAATCATCAATATTAAAATAAACACTTTCAATATATAACTGTCCCTGTAATATATATAATATAATATATTATATAATATATAAGTGCAGGTTAGTTAGTTAGTTAGTTAGTAATGAATCTATATATGGGTTTCACTTTCTGAAATGAGTGACAAAAATATTGAACTTTTTTGAACATGTGCCTGTATAAGTGTTGAACTTGCTTGAAAAAACTAAACACCATCCATTTCTGTCGTTCGTCTAGGCAGGAGGGAATCAGCCGCTCAACAACGGACGTCGCCACTGTGGAAAGTACTGAAATCCTTTGCTTTTATAGGTAAGTGTCAAAACCAAATTAGCACAATTTCCACTTAATGTAAAAGGGACTGAACTGAGATTTATTTGATTGTGTGAGTATTAATTACAGAATAACTGAAAAAGACTGGCGCATCAACTGTAAAATAAACCACTTGTTAATGTATTTATTTGTCAGATCACTTGTGTGATCCTTTGAGTTATGTTCATAACTGTATCTTTTGGGGAATGGCAGTTGTTCAGTCATCAATATAGTTTAGTTTATATGTGTAGTTTATACTCTATCATCAATAAAGTCATGCAGTAACAGGACACATTACAAATATTGTAGTGCTTCCTTTTATATTTTAGCAATGCAAGTACAAAACACCACCCACACTTGAAGCCAGTGCAAGAAGAGACACTTTTACATTCCAGACAAACTTTTATTGATAAAAACTCCATATTTTGACTGAGCGACTCCATAATCTGTGATGCACACCTTCAGTTAAAGTACTAGATTCCATTCCACTGAATGTATTAATTCATTCTGGTTGCTGAGGCCACAGTAAAAGCAGATGACTTTAAATGCAACCCAGCCCTTGTAAAATTGACTTTACATCAGTGCAGCTATATGAAAATTGTGGTTAAATACAACAACGAAGTACTTTATTGTCACATTGGAATCGGAATCGCTGCTGTTTGGTTTTTCTTTTGAATTCTTGGATGGAATATGGGTGGGCAATATAAGCTGCATCTTCAGCCATTTCAGATAACCTATGTTGAACTGTATAATCAGAGGAGTTATTGTTTAATTCGACCTTAGTAAATTTTTTTCCCCCTTTGTTATATTATTGTATTTTCTTTAAATCTATCCGAAATAGAGATTCATTCATTCACATTCCACCACTGGCTTTTAGCAACAAGTGTATTTCCCAAATATGTTTTAAACTTCATTTATTTAACCTCCACACATTTCTGTCTTTTGTCTAGGCAAGAGGGAAACGATCGATCCACCCCAAACTGGACCTTGCGTCACTATTTACAGAGATGCAGGCCTAAGATCTGCTGATCTGAGACCAGTGTGAGCTGCACATCCCAGCTGCTGAGAGACCCAGTCTGACAGTTTGAGTTTTGCACATTCTGAATAATCTGGAATTTGCTGCTGATTGTAATAAACAATTTAGTGACTTATGTGTTTGCATCATGATTTCTATTTTTGTCTTTTAATACACTGGTGGGAAAAGAGTCAATAGTACAAACCATTAATGGGTGACCTTGAAAATAATGACTCATTTTTAAGACATTTATGTCACATGGTGGTAACCTTCACATATAAAAAGACATCTGCAAAAACTTCAGAGGTTTGTCAGTGCAATACTACATGAATGCATGTATAGTACATTGTTGATGCAGAGAATATATATTTCTACAGTATATGTATCGAGTAAATCAAGCATTTTCCATGTAACCTTGTGACTGCATTATTTTAATTGCTTTTAATGCTAGATCAAGTTTGTTTTGGCCTAAAATGCATCATAACTGTCAAATACATCTTATTATACCGAACTCAGTAATGTTTACTTTTGAATATACATTTTGTGGCTAATATAGTTATTAACCTGGCGATCGAGTTGTGTCAGCTGATCATTTTTTGCTATGACAACATCTCAGACTCAGGTCTGTCCATGATGTCTCAACAGTCCAGGATTTTCACACAGATCAGAGCAATTTTTTTCCCACAATATTTTTATTGAACCTTTTTTTTTTTTTTTACAAACAGCACACACAGTCAGACACTAACACAAAAGTAATTTAAAAACTAAACAATAAAATGACAAAAAAAGGTTAAAAAACAGAAACCATTAACAAAAACAAGTCAACAATGTTCCTCTGTTTAGGTAATCTATTACATTAGAATACATAATATACATTCACCAGCTTGGAATTTGCAAGGTCCACACATATCATTCACCTTCTTCAGAAGTTATGTTTACTTAATTTACATAATCAATGAAAGGTCTCCATATATTCTCAAACACATTTCCTTTGATTTCAGTATGTATGTTATTCTTTCTAGTGGAAACCAAAAGTGAGTTGGTTGTAGTCATTTTTCTAAGGTGTTTTGACTTGTAATTACCCATCCCTGAACACATATGCCTTATAAATATCAAGAGATGGGAAAATGATACTCAAATGACACTCAACATGCAAAATGGTGCTACAGTTGGATTGCCTTTCTTTAAAATTTTTAAAGTTATTTTGTAAGTAAAAGTGGGCTAGGATTAACTGGAAATATAACAGTTTTCACATATAATTCCAAGGTCAATTGGCAATTCAATCAAAAAGGAGTTGTTCAGCTGCTGCATTTTTCTGCAGTCATTTTCTACGGTGTTTTAGCGTGTAATTTCCCATCCCTGAACACATATCCCTTAAAAAGAACTATCAATGGGAAAATGATACACAAAAACAAGAATTTTACTACAGTTGAATTGGCTTTTTTTTAAAGTAATTTAAATTATTTTGTACGTAAAATAGGGCTATGATTAATTGGAAATATAACAAGTATCCACATATAAGTTCTTCATATAAGTTATAAGGAAGTTCTGCAACCACTGTGTGCTTGAGAAGCTGGGGACAACATTCTCCCACCACTGCGAGCTACGGTTTACTGCCCAGGTCCACGGTCTGCAGCGTTGATTTTGCAACAACGCAGCCAACTAGAACACACACACAGCATACATATTAATACTGATAACCTGGCGACATCAAAATGCTGTACACAACAATGACATGATGATAAAATGACAATAGAAAGAATTAAATTACCAAAAACTTTTTCCTCGTGTACCTGATGTGCTGGGTAATTAAGCTCTCTGCTTCATATTCCCCAATGGCAACAACGAGTCTCTGGTACTGCTCCAACGTGTGTTCTCTCAATGCACGTCGACTTCTCCTGTAAAACTCTCTTCTCCGCTTAAAAACATTCATTGTGTTCAAAAGCCAGAGAAGAACCAACGTGGAAATCCTCCGCTCGTAATCCGCCATTTTCTTTGTTGTGAAGACGTCGGTCGCCGGAGATGACGTCAGCAGAGTATGGGGCCGCCTCAATCCCGCCCACTACAGAGTTTACGCGGCTTTACAGGGTTGTATGGGTGAACAACCCAGGGAGAAAGAAGTAGTGGAGAATCGAAACAAGTAAAAAAGAACTGTGACTATGGAAAAGAGCCTGTGTGGCCTAAGGTCAGAGAAACGGAGATAGGCGCCGCCCATATACACCTTCAGGTGTGAAGGGATTAACTAACTAACTAACTAATATTGCAAGTGTGCGTGAATGGGAGGTTTTAGAGGAGTCCTCAGTGGGAAATGACCATTTCCCAGTGTATTGTAAGATTTTCATTTCAGTGAATAGGGTAAGTGGTCATAAAAAAGGGAGATGGGTTTTTAGCACTGCTAATTGGAAGCTTTTTAAGTTTATCTGTGAGAGAGACCTTCCCTGGGTGGAGGTCAGTGAAGACATTAAGAATATGGAGGAAAAGATTAAAACTATTTTTCTTGAGGCAGCCAATCAGTCAATATCTGAAAGTAAAGGTAAGAGAGTAAGGAAAGCAGTGCCTTGGTGGACAGATGAGTGCACTAAAGCTATTAAAGAGAGGAATAAGACACTTAGGGTCTTAAGAAGAACTCATAATTGGCAAAACTTGCTTAATTATAAGAGGGCACTAGCAAAAGCCAGGAAAACTATCTGGAGGGCTAAGAGGGAAAGCTGGCAGAGATAATGTAGCACTGTAGGGAGATCAACAGCCGTGGGGGATGTGTGGAGTATGATCAAGGCTATGAGAGGAATAAGGAGGGAGTGGCAGTATCCAATACTAAAAAGTGGGGGAATGATTGCAGTAACTGATGAGGAAAAAGCAACAATGATAGCAAAGAGTCTGGCTCAAATTCATAGCTCAAGCAATTTGACTGAAGAAGGTAAAAGAGGAAGAAGTAGAACGAGTTTAGCTCACCTTGGGGCTCTGGAGGAAAGGTTTGAGTTTAGTAGTTCTTTGGACTCTCCTTTCACTCTAGATGAATTGGAAAGAGCAGTAAACAAATCAGGACTAACATCCCCTGGGAAAGACAATGTCTGTTACGTCATGGTGAAACATTTAGAGGCTTTGGCCATGAGGAAGTTATTGGAAGTCTACAACAAAGTGTGGGAAAAGGGAAAACTCCCAACTGCATGGAAAGAGGCAGTGATTATTCCTGTAAGAAAACCGGGAAAGGATCCCTCAGACCCAGCGAGCTATAGACCTATAGCTCTAACGTCACATTTGGGAAAAGTAATGGAGAGTATGATTACAGACAGAATTGTCTTTTATCTCGAGAGTAGAGGAATTTTGTCCCCACATCAGAGCGGATTTAGAAAAGGAAGGGGAGCTATGGATCCTGTTGTGTGTTTGGAGACAGAGATACGGAGGGCTCAGGTTAATAGAGAGTCGGTAATTGCAGTGTCCTTTGACGTGGAAAAGGCATATGACATGTTGTGGAAGGAGGGGTTGATGATTAAAGTAGAACTGAAGTGAACGGCATTGAACGGCACTGGGTGATAGTACATACAATTATAAAGATAATTTATCATTGGCACCCCCTCCACCAATCCCGGAATCTTGGAGAAAATCGCGATTTTGAATTTCCCGCCCTGAAAAATCCGACGAATCCGCCGATTATCTGGAAGTGCAGTCGGAGTTCCGCGTGACGTCACAAATTGGGCACAGTCCTCCATGTTTACCATTGCGAGCACGTCGACACTGGTTGTTTTTGGTGCATTTTGTCGTGATAGTCGACTACAAAACACTTCCAACACCTGGGAAGATCTGTTCAGTGGCCAAGGAAAGCTGTCATGGCGACGAAAGAAAAGAAAGGGGGAGGAAAAGCTGCACGGTGGCGCAGTGTTTTAGCACTGTGGCAGCACAGTTTACCCTCGGCCGGGGGATCGCGGGGATCATGAGATCGTGGGTTCGATCCCAGCCCCCGACCTACAGTGAGCTGTGTGGAGTTTGCATTTTCTCCCCGTGTTGCGTGGGTTTTCTCCGGGATTTCTCCGGTTTCCTCCCGCGTACCAAAAACATGTAGGTTTAGGGCGCTCGCGCACGCAGCGAACGGCAGCCGGTGGCTTGTCACCAGACTGCAAACCGAATCTACATACGGGTACAAATAAGTAACAAAAAAAAAAAAAAAAAAGCGACCTGGAAGCGATGCATTGCATGGTCACCAGCTGGTCACTGCACTGATTGCATCAGACCATTGGCACCACCCTCGGACCGCATTGTCCCTTTTCTACTGGAATTATTGTTATTGAAACACAAAAATCGTCTGCAGTCCAGACTTAATTTTCCTTATCCTGACACCCCAAACATGCCAAAGTAGAGAAGTAAAGACTCACCATTCTGTATTCAATAAGCGACTCTCCTCCCCATTACTGCTGCGGTCTGACTCTGAGTCAGTGCCGGAATCCCCCGACAATTCTGGCTCGAATCTGTACGGTTCGATGCCTCCCTCGCTCTCTTCCTGTTCACTTGACACTCCTGCATCCTCCTCTGTCTCGTCACCGATCCTGAATGCCTCTTCACTCTGAAAACTCTGGTTTTCTTGACTGCTGGAACTGCTATCATCTGCCATTGTTGTTTTGCTAAGGGTCACACTCGTGACGTCACGCAGCGTCGTCTGCACTACTTCCGGTTTGTTTGGCACTGCCAGCCAGAGGCAAAAGATTATCGGCTTATAGCTTGGCCATCGCACGGCCTAAAAATTTCTTTTATGTGTTGAAAAATACAATAGGTAATAAGGAATTAAGATAAGATAAGATAAGATAAGCCTTTATTAGTCCCACAACGGGGAAATTCCAGGATTGCAACAGCACAGGGATAGCAACACTCAGAGCAACAATCAGAAGGCAAGAAAAAAAACACGCAAGCAAGAGCAGCTAATATACATATGTACATATTACTATAAAATATATATATACACACACACAGACACACAGTGCAGAGCATTGTAGCTGGATGGAATAAATATATGAATATGTAAACACACAGTGCGGAGCAATGTAGCTAGATGGAATAATATGTAGATATATAAACACACAGTGCGGAGCATTGTAGCTAGAATTAATCCGCTATTCTACTTTTTGCGCAAAAAGGTGGGTTCAGTTCTACTTTAAGCGAAGTATGATAGGGATTTCTGGGAGAACATTCAACTGGATCAAAGACTTTTTGTTTAACAAGTACATTCAAGTTAGAGTGGGCAGAGCCTTGTCAGATAGGTACTTGGTGGAAAATGGCACCCCCCAGGGTAATGTTATAAGCCCAGTACTTTTTTCTATTATGATAAATGATATTTTTTTCGGATGTGAAGAATGACATTGGCCGCTCTTTATTTGCTGATGGTGGGGCATTATGGAAAAGAGGGAGTAATTTTAAGTATATAAGAGGGAAAATACAAGAGGCAATACGTGCAGTGGAAGGGTGGTCAATATCTTGGGGATTTAAATTCTCTGTTGAGAAAACAAAGGTTGCGGTATTCACAAGGAAAAGGGTAGCTGATGCCCAGTTAACAGTGTATGCTCAGGAAATAGAACAAGTCAAAGTTTTCAGATTTTTGGGTGTCTGGTTTGATGTTAATCTAACTTGGAGGGAACATATTCAAAAGGTAAAATGAATGCAATAATAAATAAAATAAATGCAAAAATAAATAAATAAATAAATGCAAAAAGGTACTGAATGTAATGAGGTGTTTGATAGGGACTGAGTGGGGTGCTAGTAGAGCAGCTATTGTCACCATGGGATGAGATGCCGTCTCAGCGCTCAGCCCATGTTTCCCTTCATCCCTGCTTCTCATTGAGCAGCGTCTCAGCAGGCTCCCAGCTGGCAGCATTACGGACGGCTGGGGCCAATTAATCCTCATCAGCTGGGGCGCTGCCAATGAGAATAAATAGGAGCAGCCTCGATGACTCGGGGCTGCGACATAAGCACTGCTAGGCTGAAGCCCCTTCGTCTGGTGTCAGCCTCTACTCCCCTTACAGCATTCCTGTGATTGTTACCCGCTGAGAGTATGTATGCCTTGTTACCCCTATGTCCGGTACGAGCTCCCTGCTCCTGCGCTGTGCAACTTGTGAGTGAACCTCTGTACGAGTATCTGTGCTTTCCTCATCCCTCACCCCTTACCTTTAATAAAACATCACGACTCACTGGCTCGCCCTCGGCTCTTATTGCGTGGCTCCCTAGAGCCCCGCGTGACAGTATGTCGCAGCCAGACGAGTTTCCGGCGGCCGTGAGTCGCTGTGGAATTGTACCTTTCTGTCCGGGTGTCAGCGCTGCTAGCATGCCGTTTCCCAGGAGTCACTCCCGACGCCAGGGCAACGAGCTGAGGTCCATCTCGGGGGCTGTCGACAGGACGCTCTTCACCCTGCACGACGCCTCCAACTCGAGACGCTGGCATCCGGGCCATGCTGAGGATCTCCTGGACTGTCACCCTCATTCTTTGTTCCATCTCGAGGACAGTGCCAGGATAGACGCCACAGGTACACAGCGAGAGAAGCTCCGCGGGTTGGATGGAAACCCCGGCAGGAAGCCGAAGTGGATGACGTTGCCCCCCGCTTCGGGATCCCGTTCCTGCTGCCATTCCAGCCCGGGAGTTCGCGCCAGCCAGAGGGCTTTCCCCGACCTGCACCATGTCACTCGGGATTCCCTCCAAGGAGCTGCAGCTGACAGCAGTTACGTCTGGGGCCGAGCGGCTGTCACGAGCTCCACTGTGCATCCTGTCACCATCTGCAGGCGCGTGGCGGCGGCAGTGAGATTGGTGGAGAGGACTCCAGAGCAACGAAGCTGTCCCAAGCTCAATGCCCTCCTCGCCTCGGTCTCTGATCAGGAGCGGCGATTCCTGGGTTCCCCCCTCGTTTCGTTCCCTGGGAGAAGTCGTCGTCACATCGCCAAGTCTCCTCTGCACGACCCCCTTCCGGATCCAGTTCTGGGCTGCCGCCAGGACCGTTCCCCCCACGCAGCTGTCACCTCTTCGTCTCGTCAGCGTGGAGTTTTCACAGCCTCGTTCCCTGAGCCTTGTTTCCCCGCTGTCACTCCAGGACATTCGGGCTGGCTCATCCTGGCTGTTTCCCCCTCCTCCTCAACGTGCTTCTCGACGGCTGTGTGTGCTTGGAATCTCGGCCTGGTGAGCTCTCTGCTGGAGACTACGCGAGCGATCCTCAGACGGTTTCCCAGGGGGTCCTCCGTTATCGCCGGGCGGGGAGAGGAAGAAGCAGTATCCACCACAGCAGGCGATATCCAACCTCCAGGAGGCAGGCAAGTCATAGTTTATTCACATCTGCTTAATGATTTGCTCTGTCACATTCCTGGAGGAGGAGTTCAAGGTTCGCAGCTCCCTGAACTCCCCCCACCTGCTGTAACCTGTGTTCCTAATCCTGCATTCTCTGTGTCTCTCTCCGCTGAGCGATCCCCGGCTCCGGGTCAACGTGGTGGGATAAGGAGAGGGCCTGTGGTTCCGCAGCTACGTTGCGGACGGAGGAGGGGGACTGACTGCTGCGTGGAGTCTGCGCCGACGACTAAGCGTCCCCGGGTCTCCACGGAGGAGCGGTTCGGTCCAGCGGGACGAGATTCTTCTGGCTTCACGCCGAGTGGATCGTTGGCGGGGCTACCGGAGCTGGAGGAACCTCAAGCTGCGCTGACCATCGTGCTGGCTGCGGGGCCCGATGCGGTTGGATGGGAGCCTGACAACGACCTCCTGACGACGGATCCTGGATCTTCGCAGTCCTGGACGGCGTCAGAACCCGAGATCAGGCGAGTGCTCTCCTTTCTTTTCTCTCTTTATATCTCTGAGCACTTTAGCCTGTCTCTAGGGGAGATGAGCCAGGTGCAGCCACCCGCTGCATCTGAGCTCGTCTCGCCGGGTTCTGGCGCTGCCGGTGATCCTGATCCCGGTTCTGTTTTCTCTTCTGAGCCTTCTTCCAGGGTCACCGGCGAGGAGTTGCCATTCCTCGTGGTGCTGGAGGGTCCAGGTTCAACGTTGGAGGTCGGTTCTGGTGCGGTGTCCAACGCGGGTTCGCCCGAGACCCAATCGGGGTCCGACGTGGGTGCTGCTCCAGCGGCGTCCAACGTGGGTTCGCCCGAGACCCAATCGGGGTCCCACGTGGGTGCTGCTCCAGCGGTGTCCGACGTGGGTTCGCCTAAGGCCCAATCGTGGTCCGACTTGGGTGCTACCCCAGTGTTGTCCAGGTCCAGTGAGGAGGTGGCCGCTTCCCTGAGGCCTGACGCTCGTCGCCCTCGTCATCGGCTCTCCCTTGAGCCTCTTCCACCGGGACCCGCTTTGACCCTTCGTCCGTCTCAACGGTCCTGGTGGTTGAGTGATGCGGGTCGACGACCCGACCCGCAAGACTTTCGGTTCGGTGTTCTGGTCCAATCCCCCGGTGATCTGTGTTTGCTTCTGGGTGGCCTGGTTCGGCTGCCGGTGGACTGGGTTCCTGGGATCTGGGTCCGGAGTTCGCCGTCCGAACATTTCCCTTTCCCCGGTTCGCCAACTGGACAATGGGCGGGGAGACCTCCGGAGCCACCTTGGCCATTTTGGACTCTGCCTGCCATATTCCTCGGGTGTCGCTTTTCTTTTGTTATTATTAAGGTCACTCGGGTGTAATATTTTGTCCTGTTGGTGAATATATATTCATAGTGCTGTGTGTTTTCCATTTTCCGTACTCAGCATTTTCCTTTTTGTGCCTTGTTTTTAGCTTTGTCTGTGCATTATAGGGTTATGTGTTTTGTTTCCCATCAAACCATACTCTGTAATTGTCCGTTTGTCCCAGTCACTTTCACTCCTTTAGGTGACTGTGTGTGTAGATATACACTCACCGGCCACTTTATTAGGTACACCTGTCCAACTGCTCATTAACACTTAATTTCTACTCAGCCAATCACATGGCGGCAACTCAGTGCATTTAGGCATGTAGACATGGTCAAGACAATCTCCTGCAGTTCAAACCGAGCATCAGTATGGGGAAGAAAGGTGATTTGAGTGACTTTGAACGTGGCATGGTTGTTGGTGCCAGAAGGGCTGGTCTGAGTATTTCAGAAACTGCTGATCTACTGGGATTTTCACGCACAACCATCTCTAGGGTTTACAGAGAATGGTCCGAAAAAGAAAAAATATCCAGTGAGCGGCAGTTCTGTGGGCGGAAATGCCTTGTTGATGCCAGAGGTCAGAGGAGAATGGCCAGACTGGTTCGAGCTGATAGAAAGGCAACAGTGACTCAAATAACCACCCGTTACAACCAAGGTAGGCAGAAGAGCATCTCTGAACGCACAGTACGTCGAACTTTGAGGCAGATGGGCTACAGCAGCAGAAGACCACGCCGGGTGCCACTCCTTTCAGCTAAGAACAGGAAACTGAGGCTACAATTTGCACAAGCTCATCGAAATTGGACAATAGAAGATTGGAAAAACGTTGCCTGGTCTGATGAGTCTCGATTTCTGCTGCGACATTCGGATGGTAGGGTCAGAATTTGGCGTCAACAACATGAAAGCATGGATCCATCCTGCCTTGTATCAATGGTTCAGGCTGGTGGTGGTGGTGTAATGGTGTGGGGAATATTTTCTTGGCACTCTTTGGGCCCCTTGGTACCAATTGAGCATCGTTGCAACGCTACAGCCTACCTGAGTATTGTTGCTGACCATGTCCATCCCTTTATGACCACAATGTACCCAACTTCTGATGGCTACTTTCAGCAGGATAATGCGCCATGTCATAAAGCTGGAATCATCTCAGACTGGTTTCTTGAACATGACAATGAGTTCACTGTACTCAAATGGCCTCCACAGTCACCAGATCTCAATCCAATAGAGCATCTTTGGGATGTGGTGGAACGGGAGATTCGCATCATGGATGTGCAGCCGACAAATCTGCGCCAACTGTGTGATGCCATCATGTCAATATGGACCAAACTGTCTGAGGAATGCTTCCAGCACCTTGTTGAATCTATGCCACGAAGAATTGAGGCAGTTCTGAAGGAAAAAGGGGGTCCAACCCGTTACTACCATGGTGTACCTAATAAAGTGGCCGGTGAGTGTATATATACGGTGCTGTGTATTGTGGGTTTTTTTTCTTACCCCTCTTCATTATCCGTACTCAGCATTTTCCTTCTTTGTGCCTTGTTCTTAGCCTTGTCGTTATAGAGTTATGTGTTTTGTTCCCGTCCAACCATACTCTGTAATTGTCCGTTTGTCCCAGTCACCTTCACTCCTCTGGGTGACTGTGTGTATATATATTTGGTGCTGTGTATTGGGTTTTCCCCTTTTTAACCATACTCAGCTTTTTACCTTATTGTTGTCCTGTTACCCTATCACGGTTTTTCTCCTAGGTTTCCTTCCTTGCATTTGGCGCCGTGTGTTCTGTTATCTTTTTACTTACCGGTGCACATCATTCCCATTATTCTTGTCCTGGTCTTAGCCCGCTTTTGTTTCATGGAGTAATGTGTTTTGGGTTCTTTTTCAACCATGCTCTGTGATCACCTCTCCTTGTTCTATTTAGCATTGTGTATTGTTTTTGCTATTTATCACTTGTACTCAGCGTTTTTTTTTTTTAATCACTCTTGTCCTGTTCTTAGTTTTGTCTGTGCATTATGGAGTAGTGTTTGTTCTGTTATCCATACTCTGTAATTGCTTTATCCGTTTTTGTCATTCTTTTGGTGGGTTGTTATCCGTTCCCGTGTTTTGTATTCTCTCCGTCTGTGCCCTGGTTTTTTTTTTCCTTTTTTGGTGCGATGTAGAGTAGCGTATTTGGGTTTTTTTTTTCTCTGCCCTGTTACCCTACATTTGTCTATTGGTGTTGTCCTTCCCTTTGCTTCTTCCCCTCCGGTCTTGCCTCCCTTCCACCCACCCTAGGTGGGGGGGGGGGGGGGCTGGGATGTTCCTGGTCGTTCAGGAGCCCGACCTTGAGGGGGAGGCTCTGTCACCATGGGATGAGATGCCGTCTCAGCGCTCAGCCCATGTTTCCCTTCATCCCTGCTTCTCATTGAGCAGCGTCTCAGCAGGCTCCCAGCTGGCAGCATTACGGACAGCTGGGGCCAATTAATCCTCATCAGCTGGGGCGCTGCCAATGAGAATAAATAGGAGCAGCCTCGATGACTCGGGGCTGCGACATAAGCACTGCTAGGCTGAAGCCCCTTCGTCTGGTGTCAGTCTCTACTCCCCTTACAGCATTCCTGTGATTGTTACCCGCTGAGAGTATGTATGCCTTGTTACCCCTATGTCCGGTACGAGCTCCCTGCTCCTGCGCTGTGCAACTTGTGAGTGAACCTCTGTACAAGTATCTGTGCTTTCCTCATCCCTCACCCCTTACCTTTAATAAAACATCACGACTCACTGGCTCGCCCTCGGCTCTTATTGCGTGGCTCCCTAGAGCCCCGTGTGACAGCTATGAAAAACATTTATGTTGCGTTAATTAGGTCTGTATTGGACTATGGGTGTATTGTATATGGATCTGCTTCCAAAACCATGTTGAACAAGTTAGATGTCATCCAGGACCAAGCACTGAGGATCTGCTGTGGTGCACTTAAAACCACTCCTGTTGCTGCTCTTCTGGTGGAAATGGGGGAAATGCCATTAAATGTCAGGCGTAAACAGGTGATGATGAACTATTAGGTCAATCTGCAAGGGCACACTCAAGATAAACATCCTATAGTTAGAGTTTTGATGCCTTGTTGGGAAGGGGAAAGGGTTAAAAAGGAGAGTTTTGCATTTTATGCTGGGAGGATAGCTAGAGACATGAAACTATATGACAGAACATATATTCCATCAGTTCCTTTGCCAATCACGCCTACATGGTTTTTCTATCCAGTTTCTGTTGATTTGTATTTTTTGGAAAAGATGCGAGGGTATAGAGAATTTGGAAACACTGCAGTTTTAGTAGAGGATCGTTTGGGAACAATGTATCACTCCTTTACCCCAGTATTCACTGATGGATCAAAAGATCCTGACACTGGTTGCACTGGCTTTGCTTTCTATATTCCTGCCTTGGAAATGTCTGTTAACAGAAGAACATCTTCCATCTGTCTGTGTATACAGTCGAAATGTTGGCTTTGGTGACTGCATTGCAGAGGATTGAGGAGCTGCTCAAGGATGTTGTCCTTTGTTTGGACTCCAGCGCAGCCTTGCTGTCAATAAAATCAGGGTCATCTGACAGCAGACAGGACATGGTCTATGAAATGTATGAGACTCTGTATAGACTCAGAAATAAAGAGGTGGCTGTGTCGTTTATGTGGATTCCAGCTCACAGGGGGGTAAAGGGCAACAAGGCCGCAGATAAATTGGCTAAACAGGCTCTGGGGCACCGGGAGGTGTGAGATATTTCATTGAGTAAATCTGAGGCAAAAACATTGATTAAAGAGTATACTGGGCAGGAGTGGCAGCGTAGGTGGGACACAGGAGGTACAGGGTGACACTTGTATGCTATCCAGAGCACGGTTGGAGTGAAGGGCAGGATGGGAACGAGAAATACAAAGGAAGATAACATTTTATCTAGGCTAAGGATGGGGCACACTAGGTTAAACAGAACTTTGCATTTGACAGGGATGTGCAATTATTGTGAGAGAGAGGAAGAAAATGTGGAGCATGTCATTCTGCACTGCCAGAAGTATACCCAGGAGAGAGACAGATTAGTGGAGGGAATTAGGGAATTAGGGGTGGGTGATGCTAACTTAAGCGTGATGATGGGGGTTGGGGTAAGGAAGTTGTTTGTTTACCTCAAAGATACAGGTCTAATTAATAGGATAGAGGGGTGTTTTTTTTTTTAGGGTGTTTGGGGTACAATGTCTGGTCCACACTCCAACGCTGGATGGCGGTAATGCGCCTTTAAGTTGGGTGCCCCCGCCAAAAAAAAAAAAAAAATAGAATAAGAAGAAGAAGAAGAAGAAGAAGATTGCAGGTGTGCGCGCAGGTGCGGATGATTGGCAGCCATGACAATGATAAACGCCAGTGCCTACATACCTCTTATGATTTTTTCTGCATTTTAAGTACTTTAATAAACTCATGTTTCTGTTGGACAGTCACGCTTAGTGAGACACTGCCTGCTGACTGACTGGAAAGCTCACGTGAGCCGGGCACTTCTAAACTCCGTGCGGGTGACGGCCACGTGTGTTGTTCGTGTGTGCGCTTGCGGAAAGTCATTGCTTCATATATTTTTATTAGTAAATTCATATCGCGTTGCGGTGGCGGTAAAATTTCTGGCAAAGCGGGCCGCCACGGAGAAATGTTACCAGAGGAAACCTTGCATGAGGTCCCCCCCGATTCCCACCCCTACTGTTTTATGATAAAGGTTTGATCAAACAATGAATCCACATATTTCGGATTAATAAAATAATAAATAACTTTTTGAAAGTTTGCTTTATAAACACAAACCTACATATTTAGGTACCACAGTAATAAAAACCAGTTGACTTTTCAGTCCACTAAATGGTGCTAAATGTTCACTGTCTGGTTGGGTCAACACAGCGAAGGAGTGACTCCTGAGCAGAGGTTGCGTTAACTGGAAATTGCCCTTCACTGACAGATTTTTTTCAGCAATGACAGAAAAATATGAAAGCTGTCGGGTCAATCACTAGATCTCAACCCGATTGAGCATGCATTTGATTTGATTAAGACAAAACTTAAGACAGACCCACAAAGAAGCAGCAGCTGAAGACAGCTGCAGTCAATGCCTGGCAAAGTATCACAAAGGAGGAAACCCAGTGTTTGGTGATGTTCATGGGTTCTAGACTTCAGGCAGTCATTGCCTGCAAATGCTTCTCAACAAAGTATAAAAAAAAATAACCTTTTCTTTGTGGTAATGTTAATTTGTCCAATTGCATTGTGCATCTGTGCCTGCAATGTAATGGTTCTTCCATATCAGTGGGCAGCAGTAGGGCTGGGCGATACAACAAATATATTTGTTATATCAATACATTCTACTTTGCGCGATACAAAAAATGTCTTTATTGCCGGTCTCGAGCATTGTCGCAGCAATAAAGCTGTTAGCTTCTCTCTCCTCTCTTCTCTCACATAGCTGCACTCAGGCACTCCCCCCGCCTCCCCACACCATGTTTCATTTGAGAGTCGTTGCCTAGAGTCTTGTTTTTTTCCTGCTTCTTTTAATCCTGTTTTCGTGGAGCAGAGATGCTTGTTTTTTTTATGCACTATCTGGCAACACTGGCAGAGTGTGAGTGGAAAAAATGAAATGACACACACATTCCAACTGCAGTGGAAGCAGACTTGAACAAAGGAGAAAAAAGCACCAGCTCTATTCTCTGGCAGTTGTTGGGACTTCAGAAGGTAGAAATTGAACATAATACAGTTTTGTGCAAATTATGTTGCACTACCACTAATTTGTTTCACCATTTGAGATGTCATCCACTATAATAAAAAGAATGCATTAAAATCCGCTCTCAACATCCCAGGTATCCCCTACAAAAAATAATAATAAAGGAACCGGCCCAAAGAAAATGACTTTCTGGCTTCTTCATTTGGAAAATTGATCCCATACAACAAAAGCGCAAAATAGAAAGAGATCACAGCTGCGGTCACAAATTATCCTGCCAAAGACATGGCCCTTATTGTTAGAAACATGACCAAACAAGAAAAGTGGACTTTAATTTATATGGTTGTAAAATATCTTTCTCTAGAATTCTTGTTTAATGCACTTATTATATTGAGTCCTTGTTTTGTTTTGTTTTCATTGTTTTTTTACAGCCCATAATAGGAAGGCCTACCATTATTTATTCTGATTTGTTGCAAATTTATGAAGCTTATAATTTATCCCCTCCATTTTTGTATACAGTTTAAAAAAAATGGATGGGTCTGTTTCTATTATCATGCCGGTATCATTTTATACAAAAGTTTTTCATTAATACAGTGGTTTGGAGGAGATCTCAAGATATCTCAATATATAATGTGTATCGTGCTAAAACCCTAAATGTATTGCGATACATGTTAAAAGCTGTATCACCCAGCCCTAGGCAGCAGTATGAGTGGGTCACTGGGGTCTGCTGGTGGTTGCATCGAGGCCAGGCATTGGAGATTCCCTGGGAGATTGATAGCCAGGAGTCCAACAGAGAGGGAACCCTTGAGCCTACACAAGGAAGTGTGCACCTAGTCCGAGAACCTCCGATAAAAAAAAAAAAACGCAAAGAAGATGATCATTACGGCGTTCACACCTCCACCCACTGACATGGAAGAGCCACGACATTGCAGGCACAGACACACAGTGGCCAATTTTGGGGGGACCAGTCAAGTGAAATTAGACAGTTTTCCTGAATTGGACCATTTTTTTCGGCACACCTGGGGTGCTGCGGAACCCCGGTTGAAATTCATGGGTTTATACTACCTGTGTGACTTTAAGTTTTTATTAAAATTTTGTGACGATCTTTAATTCCTAATTTAGGTCTTTTGTCTTTTAGTCATCAAATGAGGAAGATGTAAACTATCTGCAATGTAAAATGTTCAAAGAATGTTCAGTTTGTGACTTCCTGTGTAATGTCATCTTTTCTCATTTATGGTTTTAACAGTGCGTGGTTTCTCCAGAGATGCTACTCTGAAAGGAACGCTGTTGTCATGTGCCGAAAACGTTCCAACAGGTAACTCAGACTGGTTACTACTGACATCTATTTGACCACACTAATCAAAGCCACAGGGAGCCACAGGTGGCAGACCATTGTCCTAAGAAGTGCCTTTATTATGCTACGACAGGATTGTCACTTACAGAGCATGTAAAACAGAATTTAGCTGGAAAATCATGTGACAGTTTAAGTAGTTTACACCTTGAACTTGTGGGATCCTGTGTAGTAACCTATTAAACTCTGAGTCAGTCGTTTAGTGCCATCAGCCACAGTGGCTGTATTTACCAGCAGCTCATTGGACTGGTGTATTTTATTGATGAAGTTTGAGGCCAAATGCTCTGCTGTAACTTATTTAATTAGCAGATAAGCTTTATTTCATTTTGTGCAATGTAGTTCTGTTGTTGTGTGTTTTCTGACACAACTTATATAAACTTTGACCTGAGTTTAATATTTTACCATCTTTGCTTACATGTATTTGACTCAGCCTTGCATTTCACCCAGATGATGACTCACAAATCCGCAATTTTAGGTATTGGGAGTTAGATTTAGTAATGTACAAACAAATTCTCCTTATCTGGTTTCCGGATGAAAACAGTTTGTCAGAAAGGAAGTCGAGTCTGTCTCTGAATCCAGATTGGCAAGTGGTTCCATAGATAGGAGAGGAGCCTGTACATTAAATTAAATGGAAAACCCACAAATCTTATAGGGGATCTCTAATACAACCTTTTTAACTCCAGTTTGATAAAATATCTCTAAAGCACTGACAAAGAAATCCACTGAACTAAAATTTAGAGTACTGGTTTCAAATTTTGTCTTACCGAGGGTGTATAAGTACATTTGCAACTGCATTAAATGCAAAAATAAAGATTAAGTGTTTAATAGAAAGAATGAGGGAACTAAAATACTAGTGTGTCTCAAAAAATTAAAATAGTTTTTGTAATTCAAATCAGAAAAGTGAATCTGTCATATATTCATCACACTTAGCTATTTCAAGGCTTTTTTGTTTCAAATTTCGGTAGTTATGACTTAGCACTTTGAATTAAATTATGAATTTTGATATTCTAATTTTTGAGACACATGCATGCAGTGTTTAGTATTAGACTTTTTCAATATTTAGTGGTTCTGGATAGCATATTTGTATAAAATCAAAGAAGCCACACTTGCAGGGGTGTAGCTTACTGTACTTTTACTTTCAACAAAATAGTTGAAAATAGATCAAATAGATCAAAATAGATCAAAATAGATCAATCTAAAATTGATCAGTACAGTAAAGCAAAAATACTTTGAAAAACTTTGTGTAAAGGTCTTTGCTACTTAACAAGCTGTGTTTGGTATTGTCTTTTAAAGCTGTACTGTACGAGATTGTGGGTGTTTTTTTACTACATCATTGTAACAAAGGTTTTTGCTGCTTTAGCAGAAACAGATCTGCTTCTGTATTTCACTAACCATTAACAAGAGTGACAGTCTGACGCTCTAACTTTAACACACTACCCAAGTGCATGCAGGTGGCTCAATCATGTATTGCATAGCTCATAATATACTATGCTATACATAATATACTATGTATATACGGCAGTGGTGGCCTGGAGGTAGAGCATCCGCCCCACAACCAGGAGGTCATGAGTTCAAGTCCCGGCTGGGTCATACCAAAGACCATATAAAAAAATGGAACTTGTAGCCTGGTGCTCAGCAATAACAGAACGGAGGAAGGAAAGTTAGCTTCCCAGCCACAGGGGGTGCACAAGCCAGTGTACGCCCTGTGCCAGTCCCAAGCCTGGATAAATGGGCAACGTTGTGTTAAGAAGGGTATCTGGCATAAAAATCCTTGCCAAATCAACATGCGGATTATCGTGAGGTGATGATACGCTGTGGCAACCCCAAAAGGGAGCAGCTGAAAGACAAAAAAGTACCCATACTGAAATTTAACTGTTGTGGTGATGTTTTTCATAATGGATTTTTATGAGATGTAGCTTTACAAAGCATTTTCTGATTGGTTTTGTTTACTAATGCACACATATCGAACATTATGTGAAGATAAACACTACTGCTGTGTTGATATAACCCTTTAGTTTAAAAAAGTTCTCATTATGTGCTGTTCTCAGTATGTGTTATATGTATAGATAGTAAGAGATGGATACAGGTATAATGATATCACTCATTGGTTTTTGATGGCCTGATATGATGACGCAAGCTAAGAACTTCCGCTGCTGTGGTTTTTGGGACTGCACATTGGAAGCCTATCATCTTCTATCATCTCTGGGCTGCACGGTGGCGCAGTGGTTAGCACTGCAGCAGCACAGTTTACCCTTGGCTGGGGGATTGTGGGGATCGTGGGATCGTGGGTTCGATCCCAGCCCCCGACCAACAGTGATCTGTGTGGTGTTTGCATGTTCTCCCCGTGTTGCGTGGGTTTACTCCAGGATTTCTCCGGTTTCCTCCCACATGCCAAAAACATGCATGTTAGGTTAATTGGCTGTTCTAAATTGTCCCTAGATATCTGTTTCCTATAGGCCCTTAGAATAGAGGGTTAGTATTAATGAAAGCGCTTTGAGTGGTCTTTGTGACTAGAAAAGCGCTATATAAGTGCAGGTTAGTTAGTTAGTTAGTTAGTTCTTCTTACCCCACTTAGTTGCACCAGCTCGGACTGGTAATCTGCTGTCCCATTTTAAACCCATCTGGGCCCCACATGGGTGCGCAGGTCAGTAACACTGGCTCCATAAGTAAAATCCATGTGGGCAAACAGATGGAGCCTATAAAACAGCCAAGATTAAACCTATGGTGGGACCAGGGGCTGTGCTAGACTTTTTTATCTATTATTTTGACAGACAGGGTTGGAAAATTTCTGTCATAATCTATTATTATCTATAATTTTAATTAATTTTAATTAGATCACCCTCAATATAATCTGTCTAAATGACAGACAGCTTTAAGATTTTTCTGTCAATGAAGGACAGTCTTCAGCAAACACAACCTCTGGGTGGGGCCCACATAGTCATGCTGGCTAGGGAAGAATTAAGGTAATTCTGAAGGCAGTATACACTCACTAGTCAGTAATAGCAAGGTGTACCTTTGCTATTACTGACTAGCGAGTGTATACTGAGTAGTGTGAATGTGCCCTTAAACTCTGGAGTGCACAGTAAAATGTGCCCACCAGGAGTGGATTGATAAAGCTGAAGGAAACAGCTCAGTCACATTGGTGATGTTTCAGCTGGACAGTCAAACAGACTTTGGGGGAGAAACCGAAACATAGCATTCAACACATAAACCCTGTAATGGACTGAACTGTCCAATAGACTATAGCCTTGATGATTGTATTGGTGCTGGTCAACATCGAGGTGCAGTTTCTGGGGGAGGTGGTGACATGTTCCTATCTGGACAGTGTTGTGGGCTCAGGAATGGTGGCGTTTTTTTGATTTCCATGGCAGATGGAGAGTGGCTGTGGGGGTTGTGAGGGGAAAAAACAGAAGGAAGAAGATGCAGGATTGTGTTGTGCTACTGACCATTGACATGGATGGACCACTACACACGTCAGTGCATAACAATGGCAAGGTGTTTGCAATTTTTTGGACCAATTAAAGGAAATTACTGTACACATTTTCCTGTGGAACCCTGAATGTTCTCTCATGGAACCTCCAGGTTCCAATGAATCCCAGTTGAAAAACACTGCACTACACCACCATGCTGCCATGTCTGTAATAACCCTCCCCCCACACACACACCTACTCTTGGGTAACATCATTGAAAGTGAGGGTGGGGGTTACTTCTGAACCGAAGCAGAGTCTAAAGTGTAAAAAAATGAGGAAAACCTGAACACATTCAAGTCAAATCAGCAAAATCAGAAGTACTGTAAATTCAGTTACAACAAGTCCTCCAGGTCCTGAAGCAGCAAAGCAGCCCCAGATCATCACACTGCCACTACCATGTTTTACTATTGGTGTTATGTTCTTTTTATGAAATGCTGTGTTAGTTTTTTGCCAGATGTAACAAGACACACACCTTCCAAAAACTTCAACTTTTGTCTCATCAGTCAACAGAATATTTCCCCAAAAGTCTTGGGGATCATCAAGATGTTTTTTGGTAAATGTGAGACGAACCTTGGTGTTCTTTTTGCTCAGAGATGGTTTTCACCTTGGAACTCTGCATGGATGCCATTTTTGCCCAGTCTCTTTCGTATTGCTGAATCAGGAAGGGGGCAAATACTTTTTCCACAGCAGTGCATAAGAAAAATAGATGAATGTAAATTGACTGTTGAGAAGTCAGCTAAACTTTTATTACCCAGCTACACTTGTGTTTAACTGCTGGTGTGTGTTGCGTGTTCAGCCGTGCCCGTGCTGCTGGATGTGGTCAAGGGTCCCGATCGTCTTCCTGCAGATGGGGACTCGCAGGAAACGCTGAGAGGGAAGCTGCGCATTCTGCAGGCTGACAGCAGCAAGGTCGACGCTCTGTTTGAGGTATGGCTCATCACACACACGCACACACACATCCACAGAAGCGTGCACACAGATCCACAACCTTTCTAAAAACAACCACTTCCATTCTAAATGTAGCAAGACTGGCAGGGATGCTGAATTTGCACAGCCTTTTTGAGGACAAAAGTTGACAATCTATGAGAAAAATGGACAGTTTTCTGAAAAGATGTCAAATGCCAAAAGTAGACGGAACCAAGCTAAATGTTTGGTTTTCTATCCTGACCTTATGCTAACAGAGCACTGTAGAACCATTTTTAGAAACAGACAAACTCTTTTGTAGTGAAGTAAAATATAGCACAAATCTCCTGATTATCTACCTTCTTTCTTTGTCTTTTCAGGAGTTGTCCACTCATCTCATCTCCATCGACAGTGAAGAAAAAGCCTTTTTTGTGACATTCAAAACACTTGAGGAAATATGGAAATTCACCACATATTACACGATAGGTATGGAGTGCAGAAACAGAAGTATTCCACCAGCCTCCCACTAAAAAACAATGCTTTGTTTGTCATCCTCAGCATATACTGTATGTTACATTTTCTTAAAAAGTTGCAACTTTTCTTTATTAATTTGTAGATTTTTTCCTTCATACTTTTGGGACTTTTTGCCCTAAATTTGTTATTCTAATTTTACTTGTAAATTTGACACTTTTCTCATAAATTACTGACTTTTTCTTGTATATTTTAGATTTTTTTCTTGTAAACTTGACATTTTTTCCTCAGAAATTGATGACAATTTTCATGAATTTGTGACTTTTTCTCAAATGTTCAAGTTGTTTTCTTAAATTCTAGAGAGGGATCTTGAGCCACGTAGACAGGCTGACATGACATTGACAAAAAAAGGTAAATAAATATAAAAGTACATAAATAAAATTCATGAGTTAAAAGGTGCAAATTTGACAGAAAAAGTCAAAAATATACCAGAGATGCTGCAAATTTAGCAATAAAACCTCCCTAATTTACAAGAAATTAAGCAAACATATTTAAAAAAGGCAATTTTATGTGAGTTACGAATTCATTACTTAAATGCAAATTTATGAGCAACAAGTTAAAGATTTTTCACATTTTTTAAATGTAAAAAGTCAGAGATTTGGAAGGAAATGGTCACAGTTTTTGAGAAAAAGTCAGTTTTGCAAGAAAAAAAGAAGCACATTTTTGATAAAAAAAAATTGATTTTTTTGACAGGGTGGCTTACATTGTTTGTTGTTAATTTTTGCTTTACTTTCTAAGGCTCAAATGTTTTTTGTGTTTTCATTCAAGTTTGGAGTATATAATAGCTGGTTGTGGCTATATTTATAGTAGAAATTATTGACACCTATTAGAGCTTCACATATTGGCGGCTGTAGCAAAACTAACTAACTAACTACCCTACACTTATATAGCGCTTTTCTAGTCACAAAGACCACTCAAAGCGCTTTCACCAATACTAAGCCTCTATTCTAAGGGCCTATAGGAAACAGATATCTAGGGACAGTTTAGAACAGCCAATTAACCTAACATGCATGTCTTTGGATTGTGGGAGGAAACCGGAGCCCCCGGAGTAAACCCACGCAGCACAGGGAGAACATGCAAACTCCACACAGAAAGGTTCCAACCCCTGCCAGCCTGGGGATTTGAACCAGGAACCTTCTAGCTGTAAGGCAGCAGTGCTAACTACTGCACCACCGTGCTGCCCAAAAGCCAAAAATGACACCACACAGGAATCATTCTGGCCCTCATATATCAAACATGCATAAGACAGAAAAGTGGTCGTACAATCATTTCAAATTAAAAACTGGTATTTATCAATCTGAACGTGATGGTACGGCACAATCAAATCCCACGACAGGTCTGAGCTCCTATATGCATATTTTCAAGTCACTGTAGACTCAGTGCAGCAGGAAACCTGCTGTGTGGGAGAATTATTTGACCATATCAGATTATAATAAGCAATTCAACATTTCAAATGATATGTTGGTGTGAGTACCATGTTAAAATAATATTTTTAAAAGTATTTCATTGACTAAGTTTTGTGTTATGCCGTGTCTGAAAATAGTTATCCCTCACAAATTATCTGTTAACTAACTGGTAAATCACAACAGAGCTTTGCACACACGGAAGTGCAGGAGCCAAGATGATGCTCTGCATCAAGGTTAAAAAAAACAAAAAACAAAAAAAACTAAAAATGCTCTGGATCACAGAAATGCTGCTGTACACACCAGAGAAAGGGTGGGGAAAATATTTTATCTTGCCCTGTGCATTTTTACAATATTGCCGGGTGCCATAGAGCCATGGTCAACTGAGCAAGTGTGCACAGCACAGAGTGCACATCTGTGCAGGAGATGGGACTTATTTCTGCACTTCTAAAAAGTCAGTAATGTGGGCTATATTAATCATATATTCCATAACCTACATATGTTGAAGCATGTGGGAATGTTTGGTGATTACATATGTAAGGCAACTTCACACCTCTGAAAGGACAAAGACTCTCAACCGCCAAGTGAAGAACAAAGACGTTCCCAGACACTGCGGTGGAGACCGGAGGAGCTACCCTCACCCCCCTAGGGCGAAGAGAGGAAGTACCAAGACAATGGGGGGATTAAGATAATGGGGGATGTCAGCCTTTGATATGCATGTCTTTTGTTATGTGCAAGTATAAAGTCAGAGAGCCGGAGATATTCGGTCTCTTTTTCCTTCTGCTCCCTCTGCACTAGATGAGACTTGTTAGGAGAGCTGATAAATAAACTTTGGTTTATATATCAAATCGCCTCATCATTTCAAGCTCTTCTACACTGGTGACCCCTGATGCGAGTATGGTCCTGAGGCGTTCCCCCGCGATCGACTCATCTGTGGCGACCCAGGCAGACGACAGCGCCCACGCAGACAGGGGAACAGATGGACGACTTTCCCCCCCAGCAGAAGGGATTGAGAGGGCTCAACCGAGCACCAGCACCGCTGAGAGAGCTGAAGCAAGGCACTCTCATCCTGCGGACACAGCAGTGATGGTATACACAAATGCCGTCGCTGTCAAGCTGCCGGACTTCTGGCAAGAAGACCCCGCCTCGTGGTTTCAACAGGCTGAAGCCCAGTTTACACTGGCGGGCATCACGGCTGACGATACGAAATTCTATCATATCGTCTCCAAACTCGACGCCGCCACTTCGAGGTGTGTGTGGAGCATGACCCGGCGGCTGCCAGCCCAAGACAAATATGAAACACTGAAAGCAACCATCGTGGCAAATTACGTCCCCTCAGCTGAAGAGAGAGCTGACAAGATCCTGGCGGTCTACGGCCACAGAGGGTGCAAACCTAAAGCCCTCATGGAGGATTTGCTACAGCTTAAAGAAGAGGACAACAACAACTTCCTCTTCCAATTCATATTCCTCAGCACGCTGCCGCCACACATGAGAGGGACACTCGCCAACATGAGATGCAGCACCCAGCAAGACTTCCGCGTGCTCGCCAACGAAGCTCAATGGCTCGTCAACGCCTGCAAGGAGCAGACACCCACAGCAGCATCCGCAGACCTCAACGCTGATGCCCAGAACCACGAAGAGCCACAACCCACTGAGCAGATCCAGCCCGCGGTGACAGCGACACGGCCAAAACGTAACAGACAGAGCGACGTCTGTTATTATCACCACCGCTTCGCCAAGAAGGCCCGCAAATGCGTTCCCCCCTGCAAATTTACGATTTCGGGAAACGCCAAAGCCGAGAGCCGTTAACGGCAGCGGTTCTCGGCGAGAAGAGTAAGCTGTTATATGTGACGGACGGACACACCGGCAAGCAGTTCCTTATTGACACAGGAGCTCAGCTGAGTTTCGTCATGCCCTCCCAAGCAGATCGAGCCAGGGGCACCCGGGGCAACGGAGCAGTGGCAGCCAACGGCTCCAACATTGACACTTTCGGTGAAAAGAGCCTGCACCTCCACATCCACGGCCGCAACTACAGATGGACATTTGTTGTAGCGGCGGTGAGTTTTAACTTGTTAGGCGCAGATTTTTTGTGTGCACATGGGTTATTAGTGGATGTAGCGAATAGGAGCTTGGTTAATGCACTGTCCTTTGCTTCTATTCCCTGCTTAGCCCGAGTTTCTCCACCACCTGTGCAGGCCAGCGTCACCACGGCAGGAGGTAAGTTTGAGCAACTCCTCACCCAATTTCCAGCACTCACAATTCCCAAATTCTCAGCCACTGTGGCTAAACACGGGGTTGAACACTTTATTCCCACAACGGGCCCACCCGTATTTGCCAAAGCTCGCCGCTTAGACGCGGCCAAGCTCAACATAGCTCGGGACGAGTTTACTACCCTTGAAAAATTAGGCATTGTTAGACGCTCGAAGAGCCCTTGGGCCTCACCACTTCACATGGTTCCAAAATCCGACGGTTCTTGGAGACCGTGCGGCGATTACCGCAGATTAAACAATGCGACAGCGCATGACCGCTACCCAATTCCTCACATTCAAGATTTTTCACTACATCTGGCGGGTGCGCGCATTTTTTCAAAAATAGACCTGGTCCGCGGTTATCATCAAGTCCCAGTTCGAGCAGAGGACATTCCTAAAACAGCTGTAATAACCCCTTTCGGCCTTTTTGAATTTCTGCGAATGCCTTTCGGCCTCAAAGGCGCTGCTCAAACTTTTCAACGGATGATGGACGCGGTATTACGCGACCTTCCTTTTGTGTTCATCTACCTCGACGACATGCTGGTAGCCAGCTCGCCTGAGGAAGAACACGAGCAGCACCTCACTACGGTTTTTCAAAGACTAGAAGAGCACGGGTTAATAATCAGTCCAGCCAAATGCAAATTCGGCGTGTCACAAATTGATTTTTTAGGACACAAAGTCTCTCCGAAAGGGGCAGTCCCACTTCTTTCAACTCAAAGCTTAGTCATGGAGTTCCACAGGGATCTGTGCTAGGCCCTACTCTTTTTAGTTTATATATGCTTCCGTTAGGCAACATTATTAGAAAGCACTGTATACATTTTCATTGTTATGCAGATGACACACAATTATACCTGTCAATGAAGCCAGATGATAGTAATCAATTAGCCAAGTTAGAAGCCTGTCTTAAGAAAATCAAAGCTTGGATGACTTGTAATTTCCTGCTATTAAATTCAGATAAGACTGAAGTCATTCTTGTTGGTCCAAAAAACCTTAGAAATTCCTTTCCAAATCAAACTTTCAGTTTGGATGCGGTTACTCTTTCTCTTAATAGCTCTGTGAGGAACCTTGGAGTTATTTTTGATCAGGATTTGTCCTTCAATTCACATATTAAATTTGTTTCTAAGACTGCCTTCTATCATTTGTGTAATATTGCCAAGATTAGGAGCATCTTGTCTCAGAGTGATGCTGAGAAACTGATCCACGCTTTTGTTAGCTCGAGATTAGATTATTGTAATTCTTTATTATCAGGCTGTCCTAAAACATCTTTAAAAAGTCTTCAGCTGATCCAAAATGCTGCAGCAAGAGTTTTAACAGGTACTAGAAAGAGAGATCATATCTCTCCGGTTCTGGCCTCCCTTCATTGGCTTCCCATAGAGTTTAGAATTAAGTTTAAAATCCTTCTTCTTACTTACAAAGCTCTAAACAATCAGGCTCCTTTTTATTTAAAAGATCTGATACTACCGTATTATCCTAACAGAGCACTACGCTCCCAAAATGCAGGATTACTTGTAATACCTAGAATCTCCAAAAGTACAATGGGAGGCAGAGCCTTCAGTTATCAAGCTCCTCTCCTGTGGAATCAGCTGCCAATCTGGATTCGGGAGTCAGACTCGATCTCTGTTTTTAAGAATAGGGCTAAAACCTACCTTTTTGATATAGCCTACAATTAGGGAGGGATCATGTATTTCTGAACCCTCCCTTAGTTATGCTGCTAATAGGTTTAGTCAGCCGGGGGACCTCCAGTAATGCACTGGGCCTCACTCCTTTCCTCACTCTCTATGAAATATTTTTTTTTGCTGGTCATTAATATCTGTTTGTTCTCTCCCATAGATTGAGTCCCCATCGTGCTGTTTGCTCTCTACATGTCTGTTCTTTTCTTCTTCTCTATCCCCTCACCCCCCAGCCAGTCGCAGCAGATGACTGCCCCTCCCTGAGCCTGGTTCTGCTGGAGGTTTCTTCCTGTTAAAAGGGAGTTTTTCCTCTCCACCGTCGCCAAGTGCTTGCTCACAGGGGATCGCCTGATTGCTGGGGTCTTTCTGCAACTGTGGGGGTTCCCCCCTACAGTTGATAGTGCTATGAGATGACTGTTGTTGTGAAATGGCGCTATATAAATAAAATAAGTTGAACTTCCAGACAAAGTTCACGCGATAAAAAGCTTCCCACGGCCACAAACGGTCAAATTGCTGCAAGAATTTTTAGGAATGGTTAATTTTTACAACCGTTTCCTCCCCCAAGCAGCTCAGCTCATGCAGCCCCTATATGACGCACTCAAAAAAAAGAAAGCTTCCAACGCGGTCGAATGGACCCCGGAGCGCGAACGCGCCTTCGCGGAAGTAAAGAGCGCTCTAGCTAACGCCACATTGTTAGTTCACCCCGATCCCTCGGCCCGCATCGCACTAACCACAGACGCTTCGGACCTAGCTATAGGGGCAGTTGTAGAACAACATGTCAGCGGGATCTGGCAACCTTTAGCATTCGTCAGCAAATCGCTAAACCAAACTGAGCGTAAATACAGCACTTTTGACAGGGAGCTGCTAGCGCTTCATTTATCCATCCGCCACTTCCAGTTCTGGTTAGAAGGGCGGAGTTTTACGGCTTTTGTAGACCATAAACCGCTCACCTTTGCTATGGCTAAAATTTCAGAACCATGGTCAGGCAGGCAACAAAGACAGCTGGCTGCGATTTCAGAGTTCACCACAGACATTCGACATGTGGCAGGCAAACTTAATGTGGTAGCAGACTGCCTCTCTCACGCTGTGACATCACCAGAGCGCGAGGGGACAGATTATACTACCTCAGCTGCAGAACTTTTCACTAACGCGGACACATACGCAGCACCTATCCATGCAGGGATAGATTATGCAGCCATGGCAGAGGAACAAAGCAGTGACGCGGACGTGCGCGCACTCCTGTCTGGACCAACAGGGTTAAGGCTGGAGATAAAGGGTTTACGCGACGGCGTGCCCCCCCGATGCGATATTTCAACCGGCCGACCTCGCCCGTTAGTACCAGCTACATGGCGCCGCCGTATTTTCGACTCAATTCACTCCCTCACGCACCCAGGTGTGCGCGCCTCGGTTAAAATGGTCGCCGAAAAGTTTGTGTGGCCAGGCCTGCGCAAAAACGTAAAAGAATGGGCAAAAACTTGCATTTCTTGTCAGCGCGCCAAAATACACAAACACACAAAAGCCCCTCTGGAGCCTTTTCCAATCCCTGCTAGAAGGTTCGACCACGTTCATGTCGACCTCGTGGGGCCACTACCTTCCTCCCAAGGTTTCACACACCTGTTAACAATGATAGACCGCACCACGCGCTGGCCAGAGGCAGTCCCTCTAGCATCAACCACAGCAGAGGAAGTCGCTTCCGGTTTTTTTTTTTTTTTTTGTTACTTATTTGTACCCGTAGGTAGACTTGGTATTGTTGACAAACTGGGTGGCACGTTTCGGCATCCCATCGGACATCACGTCCAATAGAGGACCTCAATTTGTCTCAGAGCTTTGGTCAGCCATGTCCAGCAGCTTAGGGGCAACAATTCACCGCACCACCGCTTATCACCCTCAGGCTAATGGGTTATGCGAGCGTTTTCACAGGTCTTTAAAAGCTGCCCTCAGAGCCTCACTAACGGATACAAATTGGGTAAATAAACTTCCCTGGGTTTTATTGGGGTTGCGTGCTGCGCCTAAAGAGGATCTAGACGCCTCTCCGGCAGAATTAGTTTTTGCACAACCTCTCAGGCTCCCAGGTGAATTTTTACCAGAGAACCCAGAGCCAGGGCATCTTCCAGCCCCGAGGTTTTTAGGCAGCAACGGACCGGACTCTCTCCCCGGACTGGCACATCACTCTTTTCCACGGGTTTTTGTCCCCCAAGCTTTAAAAAACGCTGAATTCGTTTTTGTTAGGCATAAAGCTTTAAAACCAACTTTCCGCCCACCATACGATGGGCCATTCAGAGTGCTGGAACATGGTGATAAACACTTTGTGCTTGATTTTGGGGATAGAAAAGAAACAGTCAGCATTGATAGACTTAAACCTGCCTTCTTGTTGAAAGACGAGCCTGCACAGTTGGCGAGAGCACCTCGGCGGGGTAGACCCCCCAAGAGAAAAGACTCAGCCCCCCTGCAGGGAACAATTAACCACTCTCCTTCCCACACTGCAGATTCCTTACAAGAAGGTCCCAGCAGGACGCCTAAACGAACCCACAGCAGTTTTGGGAGAAGATTAAAACCCAGACAGCACAGGGACTGATGCAAACTACTCCACAGTTGTTCACTGATTGTGCTTTAACAGTTTAGGACCAACTTGTGATTTTACTAGGCCACAGGGGGCAGGGAGTGGGCGAACAACCTGAATCTGTTTTTCAATAGATTTGACCAACCGCCCTCCCCCCTGACTGCACAACAACCACTGCTGCCTCTAAAGAAATCAAGTCCTGCTGCCCACTCCCCACTCTACCAACACCCCCCCACTCCCAACACACAGCCCCCCATCCTGACCCTGACCAGGACCCAGGTGAGGACGGAGCTGAGGAAGATCAAGGCGAGGAAGGCGCCGGGACCGGACGGCATCAGCGCAAAGCTCCTCAAGTCCTGTGCAGACCAGCTGTGTGGGATTGTGACGTATATCTTCAACATGAGCCTGAAACTGGGGAGGGTACCACAGCTGTGGAAAACATCTTGTGTGGTACCTGTACCAAAAACTTCCCACCCCAAAGACCTGAACAGCTACAGACCGGTGGCCTTGACGTCCCACTTGATGAAGACCCTGGAGAGACTGCTCCTTGCTCACCTCCGCCCCCTGGTGGAACCAGCGATGGATCCACTCCAGTTCGCCTACCAGCATGGCATTGGGGTGGAGGATGCGGTGATCTTCCTCCTTCACCGTTCTCTGTCCCACCTGGAGAAGCCCGGGAATATGGTGAGGATCATGTTCTTTGACTTCTCCAGTGCTTTCAACACCATCCAACCGATGATCCTGAAGGACAAGCTGCTGCGCGCAGGGGTGGACCAGCACCTGTCATCATGGATCCTGGACTACCTCACGAACCGGCCTCAGTTTGTGAGAACCCGGGACTGTGTGTCCGACACGATCATCAGTAGCACGGGGGCCCCCCAGAGAACGGTGCTGGCTCCCTTCCTGTTCACTCTTTATACTGCGGACTTCTCACACAACACAACACACTGCCATCTACAGAAGTTCTCTGATGACTCTGCGATCGTTGGCCTCATCTCCAATGGAGATGAAGCTGAGTACAGAGGGCTTATCCAGGACTTCGTGGACTGGTGCCATCGGAACTGCCTCCAGATCAACGCGAGGAAAACTAAGGAGCTGGTGGTGGACTGCCGCAGGCATGGGCAGCCCCTCACAGTACCAGTAAATATACAGGGAACAGACATCGAGATGGTGACATCCTATAAGTACCTGGGTATTCATCTGAACAATAAACTAGACTGGTCACACAATACTGATGCACTCTACAAGAAGGGACAGCGCAGGCTGTTCCTGCTGAGGAGACTCAGGTCTTTTGGTGTACAAGGGGCGCTGCTGAAGTCATTCTATGACACGGTGGTGGCATCAGCCATCACTTTTGGAGTGGTCTGCTGGGGCAGTGGCATTACTGCAGCCGATAGGAAGAGACTGAACAAACTGATTAAGAAAGCTAGCTCTGTCCTGGGGCAGCGCCTTGATCCGATGGAGGAGATAGGAGAGAGAAGGACGGTGGCTAAACTGTCATCTCTGCTGGAGTCCGAGTTCCACCCTATGCAGGACATACTGAATGCACTGAGGAGCTCATTTAGCAGCAGACTACATCATCCCAGGTGCACAACCGAGAGGTTTCGTAGGTCCTTCCTACCAACGGCTGTCAGACTGTACAACCTAAGCAGGGCTGCTCGCAGAGATAGCAAAAAAGACGTAACAAACTAATAGTTTTTTGAATGCAGAAGATGCAATAGACTTACACAGTGGTCCTCTCCGGCATACAACTAGGAGCATGCCGGTCGCTATGGAGGGTGAGAGTGTGTATGGGCACATAATCATACCATGCAGGATAGCTGGGTAGACGGTTATGCTGTTTCATTCCATCTAGCGGCAATGCTCTGCACTGTGTGTGTTTATATATTTGCATATTTGTTCCGTCTAGCTGCAATGCTCCGTACTGTGGGTGTTTATATAGTTATATATCTACATGTTATTCCATCTAGCTACATTGCTCCGCACTGTGTGTGTTTATATACTTGCATATTTATTCCACCTAGCTGCAATGCTCCGTACTGTGGGTGTTTATATATTTACATATTTATTCCATCTAGCTACAATGCTCTGCACTGTGTGTTCATATATTCATATATTATTCCATCCAGCTACAATGCTCTGCACTGTGTGTCTGTGTGTGTGTGTATATATATATATTTTATAGTAATACGTACATATGTTTATTAGCTGCTCTTGCTTGCTTGTTTTTTTTTCTTGCCTTCTGATTGTTGCTCTGAGTGTTGCTATCCCTGTGCTGTTGCAATCCTGGAATTTCCCCGTTGTGGGACTAATAAAGGCTTATCTTATCTTATCTTATCTTACTATGCTGTTATGATTACCACTGAACTCTCTTAGGGGCATGGCTGCTGGAAAGTTTCTTCTGTGGCAAGAGATGTAACACTTAGTATGTCATAGTAATTATCTTAGACTGTGAATTTTTCTATTGTCTTTTCTTAGTCGTTTGGGGGGGGGCTGTGGGCTATATTAATCATATATTCCATAACCTACATATGTTGAAGCATGTGGGAATGTTTGGTGATTACATATGTAAGGCAACTTCACACCTCTGAAAGGACAAAGACTCTCAACCGCCAAGTGAAGAACAAAGACGTTCCCAGACACTGCGGTGGAGACCGGAGGAGCTACCCTCACCCCCCTAGGGCGAAGAGAGGAAGTACCAAGACAATGGGGGGATTAAGATTATGGGGGATGTCAGCCTTTGATATGCATGTCTTTTGTTATGTGCAAGTATAAAGTCAGAGAGCCGGAGATATTCGGTCTCTTTTTCCTTCTGCTACCTCTGCACTAGATGAGACTTGTTAGGAGAGCTGATAAATAAACTTTGGTTTATATATCAAATCGCCTCATCATTTCAAGCTCTTCTACAGTAATAAATTATGTTTGACAAGTGTGCTTTAAAATGTCAAAATGAACAACATTTAATCAATCATCTAAATCAAACCATACAGATTTAGATTATAATCCTCAGCTGCAGATCAGCTGGTCAGACCAACGGTGTTGCGCAGCACTGATCTCCAACCAGACATGGTTCTTTTGCATTTAAAGTGACTTTTGATGTTGCCACACAACACTACTTTATTTTCCACTTCTCTTATAATAATGTCAATTCCTAATGAGGAAAATATTCTCTTTTTCTGTCTTACCTTCCACCGTGTCACAAATGCTGGGTGTGAGGTTGGGATGTGGTAGTTAAATTACGATGGCTTCCATTAGTTTGATTTATCAATGAATGATTGATCATACAAATAAATTGACCAAATATGCATTGTTTCGTAAATGCCATGTGGACCTTGGTGTATGATTATTATCTACATCCAAATGTGTGTTGATTTCGATGCATTTTGCTGTTTAATCAGCTAATATGTGCCACCTGTCAGGTGGATGCTCATATACTACTCCTGCCATATCAAATGTTTTCTGTTTTGAATGTCTTATGTTGATTTTTCTGTGGATTGTAATAAAGTGGGCACAAAAACACAATCCTAGATGCCTTTTCCATAATTTGAGAGCCATAAGAGGATACATTGCCCAAATTAATTTTGTGCTTGTATTCCTCCAGGTTTCCTGAACCATTGCATGGAGAATCTGTTCTTTGACAAATCGGTGTGGCTAAATTCAGAGGACGACATTGCTATTGAGGTTTCCGTTCAGGAGGAAGCACTTAGCCTTTTCTATAAAGGCATCCTCATGCAAGAAGGTTGGTGCTGCATGTTTAATCAGTATTACATGAGAAGCAGTGTGTGGTATCAATGAATATAGCACTGCAGTGATTTGGTCATAGCCGTGACGCACAGTGGAGGGCCACAGATATTACTGCAGTGCTATATTCATGATATTGGACAACCTCAAGTGAAATGTTGTCTTTATATGCCAGTTTGACAAACAATTTAAACCTTGATGCTCTTGAATGTTTCTAACATGAGCAACAAGCATAATCCACATAATTTGCAATCATAATATATTCCAGAATCTATTGATCTGGTCGCTTTAGTCAAGTGGCTAACTAGCTAGCTGATTGTTTTGCGTGTCATGTTATGGTTAAAAAAGTCATATTTATATGTATACTTGTGGCTGTCGATGTAAATTCATCTTTTAAAGTGACAGTCTACCAAAAATCAAGGTTTTTTTTCTTGCTACCATGTCTATAACATGTTTTTTATGACTTACAAGACATATCAAGAGCTAAGTCATTCTTATGCATCATGTCTGTTTGTTTGCTGTGAAAGTTCCATTATGCTCCTCCCCTTGGAAAAAGGCAAGTTTAGACAGAGAGTTTTTGTGATGTCACTGTAACAGGTGAGCCAATCAGGACCAAGCTCTGACTGTTCAAATTTGCCAGCTTGCAGACTTCTGTGTGCTGGTGGGTGGGATGTGGGTGGTCCTAATTAGACTGAAAAGGGCAAAAATGTTCATAGGTAACTGTAAGACAATGAAAGATTTTTTGTGGATAAAAGGGCATGTGGGTTTGTCTGCAGGTTCCATGTTGGCCACATCTATATTTGCCCACATGGACTTTACCTATTTATATAGTTACCTATTTTCAACTTATTTTCTTGTAAATTTGTGACTTTTTTCTCCTAAATTGATGCATTTTCTTGAAAATTTCAAACTTTCTGTCATGATTGGCCCCTCAAGACAGAGAAAGACAGACCCAGATGCCGACTGCAGTTTTTGGCATTTATTAACAAAACATAAAGTTCCAAGGTACATGAACGCAAAATTCCAAACAGGTAACAGGGTAAACTTACAGATCAGGTAGCAGAAAAACTCACCAGAGCAGGGTTAGGGCTCTGGTGATGAGGAGAAGGTATCATTAAGTGTTGCAAGAATGAAATGAAAATGCAGTCCTTAAAGAGTCTGTGACATAATTCAACCAAGACATCATTAGAAAGAAGAACTACTGTGTTTTTATTCTGTGTAGACAAAAAAAATTCAGTAATTTTTTTTCCATATACTGTGATGTCCTTTTGTCGAAATTGGGTCAAATGGCGCTGCCATATTGTGACGTCATGAGAGGAACCCAATATGTAAACAAGCATGGCTGAGTACACTGAAGCGGTGGAAGTTGTGAGCGATTTCAGCGAAGATTTGAGCGATTTGTCGATAGTTTTTGGGGAAGAAGCAGGACCGAGTGATGAAGAAGAGTGAGTTTATTATGACCCGAGCACTAATGTTATTCGCGCTCGGGCCATTCCTGTCAGGCTTTGACAGCAGCGTTATTATCCCGGCTCTACGAGCTCTTATTGTGACAGCCCTCGGGGAAGCTTCCGCTCAGCTGTCAAGGCCTGAACAGCTGTTCTGCATTTGCGGTCGTTAGCGGCCGGCTTCTTAAACCGGCGCCAGCGGCAGCATCCTTGCAGCAGTGTCGTCTTTGATCGTTTGTGATCGTCTATGGTTCGTTGTACGGAACGTCATTGATCGTCTGTGGTGTGACTGTCTAACCCTGTGGACCCGTAAGTGAGCTTTCTGTTAGCCTTACACCTCCCTGTGTGTGTAGACTATGTGTCATTGCCCCAGCGGCTTGTTCTGTTGTGATTTCACCGTTAATAAAGACACTAACACAACTCTCTGGTGACGGTGTGGCGTCTTATGGTGGCTGGCGAGGGCCACCGCATGAGAGAGTTGGTTCTAACGAAGGATTACAACCCTATTTATATGAAACATATCAGTCAGGAAGCAACGATGACTCGCACATTTCAGAGGATGAAGGGTCCGACGATGAAGGGTTAGAGATGGACATCGGTTGCCTCCAAAACACTGAATGGTAATATACAGATAGATCTAAAAGAACTGGATGTGCAACTTTGATCATGTACCTTTGCTATGTTGTAAATTGAAGTGGCTAGATAGCCGAGAGCCGGTCTCCTTCATTTCAGTGGTTATTCTCTTTTACCCCTAATTTGGTTTAAAAAAAAAATTCACCAAAAGGCCTGCAATTCTTTTTTTTTATTCAGTAGTAGAAAAAAATGAACACCAAATCACAAATATGCTAATAATGCAAGTAAATACCCCCTAATTTGGTTATTTGTGATCAATGATCACAAGCGACGATCACTAGTGATCGTCACTTCTGGCTTTTTTGTCAGCAGTTCTGAGACTTCCCAAATGAAATAATTAATTGCAATATTACACACTCTTAAGCAGGGACAAAAGCCCAAAATATTTCACCCAGAAAACAAACTCATATATATATATACACACGTACATATACAGTGTATGTATATATATATATATATATATATATATATATATATATATATATCATCATCATCATCATTATCATCATAGCAGTCTCTCGTGGGTGACAATGACTGTTTCATTTAGGTTTGATTAGATTCCTCCACACAGCTCTGTCCTTAGCCATCCTGTCTCTATCCAACTTCTTCAAGTTTCTTTTTACAGTGTCTTTAAATCTGAGCCTTGGTCTACCCTGATTGCGTTTGCCCTCGCATAACTGTGAGTAGAGTAACTGCCGAGGGAGACGCTGGTGGTCCATCCTCGCAACATGTCCAAGCCATCTCAGGTTCATCTGTATTAGCATGTCCTCCATTGATGGTAGACCAGCTGCCTATACAGGCAGCTGCCATACAGCTACCTGTATGGAGTGCCTCGATCAGGCTGACAAACTTCTCTCTACAGCCATATTTCTTGAGTACCTGCCAAAGTCCTTGTCGCAAAACAGTATTGAAGGCTTTACTGAAGTCTATGAAGACTACATAAAGCGCCATGTTCTGTTCGATACACTTTTCTTGAACCTGTTTCAAGCAGAAAATCATGTCCATTGTGTTTCTTCCACTTCTAAAGCCGCACTGGGTTTCCGGTAGTACATTCTGCGAGATGTGTTCATTGAGTCTGTTCAGTAGTACATGTGAGAGAATCTTACCAACAGTGGCTAGCAGGGATATACCTCGGTAATTTCCACAGTCTTTCCTGTCACCTTTCTTGAACAAAGGCACAATACCTGCATGCTTACAGTCTTGAGGTACTTTCTGGGCATCCCATATCTCTTGGATGAGCTTGTGCAGGCAGTTGGTCAGCTGAACACCACCAAATTTCCACACTTCTGCTGGAATTCCATCCCTTCCTGGAGCTTTACCATCCTGTGTTGTCCTGATAGCTGCCATTAGTTCATCAAAATTTGGTGGTTCATCCAGACTTGATACAGCTGGTCGCTGCACTAGAGCTTCTTTAGCCTCTTCAGTGAGATCTCCAGGGTTGTTTAGTAGTTGGTCAAAGTGGTCTGCAAATCTGTCCAGGATCTTGTCTTTCTCCTGCAAAACCGTTTCACCATCCATAGCCTTTAGTTGGATCAATCCTCTTGGTTTAGGGCCGTAGATTTCTCTCAAATCTGCGGAGAATGTTTTCATGTTCTTCCTGGCTGCTGCAGTTTGAAGTTCCTCCACTTTTTCATCCCACCAGTTGGACTCCATTTCTCTAATGTACTTCTGTAGCTCACTCTGAGCCTTTGAGTATTTCTTCTTCTTCGACCTTGTGTTACACTGCAGGTTTTCCTGCCTAGCTGTATTCCTCACTTCTAGTAGTTTCTTCAGGTGTTCATCATGCTCATCAAACCAATCTTGATGTTTCCTCTCAGGGTTGCCTAATACATCACCTGCAGTCTGATACACTGTATCCTTCAGTGTTGCCCATTTCTCTTCTATGTCATTCTCTGAGTTGATGCTGTCCCAGTCTTTCAAGTTTTCATCCAATTCCTGTGTAAGTTCTTCCTGCTTCTTTTGGCCTTTCAGTGCACTAGTGTTTAGCTTCCGTGGTGGCTTCGCACCCGTCCTGCAGTGCTGTTTTCGTCTCCAAATCCTTAATCTAGATCTCAGCATAACATGATCAGTACCACAGTCCGCGCCTCTCATTGCTCCGGTGTCCAATACATCCCTTATGTCTCTCTGCCTGACTATGATGTAGTCTAATAGTAGTCAGAGATTTCTAACTCCTTGGTTCAACACAGAAACTTGTAGCTTAAAACAGAAGACTCATCAATTAGAAAGAAAATGGCGCTCCACTAATTTAGCTTGGAGAAATCATATTTTAATTTATAAAAAATCTCTGAGAAAAGCTAGAACAAGTTATTACTCTGCATTAATAGAAGAGAACAAGAATAATCCCAGGTTTCTTTTCAGCAATATAGCCAGGCTGACAGAGTGAGGACTCTGTCAATCCTAGCATTCCCTTAGAGCTTACTAGTCAGGACTTTATGAACTTTTTCAATAATAAAAGTTCATCTATCAGAGATAAAATCGGTCAGATTCTTCTCACCGTTAACTTAAATACACTAACTACTACAACTCCTTCAATTAACATCTGTTTGGATCAGTTTGCACCAATTGACCTTTTAGAGTTAGACAAAATAGTTTCCTCATCCAAGCCTTCAACTTGTCTTTTAGACCCTATTCGTACCAGGTTATTTAAAGAAGTCTTCCCATTTATTGGTAGCTTTATTCTTCAAATAATCAATTCTTCATTAACTTTAGGCCATGTACCGCAGGCTTTTAAAATGACTGTAATTAAACCCTTACTCAAAAAGCCAACACTGGATCCAGGAGTTTTAGCTAACTATAGACCAATCTCTAATCTCCCTTTCATTTCAAAAATCTTAGAAAGAGTTGTTGCTATGCAATTATTTGACCACTTGCAGGGAAATGGTTTATTTGAAGAGTTTCAATCTGGGTTTAGAATCCATCATAGTACTGAAACAGCCTTAGTGAAGGTCACTAATGACCTCCTGATCGGATCTGATAATGGACTTGTTTCTGTACTTATCTTTTTAGACCTTAGTGCAGCTTTTGATACTATTGATCATAATATTCTACTTGATAGATTAGAGCACTATGTTGGACTTAATGGAACTTCGTTGCGGTGGTTTAGATCTTATTTATCTGATAAGTTCCATTTTGTTCATGTCAATAATGAGTTTTCTTTCAACTCAAATGACTGAGTTTTTCCTCTCCACCGTCGCCAAGTGCTTGCTCACAGGGGATCGCCTGATTGCTGGGGTCTTTCTGCAACTGTGGGGGTTCCCCCTACAGTTGATAGTGCTATGAGATGACTGTTGTTGTGAAATTGCGCTATATAAATGAAGTTGAATAGAATTGAATTGAATTGAGTTCCACAGGGATCTGTGCTAGGCCCTACTCTTTTTAGTTTATATATGCTTCCGTTAGGCAACATTATTAGGAAGCACTGTATACATTTTCATTGTTATGCAGATGACACACAATTATACCTGTCAATGAAGCCAGATGATAGTAATCAATTAGCCAAGTTAGAAGCCTGTCTTAAGGAAATCAAAGCTTGGATGACTTGTAATTTCCTGCTATTAAAATCCGATAAGACTGAAGTCATTCTTGTTGGTCCAAAAAAACCTTAGAAATACCTTTCCAAATCAAACTTTTAGTTTGGATGCAGTTACTCTTTCTCTTAATAGCTCTGTGAGGAACCTTGGAGTTATTTTTGATCAAGATCTGTTTTTCAATTCACATATTAAATTCGTTTCTAAGACTGCCTTCTATCATTTGTGTAACATTGCCAAGATTAGGAGCATCTTGTCTCAGAGTGATGCTGAGAAACTGATCCACGCTTCTGTTAGCTCTCGATTAGATTATTGTAACTTTATTATCAGGTTGTCCTAAAACATCTCTAAAAAGTCTTCAGTTGATCCAAAATGCTGCTGCAAGAGTTTTAACAGGTACTAGAAAGAGAGATCATATCTCTCCGGTTCTGGCTTCCCTTCATTGGCTTCCCATAGTTTAGAATTAAGTTTAAAATCCTTCTTCTCACTTTTAAAGCTCTAAACAATCAGGCCCCTTTTTATTTAAAAGATCTGATATTACCCTATTATCCTAACAGAGCACTACGCTCCCAAAATGCTGGATTACTTGTAATACCTAGAATCTCCAAAAGTACAATGGGGGGCAGAGCCTTCAGTTATCAAGCTCCTCTCTTGTGGAACCAACTGCCAATCTGGATTCGGGAGTCAGACTCAATCTCTGTTTTTAAGAATAGGGTTAAAACCTACCTTTTTGATATAGCCTACAATTAGGGAGGGATCATGTGTTTCTGAACCCTCCCTTAGTTATGCTGCTACTAGGTTTAGACAGCTGGGGGATCTCCAATAATTGCACTGGGCTTCACTCCTTTCTTCACTCTCAATGATTTTTTTTTTTTTTTTGCTGGTCATTAACATCTGTTTGTTCTGTCCCATAGATTGAGTCCCCATTGTGCTGTTTGCTCTCTACATGTCTGTTCTTTTCATCTTCTCTATCCCCTCACCCCCCAGCCAGTCACAGCAGATGACTGCCCCTCCCTGAGCCTGGTTCTGCTGGAAGTTTCTTCCTGTTAAAAGGGAGTTTTTCCTCTCCACCATCGCCAAGCGCTTGCTCATAGGGGATCGCCTGATTGCTGGGGTCTTTCTGCAATTGTGGGGGTTTCCCCTACAATTGAAAGTGCTATGAGATGACTGTTGTTGTGAAATGGCGCAATATAAATAAAGTTGAATTGAATTGAATTAATAAGTGCCAGTGCTTGGATCCTGGGTGCATCCATGTCTTGTGCTTAAATAGAGTGTTGGTTATCACAAGGTTGTACTCTGAACATAGTGCAAGTAGAAGTTCTCCATTAGCATTGCACTTGCCTTCTCCATGACTGCCTAGCACTGCTTTCCATTTCTCGGTGTCCGAACCAACTCTGGCATTAAAATCTCCAACGAGTATCAGCCTGTCATCAGTCGGTACACACCTGATAGTCTCACGTAAATCACTGTAGAACTCTTCCTTCACCTCCTCTGTGTTGGTCATCGTTGGGGCATATACACTGATGAGTGTGGCATTCATCTTCCGCTGTAGTGGGAGTCTCATAGTCATTATCCTGTCGTTGATTGGCACCGGTTCCTCATCAAGCATTGCTGCTATCTCCTTTCTAACTGCAAAGCCCACTCCTGCTTTTCTCCTTTCTTGAGTTGATCTCCCACTCCAAAAGAAGATGTACCCATGGTCTTCCAAGCTGTACACTATATACACTACCGTTCAAAAGTTTGGGGTCACTTAGAAATGTATGTAATGTTATGGAAATGTAACCTGCAACGTTTTAAAGTTAATATACATGATCAAGACATCAGTTTAGTTACAGAATTCAAATACCTTGGCATTGTACTAGATCCTCAATTCAAATTTAATCTTCATATAAAGAAAATTTCAAAAACAGTAAAAAAAAATCTGAACTGCTTTAAATTAATTAGATATTACATACCATACGAAGCAGCTGTACTGTATATGCATTCTATGTTTTTTTCTCATATATCATACTGTTTGACAGTCTGGGCTCAAGCAGCCCCTTCCACAATAAAACATATAGTGTGGGGAGACTTGAATAACGAAACCGAATTGCCTTTAATTTCAGTTTATTTCAAGTAACCATTCCACTGTCTGCTCTCATTCCTGAGCAGCGAACAAAGAGGATGAACACACCAAAGTTCTCTCATTTAAACATTCTCACATCAAACCATTTCCCTCGCGGGGGAAATCACACATCTATATCAAAATCTCTTTATTCACATTCATTAGCCTTTTATTTACATAACTCCCCCTTCTCTCCTCTCGAGCCTCAGTGGTCAGGAAGTCTTCTGTCCCCTGTCCTCCGCAGGGGGTCCAGGCTCTGTGGCTCCGCACCGCAGGGGGCTGGCTCTCCTTCATCGTGAGGTTAAATCACATATGCAGTGTCCAACATATACATGTCTCACAACACAGCTATATAACCCCCCCCAAACGATGAAGAACAGACTAATTCCTAAAATTTAATAGCACCTTACTCACTACTGAATAATCAACACCAACATTCAGTCTGTGCGCCGCTTGGGCTTCAGCCGTCTGCCGAATCTGCTGTGAGTTGACCCCGCCTTGCCTGCGGTGCTTTTCTGCTTCGGCTCTGTTGACTGAGGAAGAGAGTGATTAATTGCCCTTTGCGGGGGCCTGCCTCGTCGAGGCGCCACTGCGACCGGTACAGACACGTCCTTCATGACAAAAGCAGGTTTTAGTCTGTCAATACTGACTGTCTCTTTTCATCAGGGCGCTCGGCCTGTGTCCACCTTGGTCTAGCAAAGACAGGATCCTCCTCGCCCTCACTTCAGCCGAGGGGGTGAAAAACTTGATGAGGGTGGATTTCAGCTTGCCGTACCTGTCGGTCGCGGGTGGCTGCTCCACCAAGCTCTGCACGCACCGAGCTGTGCTGTTGTCCAGTTTAGCGATGACATGGTGGAACTTAGTGTCATCCACCGTTACTCCTGTGAGCGCGAACTGCGACTCTGCTTGCAGAAACCACGACCGTGGGTTATCCTGCCAGAAATCAGGCAGCTTAACGGCCACTGCGCTCGCCAGCTCTGAGCGCTGTGAGTCCGGGACCCTGAGAATTTCTTCGTTCATTCTCAACGTCGTCAGTCACCAATGTGGGGAGACTTGAATAACGAAACCGAATTGCCTTTAATTTCAGTTTATTTCAAGTAACCATTCCACTGTCTGCTCTCATTCCTGAGCAGCGAACAAAGAGGATGAACACACCAAAGTTCTCTCATTTAAACATTCTCACATCAAACCATTTCCCTCGTGGGGGAAATCACACATCTATATCAAAATCTCTTTATTCACATTCATTAGCCTTTTATTTACATAACTCCCCCTTCTCTCCTCTCGAGCCTCAGTGGTCAGGAAGTCTTCTGTCCCCTGTCCTCCGCAGGGGGTCCAGGCTCTGTGGCTCCGCACCGCAGGGGGCTGGCTCTCCTTCATCGTGAGGTTAAATCACATATGCAGTGTCCAACATATACATGTCTCACAACACAGCCATATATAGGTTCATTATATAATCAAACTCTAAAAATCTTGGACAAAAAGCCCATTAGGTGGCATCACTGTTATATTTTAAAAAAATACAATCTATTGCATTTTGAGAGTTTCATTGACCTCTGTTTTCTGAAATTAATTTTCAAATGTTTCCATAAATCAGCGCCTGAGCCACTTGCTGGTTTCATCCAAAGACAGGACAGCAGCAGAGCCACCAGGAGTTCTGTTAACAATAACTGTAAAATATTCCATCGCAGAACCACATTTGTACAAACAGCTTTCTCTATAAAGGAAAGCTGCACGGTGGTGCAGTGGTTAGCACTGTTGCCTTACAGCTAGAAGGTTCCTGGTTCAAATCCCCAGGCTGGCAGGGGTTGGAACCTTTCTGTATGGAGTTTGCATGTTCTCCCTGTGCTGCATGGGTTTACTCCGGGGGCTCCGGTTTCCTCCCACAATCCAAAGACATGCATGTTAGGTTAACTGGTTCTAAATTGTCCTTAGATATCGGTTTCTTTTGGCCCTTAGAATAGAGGGTTAGTACTAGTGAAAGCGCTTTGAGTGGTCTTTGTGACTAGAAAAGCGCTATATAAGTGCAGGTTAGTTAGTAGTTAGTTAATAAAGGGCAGTCACATCTGGAACACAATGCCAAATGAAATTAAAATAATAACGGACTTTAAAACATTCACTACAAAGGTTAAAAACTGGCTGAAAAATAAACAAGAATGTACCCATGTATGAAATGATTGTCTGCAGGGTGAGAGTGAATGAAGGGAAGGAATGAATGTGTTTGTTTATAGTGAGTGACGAAGGGAGGGAGGCCTGAAATAGGCAAATGTGAGTCAGGTTTTTATATTGTGTATTTATAATATTTATAATCTTTATAATCTTTATAATATTTATAATAGTGTATTTATAATGTATTTATAATCTTTTTTGCATTGATGTATGTGGTTATTGTTTATTCTGTTTTCATTTTTTTCTTTTCCTTATCCTTTTTTCTTCTTACTTGTTTCTCCTTTCTAAAGCCCATCCAGGGACAAGAGTTGCAAATTAGCTAATAGCTATACACTCTTTGTGCAACACATCAGATTGATTGTCATTTGATTAATTGTCTATGTTTATTGCACTGTCCCTGTCAAATAAACAAATAATCTAATCTAATCTAGTCCGCTTAATTTGACACCATTGTCATATCTTCCGCTATCTTTCCTCCATAACTGCGGTGGGAGTGGAAAATTTCTGACACCACTCGTCAGGCTGTGGTTCGTTCATCACCACAGCTGTGAAAACGGACCACTTCTGTCACCATTTGTCAGGAAACAGACCACTTCTGATACCAATTAGCAGGGAACGAACCACTTCTGACACCAAATGTCAAATTGCCGAGCGGTCAAGGTGCACCAGAGAAGAGCGGAGGCTTCCAAAAGTTTGTAATCAGCAATTTTACATTTTATTCCAAAAATACTTGACAGGTAACAACTCCAATGAACATCCAACACCCACCACAAACCAAATGAAAACACCTGTTAATATACTCAGTGAGATAATCAACCTAATTGGCAAATACTATAACCCCAGGTAAGACAATAAACATTTTCATATTTCCACATATACCCAATAACATCTAAAAGAGACATAAATACATAAATAATTTCCCGCCTATTTACAGAATAAATAACACACCATAAATACACCATAAATAATACAATAAATAATTTAAACCCCTATTTACATATTAAATACCCCCTTTACTCAACCATCCTATACTTCCTCCCGCTGGTATCCTTCAAAAGGCCCTCAAACCCCTGAGGAATCTTTTGCCCGGACACCACCAGGAAGCATGCTGGCAAAGGTACATAGTTTTAAGACTGATCAATTGCCTCACCCAATTAACATAATTAACATTAACAATTATCTCACAAAAGGGATTCAATTCATTCAAACAGATTCTGAAATTATATGTGCATTTTTACAACACAATACATGTTGACATTTGCAAATATAAATCCTTCTACACATATAATATAATATTCAATTACACAAACCATAACAGTGGCGACACTCCGTCGTCACAACAAGATACTGTTTTTAGTACTATTGAACCTCTGGAAGAACTTTGACCACATTCCGAGGGAATCTGGAGACATGGAGTCTGAATGAGCCATGTTATCCACCTCCATTGTTGAAGCAGCTGCCCAGAGCTGTGGCTGCAAGGTCATTGGTGCATCGCATGGTGGCAACCACCAAGCCAAGTGGTGGACACCAGTTATGAAGGCAGCCATTAAACTGAAGAAGGAGTCCTATCGAGGTTGGTTGGCTTGTGGTACTCCTGAAGCAGCTGAGGTGTACCGACAGGCCAAGTGGAGTGCAGCTTGGGTGGTTGCTGAAGCAAAAACTCGGGTGTGAGAGGAGTTTGTTGAGGCCATGGAACAAGACTTTCAGTCGGCCTCGAAGAGATTCTGGCAAACTGTCCAGCAGCTCTGGAGGGGGAAGCAGCTCCCTGTCCACACTGTGTATGATGCAGATGGGGTGCTGCTGACTTCAAATGGGGACATCGTTGGGAGGTGGAAGAAATACTTAGGGGACCTTCTCAATCCCACTGACATGCCTTCCACAGAGGAAGCAGGGCTTGAAGACGAGTGAGATGGACCTTCCATCACAGGGGCTGAGGTTGCTGAAGTGGTTATAAAACTCTTTGGTGGCCAGGCCCCAGGGGTGGACGAGATTCGCCCTGAGTACCTCAAGGCCCTGGATGTTGTAGGGCTGTCATGGTTGACGCGCCTCTGCAGCACTGCGTGGAAGTTGGGGACAGTGCCTTTGGCATGGCAAACTGGGGTGGTGGTTCTTCTTTTTAAGATGGGGGACTGGAGGGTGTGCTCCAACTGTAGGGTGATCATACTTTTCAGCCTCCCTGGGAAGGTCTATGCCAGGGTACTGGAGAGGAGAACCCGACTGCTGGTCGAACCTCAGATTCAGGAGGAGCAACGTGGTTTTCATCCTGGCTGTGGCACATCGGACCAACTCTTTACCCTCTTGAGAATCCTCGAGGGTTCATGGTTGTTTGCCCAGCCAGTCCACATGTGTTTTGTGGACTTGGAGAAAGCATTCAACTGCGCTCCTCGTGGTCTCTTGTGGGGGGTGCTGTGGGAGTACGGGGTATCGGGCTTGTTGTTATAAACTATCCAGTCCCTATATGACCATTGCAAGAGTTGGTATTGCCAACACTCAGTCAAACTTGTTTCCAGTGAGAGTTGGACTCCGCCGGGCTGCCCTTTGTCACTGATCCTATTCATAATTTTTATGGACAGGATATCTAGGCGCAGCCAAGAAACGGAAGGTGTTATGTTTGGTGACCACAGGATCTCATCTCTGTTGGTTGCGGATGATGTTGTCCTGCTGGCTTCATTGAACAATGACCTACAGGTCTTCCTGGGACAGTTTGCTACTGAGTGTGAAGCGGCTGGGATGAGAATCGGCACCTCCAAGTCTGAGTTCATGGTCCTCAGCCGGAAAAGGGCAGCTTACCCTCTCCAGGTTGGGGACAAGCTCCTGTCCCAAGTGGAGGACTTTAAGTATCTCGGGGTCTCATTCACAAGTGATGGGAGAATGAAAATAAATGTATAATATACACTACTGTTCAAAAGTTTGGGGTCACTTAGAAATTTCCTTATTTTTGAAAGAAAAGCACTGTTTTTTTCAATGAAGATAACTTTAAACTAATCAGAAATACACTCCATACATTGCTAGTGTGGTAAATGACTATTATAGCTGCAAATGTCTGGTTTTTGGTGCAATATCTACATAGGTGTATGGAGGCCCATTTCCACCAACTATCACTCCAGTGTTCTAATGGTACAATGTGTTTGCTCATTGCGTCAGAAGGCTAATGGATGATTAGAAAACCCTTGTGCAATCATGTTAGGTCTGCAATGCTGTAATTGCTGCAAATGGAGGATTCTTTGATGAAAGCAAAGTTTGAAGGAAAAAATTATTATTTCAAATACAAATCATTATTTCTAACCTTGTCAATGTCTTGACTATATTTTCTATTCATTTTACAACTCATGGTGGTAAATAAGTGTGACTTTTCATGGAAAACACAAAATAATTGTCTGGGTGACCCCAAACTTTTGAACGGTAGTGTACATACATACACATATGTGGGTTTACAGGTTAAAGAAATAGTGACACTAATGTCAAAACTACAGATAAAATATCCATAATGTGTTTCTTGTTTTGAGTTTGTAACTAAACACCCCAATTGTTTTGCAGATCTGATGTGTACACACACCTCGATCACACCCTAAAACATAAACAAAGGGACTTACTCTTTTCTGGGCGAGTTTTGACAATGTTGCTTCTCTGCACTGTTTTGATATGTTGATATCGTCTTGAGCTGTGGGTTTTCGTTTAAAAACCGTAGGTATGGCAGTCGGTTTTAGAACTCGTTTGTAACGAACTTTTATGCCTAAAGATTCCTGTATAGCAGGTGCCTTCTCAAAATTGCCTGCAGTGAAATAATCGCTACAGAGTACAGAAGATGGTGTTGGATGTGTTGCCATTTGTCCCTTGTTCTCTGTACTTGCTTCGCCCATTTTTTAAGATCTGGATCTTTTGGGAATGCGAACAGGCTTATATGTTTACTGGGGCAATTAGAACACCCAACCGCCATGCAACGTTTCGGCATTTCTTTGCTGATACAGAAGCTAACCAGCTTGTTTACATTGATAGCACACGGATCAGCCGAGATTAAACTACTCTCATGACGTCATATCCGGAAACGAGGCGAGTCTCCGGATATCACGTTACTGCAACATGGCGCTAAATTTAAATTCACTTAGAACGCTAAATGAGTGGAAAAATATTTCTAAGTCAACAGAACCAACTATGTTGACAATTGAAGATAAATTCATACTTTATATTGAGCCATACTTCCCAAATCGTGTCACAGACACTTTAAATAGGTTCAGAACAAATAAAACAAGTGATGACAGGTGTGGGGTCACATGAGCGGGCAAAAAGTTAACAATGATTAATGACTGGGATCAGCTGTGAAGTAATGAGAGAGTGCACCTGGCTTACAGCTGACAGGGCTATGCCCACATGGAGCACCAACTAGGAAAAGCCCTGACAGCTGTCAACTGCAATAATAAGGAATGGAAGAATAAAATATAAACAAGTGCAAATTGAGAAATAGATACCATTGTGGCGGTTTGGGAAAACCCCCACAAACAGACTAAGGACAGACAACTCGCTACTCCTGGTTTTTTCCGCTACACTACTGTGATAATGTCACCTTTCATGTATTGTGTTCATGCGTCCTGTCCTTACTGTGACCCAGAGACTCAGATCAATATGTAGATGTGCCTGTTAACCCCTTTGTTCTGCACCTAGAGCACAGTCTAACAAATCTGCCTATTGTGATGTATGCCTCTCAAATGCAAATGCCATACTCCCTGCTGTGAATGCCTTTCATGCATTGTTTGTAACTGGTATTTACTTTTCCACAAGTATCACCTTAGCTTTACTTACTTTTACTTGACTCAGTTTCTCGCTCTTTCCACAGTACCCTACACGCTTTAACCGATACGATTTTCGTGCCAGTTTAGGGGCAGGGGACAAGCGAGAAAAAGCGAGGTGTGATTTTTCGTCAATCGACTGCTAGCTGCTGATTGGTCAGCGCGTAACGTCACAGAGAGAGCGTCCGTTTTCAGTTTTCTGTTGAAGCTGCACGACCGCCATTTGTAATCGGTCACGGAGTGAATATGATATTAATAGAGACAGCGTTGTAGGTTAGGTTTTGCGGAAATCTACACCGTGGTCCAACGAAGAGGTGCGGGGTTTTCTCTGCTTGCTGGCAGATCCAAAGTCAGAAGAGTGATCAGGATCGTACAGATGACTGCGCAGAATAGAACCGTACTACTGACAAGCTGAATACGAAGTTGAGAGAACCATCCATGGTGAGTGATTTGTAATATTGTGCATCTGTTTGCTTATTTATCCTGTTGGTGGTAAGCTCACTTTTGAGCCAGCCTCGTTCTGTGCTGGCTAACTCGTTGTAGCTAACGAATTTTGGCTAGTAGCTAGATAATACCAACTGTTGATTCGCGCTTGTTTTCTCCTAAATATTCGCTTGTGAGAGCAAAAGATGACATATATCAATCCTGGTTATAGTCCTGGTTTTTGTTTTGTATTGCACTTGGTACTGCGCATTAAATTGTGTGCAATTTAATGCCGTTTTTTGCTGGCTAACTCGTTTTAGCTAACGAGTTTTGGCTAGTAGCAAGATAATATCCACTGTTGATTCACGCTTGTTTTCTCCTAAACATTTGCTTGTAAGAGCAATACGCTGAAATATATCAATCCTGGTTATAGTCCTGGTTTTTGTTTTGCATTAAATTGTGTGCAATTTAATGCTAGAATGTGTTTCCACATGCCAGGGTTAGCTTCCCTGTTTATATTGGATACTGGTGAGATATACTGTATATCTCAATAATATAAAAGGGCTTTTTCAAACCAGTGATTTATAAAGTCATTCATATAATTTTCTAAAGCGTCAGAAAGAGAAATCCATATATTATATCATTCATTACACAGACCATGATATATTTCAAGCATTTATTTATTTTAATTTGGGTGATTATGGCTTATAGCCCCTGAAAACCCCAAATTCCATTTGGCAAAAAATTAGAATATTACATAAACTTTAAAAAATGGTTTTTAAATAGAAATGTGGGCCGATGAGGTGTTGGTTAATATGGGCTGTAGCCATAATCATCAATATTAAAATAAACACTTTCAATATATCACTGTCCCTGTAATGAATCTATATATGGGTTTCACTTTCTGAAATGAGTGACAAAAATATTGAACTTTTTCATGATATTCTAATTTTTGAGATGTGCCTGTATAAGTGTTGAACTTGCTTGAAAAAACTAAACACCATCCATTTCTGTCGTTCGTCTAGGCAGGAGGGAATCAGCCGCTCAACAACGGACGTCGCCACTGTGGAAAGTACTGAAATCCTTTGCTTTTATAGGTAAGTGTCAAAACCAAATTAGCACAATTTCCACCTAATGTAAAAGGGACTGAACTGAGATTTATTTGATTGTGTGAATATTAATTACAGAATAACTGAAAAAGACTGGCGCATCAACTGTAAAATAAACCACTTGTTAATGTATTTATTTGTCAGATCACTTGTGTGATCCTTTGAGTTATGTTCATAGTTATGTTCATAACTATCTTTTGGGGAATGGCAGTTGTTCAGTCATCAATATAGTTTAGTTTATATGTGTAGTTTATACTCTATCATCAATAAAGTCATGCAGTAACAGGACACATTACAAATATTGTAGTGCTTCCTTTTATATTTTAGCAATGCAAGTACAAAACACCACCCACACTTGAAGCCAGTGCAAGAAGAGACACTTTTACATTCCAGACAAACTTTTATTGATAAAAACTCCATATTTTGACTGAGCGACTCCATAATCTGTGATGCACACCTTCAGTTAAAGTACTAGATTCCATTCCACTGAATGTATTGATTCATTCTGATTGCTGAGGCCACAGTAAAAGCAGATGACTTTAAATGCAACCCAGCCCTTGTAAAATCGACTTTACATCAGTGCAGCTATATGAAAATTGTGGTTAAATACAACAACAAAGTACTTTATTGTCACATTGGAATCGGAATCGCTGCTGTTTGGTTTTTCTTTTGAATTCTTGGATGGAATATGGGTGGGCAATATAAGCTGCATCTTCAGCCATCACCCATTTCAGATAACCTATGTTGAACTGTGTAATCAGAGGAGTTATTGTTTAATTCGACCTTATTAAATTTTTTCCCCCTTTGTTATATTATTGTATTTTCTTTAAATCTATCCGAAATAAAGATTCATTCATTCACATTCCACCACTGGCTTTTAGTAACAAGTGTATTTCCCAAATATGTTTTAAACTTCATTTATTTAACCTCCACACATTTCTGTCTTTTGTCTAGGCAAGAGGTAAACGATCGATCCACCCCAAACTGGACCTTGCGTCACTATTTACAGAGATGCAGGCCGCAGATCTGCTGATCTGAGACCAGTGTGAGCTGCACATCCCAGCTGCTGAGTGACCCAGTCTGACAGTTTGAGTTTTGCACATTCTGAATAATCTGGAATTTGCTGCTGATTGTAATAAACAATTTAGTGACTTATGTGTTTGCATCATGATTTCTATTTTTGTCTTTTAATACACTGGTGGGAAAAGAGTCAATAGTACAAACCATTAATGGGTGACCTTGAAAATAATGACTCATTTTTAAGACATTTATGTCACATGGTGGTAACCTTCACATATAAAAAGACATCTGCAAAAACTTCAGAGGTTTGTCAGTGCAATACTACATGAATGCATGTATAGTACATTGTTGATGCAGATAATATATATTTCTACAGTATATGTATCGAGTAAATCAAGCATTTTCCATGTAACCTTGTGACTGCATTATTTTAATTGCTTTTAATGCTAGATCAAGTTTGTTTTGGCCTAAAATGCATCATAACTGTCAAATACATCTTATTATACCGAACTCAGTAATGTTTACTTTTGAATATACATTTTGTGGCTAATATAGTTATTAACCTGGCGATCGAGTTGTGTCAGCTGATCATTTTTTGCTATGACACCACCTCAGACTCAGTGCAGCTGAAGCAGGTACGTCCATGATGTCTCAACAGTCCAGGATTTTCACGCAGATTAGAGTAATTTTTTTCCCACAATATTTTTATTGAACCTTTTTTTTTTTTTTACAAACAGCACACACAGTCAGACACTAACACAAAAGTAATTTAAAAACTAAACAATGACAAAAAAAGGTTAAAAAACAGAAACCATTAACAAAAAAAAAGTCAACAATGTTCCTCTGTTTAGGTAATCTATTACATTAGAATACATAATATACATTCACCAGCTTGGAATTTGCAAGGTCCACACATATCATTCACCTTCTTCAGAAGTTATGTTTACTTAATTTACATAATCAATGAAAGGTCTCCATATATTCTCAAACACATTTCCTTTGATTTCAGTATGTATGTTATTCTTTCTAGTGGAAACCAAAAGTGAGTTGGTTGTAGTCATTTTTCTAAGGTGTTTTGACTTGTAATTACCCATCCCTGAACACATATGCCTTATAAATATCAAGAGATGGGAAAATGATACTCAAATGACACTCAACATGCAAAATGGTGCTACAGTTGGATTGCCTTTCTTTAAAATTTTTAAAGTTATTTTGTAAGTAAAAGTGGGCTAGGATTGACTGGAAATATAACAAGTTTCCACATATAATTCCAAGGTCAATTGGCAATTCAATCAAACCAAAAAGGAGTTGTTCAGCTGCTGCATTTTTCTGCAGTCATTTTCTACGGTGTTTTAGCGTGTAATTTCCCATCCCTGAACACATATCCCTTAAAAAGAACTATCAATGGGAAAATGATACACAAAAACAAGAATTTTACTACAGTTGAATTGGCTTTTTTTTTTAAAGTAATTTAAATTATTTTGTATGTAAAATAGGGCTATGATTAATTGGAAATATAACAAGTATCCACATATAAGTTCTTCATATAAGTTATAAGGAAGTTCTGCAACCACTTGTGTGCTTGAGAAGCTGGGGACAACATTCTCCCACCACTGCGAGCTACGGTTTACTGCCCAGGTCCATGGTCTGCAGCGTTGATTTTGCAACAACGCAGCCAACTAGAACACACACACAGCATACATATTAATACTGATAACCTGGCGACATCAAAATGCTGTACACAACAATGACATGATGATAAAATGACAATAGAAAGAATTAAATTACCAAAAACTTTTTCCTCGTGTGCTTGATGTGCCTGATGTGCTGGGTAATTAAGCTCTCTGCTTCATATTCCCCAATGGCAACAACGAGTCTCTGGTACTGCTCCAACGTGTGTTCTCTCAATGCACGTCGACTTCTCCTGTAAAACTCTCTTCTCCGCTTAAAAACATTCATTGTGTTCAAAAGCCAGAGAAGAACCAACGTGGAAATCCTCCGCTCGTAATCCGCCATTTTCTTTGTTGTTAAGACATCGGTCGCCGGAGATGACGTCAGCAGAGTATGGGGCCGCCTCAATCACGCCCACTACAGAGTTTACGCGGCTTTACAGGGTTGTAATGGGTCAACAACCCAGGGAGAAAGAAGTAGTGGAGAATCGAAACAAGTAAAAAAGAACTGTGACTATGGAAAAGAGCCATACTGACTGAAATCCCCTCACCCCCCAGCCAGTCGCAGCAGATGACTGCCCCTCCCTGAGCCTGGTTCTGCTGGAGGTTTCTTCCTGTTAAAAGGGAGTTTTTCCTCTCCACCGTCGCCAAGTGCTTGCTCACAGGGGATCGCCTGATTGCTGGGGTCTTTCTGCAACTGTGGGGGTCCTCCCTACAGTTGATAGTGCTATGAGATGACTGTTGTTGTGAAATGGCGCTATATAAATAAAGTTGAATTGAATTGAATTGAATTGAAATCCATGCTCGCTCTCTCACTCACACTTCAACCTCAGCTGCAGGACACAGACTTTGTGTCCCTCCTTCTCTGAGAGCCAGAGGATCCCGCTCCGGCCTGCACACACTTGGGCTGGAGAGGGGATCCCGTGACGGTGGTATGATAATAAAACTCTACTTAAAACCTCCAACAACGCCGCTTTATTTCATGCCGCCGCACTGGTGACCCGACGCTGCAAAGAACACGCTGCCAGCAAACGCAACGCCCGCCGGTGTTTCTCCGACGACAAGCGAACGCGGCAGCCTGACTGATCTGCCCTCCCTTCTGCTCCAGGGAGACCGCAACGCGGAGTTTTCAGGCGAAACTCCACGGAGAACACCCACGACCGGGAAAGCTGAGCAACGTTTCATGGTGAGATCTGCACGCCTAGATCGGCACATCCACGCTGGACCGGCCGCGCTCACAGCTCCTCCACACCGTGAGCGCATGCACCTCGTCCCCTCTCCACGACGGCGATCCCCATGGCCGACGGAGCACACGTGGACCTGAACGCACCATGACCGAGCAAGTGACAGAGCGTCTACTTTCCTTCACCGCTCCAACAGACAACAGGGATGATCTCCAGCAAGCTCCCTGACCCTGGTTCTCCTCTCCAGCGGCCCACCCACGCACGGGACCCCGGCACACGCACCGGGGAGTTACGAGGACGGCGCACACCACGCACGGGACAAATACGGCTTTTCTGACCGCCTTCCTTCCGCTGCGCACTGGCCCTTCAGGCTTGCTCGTTCACCTGAGGCACGCAGCTTGCTCACTGGATTTTATGGTCTTAGCCACGGCACACAAGGGGAATTCAGCTGTCTGCGGTTCCCGAGGCTTTAGGGTTACGCCTGAACCTTAAGTCAACACGCCAGTCCCTCTGCCCTCATCACAGCCGCCACGCAGCCTCGTCTTTTCTTCATGGCCGCTATTAATCCTTGCAGGACTTAATCGCGAGAGGAGCCAGTGACTAATTTTTCTTCTTGTGGACCTCTGCACGTTCAACAGGACCAGCCCTTCGACATCGCGGACCCACAAGCAATTTTTGCGCGGCCTGGACGTTTTCATCGTCTCCGGCCGGCTTTTACTACCCCCACCCCCTCCACCCCCTCCTGCACAGAGCTTTTCCCTGCTCGCTGCCCAAGCTGCACTATCGAGGTCTCGACCACCTGCCGAGCCCTCTGGGGGGGAGCTGTGGCGGTTTGGGAAAACCCCCACAAACAGACTAAGGACAGACAACTCGCTACTCCTGGTTTTTTTTCCGCTACACTACTGTGATAATGTCACCTTTCATGTATTGTGTTCATGCGTCCTGTCCTTACTGTGACCCAGAGACTCAGATCAATATGTAGATGTGCCTGTTAACCCCTTTGTTCTGCACCTAGAGCACAGTCTAGCAAATCTGCCTATTGTGATGTATGCCTCTCAAATGCAAATGCCATACTCCCTGCTGTGAATGCCTTTCATGCATTGTTTGTAACTGGTATTTAAGCTGACTGAAATCCATGCTCTCTCTCTCACTCACACTTCAACCTCAGCTGCAGGACACAGACTATGTGTCCCTCCTTCTCTGAGAGCCGGAGGATCCCGCTCCGGCCTGCACACACTTGGGTTGGAGAGGGGATCCCGTGACGGTGGTATGATAATAAAACTCTACTTAAAACCTCCAACAACGCCGCTTTATTTCATGCCGCCGCACCATCCATCCATCCATCTTCTACCGCTTTTCCGGAGGTCCGAGTCGTGGAGGCAGCAGTTCAAGCAGAGAAGCCCAGACTTCCCTCTCCCCTGCCACCTGCTCCAGCTCTTCAGAGAGGATACCAAGGCGTTCCCAGACCAGCTGGGAAACATAGTCTCTCCACCGAGTCCTGGGTCTTCCCCAGGGTCTCCTCCCAGTGGGACATGCCTGAAACACCTCAAGTGGGAGGCGTCCAGGAGGCATCCTAATCAGATGCCCATACCACCTCAACTGACTCCTTTCAATGTGGAGGAACAGCGGTTCTACTCTGAGCCTCTGAAATAGATACCAATCAATGCATAATCAGAAGACAGTAAAACTAGGATATAAACAGGAAAATAAAAAAAAAAACATGCAGGGATAACAAAAACCAAAAGGCACAAAAATGCAACAAATATATAAACACAGAGAAAAAGCCACGAGACTGAGCCTAGAGGAACCTCCAGTGCTCAGCTAGTGACAGAGCCCCCTTCTCAAGGGGTAGAGCCCAGACACCCCAGGGTAGCACCAAAAGAAAAAGAAAGAACCCCCCCCCCCCCCCCCCGCAACCAGAGCACAACAATAACCCACCCAGGGTGGGTGGTGGGGGGACCAAAGAGCTAAAAAGTTCAGGTGGGCGACCAGAGTCCCAAGCCTGGCGGACGGCAAGGTGGTATGAGTCGGGTGGCCTGGCGGAGAATATGGTCCACCCAACCCAACGGCTCCGGCCGGGTCATACGCTTTCTGCCTTCTAGCGTGGTGCTCCGCATAATGGAATGGGGAAAGTAAAGTTACACACAGAGCTACCAGAGGACTGACCCCACGCTGTAGCTTTCACTACTTACAGTAGCTGTGTGGCCTAGGGTCAGAGAAACGGAGATAGGCGCCGCCCATATACACCTTCAGGTGTGAAGGGATTAACTAACTAACTAACTAACCCAACGGCTCAGTCCGTCAGGTGGTCAACCAGTTTTTCAGCCACTTGAACAGCAAGGGTGGTCCAGGGGATGGCTGCCCCACAGGAAGAATCGATGGTGGACAGGATGGAGGAGTCGGGGAAACCACGACGATGTCAGGGTGAGGAGAGGGAACATGACGGTCTTGGGCAGAGGAGGGGGAACCACAGCAACCTCAGGCAGAGGAGAGGGAATCACGATGACGGCTGGCACAGGAGGGGGAACTACGATGGCATCTGACACAGGAGGGGGAATCACGATGCCCTCGGACTGGCCTGTAACACCCTCGGTGGTACCTCAGCAGGGGGAGCTGGACCCAAGGCGATCTCAGGTGGTGAGCCTGGACCCATGGAGACATCTGGCAAAGCTGGAACATCCTCGGTGACCCTGGGGGAAAGCTCGGACAGGACAGGTAGAAAAACAGGGTCAGGATCACCGGCAGCAGGGAAGCCCGGTGAGGTGAGCTCAGGTGCAGCTGACGGCTGCACCTGGCTCTCCCCTCCAAGAGCCAGACAAGATTTCTCCAAAATAGACACAAGAAAAACAAAGGAGAGCACTTGCCTGAGCTCAAGTTCCACCGCCATCCAGGATATAATTGATATCGTCTTGAGCTGTGGGTTTTTGTTTAAAAACCATAGGTATGGCAGTCGGTTTTAGAACTCGTTTGTAACAAACTTTTATGCCTAAAGATTCCTGTATAGCAGGCGCCTTCTCAAAACTGCCTGCAGTGAAATGATCGCTACAGAGTACGGAAGATGGTGTTGGATGTGTTGCCATTTGTCCCTTGTTCTCTGTACTTGCTTCGCCCATTTTTTAAGATCTGGATCTTTTGGGAATGCGAACAGGCTTATATGTTTACTGGAGCAATTAGAACACCCAACCGCCATGCAACGTTTCGGCATTTCTTCGCTGATACAGAAGCTAACCAGCTTGTTTACATTGATAGCACACGGATCAGCCGAGATTAAACTACTCTCATGACGTCATATCCGGAAATGAGGCGAGTCTCCGGATATCGCGTTACTACAACACGGCGCTAAATTTAAATTCACTTAGAAATATTTTTCCACTAATTTAGCTTTCTAAGTCAACAGAACCAACTATGTCGACAACTGAAGATAAATTCATACTGTATATTGAGCCATACTTCCTAAATCGTGTCACAGACACTTTAAATAGGGTCGGAACAAATAAAACAAGTGATGACAGGTATGGGGTCACATGAGCGGGTGTAACGGATGCCAACTAGCACTGTTCGGCGTAGAACGTTAGTAAACCTCCCTCCCGAAAAGCCTCATACAGTATCGGTAGCGCTGAGCTATCGGTCGGACCTTTAGCTCAGCGCGATCGTGCTGTGTCTCCCATGCTCGAACTGTGTAGTTGACTGGTAGGTCGCGGGTTCGTGTCCCCGAGTGGGCGAACTGCGCAGGATGACCTCAGTTACACTGGTGCCGTGAACCCGGGATGGGAGTGAGGTTTAAGGGGGAGAGTGTAACGGATGCCAACTAGCACTGTTCGGCGTAGAACGTTAGTAAACCTCCCTCCCGAAAAGCCTCATACAGTATCGGTAGCGCTGAGCTATCGGTCGGACCTTTAGCTCAGCGCGATCGTGCTGTGTCTCCCATGCTCGAACTGTGTAGTTGACTGGTAGGTCGCGGGTTCGTGTCCCCGAATGGGCGAACTGCGCAGGATGACCTCAGTTACACGGGCAAAAAGGTAACAATGATTAATGACTGGGGTCAGCTGTGAAGTAATGAGAGGAGTGCGCCTGGCTGACAGCTGACAGGGCTATGCCCACATGGAGCACCAACCAGGAAAAGCCCTTACAGCTGTCAACTGCAATAATAAGGAATGGAAGAATAAAATATAAACAAGTACAAATTGAGAAATAGATACTAATCGATGCATAATCAGAACATAGTAAAACTAGGACATAAACAGGAAAATAAAAAAACAAAACATGCAGGGATAACAAAAACCAAAAGGCACAAAAATGCAACAAATATATAAACACAGAGAAAAAGCCACGAGACTGAGCCTAGAGGAACCTCCAGTGCTCAGCTAGTGACAGAGCCCCCTTCTCAAGGGGTAGAACTCAGACATCCCAGGGTAGCACCAAAAGAAAAAGAGCGAACCCCCCCCCCCCCCAACCGGAGCACAACAATAACCCACCCAGGGTGGGTGGTGGGGAGAGCAGGTTAGGAGGGGATGAAACAACCCCACTCAGGACCACACCAGTCAAAATCAAAGACTTAGGCCCCTCAGACCAAAGAGCTAAAAAGTTCAGGTGGGCGACCAGAGTCCCAAGCCTGGCGGACGGCAAGGTGGTATGAGTCGGGTGGCCTGCCGGAGAATATGGGCCACCCAACCCAACGGCTCAGTCCGTCAGGCGGTCAACCAGTTTTTCAGCCACTTGAACAGCAAGGGTGGTCCAGGGGATGGCTGCAAAACAGGAAGAATTGATGGTGGACAGGATGGAGGAGTCGGGGAAACCACGGCGATGACAGGGTGAGGAGAGGGAACATGACGGTCTTGGGCAGAGGAGGGGGAGCCACAACAACCTCAGGCAGAGGAGAGGGAATCATGATGGTGTCTGGCACAGGAGGGGGAACCACGAAGACCTCAGGTGGAGGAGAGGGAATCACGACGACATCTGGCACAGGAGGGGGAACTACGATGGCATCTGGCACAGGAGGGGGAATCGTAATGGCCTGTAGCACCCTCGGTGTTCCCAGACTGGGACATTGCAGCACCCATGGTGGCTCCGGGCTGGAGCAGACCTGTACCCGCGGTGGCCCCAGGCTGGAGCGGAGCTGCGCCCGCGGTGGTGCCGGGCTGGAGTGGAGCTGCACCCGTGGTGGCTCCGGGCTGGAGTGGAGCTGCACCCACGGAGGCCCATGAGCTGGAGCGTAACACCCATGGTGGGCCCACACTGGAGTGCAGCACCCAAGTTGGCTTTAGGCTGGGGTACAGCACCCACAACGGTCCCCGACTGGGACACAGCACCCATGGAGACCCAGACTGAGGAGGAGCTGCACCCACGGAGGTCCCGGACTGGGATGGAGCACCCGCAATGACCTCCACAGGAGGGGGAGCAGCACCCACGGAGGTCCTAGGCTGGAACGGGGCACCTGTGATGACCTCAGCAGGGGGAGCTGGACCCAAGGCAATCTCAGGTGGCGAGTCTGGACCCATGGAGACATCTGGCAAAGCTGGAACGTCCTCGGTGACCCTGGGAGAAAGCTCGGACAGGACAGGTAGAAAAACAGGGTCAGGGTCACCGGCAGCAGGGGAGCCCGGCTCCACTGACGGCTGCACCTGCCTCTCCCCTCCAAGAGCCAGACAAGATTTCTCCAAAATAGACACAAAAAAAACAAAGGAGAGCACTTGCCTGAGCTCAAGTTAAGATAAGATAAGATAAGATAAGATAAGCCTTTATTAGTCCCACAACGGGGAAATTCCAGGATTGCAACAGCACAGGGATAGCAACACTCAGAGCAACAATCGGAAGGCAAGAAAAAAAACAAGCAAGCAAGAGCAACTAATATACATATGTACATATTACTATAAAATATATATACACACACACACACACACACACACACACACAGTGCAGAGCATTGTAGCTGGATGGAATAAATATATGAATATATAAACACACAGTGCAGAGCATTGTAGCTAGATGGAATAAATATGTAAATATATAAACACCCACAGTACGGAGCATTGCAGCTAGGTGGAATAAATATGCAAGTATATAAACACACACAGTGCGGAGCAATGTAGCTAGATGGAATAATATGTAGATATATAAAAACACAGTGCGGAGCATTGTAACTAGATGGAATAAATATATAGATATATAAATATAAACACACCCAGTGCTGAGCATTGTAGCTAGATGGAATAAATATGTAAATATATAAACACACACAGTGCAGAGCATTGTTGCTAGATGGGATGAAACAGCATAACCGTCTACTTAGTTATCCTACAATTTATGATTATGTGCCCATACATATTCTCACCCTCCATAGTGACCGGTATTTTCCTAGTTGTATGCCGGAGGGGACCATTGTGTAAGTCTATTGCATCTTTTGCATTCAAAAAACTATTAGTTTGTTACGTCTTTTTGCTATCTCTGCGAGCAGCCCTGCTTAGGTTGTACAGTCTGACAGCCGTTGGTAGGAAGGACCTACGAAACCTCTCGGTTGTGCACCTGGGATGATGTAGTCTGCTGCTAAATGAGCTCCTCAGTGCATTCAGTATGTCCTGCATAGGGTGGAACTCGGACTCCAGCAGAGATGACAGTTTAGCCACCGTCCTTCTCTCTCCTATCTCCTCCACCGGATCAAGGCGCTGCCCCAGGACAGAGCTAGCTTTCTTGATCAGTTTGTTCAGTCTCTTCCTATCGGCTGCAGTAATGCCACTGCCCCAGCAGACCACTCCAAAAGTGATGGCTGATGCCACCACCGTGTCATAGAATGTCTTCAGCAGCGCCTCTTGTACACCAAAAGACCTGAGTCTCCTCAGCAGGAACAGCCTGCGCTGTCCCTTCTTGTAGAGTGCGTCAGTATTGTGTGACCAGTCTAGTTTATTGTTCAGATGAACACCCAGGTACTTATAGGATGTCACCATCTCGATGTCTGTTCCCTGTATATTTACTGGTGCTGTGAGGGGCTGCCCATGCCTGCGGCAGTCCACCACCAGCTCCTTAGTTTTCCTCGCGTTGATCTGGAGGCAGTTCCAATGGCACCAGTCCACGAAGTCCTGGATAAGCCCTCTGTACTCAGCTTCATCTCCATTGGAGATGAGGCCAATGATCGCAGAGTCATCAGAGAACTTCTGTAGATGGCAGTGTGTTGTGTTGTGTGAGAAGTCCGCAGTATAAAGAGTGAACAGGAAGGGAGCCAGCACCGTTCCCTGGGGGGCCCCCGTGCTACTGATGATCGTGTCGGACACACAGTCCCGGGTTCTCACAAACTGAGGCCGGTTCGTGAGGTAGTCCAGGATCCATGATGACAGGTGCTGGTCCACCCCTGCGTGCAGCAGCTTGTCCTTCAGGATCATCGGTTGGATGGTGTTGAAAGCACTGGAGAAGTCAAAGAACATGATCCTCACCATATTCCCGGGCTTCTCCAGGTGGGACAGAGAACGGTGAAGGAGGAAGATCACCGCATCCTCCACCCCAATGCCATGCTGGTAGGCGAACTGGAGTGGATCCATCGCTGGTTCCACCAGGGGGCGGAGGTGAGCAAGGAGCAGTCTCTCCAGGGTCTTCATCAAGTGGGACGTCAAGGCCACCGGTCTGTAGCTGTTCAGGTCTTTGGGGTGGGAAGTTTTTGGTACAGGTACCACACAAGATGTTTTCCACAGCTGTGGTACCCTCCCCAGTTTCAGGCTCATGTTGAAGATATACGTCACAATCCCACACAGCTGGTCTGCACAGGACTTGAGGAGCTTTGCGCTGATGCCGTCCGGTCCCGGCGCCTTCCTCGCCGGGGAAGTTCCACCGCCATCCAGGACTCCGTCGATCCAGGCGATGGTTCCTCGGAACCGGCCCTCTGGAGATCCAGCTTTGACTCTCCTGTGGCAGCCCCTGCAGAAGGCATGGTGGTCGGTGCAGTCTCGGGGCCCCCAGTCGAAATGACCCACACAGGTGGCTCGTCCAGCATGGCAGCTGGGTGTCGGCTCACCGCTGGAGCTGGATTCTGCGTAGCCGAAGCCGGGGGATGCTCTGCCATCGGCGCAGGCTTCAGGTTGCTGGAAGCACTCTCCCTCTTTCCAGACTGTGGCTGCGGGGCTGGGGCTAGGTCCTCCAGAGCCGCAGGTTCCTCTATCGTCCGGCGGCTCAATCCTGGTGCCAGCGGACACTCAGGGATGAAAGGAGGAGACACGGAGAGGGCAGGTGAAAAATTAATAGCTCCAGCAGGCGGTGAGGGCCCAGGGTACTGCAAACCCTGAGCCTTCCTACCGGGAATCAGGCAAGGCACATTATCACAAGATGTTGAAAAATCAAAAGACACTTGCCTGTTTTCCCAGAGTACGTTTCCTGCTGGAGACAGTTTGAAGTCACCCCTCTCCGTGGCTACGGTGGACATGGGCCCCTCAGTGGATCATGGAGGAGCCACCATTTTTGACATGGAGATGGGTGGAGCTGAGAAGGAGGCGACCAGTCCTTCAGCAGCTGGGAAATTGCCGAGGAGGAGGGAGAGGAAGCAGCAGCAGTGGGGTTGGCTGATGGAATAGCTGGAAAAGGAAAATCAGGAAAATGCTGCTGGAGTTTTCTGCCTTGGCGAAGGAGGGGCTGTTGAGTAGGAAGTGGAGGCATTCTTCTGGTGGCCTGGATGACAGCGTCGTGGAGCTGGCAACGTGGATGCTGGAGCCGGAGCTGGCGAATCGAGAGGGGAGAAGGACGTCTGCCGTGGGAAGTGCCTCCACAATGTCTTCGGTCCAGCTGGAGGCGGCACCATCGTCAAACCGAGAAAAGACCACTGAAGCTAGGAGACCGTGGACAGCAGTTTCACAAATTGGGGATAATTCCACAAGCCGGGGTGTGCCTCCAAAATCACCATCACTGCATTAACGCTTTACCAGGTTTTCTTTGGTCCATGGGCCGTGACAGCTTCATCTACAAAACTCTGGATGAAGTCAGTAGCCCACTCCTCCTCCAGGCTCAAAGACCCAGCAGCCCATCCTACTTTGCTAGCTGAAGACTGGTGAGCTGGGGACATGGTGATGCTTCTGAAAAAATAGGTGAGTGAAAACAAAAACATGGGAAAAATCCACAAGCTGCAGTGGCTGGGTCTTTCACTGGCGGCACTCTTCTGTCATGATTTGCCCCTCAGGGCAGAGAAAGACAGACCCAGATGCTGACTGCAGTTTGTGGCATTTATTAACAAAACATAAAGTTCCAAGGTGCATGAACACAAAATTCCAATAAACTTACAGATCAGATAGCAGAAAATCTCACCAGAGCAGGGTTAGGGCTCTGGTGGCGAGGAGAAGGTATCATTAAGAGTGCTGCAAGAATGAAATGAAAATGCAGTCCTTAAATAGGGTTAGAACAAATAAAACAAGTGATGACAGGTGTGGGGTCACATGAGCGGGCAAAAAGGTAACAATGATTAATGATTGGGATCAGCTGCGAAGCAATGAAAGGAGAGTGCCCAGCTGACAGCTGACAGAGCTATGCCCACACGGAGCACCAACCAGGAAAAGCCCTGACAGCTGTCAACCGCAATAATAAGGAATGGAAGAATAAGATATAAACAAGTACAAACTGAGAAATAGATACCAATTGATGCATAATCAGATCACAGTAAAACTAGGACATAAACAGGAAAATAAAAAAACATGCAGGGATAACAAAAACAAAAAGGCACAAAAATACAACAAATATATAAATAAAGAGAAAAAGCCACAAGACTGAGCCTGGCGGAACCTCCAGTGCTCAGCTCGTGACACTTTCTCATATATTTGCAACTTTTTTTTTACTGTAAACTTGCAACTTTTTCTCATAAATTTATTAGTTTTTCTTGAAAAAATGTTACTTTTTTCTTGCAAATTTGTTCAATTTTTTCTTGTAAGTTTTGAACTTTCTCATGAATTTCCCACTTTTTTACTGTAATCGTGCAACTTTTTCCTCATAAATTTGTTACTTTTTCCTTGTAAATTTGCTATTTTCTTGTAAATTTGTGATTTCCCCCCACATAAATTAGTGACATTTTTCTTGTAAATTTGGAACTTTCTCAAAAATTTTCAACTTTTTACTGTAAACTTACGATTTTTTTTTCTCATAAACTGGGGACTTATTTCTAATGAATTTTCAATTTACTAATATGCTACATTTTTTGTTAATTTGCAACTTTTTTCCTCATAAATTTGTGACTTTTTTCTCATAAATTTACTACCATTTTTTGTAAAATTTTCCACTTTTTTTCTTATAAATTTTCACATTTTTTCCTCATAAATTTTAAACTTTTTTCCTTGTAAACTAGCAAAATTTTTCTGTTTTTAACTCTTTCAAGTAATTTTACAATTTTTTCTCCTACATTTTCACTTTTTTTCATAAATATAAGATAAGATAAGATAAGATAAGATAAGATAAGCCTTTATTAGTCCCACAACGGGGAAATTCCAGGATTGCAACAGCACAGGGATGTGCTGTTGCATATGTGCAACAGCACATATGCAAACTTTTCTAGTAAATTTGTGTCTTTTTTTCTCATAAATTTGCTGCTATTTTTTTTTTGTAAATTTGTCACTTTTTTCCTTATTTTTCATATTTTTTTCTCATAAATTTGTGACTTTTTTCACAGATTTTTTTTTTTTTTTTAACCTATGGCGCCAGTGTTACTGAATCCTGCTAGCCCATATTAAACTGGAGTCAGACTGGAGTTGTGGTCTAGAGGTAGAGCATTCGTCCCACAACTGGGAGGTCGGGGTTCAAGTCCCGGCCGGGTCATGCCAAAGACCATATAAAAATGGAACTTCCTGCTATCCAGCCTGGTGCTCAGCAAAAATGGAATGGAGGAGGGAAATGGGGGCAGCAGTGGTTTAGCAGGTAGAGCAGGTCATCTAATAACCAGAGGGTTGGCAGTTTGAATCCCGCTCTCCCCAGCCATCTTGCCGTTGTGTCCCTGGGCAAGACACTTTACCCATCTTGCGTCCAGTGTCCATGACACTGGGTATGAATGTGTATAAATGTTCGATAGTGGTCAGAGAGGCCATTGGTGTGGATTAGCAGCCACATTTCCATCAGTCTGCCCCAGGGCAGCTGTGGCTACAGTAGTAGCTTACCACTATCATTGTCTGTCTGTGGAGTGAATAAAGCATGAAAAATGCAGAATATCCAAAGAGCAAATTTGAAAAGGGAATAGCAACATAATATTAGGTAAATTTGGATAGAGCAGTACAAGAAACACACAGAAACTGGAAAAAACACAAGGAAATGCAAATAAAGCAAGAGACAGATTGCTGTACTGGTTGCCTAACAGCTCCATAAATTACATGCAATGCTTTTGCTTGTCCTCAGGATCATTGTTTGCCAGTTGCATTGCCAGCCAGATGTTTGACAGCTCCACCTCTGGAGGAGACCTCTACATGGAGCAAGGAGATATAGCCCAGTTTGAGCCTCCATTCCTGGGCTCGGGGTGGACCGTCCTGTGCTTGGCTGATGGAGCTCGTGGCACTGCGCCCAAACCTGCACTGGAGCTGGTCATCCCTTTCCATCAGTGAGTGACAGCCACACGGAGATCTGCCTGGACGGGAAAAAGTGTGATGATCTGAGCGCGGGGGATTCCACCGGGCTCAGTCTTTCTGCCTTTTTTTTTCATATTTGTACTGTGTTGTCATTTTAAGTTGCCTCCCTGTCATTTTATCCTTGATTACCTTATCACTTATCCTGCATTGTATCTCGGTATGATTTATTTTCCTGTCTATGTTCATTATAGGTTGTTAATTACATTTTTGAGGTTACTTGTCTTTATTTTCTGCCATCACATTATATTTGTATTCTGTTGTGTTCTCTCTCTCGGGGTTGACAGCTCTCAGTGGCTTTCTGGGGTTTTGCCCTGTGTGGGCGTGGCCCTGTCCGCTATCAACTCCGATTGCTCCCTCCTCTCTCATCACTCCAAGCTGGTCTAAATTGTTTTGTTGCTTTCTCCTGCCCGCTGAGGTAACCCACACCTGTGATCACTTGTTTCATTTTGTTTCTAGCCTTATTTAAGGGGCTGTGCACTATTTTCCGGCGCAGCACCCAATTCTTAACTCTCCATGATCAGATGTATGTGCTTCTTTATTTTTTCTCTGTGTATTTCTAGTGTGTGTTCCACGTCTAATTTCCCAGGTTTAGCCGATGACTTTTCTTGCCTTAGCTGTTGCTATTTTGGGCTTCTCCTGTATCCTCCTGCTCCTACTAGTTTTGTCGGGTTTTGTTTATGTATTTGTGTTCTTCCACTATTAAATTTGCAAACTCACAGCCGGCGTTTGGTGCCTTTAATTCCGCCCTGAAGGGCAATTATGACAGAAGGATGCTGCCAGTGTGGGCACCAACAGCTGTGAGTTTGCTCTTTTTTTTCCCTCCCACATTTTTTGTTTTAGTCTGGAGGTTTTGGTGTGATTGCCACCATGGACTTCAGTGTTTTTGGACTGAACAGTATTCAGTGTTTTTTGACAGGAGGAGTGTGGGGTGGTGGAACTCATTGTGGATTTTGCCTCTAAAGCTTAAGCCACCCACACTCCCGAAGTTGTTTTGGGGTTCGTGGACAGCACGGCCCGGCTGATTGAGTCATGTCCCAGTCTCTGGAGCTGTCCGGGCCTTACCGCTGTCCTCACCACAGTGGTTGACTCCCAGCGGCGTCTCAGCGAGCAGGTGAGGGATTCCCCTGCAGCACAACCGGGACTCTTGAGCAAGCGGCCCCGGGTGCCGAGGTGCCGAAGCCGTTGTTGTCATCTTGCTGTCACGCCGTCTCCTCCTTTTGAGCAACGACCCACACCACCAGCCGACCCTCCGATTCTGCAAGAGCCCGCAGATTCTCGGCTCGGGCATGATCTCCTCGTGCCCCCCGATGGTCTCTCTGCGGAGGAGCTGGAGGAATGGCAGCGGGTTCTGGTGGCAGAGACAGAGTTAATGTTTGCGTATAAGCCATGGCTCCTCCCGGAATTTGCCCAAGAACTGGAGGAGGTTTCACCAGGGAACCGGAGTGTGAGCCAATGAGTGAGCATCCCCTGACTCTGTGGCCTCCCCCATCTCTCCATGAGCCTATATCTCCGCCTCCTTGACAGACGACCCCCGCCGTTTCCAGGAGGAGATTGTCTGGATCAGCAGCAGCAAATACTATCACAGCCCGGGAATTCAGGCCAGTGCTTTTACACTCTGTTTCACTGTCTAAAGACTCCTCTTGCCTAATTCCCAGTGGTGAGGCTCAGTCGCTGCCACCCTCTGAGCCCTCACCATCAGCTGCTGTCACCACGCTCTCACCAACTCTTTCTGTCTCCCCAAAATGTCCACCGGTCCTGGGAGGAAACCGCCAGATGACGGATGGGTCCATAGATCCTGAGGGTCTTGGTCTGTCCCCGCAACCACATGTAGCGAGGGAGAGGATCGCCTCCAGTGTCCCGAAGACTGCACCGACGAATGAGCATCCCGTGGTTTCGGCGACACAGGACCCAGTGCCATCGGTGAAGGGGTTCTGGGTCCCACACCTCGGGGCTAGGGGCACTCTGGCGTCAAGGTCTGCGCTGACGGTTCAGTATCCCCGGACTCCAACATCTTGCCGGATCACCTCCACTGCTCCAGGGAGAACATCATCTGGCTGACCTGCAGCAGCTTCCATCACATCCCTGGAGGAAAGGCTAGTGTTTTTTCATTCATTCCCCAATGATAAAGAACTATCTTGCCTAACTCCTGATGGTGAAACTCAGTCCCTGCAACCCGATGAGTTCTCACTACCTGCTGCCGACGTTAACTCCTCACCTGCACCCTCTGTTTCTCATCCTGTTTCCCTTGGGTGTCCGCCAGTCCTGGGAGGGAGCCACCGGTCAATGGAAGAACCTGCGGTCCTGGAGGACTTGGTTCCAGCCCCGCAGCCACAACCCAGATGGAGGGAGAGTGCTTCCTGTGACCTGAAGCCTGAACTGACAGTAGAACGTCCCCAGACTTCAGCTACGCAGGACTTGGCACCACCGGTGAGACAGCCTTCAGCTGCCACGCCAGATGGACCACCTGCTTCGGCATGCTTCGACTGGAGGTCCTGGGGTTGCACCCACCATCATGCCGGCTGCTGGGGTCACTGCAGCAGGCTTGCCAGAGTCCTGGATGGTGGTGGAGCTTGAGTCCAGGCAAGTACTCTGTTCTGTTTTTCCCTCTGCAGAGAAATCTTGTCTGGCTCGTGGTGGAGGGTATCAGGTGTCGATGTCCTCTGCTCCAGAGTTCCCCTCGCCGGGCTCCACTGCTGCTGGTGATTCTTCTCCAGTCTTTCCTCTGTGTTTGTCTTCTGAGGTGACCAAACCGAGTGAGAGTGCCCAGTTGGAGGGACTCGAGTTGCCCCAGTCAGACGTCTCCATGGTTGCTGCTTTGGCCCAGTCCGAGTTCTCCGTGGATGCTGCTTCCCTTCCTGCTGAGGTTGTCACGGGTGCTCCATCCCAGCCTGGGGCCTCCGAGGGTGCAGCGCTGCTCCAGCCCAGAGCCACTGTGGGTGCAGCTCCGCTCCAGCCCGGAGCCATTGCGGGTGCCACTCCACTCCAGCCCGGAGCCACCATGGGTGCAGCTCCGCTCCAGCCCGGAGCCACCGTGGGTGCCGCAATGTCCCAGTCCGGGACCATTGAGGGTGCTACCGGTCTGCCTGACGCCGTTGTGGTTCCCTCTCCTCTGCCAGACGCCGTCGTGGTTCCCCCTTCTCTGCCAGACGCCGTCGTGATTCCGTCACCTCTGCCAGATGCCGTTGTGGTTCCCCCTCCTCGGCCAGACACCATTGTGGTTCCCTCTCCTCACCCTGACATTGGCTCGGGTTCCCCTACTTCTCCATCTAGCCCACCACTGGTTCGTCCCGTTGGGCAGCTGCCTCCTGGACCACCCTTTCTGTTCAGGTGGCTAAAAAACTCTGGTAGACCGCCCAACAGACAGTGCTGCAGGGTTGGGTGGCCCATGTTCTCTGGTAGGCCACCCGACTCTTTCCATCACGCCATCTGCCGGGCCTGGGACTTTGGCTGCCCACCTGAACTGCCCTATTCTTTGGTCCAGGGGGCCTAGGTGGTTGGGGTTTTGCCTGGTATGGGTCCTGAGCGGAGCCTTTGTTTTTTTGTTGTTTCCTCTTTGTCTGGACTCTGCTGGGATGTTAATTCTGAAAGTTTTTCTTATTTTTTTTTTCTGGTTTGGTTTGGTCCCTCTGTGCATGGGTCCCCCTCCTCCCACCTGGGGTGGGTTTTTTGTGTGTGGGGGTTCTTTTCTTTTGATGTTGCCCTGGGGTGTATCTACCCCTTGAGAGGGGGTCTCTGTCACGATCTGAGCGCGGGGGATTCCACCGGGCTCAGTCTTTTTGCCTTTTTTTTTCGTGTTTGTACTGGGTTGTCATTTTAAGTTGCGTTCTTGTCATTTTATCCTTGGTTACCTTTTCACTTATCCTGCATTGTATCTCAGTATGATTTATTTTCCCATCTATGTTCATTATAGTTTGTTAATTACATTTTTGAGGTTACTTGTCTTTATTTTCTGCCATCCCATTATATTTGTATTCTGTTGTGTTTTCTCTCTTGGGGTTGACAGCTCTCAGTGACTTTCTGGGGTTTTGCCCTGCGTGGGCGTGGCCCTGTCCGCTATCCGCTGTCAGCTCCGATCGCTCCCTCCTCTCTCATCACTCCAAGCTGGTCTAAACTGTTTGTTGCTTTCTCCTGCCCGCTGAGGTAACCCACACCTGTGATCACTTGTTTCATTTTGTTTCTAGCCTTATTTAAGGGGCTGTGCACTATTTTCCTGCACAGCACCCAATTCTTAACTCTCTATGATCGGACATAAGTGCCTCTTTATTTTTTTCTCTGTGTATTCCTAGCGTGTGCTCCACATCTAATTCCCCAGGTTTAGCCAGCGACTTTTCTCGCCTTAGCTGTTGCTATTTTGAACTTCACTTGTATCCTCCTGCTCCTACTAGTTTTGCTGGGTTTTGTTTGTGTATTTGTGTTCTTCCACTATTAAATTTGCAAACTCACAGCCGGCGTTTGGTGCCTGTAATTCCGCCCTGAAGGGCAATTCTGACAAAAAGTCCAAAACCCAGTACTTGATGTTGATTCCTGTGCCCTCTGTGGCAAGTTGTTTTCTAGAGTTGGTAGCCATTCAGCCTTTTCATTAGGTCAGCTTTAGTAATAAGAAAATGTTCTCATGTGCATTAATTTTTTCAGCAATGTGTAATTTTTTTACTTAGTTTTAACTTTTTTTATGTAAATTTTTGTTTTCACTTGTAAATTTGCAACATTTTTGTCATACTTTTGCAGCTTTATTCTAATAAATGCATAACTTTTTTTTCCTGAAAATATTATTTTCTGATAGATTTTACTTTTTAAAAAAATTTTGACATTCAGATAAAAGTTTGCATCTTTTTTCAGTCATACATTTACTTCTTTTAAATCTGTGAGGTTTTCTTCCCTGAAACTTGAATCCTTTTTCAAGTCAGTCAGAGTGGCCTCTGACTGACTTGAAAAATGATTCAAAAAACACTTTTTTTTTTCTTATAAATGCAGTGGATTACTTGAGTTGACTTTTCGAAGATTTCCAAAGTCGCCATTAAGAGTTGGTTCTGTTGTCAGACCCTGCTGATACCAAAAATTCAGTCTTGATTCTCAGTATTACTGTAGTTTGAGATCTTGTGCCGTCTCTTCCTTCTGCAGATGGTTTCTGAAATCCTGTGCTGAGAGCATCTTAGTTGGTGATGGTAAAGCCGCTTGTGGCTTCTCTCTGCAGTTTGGTGAGTTCAGTGCTGTCAAAACACTCCTGACATGCACCGCCATTCAAATATGTTCAAGAGTTTACACACCAATGTTAAAATACCCGTTGCTTTTGATGTGTTAAGTTTTGACAGCTCACACGCACGATGCCAAACACAGAATGAACCACACAGAGGGGCACGCTTGACAGTTTATTAATAGTAAAACACAGCGATGCACAGCTACAGAAAACAGTGACTCGCCAGAGGAATGGACCTGTGGAGAGAAGATGAGAGCCGTGAGCTGAGGAGTGGAGTCAGGGGAAAATGGCGAGCCAAATTGCCACTTACTTGGGAAATCCAGGGATGACCAGCAGGACCCAGTGGGGAATAGACAAACCAGTAGGGTAGGGAGGAGTAGTGAAGCTGATGGTGCCTGACCGGGGAAATGAAATTGCTGATGGGCAGTGAGGTGGAGCAGGAGAGCAAGTGCAGTCCCGGGGACACACCTACATAGTAGCAGCAACCTGAAAGAGAGGAGAAAAAGTAGGTTAACAATGTGTTAACGGTTCCGACGATAATGGCTAGTCCGATAGACGGGCAGTATACCCAGACGAGCCAGTGTTGACCGCAGCGGAGGCCTCCTTAAGTACGCTGGCTGATGAGCAGGCGCAGGTGTGTCTTCTGCCTCAGGTGCCGTGATGAGCTGGAGGAGATGGGACTGGAGGAGAGGGGCGCGCTCCCGCTGCTCATGACAGGACCCCCCTTCTAGGGACGCCTCCTGGCGGACCGGAGGGTTTGTCCGGGTGGGCACGGTGAAAAGCCTGGACCATCTCTTTGTCCAACACCTGTGATGAGGGAGTCCACGATTTCTCCTCCAGCCCATAACCCTCCCAATCAATGAGATATTGCAGACCCCGCCCTCGGCAGCAAACATCCAGAGTCCGCCGAACAGTGTGAGCGGGGTGGCCGTTGATGATATGGGGAGGAGGAGGAGGAGGCGGGGGAGGGGGGCAAAGGGGACTGGTCAAGAGGGGTTTGATGTTGCTAACATGGAAAGTGGAATTCACCTGTAGGGACGAGGGCAGTTTAAGCTGAACCGATCAGTCGTTGACTACCCTGGCGATGGGAAACGGTCCAAGGTAGCGGGGAAACAGCTTCTTGGATTTACCCTTGAGGGGGATCTGGCTAGATGCCAGCCAGACCTGCTGTTCCACGATGTACTTGGGGGCCGGCACCCGGTTACGATCAGCAGCGGCCCGGGTGCATTCAGTGGTGTGGGTCAGGGCGGCCGGAGTGGATCTCCAGACATGCTGGCAGTGCCGCACGTGCGCCCCTACGGATGGCACCGAAACCTCCCTCTCGGCCATAGGGAGAAGAGGCGCTGTGTACCCCAACGATGCCTCAAAGGAGGTTAGTCTGGTGGCGGAGGATACCGCAGAGTTCATGGAATATTCAACCTATGTTAGGTGTGTGCTCCAGAACGAGGGTTTATCGGCTGCTACACACTGCAAGGCAGCCTCCAGGGACTGGTTGGCGCGCTCCGCCTGCCCGTTGCCCTGAGGATGATTTCCTGATGAGATGCTCACAGTCGTTCCCAGCGTCCGACAAAATGCCCTCCAAACCTGGGACGTGAATTGGGGACCCGGTCCGACACAATGTCAATAGGAATGCTGTAGATCCTGATGATGTGATCGGTGAGGAGGACCACTGTCTCCAAGGCCAACGGGAGTTTGGGGAGGGCCACCAGATGGACCACCTTGGAGAAGCGATCCACAATGGTCAGAATGACCATTTTGCCGTGGGAGGAGGGCAACCTGGTAACAAAATCCACGGCAATGTGGGACCACGGCCGACCAGGGATGGGGAGGGGGTGAAGAAGTCCTGATGGGGGGGAGGAGTCACTCTTACCCCGGATGCACGTCTGGCCGGCTCTGACGTACTCCTGGACGTCCCGCCACAGCGTGGGCCACCAAAATGGCCGTCTAACGAAGTCAATGGTCCAGGCGATGCCAGGGTGGCAGGCAAAGCGACTGGTATGACCTCACTGGATAACGTCGCTGCGGAGGGCAGCCGGGACGTACAGACGGTTCTGGGGGCACCCTACTGGCAAAGGCTCCTGGGACTGGGCCTGGCGGACCCTCCACTTGATATCCCAAGTAAGGGGTCCAATGACGCATGCAGGTGGCACGATGTTTTTTTGGGGGGGGGGGATACGCCCTCAGAATCAAACTGGCGCGAGGGCGCGTCCGGTTTGGTATTCCGGGTGCCAGGCCGGTAAGTGATAGTAAAGTTAAATCGCTGGAAAAATAGCGAACAGCGGGCCTGCCTGGCATTCAGTCGGCGGGCCGACTGCAAGTACTCGAGGTTCTTGTGGTCGGTCCAGAAGACGATGGGGTGGACAGCACCCTCTAACTAGTGCCTCCACTCCTCAAGTTACTTAATGGCCAGCAGCTCTCTGTCCCCTACATCATAGCTCCTCTCGGCCGGCGTGAGCCACCGAGAGAAATATGCGCATGGGCGAAGCTTCTGATCAGGGGGCGTGCGCTGCAACAGCACAGCTCCAACCCCCGAATCGGATGCATCCACCTCGAGGACAAAAGGAAGCTGCGTGTCGACCTGGGCCAAGATATGTCTTTCCGTGAACTGGCACTTTAATTTGTTAAATGCCAGTTCAGCTGCTTCAGTCCACTGAAAGGGGACTTTAATGGAGGTCAGCTGCGTTAAAGGCAGTGTAATCCCATTGTAGTTCCAAATGAACCTGCGATAGAAATTCGCGAACCCGAGGAAGCGTTGGAGCTCCCTGCGGGAGTGGGGCGTTGGCCAACCTAACACTGCCTTTACCTTGGCCGGGTTGGCAATCAGCTCCCCCTCAGCCACGATGAAGTCCAAGAAGGTGGTTGATGGTCTAGAGAACTCACACTTCTCAGCCTTCACAAACAGCTGATTTTCCAAGAGCCATTGCAAAACAGCCCTCACGTGGACCTCGTGTTCCTCTGGCGAGCGGGAGAAAGTCAAAATGTCATCAAGGTAGACGGACACGAATTGATAAAGCATATCGCGGAAGACGTCATTAATTAATCGCTGGAAGATGGTGGGGGCGTTAGTGAGCCCGAATGGCATCACTACGTATTCGAACTGGCCCTGATGTGTTTTTTAAAGCCGTCTTCCATTCATCGCCCTCGTGAATGCGGACCAAATGATATGCGTTCCTGAGGTCTAATTTGGTGAACACCCATGAACGCTGAAGGAGCTCGAGTGCTGAATTGATCAATGGCAGAGGGTACTTGTCCTTGATGGTAATAGCATCGAACTCCCGGTAGTCGATACACGGGTGCAGTGAACCATCCCTCTTCCTGGCGAAGAAGAATCCGGCCCCGAGTGGGGCCGAAGATGGCCAAATGAGGCCGGCGTTCAGCGACTCCTTGATGTACTGCTCCATCGTTTCCCTCTCCGGGCCAGAAATGCTGTACAGCCGGCTAGATGGCAGCCTCGCCCCCGGGATGAGATCTATAGCACAGTCGTAAGAGCGGTGAGGCGGCAGCGACAGCGCTCTTGACTTGCTAAAGACCTCGGCCAAGTCGTGATAAGCCCGAGGGATGAGGTTGAGGTCCAGTGGCTCAGCCCTGGAGGGGGGAACAGAGAGTGATGGGGAGCATTCAGCTGAATGCATACAGTTGGCCATACAAAACGGGCTCCAGGCGGAGATGGTACTTTTAGCCCAATTGATCACTGGGTTGTGTTTCTGGAGCCACGGGAAACCTAGGACAACCGGGGAAGATGATACTGGGACAACCAGGAACGAAAGTTCCTCCCGGTGGTTCCCGGAAAGAAGGATGGGTATAGGCACCGTGCTTAGGGTGACCACCGTGAGCTTGCTGCCGGATATGGCAGTAACTGTCTGATGGCGGGGCAGTTTACGCGTGGGAATACCCACCTGCTCGATGAGAGCAGCGGAAATGAAATTACCCTCCGACCCTGAGTCAATCAATGCCCCAACCCTCCTCTCGACCTCCGGCAACTGCACAAGGGCCAAAATACAAAATTTGCCAGGGGGAGTAGATTTGGTCCCGCCCGCCAGACCCCCCGCGGTTACTGACAGGCTACGTCTTTTGGCTGCTGGCGGCATTTGTCCAGACTGTGGTTGAGTGAACCACAGTACATGCACGTGCCAGCCCTTCAGCTTTGCCGACGCTTATTATTGGTTAGGCACCGAGAGAGCTCCATCGGTTCGGGCGAAGCACCGGCGCCGCTAGCTCCAGTAACCGCAGCGGATACGAGCTCGGCGTGCAGGCAAGGAGTGGGGCTGCGCTCCTTCGCGCATTCATGGTACTGATTGTCCAGCCCTACCGCCTGATCTATAAGGTCGTTGAGCATCTCCGGGACAGGATGAACCGCTAGATCGTTACGGAGTTGGTTGTTCAACCCGTGGAGGAACACGCTGCGTAATGCAGTCTCGTTCCACCCTGACTCGGACACCACAACCCGGAACTCCACTGAGTACTTGGCCACCGACCAGGTACCCTGGCGGAGAGTCAGTAGGCGGCTCATGATGTTGCCCTGACACTCGGTCCGGCCAAACGTGCACTTAAGTGCGGCCACATATTGTTCAAACGTGTATTGGCGCCCCTCAGGGTTATCTAGAGTGGACTGGGCCCACTCCAGGGCTCGATCCCTGAGCAACAGGGTGAAAAACTGGATCCGAGCTACATCCCCCGGATACTCCTCCCCAACATGCTCCAGGTGCATCTGCACTTGAAGAATAAATGGTTTACATTACCCCACCTCCCCCGCATACGGGGAAGTCATGGGAACGGAGAAAGTACAGCGCATAGCGCGCAGAGCAGGCTGGCAGGGGGCAGCCGCGGGATGTGCCGCGGACCATAAAGTCAACATGTTGGACACCTGTGTTGAATCAACGGAGCAAGTTGCTGCTCAGTCGCCACTAGGCGGTCCATAGCAGATTGCTTCTGCGGTGAGGCACCGGCTGAGCTACCTTCCTGTCTGGCTCGTTCTGTCATGATGTGTTAAGTTTTGACAGCTCACGCGCACGATGCCAAACACAGGATGAACCACACAGAGGGGCACGCTTGACAGTTTATTAATAGCAAAACACAGCGATGCACAGCTACAGAAAACAGTGACTCGCCAGAGGAATGGACCTGTGGAGAGAAGACGAGAGCCGTGAGCTGGGGAGTGGAGTAAGGGGAAATTGTATGAGCCAAATTGCCACTTACTTGGGAAATCCAGGGATGACCGGCAGGACCCAGCGGGGAATAGGCGAACCAGTAGGGTGGGGGGAGTAGTGAAGTTGATGGTGCCTGACCGGGGAAATGAAGTTGCTGATGGGCAGTGAGGTGGAGCAGGAGAGCACGTACAGTCCCGGGGACACACCTTACACAGTGGCAGCAACCTGAAAGAGAGGAGAAAAAGGAGGTTAACAACGTATTGATGGTTCCGACGATAATGGCTAGTCCAATAGACGGGCAGTATACCCAGATGAGCCAGCGTTGACTGCACAGAGGAGGCCTCCTTAAGTACTCTGGCTGATGAGCGGGCGCAGGTGTGTCTTCTGCCTCAGGTGCCATGATGAGCTGGAGGAGATGGGACCGGAGGGGGAATGTATTTATTCCATCTAGCGACAATGCTCCACACTGTGTGTTTATATATTTACATATTTATTCCATCTAGCTACAATGCTCCGCACCGTGTGTCTACTGTATATATTTATGTTTATATGTACATATGTATACTCGCTGCTCTTGTTTTTTCTTGCCTTCTGATTGTTGCTCTGAGTGTTGTTATCCCTGTACTGTTGCAATCCTGGAATTTCCCCATTGTGGGACTAATAAAGGCTTATCTTATCTTATCTTATCTGCTTAAGTACTTTGAAGAGCAAACAGAAATGCACTGTCAAAAAGAAAGGAGTAATGATTCTATCTTTCTCAACATGAAACTTAATCTATACTGTAACTGCATCTCAGTGCATAAAAATACTTTACACCTTTTCTGTATTGTCCATAGCAGATCTGTAGTAGATGGACTGAATTATAGGATCACCTATTTAACAACAGTGTCATTTTCCATGGATGATTCCTGTAGCCTTTAACAGATATTTGTTGTCTGTTCTTGTTTGATTCAGCTCGAGGAACGTGCGTGGCCACAGCAGAGTATGATGCTGAGGGTCCAGATGAACTTGGCTTGGTACCAGGGGATCGCATCATCATTGTGGGACTCCTGGTGTCTTGTTTTGATTGGTTTGTGGGCAGGAAGGAGGCAACGTCTGATGTAGGTTTGGTGAAAACAAACCTGGTACAGCCATCTGCAGAGACTTACAGGTGAGTGTATAACTGGTTCTGTGTTAGCCAGTATAAAACATTAAATTCTAAATAGCTATGCTTCATGGTAATGTACATTGTTTTCTTTTATAGCTCAGATGATATTTTTTTGGATGGAGAGGAATGGATGTTCTCCAGTCAGAAAGAGAGCAATGTCATAAAAGAATCAATTGCCTTATTAAAGAAGAAATCTCAAAATGATATAGGGTATCACTACAAACTGGGTAAGAGTCACAGTTCAAAGTCACATTCTTCACAGTAATAATGCTTCCTGATTGATGACCAAACTTAATCAATGCCTTCCAAAAAAGTACTATTATAGTACAAGGTCAAAAGTCAACCAAGATGCCACTAAATGCTTAAATGAGCGTTCTCACAAAGCTTCCACTACTCTGTTAGCAGCTAATGGGGAGATATTTGTGGTGTTACAGTGCCATGTACCTCAATGATGTTTGTGATTTATAAGTAGTTTGTGGTTTGTGAGAGCTGGTTTTGTAGGTTTTGAAAACTGTCTGAAAGGATAACAACCCAAAAATATTTTGAAACTGATTGACTTGGCTTCCTTTAAAAGATGTGTAGAACTTCTGGACCAGTGGTGATACCTGTCTTGATCTGCATTTCTGTAACTTTCAGCAGTTTCCTCTTACTTGACAAAGTTTCTCCTGAACTGTAATGGGGGAGTTTAGTGGATGATTGGGTCATGGGATACTGACTGCCCAAATGGCCGGCTACCAGAAATGAATATGAGGTTGATTTTGACAGTTTGTGACTATGAACAAATCCCAATTCCAGTGAAGTTGGGATGTTGTGTAAAATGTAAATAAAAACAAAATACAATGATTTGCAAATCCTTTTTAACCTATATTCAGTTGAATACACTACAAAGACAAGATATTTAATGTTCAAACTGATAAACTTTTTTTTTTTGCAAATATTCACCAATTTTGAATTGATGCCTGCAACACTTTACAAAAAAGTTCAGACAGGGGCAAGGAAAGACAGGAAAAGTTGAGGAATGTGTAAAAAACACCTTTTTGGAACATTCCACAGGTGAACAGATTAATTGGAAACAGGTGAGTGTTATGATTGGATATAAAAGGAGCATCCCCAAAAGGCTCCATTGTTCACAAGCAAGGATGGGGTGAGTGTTGTCTGTGTTTGAGCGTTAGCTTTAATGGACCTGCTAACAAACACGTGGAACAAGCTAAGGCGAGTGTGATACAGGGTGGTTATAGGCTGAAGGTGGCGCGCCAAAGAGAGAGACTGCTCCCAAACGTCCCTTTATAAACACCACGAGGTGATGATGACACCCATGCATGAATCTCTGCGTTACGTGGTACATGGTGGTATTCCCCATATGCCACATTTACCACCCCCCCACCCACCCCCGGGAAAAAACAAAACTTTACTGGTGCATTAACCTTAGCAAGGTAGCTAGTAATTGTGGTGGCATATGGCTAGCACAAAATACACATTTAGACAGGATCATATGTTATGTATAGTAACAATAATACTACAACCAGGTACCTCACAGCAGGAATCTCGAAGAACATGCACACGGCCTGGCTATCAGTAGATGTTAAACAGCTGTGACTAACATGTTACCTGATGTTAGAGCACAATATGTATATTGCTTGATGGTAAAAGCACAACATGGTTGTTTGGCTGTTAGACCTAAAATAGCACGTAAGGCTCATTACACCATAATATTACACTGTTATTATGAATATGGGTAACCAGGTAGACTGCCGGTATAACTTTGCATGGTTGAGTGGATTATTCTTCCACTTAAAGAACCAACCATGCTCTGTTTAAACATTTTCAAAAACAGTCATTTTAGAGTTCAGCCTTAGGGTTGAACTCGCCCCCAGTGGGCATGGTCCTGGGGGTGCTGGTTGTGGCAGACCTGGGTGCCATCTTGCTGGAATCGCTTGCTCTTCAGCAAAGTCCAAGTCCGGGTCCCACACTGGCTGGGTCGGTTCCAGCGTCACATCTTGGTCTGGAGCAGCTGCTGCTCTTGTCTTCGGCAGATGGCTGGTGTGCCATCTCGAACCATCGGCCATCTAGAAGGTGGCTGGCCCCAGTTATGCGGTCAGCTGCATTAGCAGTGACAGGAGCATCTGCAGTTCGTCTGGGTGTTTGGATTGGTGGACCCAAACCCAACTGAGCACGGTGAGCCCAGACCTAGTTGGCTTCAGGCGGCACTGCTGCTGCTCTCTCTTGTCCCTGATGATGGCTGTGGTGGCATGACGTTCTCACCGGTGGCAGGATGCTCTCCAGGTTGACATCATTCACTGGGGTCCTGGTTGGCCATGGACTCGACCTCCTGCAGCTGTGCTGTGGCTCCATGAGGCTTACTCCAAGCAAGGATCTGAGTCATGTCTGGATAATGCTTTCTTGTCCCTGTTGCTGATTGTGGTTGTGGCGGTGTGACATTCTTGCCGGCGACAGGACGCTCTCCAGGTTTGCGTGGACTCTATCCTCTCCGGCTGTACGGCAGGTCCATGAGGCTTGTGCCAGGCGAGGATTGGAGTTGAGTTCATGTTCTGCTCTCCGTGCAGTGTGAAGCTTGGAGCAGCTGTACCCATGTCTGGGTGAAACGTGCTTCAGTCATCAGCGGTCAAACAAAGTCGTTTGTGGTCATAAATGGTGAAACCCAATTTGTGGAAAAGGTCACAAGGCGAATGCTGGGAGGACTTTAGACCCATAGCGAGCCATCAGCGTGATGGTTTCTACGAGGCTGATTCTGGTTTGTCCATATCCATACAGCTCCACCACATCTGGCTTGATTGGATGTCAAGGGAAAAACCCCTTCATCGTGATCCAATTCATCAGCGACCTCGTAGCAGCGGCGTCCAGTAGTAACGGCAGGCTGATATCATTGAGCCTTACTGTGCACCACTTGTACGCCGAATTACTACAGTCCACTGAATGAACGGTTGTAATTAAAGCCAGTCCACTTGAGCTGGATGGTGAGCTCATCACACATTGGCAAAATGGATAAGCAGCACTGGCATCTCTGCCTCCTGGCCAGGCAGGAGCATGCGAGCGTCCGGTGAGCTGGGGAACCACAGTTACTACACGTTTGGTTCCCCATGATGTCCTATTGTCCTCCGAGAAGGTTGTGATGTCCGTGGTCTCTTCTGCTGGGGTAACTGCCTGAGCTAGCGGGGTTTGTTGCTGTGAAGCTCCTAGCTGGGCGGCGACCTCCAACTGGAACGCTAACTTTGCCAGCAGCAGGTCATCTGGCGCCATTAACAGCTTCTCCTGCAGCCTCGGGTTGTTGGTGTGCTCCACTAGCTAGTCCTGCACCATCTCTTCTTCTAACTGCTCAAACCTGCATGTACTCGCCAGACGCTGGACGTTGGCGATGTATTGCTGAGTTGTTTCTCCCACTCCCTGTCGGCGTTTGCGGAACCTAATTCTCCTCGCCAGCACACTCTTGGGCGGTGCAAAATGTCTGGCGTATGTATCTGTGGGTCCCAATGTTCTAAACACATGCTGTCCCTCGCTGCCCAGGCTATGAATCAATAGAGCACACAGTTGAAGCTTGCTAACCTTAGCTAGGTTCATAGCTGACACGTATGTCTCAGAGCGTCACTGGCTTCAAACCAGTGAGGCCATGGAATGGGCGGCTCACCTGGGGTGGCAGGAACAGCGGTAGAGGTGCCAGACATGCGTCCATTCTTCAGGAAAATTTTCAGTTCTCCTCCGGAAGACTAGTTTTTCTTGTTGCCAATGTTGCGTCTGTGTTTGAAGGTTAGCTTTAATGGACCTGCTAACAAACACGTGGAACAAGTTAGGGCAAGTGTGACACAGGCTGATTACAGACTGAAGGCGGCGTGGCAAAGAGAGACTGCTGCCAACCGTCCCCTTATAAACACCACGACGTGATGACATCACTCGTGCATGCATCTCTGTGTTACGTGGTACATGGTTGTATTCCTCACAGTGAAGCTCACCACTTTGTGAACAGCTGCGTGGGCAAATAGTCCAACAGTTTAAGAATGTTTCTCAACATGCATTTGCAATAAATTTAGGGATTTCATCATCTACCGTGAATAATATTGAAAGATTCAGATAATCTGGAGAAATATCTGCACATAAGCAGCAAGGCCAAAAACCAACACTGAATGAAGGTGACCTTTGATCCCTCAGGCGGCACTGCATTAAAACTGGACATCAGTCTGTAATGGATATTACCACGTGGACTCAGGAACACTTTGGAAAACCATTGTCAGCTAACACAGTTCGGCGCTACATCTACAAGTGCAAGTTAAAACTCTACCATGTGTAACCCCCCACACCTTATAGTGGTATTGCAGGTAGATCTATATCTAGAGTCTATGAGGAGATTTTAGAGTCTATGAAGTGACTCAGCCTCCGATGAAGACTTACCGGAGGAACTAACCGAGGCGGCAGCTGAGCGCGAGCGCGAGCCGGATCGAAGCTCGGGAGCAACGTTGGTGAGAGACGGGGGCCACCTGGACCACCCAGGCAGTCGGCGGCAGGCGGCGGTGATCAGCGGCGGTGATAAGTGGAGCTCGGCTGCGCCGGCGGTGTGCAGCATAACCGCCCAGGCAGACGGCGGCAGGTGGCGGTGATCGACGGCGGTGATCAGCGGAGCTGTGCAGCGTTACTTGGTGGAGGAGCTGTGCAGGAGCTCAGTTGCAGCGGCAGCGAGCGGAGGGTCCAGCAGCGGCCGGGCTAGTTGAGGCCTAGCCGGATTCTCTGTTTATTTCTATCCACAGGTCAGTAAAATGCCACCAAAAAAAGAGGAAATGGAAGAAATAAAAAAATCTCTGAACTTTATGTCAGAAGAATTGGCCAAATTGACTAGCCAGCAGGCCAAAATAATAGGCCTAATAGAAGATGTAGAAGCCCTACAATCAATAATTCAAGAAAAAGACAAAAAAATTATGGACCTGGAGCAACGTGGGCGTCTTTTGGAGCAACGCGTCGAGGATCTTGAACAAGGTTCTCGTATTGATGACCTAGTTATAAGTGGACTAGACATCAGATATCAGTCATACGCCCATGCCGCAACAGGACTGAATGGTGAAGATGCTCCCATGAGTGAATCAGTCTCCTTAGAAAATCAAGTGCTTCAGTTCCTTAATAATAGAGACATTAAGGTAGAAGCCAATGCAATCTCAGCCTGTTATGCTTTACTGAAGAAAGATCCCAAAACAAAGAAATCAATTGTGATGCGCTTTGTGAACAGAAGGGTAAAGAATGACATACTGAGGCAGGCCAAAAAGCTACAGGGAACTCAAGTTTACCTAAATGAACACCTGACAAAAAAAAAAAAACGCTGAATTAGCACGGCAGGCACGGATGCTGAAAAAACAAAATAAGATACAGGCAACCTGGACAAGAAATTGCAGAATTTGGATTAAACTAAATGGAACACCAGAGCAAGCAAGGAGTATAATGATCAGAGATGCTACTGACTTAAATAAATACAGATGAACACCGATTAAAAAAATTATGAGTCAATGATAATCCATATTCATACGCATGATAAGAATAGTTCTTTTGATACACCATGCCAAAGTACTTTAAAAAAATAAGCAAAATAAACAAAAACTTATGACCGACTCGAGTAGACATCAATTATCCCCAGCTGGAGGAAGTCATCTGATACAGAGTGAGGAAACTCAAACTCTGAAAATATGCCACTATGCTGAACATAAACCACAAGAGATGGAGAATGATATTGATCCTGAGATTGATCAGATGACTTCCTCCAGCTGGGGATAATTGATGTCTACTTGAGTCGGTCACTTTTTCAATAATATTCATAACCACTGTGAATATTACACTGAAAAGCAATTCAAAAGTCAAGTGCAATTAGATGGTAAACTATCAATAATACACTTCAATAGCAAAAGTCTTAACAAAAGGCTACAATGCTCTGCACTGTGTGTTCATATATTCATATATTTATTCCATCCAGCTACAATGCTCTGCACTGTGTGTTCATATATTCATATATTTATTCCATCCAGCTACAATGCTCTGCACTGTGTGTCTGTGTGTCTGTGTGTGTGTATATATATATTTTATAGTAATATGTACATATGTATATTAGCTGCTCTTGCTGATTGTTTTTTTTTTTTTTTTTTTTTTTTTTTTCTTGCCTTCTGATTGTTGCTCTGAGTGTTGCTATCCCTGTGCTGTTGCAATCCTGGAATTTCCCCGTTGTGGGACTAATAAAGGCTTATCTTATCTTATCTTATCTTATCTTAAAAACTTTCCACAGATTCAGGACTATTTAAAACAGCTAGACAGAAAATTCACAGCTATTGCAGTCTCTGAAACCTGGCTTAATGAAGAACAGGCTCCCCTGATGGCAATAGAGGGATATCAGATGTTTTATATTAACAGAACTCAAAAAAAGGGTGGTGGTGTTGCACTATATATTGATGACCTGTATAGGTGTAAGCTTGTAAATGAAATGTCCTTTGCACTACCAGGGATCTTGGAATGTGTTACTGTTGAGATTGACCAAGATAAAAAAAATCTAATCATAAGCTGCATATATAGAACGCCGGGAACTTGCATTGAGACATTCAGAGATAAATTAGTCGATGACATAACGTTCGGCTCAGGAGACGCACACACACAGGCTCAGAGTAGTTCAAACTGTTTATTAACAACAGGGATGTTTGGGTGCGTGTCTGCAGAATGTTAATGTGTTGGTGGGGGCGTCTGCTTCGGACCCAGAGGCAGGAGACCGTTCAGCCGGCAACCCTATGGGAGAAATCAGACACAGGGTGATGAGCACACACCAACACGGGAGGAGAATAGGCGAGGGAGAGAAGCTTACTTGTTTGGGCAGATGACTGGCGCTTCAAGGATGGAAGCCCGGGAGACAGCCACCTGCAGGGCTCGGTGCAGCAGCGAGGAGAGACGAGGGACGGGATTGTCCGCCGCCGAGGAATCCACCTGTGCACAGGGGAGCAGACTGGAGAGATGAGGTAAGTGAACTTCTTACCGGTAAAGAGGATGCTGAAGAGAATGCGGTAGAAGTCCATGCAAAGGAAACGAAGTCTACGGCTTCAGGCCGACGCTCAGGGCGAGGCGGCTTTTATCCTTCGCCGCTGACGAGTAGCAGGTGCGTGAGCAGGTGGCGCCGCTGATGAATGGCGCGGCGTGACAGTCGAGCTGTACAATAATATTACTAGTAAGAAAATGGTAGCAATTTGTGGAGATTTCAATATTGATTTAATAAATCCACATCAACAAAATGTAGTTACAGAGTTCATGAACTCTGTGTACAGCATGAGTCTATATCCCACAATAACACATCCCAGTAGAATCACAGTTCACTCTGCTACACTTATTGACAACCTGTTTGTCAATGTTATCGATAAGAAAATAGAAAGTGGATTATTGATAAATGATATAAGTGACCACTTGCCAACCTTTGCACTTATCCATGGCCACACGGGGCCCAATGCAGAAAAAATTTCAAAATCGTTCAGATACAAATCACCAAATGCAATCAATTCTTTTAAAGAGGACTTGCTGAAGCAAGACTGGACAGAAGTCTATGTAAGATAAGAGATAAGATAAGCCTTTATTAGTCCCACAACGGGGAAATTCCAGGATTGCAACAGCACAGGGATAGCAACACTCAGAGCAACAATCAGAAGGCAAGAAAAAAAAAAAAAAAAAAAAAAAAAAAAAACAATCAGCAAGAGCAGCTAATATACATATGTACATATTACTATAAAATATATATATACACACACACACACACACAGACACACAGTGCAGAGCATTGTAGCTGGATGGAATAAATATATGAATATATGAACACACAGTGCAGAGCATTGTAGCTAGATGGAATAAATATGTAAATATATAAACACCCACAGTACGGAGCATTGCAGCTAGGTGGAATAAATATGCAAGTATATAAACACACACAGTGCGGAGCATTGTAGCTAGATGGAATAAATATATAGATATATAAATATAAACACACCCAGTGCTAAGCATTGTAGCTAGATGGAATAAATATATAGATATATAAATATAAACACACCCAGTGCAGAGCATTGTAGCTAGATGGAATAAATATGTAAATATATAAACACACACAGTGCAGAGCATTGTTGCTAGGTGGGATGAAACAGCATAACCGTCTATTTAGTTATCCTACATGGTATGATTATGTGCCCATACATATTCTCACCCTCCATAGCGACCGGTATGTTCCTAGTTGTATGCCGGAGAGGACCATTGTGTAAGTCTATTGCATCTTTTGCATTCAAAAAAAACTATTAGTTTGTTACGTCTTTTTGCTATCTCTGCGAGCAGCCCTGCTTAGGTTGTACAGTCTGACAGCCGTTGGTAGGAAGGACCTACGAAACCTCTCGGTTGTGCACCTGGGATGATGTAGTCTGCTGCTAAATGAGCTCCTCAGTGCATCCAGTATGTCCTGGATGTATCAGATGTAAATGAAGCCTATGACACATTTATAAACATTGTAACCACTCTTTATGAAAAAAACTGCCCATTAGTAAAAAAAAAGCTTAAACACAAATTTGCTGATAAGCCATGGTTAACCAAAGGACTACAAAAGGCGTGTAAAAAGAAAAATTTATTATATAAAGCTTTCCTAAAGAAAAGTTCAAAAGAAGCAGAGCAGCGGTATAAAACATACAAAAATAAGTTAACATATATAATAAGATGTAGTAAAAGAGACTATTACAGTAAAGAACTGGAGAAAAACAAAGACAATATTAAAAATACATGGACAATACTCAACAGTATCCTTGGAAATAAAAGCAGAAATACAAGCAACCCAACTAATATGCCAAAAAATAATAAAACGACTCAGAGTGTGAATATAGCTTCACCTGCAGATGAATTTAATAATTTTTTTGTTAACATTGGACCTAATCTGGCCCGAGAAATACCCACTACGGTGCCTACAGGTGATACAATATGCAATAACACTGCTGTAAAAGACTCCATCTTCATAAAGAACACAGACGAAAGAGAGGTCATTGAAATTGTTAAATCGTTCAAAAGTAAAACATCTACGGACTGTGATGGTATTGACATGCTATTAGTCAAAACTGTTATCGAATGCATAGTAAAACCACTGACTATATATCTGTAACCTGTCTCTCCAATCAGGTATATTTCCCAATGCAATGAAAATAGCTAAAGTAATTCCGATATACAAGACGGGCGACAGAGGGGAACTCTCAAACTATAGACCAATTTCACTATTACCGCAATTTTCCAAGATACTTGAAAAAATATTCTATGAGAGAATTGACAACTTCATACTGAAGAATGATTTATTGTGTGAGCAGCAATATGGGTTCAGACACAAGAGGACAACTGCATATGCCCTAATGGAATTTACAGAAAAAATATCAACAGCCATTGAAAATAAAGAGTATTCAGTTGGAGTATTCCTAGATCTTAAAAAAGCATTTGATACAGTAGATCACAATTTATTATTAAAGAAACTACAAAATTGTGGTATTAGAGGGGTAGCACTGTCCTGGTTAAGTAGTTACTTAAAGAATAGATATCAGTATGTATGTGTTAGCAACAAAAACTCAGAGTTACTGGAGGTCACCTGTGGAGTCCCACAGGGTTCAGTTTTGGGACCATTATTATTCAATATGTATATAAACGATATATGTAAAGTTTCAGAAAAAATGGACTTAATATTGTTTGCCGATGACATTAATCTGTTATGCAGTGGAAACAATTTGGAACAACTTCTGGATACACTCGGAAAGGAATTAAGAAAGCTTAAACTGTGGTTTGATTCAAACAAATTAACGCTCAATTTAAGTAAGACAAAATTTATAGTCTTTAACAACCATCACAACAACCCAGTACCCAAACTCAGTGTAAATGGTGTAGAGATTGAAAGGGTATCTGAAACTAAATTTCTTGGAGTAATAATTGATAACAAACTGTGTTGGAAGTCACATATTAATTATATTAAAGGTAAAGCATCCAAATCAATTACAATATTACACAGAGTGAAATATTTGCTGAATCAACCCACACTATACACCTTGTATCATTCATTAATACTCCCATACATGACATATTGTAATGAAGTATGGGGAAATACATACAAAACAAACATATATCCACTCTTTATGCTTCAAAAGAGAGCTATTAGAATAATAAACAAAGCAGCTTACAGGGAACCAACAAACCCACTTTTTCTTAAACAAAAAACTCTCAAGTTGAAAGATCTGGTTGACTTTAAAACCGCAATAATAATGTTCAAAGTGAAGAATTTATCACTGCCTGCAAATATCCGAAAGTTGTTCCAAACAAGGGAGAAACGATATCACTTCAGAGGAACATGTATATTTCAAAAGCCTACAGTGAGAACAACCACCAAGCAACACTGTATTTCAGTGCAAGGAGTCAGATTATGGAACGATTTTGGACCTGAATTAAAATCATGTACAACGCTTGGACAATTTAAACAAAAACTAAAGGAAGAAATACTCCAAACATATTTACAAGACGACATGTAAACTCACATAAGGATTGACATTTCCAGCCTGTGTTGTGTTATAGCTTAGTTTTTTTTTCTTTCTTTTTTTTCTCTGTCACAGTTTGTCTTAGATTTGTTTTTGAATAGTAACCGCTTAACTTAGCCTAGCTTAGTTTTCTTTTTTCTCTCAGTCACATTTTGTCTTAGCTTTGTTTTGAATTGTAATCGCTCTTGTCTTGTTTTCTCTTTTTTCTCTTTTGAATTCCTGGATGGAATATGGGTGGGCAATATAAGCTGCGGCTTCAGCCATCACCCATTTCGGATAACTTACGTGGAATTGTATAATAAGAGGAGTCTTTGTCTAATTTGACCTTGTTGTTATATTGTGACGTAGGCAAGGTTCACACAAAGAAAATGGAGCAGATGGCTGTGATCAACCAGATTTATTTTGTACACCCCAACCCCCAACTTGCAACTTAGTATACAGAGCAGGGGAGGTCATTCTCACAGACCTCTGTTTACATCACGGTTGCACACACATAACGTTTTCATCTGGCAAAGCATGCTGGGAAATTCACTTAACATGGCCCCAACGTTACACTATTATTCAGTTTCTTTTAACCTGTACTGTACTATCCGAAATAAATTCATTCATTCATTCATTCATTCATTCATTTGGCATATAATAAAATAGCACAGCAACTTGAAATGTTACCCCATTCTCCCTCTAATGACTTGCACCAACCATTTAAACTTACTTACCAATTTCATTGACAACTCTGATACAAATTAACAATGTTGGGCCCAGACAAAACAAAAAAATCAACCAGTAGAGCTCATAAATAAACCAATAAACAGATCTCAAAATAACATGACTTGACAACAATAAAAATCAGTCCCCAACTCCTACGACCACCCATGGCAACAAAACTTGTCCTTCCAGGCTGAGAAGATGAAGAAGGGAAAGGGATGATGATGATGAGCGGAATCCACCAGGGTGAGGTGATGGAGAGATGATGGGGTGAATCCTGAAGGCAGTGTGGAGTGGTGGCTTCTATAAGGTCTCCCTCTGGAATATCTTGGCCAACAGTAAAAAAAAACAGTCTGCATAAATGTGCAGAGCACTGCTTAGTTGTCCATATTCAATTAGTCAAGTTATCTTTATCTACTGTAGTGCATCATAAAATATCATACTCCACTTGTCACATCTAACATATTTACAAAATATCACAGTCACAGTAAAAATTAACAGTTTAACAACAAAAGTTGTTTAGTATATTTATCTACAGCAAATTAGCTCAGCATTTGTTCACATGCATAGAAACATAGGCATAAATAGAATATACAATATCTGTCATGGTCTGAGCGCTGATGTTGTCCGCGCTCAGGCCATACATCATCTCCGCCAGGCCTTTGTTGTGACAGCGTCTCGGCAGTGCTTCCGGCTGTCAGAAGCCAAGCACCACGGGATGGCTGGAGGCCAATTATCACTCATCAGCTGATGAACTGTCAACCCCTGTATCAGGGAGCTGCCCTGTTTGCTCAGGGCTGCGACCTCACGCTATCCACACTCTTGTTGTGGATTAGGCTGGAGTCCCTACGTCCGGCTCCAGCCCTCCTCTCTTCCCTCATCGTTATTCGTAAGTGTACCTCTTGTGTTATTTGTGTTTTGCCCCACGAGGCTCATTTCCTTTGTTGCTCTTCAGTGTGAATAAATTACGCAAACTCACTGGCTGGCCCTCGGCTCTTATTAATGGCTCCCAAGAGCCATTCATGACAATATCTGTATAAACACAGACTGTAATAAAATAAACAAAACTTTAAAAAATGGATCATCCCGACTGTTTTTTTTCTTTACAGTACCTACTTCCAAGGTGAGTATCTAATGTACAAACTTATCTATCAGCAACTGACTAACTCACTGGTAGGTCTGTTGAAAACCACTGGTCTCTGTAACAGCTCTGCTGAGGACCTAATGGCTAATTAAGTGGAAAAAGACCACTCTAGAAGGAAATTAAAAAAAAAACAATTGAACTATATGAACAGCACAGTGACCGATTTATATAATGTCTAAGTTCTGTACGATTGATAATTGCTTAATTTTATGACTACTTGGCTTCAGAAAGATCTTTTTTCCATCTGCCGCAGGAGCGCTGTAGTCACCGTGTAACAACAAGCTTGTATCTGAGGTCTGGGCTCTAATAATGGTCACGTCAGTGCTGCTAGTCCAGCAAAAGCTAGCAGTACTCAAATATTTTGCAAGCAGTTTCATGAAATGGTCAGTCAGAAAGCAACTCGTACCGGCTCGGACGTCGCCCAGGTTAAGAAGGTCAGGAGTTCCTGGCAGCGGAGGGCGAAGGACAGAGCTGTGTGAAGGAATCTGATCAGACCTATATGAAACAGTCATTGTCGCCCCCGACAGACTGCTATGAAGAAGAAGAAGAAGAAGAAGAGGAAGAAGCATCACTGAATGTCACTTTCTTGAGTTTGCCACTAGGGGGTGCTAATGGGTCACAATAAATCATCTTTCATTCATTCATCTTCTTCCGCTTAATCCTTTTTCGGGTCGCGGGGGGGCTGGAGCCTATCCCAGCATCTTTGGGCGAGAGGCAGGGTACACCCTGGACAGATTGCCAGTCCATCGCAGGGCCAACACAGAGAGACAGACAATCATTCACTCTCACATTCATACCTAAGGACAATTTAGAATCCCCAGTTTGATGCCAATTAACCTAACTTGCATGTTTTTGGCATGTGGGAGGAAACCGGAGAAATCCCGGAGTTCTCCCCGTGTCCCACACAGACACGGGGAGAACATGCAAACTCCACACAGATCACTGTTGGTCGGGGGCTGGGATCGAACCCATATACTCCCTATAATAATTATGAGCACCTCTTTACTTAGAGCTTTTAATATGCTATAAGTGGTTCAGACAAGCTGTTCAGCTTCACTGGGCTACACATGCAAAGCAAAAGACATATATCGGCAACACCCAGAAACACCACAGGTTGCTCTGAACCCAAGCTCATCTGAGTTGGACTGATTCAAAGTGGGAAAAGTGTGCTGTGGTCTGATGAGTTCACGTTTCATACTGTTTTTGGAAATCATGGACGTCATGTCCTCCAGCCTAAAGAGGAAAATGACCATCCAGATCGTTATAAGTTCAAAAGTCAGCATGTGTGATGGTATGGGGGTGTGTTGGTGCCCAAGACATGGTTAACTTGCACATCTGTGAAGGCACCATTAATGCTAAACTGTTCATACAGGTTTTCGTACAGCCGTTCGTACCGGCTGCACGGTGGCGCAGTGGTTAGCACTGCGGCAGCACAGTTTACCCTTGGCCGGGGGATTGTGGGGATCGTGGGATCGTGGGTTCGATCCCAGCCCCCGACCAACAGTGATCTGTGTGGAGTTTGCATGTTCTCCCCGTGTTGCGTGGGTTTACTCCGGGATTTCTCCGGTTTCCTCCCACATGCCAAAAACATGCATGTTAAGTTAATTGGCTGTTCTAAATTGTCCCTAGATATCTGTTTCCTATAGGCCCTTAGAATAGAGGGTTAGTATTAATGAAAGCGCTTTGAGTGGTCTTTGTGACTAGAAAAGCGCTATATAAGTGTAGGTTAGTTAGTTAGTTAGTTAGTTTTGAAGCAACATATGCTGCCCTTCAAGCAACATCTTTTTCAGGGACATCCCTGCTTATGTCAACAAGACAATGCCAAGCCACATTCTGCACATCCACAACAGTGTGGCTTTATAGTAAAAGAGTGCAGGTACTAGACTGGTCTGCTGCAATCCAGAACTGTCTCCCATTGAACATATGTGGAGCATTATGGAGCTCAAAATATGCCAATGAAGACCCCCCAGCTGTTGAGCAACTGAAGTCGTTCATCAAGCAAGAATGGGAAAGAATTCCACCTACAAAATTTCAACAATTAGTGTCCTCAGTTCCTCAACTCTTACTGAGTGTTGTTAAAAGGAAAGGTGATATAACACAGTGGTAAATATGACCCTGTCCCAGCTTTTTTGAAATGTGTTGCAAGCATCAAATTCAAAATGAGTGAATATTTGCAAAAAAAACCAAAAAAAAACAAACAAACAATAACGTTTATCAGTTTGAGCATTAAATACATTTTCTGTGTAGTGTATTCAGTTCAGTATACTGTAGATTGAAAGGATTTGCAAATCATTGTATTCTATTTTTATTTACCTTTAATACAAACGTCCCAGCTTCATTGGAATTAGGGTTTTCAGATCGGACGGCAGTCTGTGTTTTTCTGCTTAGTCTGCTGGGTCTGCAAACCTGACACCTGGATAAGTGGTAGTGGATGGATGGATGGACTTGTCACTGTCAATCCACCAACTGTTTTGTTAAACAACATTTAGTTGGATTCACAGTTGGTTAGCACTGTGGCAGCACAGCAAGAAGGTGACGGGATCGACCCCCCCCCCCCCCCCCCGACCATCGGTGACTCTTCTGTGTGGAGTTTTCATGTTCTTCCCTTGTCTGCGTGGGTTTGCTGCAGGTACTCTGGTTTCCTCCCACAGGCCAAAAACATGCAGGTTAGGTTAATTGGCATCAGCTGGGAATTCTAAATTGTCTTTAGATATGAATGTGAGAGTAAATGGTTGTCTGTCTCTCTGTGTTGGCCCCATGATGGACTGGTGATCTGTTCAGGGTGTACCCTGCCTCTTGCCCAAAGATACAGGGATAGGCTTCAGCATCCCTGCAACCCAAAAAGGATTAAGTGGTAGAAGATGAATGATAGTTGGATTCATCATGACTGTAAAATGGAATGTAAAACAATGGAACACAAATGACTACTTCAATAATAGTTAAAGGGTTTGTTAAAAGCCAAAATTTAAAAAGGTACAAAAAGAACTAAGAACACATAAAAACAGGAACTAAAAACCCATACTTAAAAACTGAACTAAACACGTCAATAAGAAGATGAGAAAATCTAAAAACAAATGGCGCCAAGAAGAACATAAAACAATGTAACATAAATGACTACTTCAGTAATAGTTAAACAAGTTTATTAAAAGCCAAATTAAAAAGGTGGGTCTTGACCCTATTCTTAAAACATCTATTGACTCTGTGGCCCTGAGACTCTCTGGCAGGCTGTTCCACAGACGAGAACCATAATAGAGAAAGGAAGCTTCACCAAAGATCTTGATTTGACTTTGGGAACCATTAAAAGGCCAGTACCTGAGGACCTCAGGGTTCGCGAGGGCTCACAAGATAAAAGCAGCTTAGATAGATAAGAAAGCTCAAGACCATTGAGGCATTTAAAAACTACTAAGAGAACCTTAAAATCGATCCTAAAACGCACGGGGAGGCAATTCATCAATACTAAAACTGATGTAATATGCACCCACCCCTTGGTTCTTGTTAACACTCGTGCTGTTGAATTTTGGAGCAGTTGGAGATGTGATATTCTTTTTTAAGGAAGACCAGAGAGCAGGGCATTACAGTAGTTACAGTAGTCTATACGACTATTAATAAAAGCATGCATCAAGACCTCCATGCTGGCAAGAGAGAGAAAAGGGTGGACTCTGGCTATATTCCTAAGATGGTAAAATCCGATTTTAGTCACATTTTTGACATAATGTCTGGCCCAGGAAACACGCACGCAGGCTCAGGATAGATTTAACAGCTTTATTCAACAAGCAGGTGTGTCTGAATGGATGTATGCGGTATGTGTATGTGTTGGGGGTGAACGCCGATGCGCAGGAAGCAGAGCAGCGCGCCGTACAGCCGGACAACCCTATGGAGAGAGAGCAGAGGACAAGGGGTAAAGGGCACCACACCTGTACAGGGATAATGAGTTGTGTGTTGCTTACTTGTGGGTACAGGTGGCTGGCGTTGGCAAGGGAGAAGTCCAGAAGACAGCGTCCTGCAGAGCCTGCGCTGACGGTGGGGATTGGTTGGCGATGACGGGGAAATCCGCCGCCGAGGAATCCACCTGTGCACAGGGGTGAAGACTTGGAGAAAGGTAAGGTATGCTTACGTGGGGTTGAAGTCTTGCTGGTGATCAGAGGTTGATACACGAGCTACAAAGTGCCGATGCGAACAGACGGCTCCAGACCGCAGCACTGGGCTGAGTGGGCTAAATAGCCCGCTGCTGACGAGGCGCAGGTGTGCGCGCAGCTGAGGCAGATGATGAGCGGCGAGTCGTGACAGTACTCCCCCCCCAGCAGCGCCTCCTGGCGCTGGTTTGTCCGGGTGCGCCCGGTGGAACTCCGTGATGAGACTCCTGTCCAACACCAAAGAAGAGCGCACCCAGGACCTCCACTCAGGACCGAATCCCTCCCAGTCCACCAAGTACTGCAGCCCGCGACCTCGGCGCCGGGAGTCCATGATGGAGGTGACTCTCCAGGCCGGGTGGCCGTCGATCATCATAGGCGCGGGCGGTGCTGCGGGCGGGGGGCAGAGGGGATCAGAGAAAAAGGGCTTAATCTTGGACACGTGGAAGGTGGGACAAATGCGGAGGGAGGGAGGGCCAGACGCACAGCCACCGGGTTAACAATTTTAGAAATGGTGAAGGGGCCAATGAAGCGCGGGGCCAACTTCCTCTTTTCAGCCTTAAGGTGGATATCTTGAGAGGCCAACCAGACCTGTTGACCCACCTGGTAGGCAGGGGCCGGTCTCCTGTGGCGATTCGCAGTGGTGCTGTTGCGCGCCGCTGTGCGTAAGAGTGCGTCGCGCACCTTGGTCCACAGAGCCCGACACCGTCTCAGGTGCGCTTGGATGGAAGGAACCGCCAGCTCCGCCTCCTGCTCCAGGAACAAAGGTGGATCATAACCCAAGGACGCCTTGAAGGGGGACATCCCTGTGGCGGAAGACCGAGCCGTGTTGTGGGCGTACTCTACCCAAGCCAGGTGCGTGCTCCAGGAAGACGGGTTGGAGGAAGTGACGCAGCGTAGGGCAGCTTCCAGCTCCTGGTTGGCCCGTTCGCACTGCCCGTTGGATTGCGGGTGGTGACCGGAGGAGAGGCTAACTGTGGCCCCCAAGGCGTTGCAGAAACACTTCCACACCTCTGAGACAAACTGGGGCCCCTGATCCGAGACAACGTCCACCGGTATCCCGTGCAGCCTGACCACATGCTGAGCCAGAAGGTCCGCTGTCTCCCGCGCCGTTGGAAGACCCCGAAGTGGCACGAAGTGGGCGGCCTTGGAGAATCGATCCACGATGGTCAAGACGGTGTCATAGGTGTTAGAGGTCGGGAGACCGGTGACGAAGTCGAGGGCTATGTGAGACCAGGGCCTGCCAGGGGTCAGCAGGGGCTGGAGCAGACCCGTGGGGGGAGAATTTTCTGACTTGCCGGTGGCACACACAGGGCACGCCCGGACGTAGTGGCAGCGTCCTTCTGCAGACCTGGCCACCAGAAGGAATGCTGGAGGAGATCCACTAGCCGGGATACGCCAGGGTGGCAGGCAAGTTTGGAGGTGTGAACCCAATGGATGACCTCCCCCCGGACAGAAGATGGAACGAACAGCCTTCCCTCCGGTCCGCCGCCAGGGTCTGGTTCGGTCTCCTGCGCCCTCCAGATCTTGTCCCTGATGGTCCAGGAAATTGCCCCTACCACACACAAGCTGGGCAGGATGGTATGACCCGGCTCCTCTGTTGTCTCAGGGGCAAACTGCCTGGAGAGGGCATCGGGTAGGCCGTTCTTAGAGCCAGGGCGATAGGTAATGGTGAAGCGGAACCGGGCGAAGAACAAGGACCAGCGCGCCTGGCGGGCATTCAGACGTCTAGCAGATCGAAGATACTCCAAGTTCTTATGGTCCGTCAGCACCACGAATGGTAATGCAGCCCCCTCCAGCCAGTGGCGCCATTCCTGCAGGGCGAGCTTGATGGCGAGAAGCTCCCTGTCCCCGACGTCGTAATTCTGCTCGGCCAGAGACAAATGCCGTGAGAAGAAGGCGCAGGGTCGCTTGACCCCATCGGTGGGTGATCGCTGGGATAGCACCGCCCCCACTCCCGTATCAGACGCGTCGACTTCCACCAGGCACTGCAGTGCGGGGTCGACCTGGGTCAGGACTTGGGAGGAGGAGAACTCCGTCTTCAATGCCTGGAACGCTGCAGCGACCTCTTCGGTCCAGCGGAAGGTGTTCTTGGGGGAAGTGAGATGGGTCAGCGGGGCAACGATGGCACCGAAGTTAGGCACAAAACGGTGGTAGAAATTGGCAAACCCAATAAATTGCTGGACCTGCTTCCTGGAGGTCGGCGTGAGCCTTCAACCACCGCTTTAACCTTCGCAGGGTCAGGTAGGACCTGGTTGTGTGAGATTACAAACCCTAAGAAGGAGGTGGTCTTGGCGTAAAACTCACACTTCTCGGCTTTGACGTACAGCCTGTTCTCCAGCAGCTGCCGCAAGACCCACCTCACATGCACCTGGTGTTCCTCCCGTGACCTGGAGAAGATGAGGATGTCATCCAGGTATACGAACACGAAGAGGCCGAGGAAATCACGCAGGATGTCATTGATCAGACGTTGAAATACAGCAGGGGCGTTGGTCAGTCCAAAGGGCATCACCAGGTACTCGAAGTGCCCACTAGGCATTCTAAAGGCTGTCTTCCACTCATCCCCCTCCCTGATCCGGACGAGATGGTATGCACTGCGAAGATCCAATTTGGTGAACCAGGTCGCCCCCTGCAGGGAGTGGAAGGCAGTGTCCATCAGTGGCAGGGTGTAACGGTCCTTCTCCGTGATGTCATTCAAGGCCCGGAAGTCGATAGATGGGCGGAGTGACCCATCCTTCTTTGACACAAAGAAGAACCCTGCGCCGAGCGGAGACGAGGAGGGACGGATGATTCCTGCGTTGAGTGACTCTTTGATATAACTATCCATCGCTTCCCGCTCCGGCGCTGACAAGCTGTAGAGGCGTCCGGAAGGCAGGGGCGCCCCCGGGCGGAGGTTGATGGCGCAGTCGTAGGGCCGGTGAGGAGGAACAGACATCGCCCTGGACTTGCTGAATACGAGGCCCAGGTCATGGAACTCCGAGGGCACCAGAGTGAGATCCGGAGGCGCGGCGTCCTTAGCCGGGGGAGGAGAAGATGGGGCGCAGGCTGCGGATTGTAAACAGGTGCCCATGCAGAAGGAACTCCAGGTGGCGACTCTTCCCGTCTGCCAATCCAGCACGGGGTTGTGCAGATGCAACCAGGGGTACCCAAGGATGACAGGCGTCACAGAGGAGGACAGGACGTACAGGGTGAGATCCTCTCGGTGGTTACCAGAGATTATGACAGGGACTGGTTGCGTGCGATGAGTCACTTGTCCGAGGGGCGCACGGGAAAGGGTGATCAGGCTGAGAGGAGCGGCCAGAGGGCGGCAGGGGATGCCCAATTGGGTTGCCAGGCTCTTTGAAATGAAGCTCTGCTCTGCTCCTGAGTCCACCAGTGCGTGTGTGAGATGCCCCGTGGCATTGTGACAAAATCGGATGGGCAAGGATAGACTTGTGAGGGGATTTGACCGGTTAGAGCCCACGAGGCCCCATACAGTGACTCGCAGACCTCCCCGTTTGGCTTCTCTGGGCAATGCTCCACGGTGTGTTGATCTCCTCCCCAATACATGCAGAGGCCCAACTTCTGGCGGCTCTGTTTCTCTGCTAGGGGGAGCTTTGACCGACCAACCACCATCGCCTCCGATTCCTCGGAAGACTCCGGTGGAGGTAACGCAAGGGGGTGGTCTTGAGGCCACGATAACAGACCGTTCACGCAGCCTGTTATCTAAACTAATGGTTGTGGAGATCAGCTCCGCAAGCGTCTCCGGAAGATCTCGACCGGCCAGCTCATCCCTCAGACCTGAGCTGAGGCTGCGGAGGAAGATGCCACAGAGGGCCGCCTCGTCCCAGCCTACCTCCTCGGCTGCGACCCGGAAGCCGAATGCATAATCCGCCGCTGACCGGCTTCCCTGTTGGAGGCCAAGGAGCCGGTCAGTGAGGACGCTATCATGCCGGGAGTGGTCAAACACCTCGAGGAAGCTCTGCACGAACTGGCTGTAGGAGAGGTTTGCGTAACTGGGCTTTGCCTTTACGGCGTAAGCCCAAGTTAGCGCTCGCCCCTCCAGAAGGTTTCCGATGTAGCCAATTCGGCTGTGGTCCGAGGGAAAATCCCCGGGAACACGCAGAAACACCGACTCACACTGCATAATGAACCCCCGCGCCCCGCCGAGCTTCCCGCTAAAGCGGGCGGGGGTTGGGATTGGTGTGAGTCGAGTGGGCGTCCCCGTGGCAGACTGACCGGGCACCGGAGCGGCAGGAGCCAACCCTCCCTGGCGAGCCGAGGGGAACACCTGCTGGGGGTCCAAGTGGTCTAACCGGTGAGTTATGTTAACCAACTGGTTCAAAATCACCTGCTGTTGATGGGCTATTAAATCCACCCGAGCCTCGAGCGTGGAAAGACGACGTGCGAGCCCACTGTCTGCTGAGCCGCTCTGCTGGAGCCGTACTGACATAATGTCTGGCCCAGGAAACACGCACGCAGGCTCAGGATAGATTTAACAGCTTTATTCAACAAGCAGGTGTGTCTGAATGGATGTATGTGGTATGTGTATGTGTTGGGGGTGAACGCCGATGCGCAGGAAGCAGAGCAGCGTGCCGTACAGCCGGACAACCCTATGGAGAGAGAGCAGAGGACAAGGGGTAAAGGGCACCACACCTGGACAGGGATAATGAGTTGTGTGTTGCTTACTTGTGGGTACAGGTGGCTGGCGTTGGCAAGGGAGAAGCCCGGAAGACAGCGTCCTGCAGAGCCTGCGCTGATGGTGGGGATTGGTTGGCGATGACGGGGAAATCCGCCGCCGAGGAATCCACCTGTGCACAGGGGTGAAGACTTGGAGAAAGGTAAGGTATGCTTACGTGGGGTTGAAGTCTTGCTGGTGATCAGAGGTTGATACACGAGCTACAAAGTGCCGATGCGAACAGACGGCTCCAGACCGCAGCACTGGGCTGAGTGGGCTAAATAGCCTGCTGCTGACGAGGCGCAGGTGTGCGCGCAGCTGAGGCCGCTGATGAGCGGCGAGCTGTGACAATTTTTAATGTGTGAAATAAAATTAAAGTTAGAGTCTAAAAGAACGCCCAGGTTCTTGACACAATGTGTAGGTTTTAGACCTAGCAATTTTGTTAGAAGTTTCTCTCTTGTCTTCGGGGCCAGTGATTAAAACGTCTGTTTTGCCCTGGTTGAGCTGTAAGAAGTTCTCTGCCATCCATGACTTTATATCTAAAATACAATTCAAGAGGGCATTAATCGGTTTTGCGTCATCAGGAGACGCGGTAATTTACAGCTGTGTATCATCAGCATAACTATGAAAATTGATGCCATGTCTCCTGATAACATCCCCAAGTGGTAACATACAGTGGGGTAAAAAAGTATTTAGTCAGCCACCAATTGTGCAAGTTCTCCCACTTAAAAGATGGGAGAGGTCTCCAATTTTCATCATAGGTATACCTCAACTATGAGAGACAAAATGAGAAAAAAAATCTAGAAAATCACATTGAAGGATTTTTAAAGAATTTATTTGCAAATTATTGTGGAAAATAAGTATTTGGTCAATAACAAAAGTTCATCTCAATACTTTGTTATATACCCTTTGTTGGCAATGACAGAGGTCAAACGTTTTCTGTAAGTCTTCACAAGGTTTTCACACACTGTTGCTGGTATTTTGGCCTATTCCTCCATGCAGATCTCCTCTAGAGCAGTGATGTTTTGGGGCTGTCGCTGGGCAACATGGACTTTCAACTCCCTCCAAAGATTTTCTATGGGGTTGAGATCTGGAGACTGGCTAGGTCACTCCAGGACCTTGAAATGCTTCTTACGAAGCCACTCCTTTGTTGCCTGGGCAGTGTGTTTGGGATCATTGTCATGCTGAAAGACCCAGCCACATTTCATCTCCAATGCCCTTGCTGATGGAAGGAGGTTTTCACTCAAAATCTCATGATACATGGCTCCATTCATTCTTTCCTTTACACGGATCAGTCGTCCTGGTCCCTTTGCAGAAAAACAGCCCCAAAGCATGATGTTTCCACCCCCATGCTTCACAGTAGGTATGGTGTTCTTTCTCCTCCAAACACGACAAGTTGAGTTTTTACCAAAAAGTTCTATTTTGGTTTCATCTGACCATATGACATTCTCCCAATCCTCTTCTGGATCATCCAAATGCTCTCTAGCAAACTTCAAATGGGCCTGGACATGTACTGGCTTAAGCAGGGGGACACGTCTGGCACTGCAGGATTTGAGTCCCTGGCGGTGTAGTGTGTTACTGATGGTAGCCTTTGTTACTTTGGTCCCAGCTCTCTGCAGGTCATTCACTAGGTCCCCCTGTGTGGTTCTGGGATTTTTGCTCACCGTTCTCGTGATCATTTTGACCCTACAGGGTGAGATCTTGCGTAGAGCCCCAGATCGAGGGAGATTATCAGTGGTCTTGTATGTCTCTCCATTTTCTAATAATTGCTCCCACAGTTGATTTCTTCTCACCAAGCTGCTTACCTATTGCAGATTCAGTCTTCCCAGCCTGGTGCAGGTCTACAATTTTGTTTCTGGTGTCCTTTGACAGCTCTTTAGTCTTGGCCATAGTAGAGTTTGGAGTCTGACTGTTTGAGGTTGTGGACAGGTGTCTTTTATACTGATAACGAGTTCAAACAGGTGTCATTAATACAGGTAACGAGTGGAGGACAGAGGAGCCTCTTAAAGAAGAAGTTACAGGTCTGTGAGAGCCAGAAATCTTGCTTGTTTGTAGGTGACCAAATACTTATTTTCCACCATAATTTGCAAATCAATTCTTTAAAAATCCTTCAATGTGATTTTCTGGATTTTTTTTTTCTCATTTTGTCTCTCATAGTTGAGGTATACCTATGATGAAAATTGGAGACCTCTCTCATCTTTTAATTGGGCGAACTTGCACAATTGGTGGCTGACTAAATACTTTTTTGCCCCACTGTATAAAGATTAAAAAGTATTGGCCCTAAAATTGAACCTTGGGGTACCCCACACTTGATTTCATGGATTGCCAAAGAACATGTATCCATACTTACAAAATAGCGGCGATCTGTGAGATAGGAATGAAACCATTCAAGAACAGTACCTGAGAGGCCCACCAGGTGTTTGAGTCTGCTTAATAAAATGTGGTGATCTACTGTATCAAATCCAGAGATCCAGCAGCACCAGGACTGACAGTTTGTGGGAGTCCATTTTACACCTGATAACATTAATGATTTTTAAAAGGGCTGTCTCGGTACTGTGGTTTGGCCTAAAACCAGATTTAAATTTCTCAAAAATGTTGTGGTCAATAAGAAAATTGTTTAACTAGATAAAAACAATTTTTTCTAAAACTTTACTTAAAAACGGTAAGTTGGATACAGGCCGATAGTTACTGAAGATATCAGGATCTAAATTACTCTTCTTCAAAAGGGGCTTCACCTCAAAAATATAAAAGGATGCCCTATAATGGGTCTCAAATATTTGTAAATGTGTCGTGTTATAGTACTGCATGAGTTTATTGACGATAGACTATAAACTACACATATAAACTAAAACAATTATAATGATGACTGAACAACTCCCTTTCCCCAAACTGCAAGATACAACACATGAATATAAGTCATAAAAGATCACACAAAAAAGTGGCCTGGCAAACAGATAAACAAGGGTTCTTAAAGAGTCGCTAATATTGGATGTCCCATTCATGACATAAAACGCCCTTTTCAAGGGCTATGAAGGACACCAAACGCTTGCTGTGAGTTTTGCACATTTATTAAAATAAACACGAGCAACATACAACACTACATATACATATAACGGAAAAGAGAAGGCGCAGGAGGAGAAGGGGGCTCGACGTCTACAGGTAAACAGAATAACCTGGAAAAACACAAGCTAAGGTGTGAGGGAACGCCAGGCAAATAAGAGATTAAACCAGCCGGAGCACACCTGAAAGGAAGCGGGGCTCATGGCTGGAAATAAGGGGAAAGGAGAACTTTACCTGGACGGAGCTCACCCGATCTCCTCGGCGCACAAACTTGCTCACTCAGAGAAGAGGCAGATACCTCTGAGGAGGCTAACAGTAGGACACGGTAACGAGAGAATCGTTGCTGCATCCTAAATAGGCAAATGAACAAATGAACCAGAGAATGACGGGTGTGGATCACAAGAATGAGGAAATGATAAATACAACGAGTGACAGCTGTGCAGCCCGCAAAACAGTTTGACTGGCGGAAGCTGTACAGGCCATTGTCAAAATAAAAGCACAGACTGGAAACTAAATAATGAAACAAGAATAAAATACACAACCCCAAAACATACAAGTAATCCCATGGATACTAAATGACACACAATAAATGGACAGGACAAACCTAAGAATATAGACGACTCATTAATAAACAGAGACTAACTAACTAACTAACTAACCTGCACTTATATAGCGCTTTTCTAGTCACAAAGACCACTCAAAGCGCTTTCACTAGTACTAACCCTCTATTCTAAGGGCCTATAGGAAACAGATATCTAGGGACAATTTAGAACAGCCAATTAACCTAACATGCATGTCTTTGGATTGTGGGAGGAAACCGGAGCCCCCGGAGTAAACCCACGCAGCACAGGGAGAACATGCAAACTCCACACAGAAAGGTTCCAACCCCTGCCAACCTGGGGATTCGAACCAGGAACCTTCTAGCTGTAAGGCAACAGTGCTAACCACTGCACCACCGTGCAAACCAAACACAGAGACCAAACACAGCAGATCACAATAAACAAAGAAACAGTCAAACAGAAAAGACTAAACTCAAACTTGATCCTGGGTATGGCCCCCACTTGTGCCCAGGATCATGACAATTCATTTTCAATTATTCTGTAATAAATATTCACACAATCAAATAAATCTTAGACTCTGACAAATATAAAAGGGACAGAACACTAACATGTGATTGCCTACATATAGGCTACACCTCTATATTCCACTTTCAAATGTAGCCTACATTTGGGCCTGTAAAGACTAATTGGGATACCTGTTTCAGGCAAGAATACTTGCATTTGACGGGCATGCACTAATAGTGATAATTGTAATCTTTAATTTACTGTTGAAAAGATTTTAACTGATTTGTACCCTTTTTTTGGTTTGATCTCAGATACAATCACTCACCAAGCATCTGAAAGGAAAACATTTGGTATGTATTGCAACTGAAGTACATCATGAACATTGCTTTAACAAGAGCTTCTTGCTTTCTCAGTATGTTGGTGTCATTATTTCTGTCTCTCATTATCCTTTTACAGACAGTTCTTCAAACAAACAGACTGAGCTAAATGGAACCATTCAGTGGATTCTGGATCAAGGAGAAGACTCATCACGAAATAACTTTCCAACTATGAATGGAACTCTGGAGGACTCAGTCCCATCTACAGAGGCAAATCCTCACCCTGTTTTCACTGTTCACCCAGTCGTAGAAGGAAACAACAATTCAGAAAATTTCACCCCCCTCTTTTCTTTTTTGGAAGGACAAGACTACAAAGCAGAGTGTGGGATCCTGTACGGACTGAGTTCTGAAGAGCTCAGCTCTACTGCATTCACAGGACACACTGACAAAGATGAGCTCATTGCCTTTCTCAGTGTTGCAAGGGAAACGGCCAGAAAGAAGCGACTCTTGTGGTCCCAGACTCGCTTGTGCTTCCTACTGGGCAAGCTCTGCATTGGCAGGTCAAAATTTAGCCAGGCCAGGGTTTACTTTGAAGAGTCCCTCAGTGTTCCACGAGAAGGCTTCACAGACGTCATCCTGTTGGTCAGCATCTACTCCAACCTTTCTGCTATATATCTTTTGCAGAAAAACACAGAAAGTTTCTTTGCTCAGTCAGAACGACTCGTTGCCCTGCTGATGGGAATTCCAAATTGCCTGCAGTTCTTAGAGGGCAATTCAGTACTTAAATACACCCTCAAGAAAGCTGTTCTCTCACACAACAAACTAGCCGAGGCCCGTGCTTGTCACCTATTGGCCAAGCACCACTGGAACTGTGCAGAGGAGGTTCAAGCTGTCCCTTATCTGGAAAGGCTTCTTCTTCTTCGTGATGAGACTCAAACATCGTGGAGCATCTCCCCAAGTCATGGATTTCTGACCTTAGGAAGGCTTTATGGGAAACTTAAACTCCCCCACCTGAGTATGAGCTCAGCTTGGACAGCTTCTCTCCAGTCGACCATCACACTGTCTGACTGCCTTGGCTGCATAGTTTTAGTTCTTGACAGTGCCAACAAACATACCGGGTCCACAGAACAAGAAGAATGGTCAATTCTGCCTCAGGTGGCTCCATATTTACACCAGGCCCTGTCTGCCACCAAGGTTGAGAAAAACCATGTTTTGAGCCACCAGCTCACTCTGTGTCTCTGCCAGCTCTACTACAAGCACAAAATGGTTGGGTACGCCATCCGCCAAATGCATACTTTCATCAGCAGTCTGTCACAGGGAGTCCACATCTCTGTTCCAGAAAGAAACGGTGCCCTCATCTGGCTGGCATGGTTTCATGTTAACAACAGCCAGCCAGATTTGGCTATGGACATCCTCAACTCAGTCTTGGCTTCAATGCCAGAACACTGCACAACCCCTCAGGAAGGTCAGTGGATTACTTTGACTTAAAGTGTAAACGAACACCAGGTATTTTGGTTTTTCCTGTTTACTCTATACTCTGAAATAGTAGAAATATCCACTCTTTAAAGAACAAACACATTTTAATAAATGTAAAATAGTTTTATCAAAATGGATGTAGAGCAGTTTGTCTTCTCAGTTCAATATAGAATGAAAACAGCATTAAATCTGTTTGCGTCTAAAATAATCTAAGGATAACTGTATAGTTTTAGTTTCAAGAAATATTTTAAATGTTTGAACTTGACTTGGCACGCACCTTTCCAGTCATTGAATTTCATCAACTGGATTAGCTTTGCCCTCAACATTGTCATGAACCTGGGTTTGGTGTTCCAAACCCAGTTCTGACCTATGGTTGTTTTGCCCTATTTTCCATCAGGCACTTCAGGGAGCTATTTGGGTCCTTCGCTCCCTGACAGCTCGGGCACACCTCCTCCTCCTGTCAGTGCCGTCAGCTGTGCTTCATTATTGGGTGTTTCACACACGTACACGCATGCACCGCATTCACTCCCATTCATATGCTCAGACACTCACACATACACACATAGTGTTAATTATTGTTCAGCCCATGCATTCTCACACTGGCAGTCTCTTCCCTCGTTAGTATCATTAGTACTTTAACACTGGGGTAATAAGAAGAATCCATCGGAGCATTCAGCTTCATTCATGGCAGCGTGTTCCTCCGTGTATGTTTGTTTCTACTACCTACGTTTACATTCAGCCTGACGTCGCTGTCTTCCCTAGCATTTTAACATTGTATATTTCCTTGATGTTAGCAGCTGACCCTGCCTCAACCCCATCCTCCAGACAGCACGGACCGCCTTGGATCTCCGCAGCCCATAAGTTATGTCTGCCTTTCACTCTGGCATTCCCTCTCCCTGGGCTGCTGTGCGTCCGGGTGGCGTCCCTGTTTTTCTGGTGGCCTATATTGCATCATTTCAACTCTCTGTTTGTTATCGTGACTGTAAGCTGGACTGGTTATTTGGGGATTTTGTGAATAAAGTGCACATTCTACTCCTGCAATTGGGTTTTACATTTCTTCCCCTACCGCACGGGGAGTCATAACAAACATAGTCATAACAGAATGCTCCGACCAGCCAGAAAAAACCCATTGGAATAGACATCCATTTTTTTTCCTTTTTCTTTTCACCCTCGTTTCCCCCCCCCACCCCCGCATAACAACATGGTGGTCTGGATGGACATGGAGCAGAGAGCCCAGGACTTGCTGGAAGAAGCGCTCTTCTCCACTCAGTGGCCACAGTTCTGTGGGCACGACTTGTCGCAGAAGATGTTGAGCGGCGCCATCCTAATCTCCAGGTAATTCTGAGGGTGGACGCCGTCCTCTCTGTCATTCTTCCCACGCCAGATGTGGAGCCGGAGTGGATCTCTCCGACATCGGAGCCAGCCACCCGCCAGAAGAAATGTTCCTGGCAGAAGAAGACCTCCTTCTCTCGCGGTTCTCCCGCTCCTGCGTCATCCCCCGGGCCGCCGGCCACCCAATCCTCGGACGTTATGATGGAGGAGGAGAGACTGGGTCTGCTGACCTTGACAAACCGTTGGATCGAGGAGGAGTGCCGCGAGAGGGAGGCCCGAGGATGCGCTTCCCCGGCCGTGACGGTTCCACCCTCCGCGCTTGCTCAATCCACGGGCCTGATGACGGAGGAGGAGAGGTTGAACCTGCTTGCCATGATCGACCAGTGGATCGAGGAGGAACGCCAGGAGAGGAGAGGAGAAGCCTGGGAGGCTGCTGGGGACATCCAGTGCCAGGAGAACAGGCAAGTTTATCCTCATTTAACTTTGTCTGTTGATGAACAATTTTGCCTGCCTCCTGGTGAGGAGCCTCGGGATGTGCAGTCCCCTGAGTGTGCCGCCCCAGTGGCATATAGTGCTCCCTCACCCGACCTCACCAAACCTTTTTTGTGTGCCCCTACGAGTTCGCCGGCTCTGGAACCAGGTCGCTCGAGGGGAGAGGAATCAGAGGCACAGGAAGGTCTAGCTCATGGGCCAGCGGTGAGGCCGTCCCTGGCCATCATGCCAGAGGAGCTGGTGGTGTGGAAGATGGCGCACGGGGTCACCGAGACTGCAACCATCATCACGCCTGCTGCGGAGGCTGCCGTGGCAGAGTCATCTCTCGGACATGACCTCCAGCCGACTGGGCCCAGAACTTCATCGTCAGAGTCCTTCATCGGTGGAGCTCGAGCATAGGCAAGTAATCTCTCCTGTAGTTCTTCTGTCAATAGTTGAGAGATCTTGCCTGGCTCAGTCTCCCCTCTCCCATCCTCTCCGAGCTCCACTCTAGGATCGCTGGAGAGGAGCCGCCGCAACCTGGGTGGTCCGCAGCTGACAGCGACATGAGTCCAGCCGCTCCGGGAGAAGACGACATGAGTGTTGCACCAGACGACCGGATGGAGCCCGCGCACCCTAAGTCGCTGGAGTCCTGGACGGCGGTGGAACCCGAGTTCAGGCAAGTGTGCTCCATAATGTCAGTTATGTCTATGTCGATGTCACACTGTCTGACTTGTGGCAAGGGGAGCTAGGGCAGCTTGCAGGAGCCCTCGGGGCCACTTCACCAGGTTCTGCCGCTGCCGGTGACCCTGACTCGGTCTCTTTCTCTCTCCCTCAGGTTCGGAGCTCCAGGCCAGGGTTGCCCGAGAGCAGCTGATGCCTACAGAGGCCACCGAGAGTCTGGATCCAGTGCCGGGATTTGGGAGGAACCCTACCCCCCCCTTTGGGGAGGTCACCGCAGGTGCAGCAGAGCTCCAGCCGGAGCCCACCGCCGGTGAAGCAGAGCTCCACCCGGAGTCCACCGCCGGTGCAGCCATGTCTCAGCCGGAGTCCACCGCGGGTGCATCCATGTCTCTGATCGGGACCAATGCGAGTGCTGTGGTTCCCCTGCCCCAAGCCTCGGGGGGCAGGGGCGCTTCTATCCCTCGAGTTGGCCACCAACCTCTAAGGTCCCCGGTGGGTAGACAACCTCTTCGCCTGCCTCCCCTGGTCCTGGTGGCTCAACCACACTGGTCGGCCACCTGAAAATGGTAAATGGTAAATGGCATTCACTTATATAGTGCTTTTATTCTCATCTCTTGATGACCAAAGTGCTTTACAGATCCTGCTATCCACCCATTCACACACACATTCACACACTCACAAAGACTTGGCTCTCTGGGGTCGGGTGGCCCAACGGTCCTGGCAGGCTGCCTGACACTGGGCTGCTGGGCTTGGGACTCCGACAGGCCGAGGATGTCGAGGATGAGGATGAGGCCGAGGATGTCACCAATCAGTCACCCTTCACCATGCCGGGACCCTGGGATGCTGGTCGGCCTCCTGAACTCTGGACTCCTGGGAAGGTTGGGGGGGGGGGTTAGTGTCCTAGGTGGGGGGGGTTCGGAGGTTCATATTATTATTTTTGCATTTTGTGTTGTGTTTTCCCCTTGTTGCTTCCCTCCTAACCTATTTTCCCCCCACCTCCCACCCTGGGTAGTTATCTGTCTCGGGGGGGAGGCGGTATTCCTTGGTTGTGTTTTTTGTTTTCAGCTGATGGTACTGGGGTGTCTGGAATCCACCCCTGGGGAGGGGGGGGGCTGTCATGAACCTTCCAAACCCAGTTCTGACCTATGGTTGTTTTGCCCTATTTTCCATCAGGCACTTCAGGGAGCTATTTGGGTCCTTCGCTCCCTGACAGCTCGGGCACACCTCCTCCTCCTGTCAGTGCCATCAGCTGTGCTTCATTATTGGGTGTTTCACACATGTACATGCACGCACCTCATTCACTTCCATTCATACGCTCAGACACTCACACATACACACATAGTGTTAATTATTGTTCAGCCCATGCATTCTCACACCGGCGGTCTCTTCCCTCGTTAGTATCATCACTGGGGTAATAGGAAGAGACCGTCGGAGCATTCAGCTTCATACATGGCAGCATGTTCCTCCATGTATGTTTGTTTCTACTACCTACGTTTACATTCAGCCTGACGTCGCCGACTTCCCTAGCATTTTAAGATTGTGTATTTCCTTGATGTTAGCGGCTGACCCTGCCTCACCCCCATCCTCCAGACAGCACGGACCGCCTTGGATCACCGCAGCCCATAAGTTATGTCTGCCTTTCCCTCTGTGCTGACAGTTACGCACTATGTTATGCCTAGTTATGCATTCCCTCTCCCTGGGCTGCTGTGCATCCGGGCAGCATCCTTGTTTGTCTGGTGGACTGTATTGCATCATTTCAACTCTCTGTTTGTTATCATGACTGTAAGCTGGACTGGTTATTAGGGGATTTTGTGAATAAAGTCCACGTTCAACTCTTGCAATTGGGTTTTACATTTCTTCCTACATTTCTTCCCCTACCGCACGGGGAGTCATAACAAACATAACTCCAAATAATCTGTAGATATTTCTGAACAAGAAATGCTGATATTACAAGCCTTTCTAAAAAAGGTGCCAAAAGTTACAACTATTACTAAAGCAATAATGACTACTGCTGAAGAGAGAAGGAAAGTATTCTTCATATTACAAAAGAACATTGATAAAATGTAAAAGTACTACTTACATATTAAACAAATATCCAAATAGTTCGTAGTGCTGGTGTAAAGCTCTTGTAATAATGCAGATTTTGAAGTTTTTTGTGTCTGTGTGAAAGTGGAAAAAAACGGTGCACATGTAATAATTTCAGTATTGACTATTATATGATAAACTGGTCATTTAGACAGAGAAGAGACCAACAGTCTAACAGGCTTCTTCATGCCGTATTAAAGTAAATGTGATTCTGTACTCTGAAGGCGTGGTTCTCAACATGCGAGGCATGGCCCTCCGATGCATGGGTGACCTCCGGAGGGCTACAGAGAGCTACCAGGCTGCGATTGACATCTGCCAGGAGTACGAGGACATGCCAAATTGGGCTGTAGCTCAGGCTAACCTAGGTAAGATGGTAAATCTTTCGATATGTGATTCTTTCATCCCAGTTCTGTGGTTGTGTCTCCATGGTTCTCCACCTTCTTTCAGGATTGTTGTGTCTGAAGGCTGGAGCTAAAGGACTGGCACAGAGACACCTAACCGAGGCTGTACAACTCTTCTCTGAGCTCAGGGAGGAAGGCCATGAGGCAAGCTTCATCACTGTGCTGCTGGAGCTGGGGCAGCACTACGTGAAGCAGCAGCAGCTGGACTATGGAAAAGGCTGCTATGAGTGGGCTCTGCTGCTAGCTATCAGAGCTAACTTGCTGGACTGTAAGTGTCAGTTCTTTTAATTTAACTTGCTTTTTGATTATTTCCTCAATTTTTTATGTTACCCGCTGCCAGGTCAGTTAAGAGCAAGTGGACATTTGTGTGATTTGTACGGCCGTGGTGTTCCTGACCAGACTCAACGCATCATCTATAGCCAACACCAGGTGGAGCTGCTGAAGCAAACAGGAGACAGAGGACAGGAGGGGGATGCACTGGAGGCCATCAGCCAGCTATATCTCTCTCTGGGCACAGAAAGGTATGTGCTTGTGAGAGTTTATTATGCCTCGTTGCAACGGAGGCATACGGTAATCACTCAGTGTGTCTGTGTGTGGTTGTGTATCTGTCTGTCTGTTACCAGCTTTTCAGCCCTCCCGGTCAAAATGGTCTGATTGCTGGGGTCTTCCTGCAATTGTGGGGGTTTCCCCTACTGTTGAAAGTGCTATGAGATACAGTAACTGTTGTTGTGAAATGGCCTTCTATAAATAAAGTTGAATTGAATTGAAAATCAAGTGCAACTAAAGGTTTGTATCATTATATTGCCATATTTTCTCGACTTTTAATTTGCCAGAATTTCAAGATAAGCCTTTGTTTTCAAAATAAACACAAATTTAACTCACCATTACACCCTCAATGGAGCCATGACAAAAGGTATTGTAATAACTAGGCCGGGCCAGTAGAGGTCGCACCGAAGCAGCTACACCTTGGTGCTTTCATTCCTTACTGAACATTCCTTTACATGCCTGTAGAACACAAGTATTCCTGTCTGGAACAGGTATCCCAATCAGGCTTTCCAGGCCCAAATGTAGGCTGTGTTTGAACGTGGAATACAAAGACATGTAGCCTACATGTAGGCAAACACATATTAGACTTTGACAAATATAAAATGGACTAAATGGCACTAAGATTTATTTGACTGTGTAAATATTAATTACAGAATACCTAATTATTGAATCTCAGGAACCAAGCCGGCTTGGTTTCCCCCGGTTCGGTCCTGGCCGCTGTATGGGTATGTGCCACGTTGTATGTATGTTAGTATGCTTTTCTGCGTGCTTTGCCGTGCCCATAGCCACTGCCTTCTGGCCGACAGTGGGGAGGCAGCCTCTTGCGCTCATGCTGGAGTGAGTGCTGTCCAACTGTCTGCCAGTTGGACCACGCCCCCTCTCTATTGCTACCAGCTGTTCCCACTCCCGTATGCCATCTTCCCGCTCCTCGCCCAGGTGTAACCAATTTGTGAAACCAGCAATGCATGTTCTTAAGGAGCCTGTCTCCAGTCATGCATTGCTGGGTCATTGCACTAGACATGCGGTCGTTAATCGCCATATGATAGTCAAGGTCATTAAAGGTTTGTGTTTCTCTTGGTGCCCTATTTGGACTTACTCGGACAGCTCCAGCTCTGTGAGTATTAACTGTGTGTGTTTTTCCCGGTGGTCCTCACCCTAAGACTGTTGAGCGTCCTGGAGGACTCCTTAAGCGTCTGAGGAAACTATTGTTGAAACTGTGTGTTAGTATCTTGGTGTTTAATAAATGTGAGTGGTGTAAAACCCTGCGCGTAAATCCTCATCCTTTTTCTCCTCCTGTTGAGCTCATGACAGGATGACCCAGCCGGAATAAGATAAGATAAGCATTTATTAGTCCCACAGTGGGGAAATTCCAGGATTGCAACAGCACAGGGATAGCAACACTCAGAGCAACAATCAGAAGGCAAGAAAAAAAAAACAAAACAAGAGCAGCAAGTATACATATGTACATACAAACATAAATATATAGACACACGATGCGGAGCATTGCAGCTAGATGGAATAAATATATAGATATATAAACACACAGTGCGGAGCATTGTAGCTAGATGGAATAAATACATGAATATATAAACACACACAGTGCGGAGCATTGTAGCTAGATGGAATAAATATGTGAATATATAAACACACACAGTGCGGAGCATTGTAGCTAGATGGAATAAATACATGAATATATAAACACACACAGTGCGGAGCATTGTAGCTAGATGGAATAAACATGTGAATATATAAACACACACACAGTGCAGAGCATTGTAGCTAGATGGAATAAATATGTGAATATATAAACACACAGTGCGGAGCATTGTAGCTAGATGGAATAAATATGTAAATATATAAACACACAGTGTGGAGCATTGTCGCTAGATAGAATAAATATATAAACACACACAGTGCGGAGCATTGTAGCTAGATGGAATGAAACAGCATAACCGTCTACTTAGTTATCCTACATGGTATGATTATGTACCCATACATATTGTCACCCTCCATAACTACCGGTATTTTCCTAGTTGTATACCGGAGGGGACCATTGTGTAAGTCTATTGCATCTTTTGCATTCAATACTATTAGGTTGTCACGTCTTTTTGCTATCTCTGTGAGCAGCCCTGCTTAGGTTATACAGTCTGACAGCCGTTGGTAGGAAGGACCTGCGAAACCTCTCGGTTGTGCACCTAGGATGATGTAGTCTGCTGCTAAATGAGCTCCTTAGTGCATTCAGTGTGCCCTGCATAAGGTGGAACTCGGACTCCAGCATAGATGACAGTTTAGCCACCATCCTTCTCTCTCCCATCTCCTCCACTGGGTCAAGGCGCTGCCCCAGGACAGAGCTAGCTTTCTTGATCAGTTTGTTCAGTCTCTTCCTATCGGCTGCTGTAATGCCACTGCCCCAGCAGACCACTCCAAAAGTGATGGCTGATGCCACCACCGAATAAAGGATTTAGCGGGTACACCCACACATCTTTTTCTCCTTACCTCTTTTTTTGTATAATTTTTTGAAACTGAACTGTGCTGGAGTTGGCCATGGATTCGGCGCCCCACAGCTATCCATTGAGCTTGGGATGGGAGAGTTGTAGAGCATTAATGGACATCGATGGGCTCATCGCGTCGGCCAGCGTGCATTCTGCCCCGGAGGACATTCTCTGGTACGTAGGTCTGGCGGAGGCAGAGGTCCGGCGGTGCCCTCAGCTCGCTCGGCATGCTGAGGGAATGGAGAGGATTAACCGGTCGGCAGCGCTGTGGCATGGGTGTGGCAAAGGGGTGAGGAAATCTCCTAGGAAGACCGAGCTCGCATCGAGGGTCAAGCGCTCCCGGGGCTCCATTCCTCATGCCTTCCGCGAGAGCGAGATGCCCACTCTCGTCCCGGCTCCTCCAGCCCCAGCACCCAGTCCGCGATGTCGTCCTAGGAGACACCGGGAGAAGCCCTCCTCGTCTGCAGTGATCCCTGTCGCCCCAGCTGCCGTGAGGTCCGCGGAACTCACCCCGGCCACTCCTACCTCCGTTGCCATGGAGACAGCTCCTCCACCAGTCTGCCGAGGGGCCCACGTCACCACTGACAAGGAGAGGGATGACTGTCTGCTCTCTGCAGCTGCTAAAACCAACGACCGGGATGACAGGCAAGCATTTTATCTTTCTATTCCATCAAATAGTATTAAATCTTGTCTGTCTCCCGAGGGAGAGGCCCAGTTTAAGCAGTCAGCTGGATGCTCTCCCCCAGCTGCAAGGATTAACTCATTTCTTCCCCCCGCCATGTCTCCTTCCATTCTCCCTGATGGCCTGTTGGCCCAAGGTCAGGGCCATCAGACGTTGGAGGAGCCAGTGGCCTCGGATGATCCATTCCCTGAGCCAGCATGGAGGGGCTCCACTGCAGCCACGCTGGAGGATTTCCCAGTGTTGGAGCCACTGCAGGAGGAGCATCGGACTGACACTACCATCTCGTCTGCTGTGGAAGCTGTTGCAGCGGAGTTGCCCACGATTGAGGAGGGATGGGCCGCCAAATATATCTGGACCTTCGTCAATGAGGCCCTCGCCGCCTGGGGACCGAAGAGGAAGCTGGAGTGCCTGGAAGAAGCTGTGGAGGTTTTGGAGATGTATCCCGGGTTATGGGACTACCCTGAGTTCGCCGACCTGCTGACAACAGTGAGTTCGCTCCAGCGCTCCTTCCCCGGGTTGACGTTCCCCAAGGCACCGAGAGGGATACCCGGAGATCAGCAGGCCTTCATTCTTCGGGACTCTTTGCCCGACCCTCCTCCGTCTCCAGCACGGTCAGTCCCGGAAAGCAGACAACGGCATCATCCGGTGGGGAGACGCTGGGAGAAGCCTTCCCCTCCTTCGGCTGTCGACGTCCTTCCAGCCGCTGAGAGGGCCATGGTTCCCCGGGTCACACCCACTTCTGCATCGCCTGAGCCGGCTCTTCCATCTTGCAGAGGGGGAGCCAGAGCCAGCGCAGATGGAAGAGAGGATGACTGCCGGCTCTCTGCAGCTGTGAACATCGAGCACTGGGAGAACAGGCAAGGGTGTTTTTGTTCTATTCAACATAATAATGATAAACATTGTCTGTCTCCCAGAAGAGAGGCCCAGCTTTGGCAGTCCACTGGGCCCTCCCTTCTAGCTGCGGAGGTAAACCATCTTCTTGTATCTTCTGTGTCTTCCCCATTGATCCCCGAGAGTGAGCAGAGCCACCGGACGATGGGGAAGCTGGGGGCCCCGGAGGATTTTGCTCTGGAGCCAGCATGGAGCCGGCCCCCTGCAGCCACGCCGAGGGAGTCATCGGCACCATGGGAAGGGGCCAAAAACTCCGTGGACATGGAAAGGAACAACAATCCGCCTGCTACAGCCAAGAACATCAAATGTCAGGATGACAGGCAAGTGTGTTTTCATTTAACTCAATCAACCCATAAAAACCCTTGTCTGTCTCCCGAGGGAGAGGCCCAGTCTCAGCAGTCCGCTGGGTCCTCTCCTCCGGCTGCAGCTGTACACTCATCCCCTATTCCCTCTGTGTCTCCTCCCTTTACCCCTGAGTGTCCGCCGGTCCAAGAACCGAGCCGCCAGATGATGGAGGAGCCAGTGGTTCCGGACGATCCCTTCCCAGAGCCAGCACGAGAGGTCCCCCTACAGCCACGCCGGTTGAATCCCCTGCGTTGGAGCTGTTGCAGGAGGTTAATAGGACTGCTATCACCATCTTGCCAGCTGCGGAGGCATCTGCAGTGGACTGGGAGCCTGAGCTGGCCGTCTTGGAGGCCAGGCCCAAGCATTCATCGCCAGGATTGACAGAGTCCTGGACAGCAGTGGAGCTCGATCTCAGGCAAGTTTTCTCTCCTGTTTTTCTTATGACAGTTCTAGACAGATCTTGTCTGGCTCTGGGGGAGGAGAGGTGGGAGCAATGCGCAGCTGTGTCTGAACCTCCTTCGCTGGTGACCCTAACCATCTTTCTTCTCCTGCTTCCCCTGAGCCTTCCCCTAGGGTCGCCGAAGAGGATGTGTCGCTGTCGGGGGTCACCAAGGGTCTGGTAATGCCGAAGGAGGATGTCACTACTCCAGCCCCTCCTGCCAGGGTTGTCAGGGCTCCTCCCATCAATCATCTCCTCAGCCCGGTGCTCCTGCAGGTTGGCCCACTCACCGTGGGTGCAGCTTTGGCCCAATCGGGGCCCACTGCAGATGCAGCTGAGCCTCAGCTGGACGTCACCACAGGTGCAGCTGATCCTCAGCCGAAGGTCACCGTGTGTGCAGCTGAGCCTCAGCCGGATGTCACCGCAGGTGCAGCTGAGCCTCAGCCGAAGGTCACCGTGTGTGCAGCTGAGCCTCAGCCGGATGTCACCGCAGGAGCAGCTGAGCCTCAGCCGAAGGTCACCGTGTGTGCAGCTGAGCCTCAGCCGGAAGTCACCGCGGGTGCAGCTGAGCCTCAGCTAGAGGTCACTGCGGGTACAGCAAGGCCGGGGTCCACCGCGGGTGCCGTGGCGCACCACCCTGAGGACGCCGTGGAGGTCCCCTCTCCATGGTCCGGTTACCCACCAGTGAGCCTTCCGGTGGGTAGGCCGCCCCCTGCTTCACCCCTTCGGTCCTGGTGGCTGAGCAATGCTGGCCGGCCACCAGAAGAATTGACTCACCAGGTCTGGTGGCCCATGTTTTGCAGCAGGCCACCGGATCCCATCCACCCGACCTTCTGCTGGGCCTGGGACTCTGGGCGGCCTCCTGAGCCCCAATGCCCGTGCACTTGGGGGGGGGGGGTTAGTTGAGGTCCCTGGGCGGAGTGTTTGTTCCCACCTTTCCTGTTCCCCCTACCCCCCACCCGGGTTCGTGTTGCTTGTTCCTTTTGGGGGGGTGGGGTCTGGGATGTTACTTTGGGTGTCTGGGAATCCACCCCTTAAAGGGGGGGGGGCTCTGTCAGGAGCTGTCTAACTGTCTGCCAGTCGGACTACGCCCCCTCTCTATTGCTACCAGCTGTTCCCACTCCCGTATGCCATCTTCCCGCTCCTCGTCCAGGTGTAACCAATTTGTGAAACCAGCAATGCATGTTCTTAAGAAGCCTATCTCCAGTCATGCATTGCTGGGTCATTGCACTAGACATGCGGTTGTTAATCGCCGTATGATAGTCAAGGTCATTAAAGGATCGTGTTTCTCTCAGTGCCCTATTTGGACTTCCTTGGACAGCTCCAGCTCTGGGAGTATTAAGTGTGTGTGTTTTTCCCGGTGGTCCTCACCCTAAGACTGTTGAGCGTCCTGGACGACTCCTTAAGAGTCTGAGGAAACTATTGTTGAAACTATTGTTGAAACTGTGTTAGTATTGTTACGTCTAAAATACCTTGACCCCCAGTTCTTTTATACGAAGGCCAAATAACCAGACTGAGAGATGAAGTATACTTTCACTTATTTTACTGAAAGTGAGATATGGATTACAAGCAGCGCTGGAACACAACTCTTTAGGAAAATATCTCAAAAGAGTGCTACTCAAAAAGTGGGCCCTATAGTTTTTTATAAAGCTTAACCACTCCCTCTTGCAAGAGGGAGAGGTTTTTCCCTCATTGTATCAGTACATTTCCGCTTATGTGGCAGCTCGGCTGTGTGCAGAACTGATTCTAACTGATTTCAGCAAGTGAATTATAAGGTGTAACCTAATTGCTGCAGTGTAGCGTGTGAAGCAAGCAGGTAAAGAAGTGTGAGAAAGACAGGCCAATCATGTCATTTTACCGACAATTCCCCCTGTTGAGGTGTCCTATTAGGGCACCTCACTATCTATCTATCTATCTATCTATCTATCTATCTATCTATCTATCTATCTATCTATCTATCTATCTATCTATCTATCTATATCCTAATAACATAAGCTTACAGCTTTGAATCTGACAAAAGTGGTAATAAATAAAAATTCTATGAAAATTAACCATTGAAAATCAGACAATGTTTTTGAATTGTGGTTCAACAGAATTACTTTAAAAAACAAACTCATGAAACAGGCCTGGACAAAAATGATGGTATCCCTAGAAAAGATTGAAAATAATGTGACCATAGGGACATGTTCAACCAAGATGTGTCATCTAATTAACATCACAGGTGTCTACAAACTTGTAATCAGTCAGTCAGCCTATTTAAAGGGTGACAAGTAGTCACTGTTCTGTTTGTTGACATGGTGTGTAACACACTAAACATGGACCAGAGGAAGCAAAGGAGAGAGTTGTCTCAGGAGAATAGAAAGAAAATTATAGACAAGCATGTTAAAGGTAAAGGCTGTAAGACCATTTCCAAGCAGCTTGATGTTCCTGTGACTACAGTCGCACATATTATTCAGAAATTTAAGATCCATGGGACTGTAGCCAACCTCCCTGGACGTGGCTGCAGGTGGAGACGGAAAATACGAATGGTAACAAAAGAGCCCAGAACAACCTCTAAACACATTCATGGTGAACTCCAAGGTCAAGGTACATCAGTGTCAGATCGCACCATGAAGTCCAAAGTGGACTTCATGGGAGACGACCAAGGAGGACACCACTGTTGAAAACAAATCATAAAAAAGCCAGACTGGAATTTGCCAAACTGCATGCTGACAAGCCACAAAGCTTCTGGGAGAATGTCCTATGGACAGACGGGACAAAACTGGAACTTTTTGGCAAGGCACATCAGCTCTATGTTCACAGACGCAAAAATGAAGCATACCAAGCAAAGAAGACTGTTCCTACTGTGAAACATGGAGGAGGTTCTGTTATGTTGGTATATTATCAGCCATCACCCATTTCGGATAACTTATGTTGAACTGTATAATCAGAGGAGTTATTGTTTAATTTGACCTTGTTGGATTTTTTTTCTTTTTTCCCCTTTGTTATATTATTCTGTTTCTTTTTAATCTTTACTTTTAATCTATCCGAAATAAAGATTCATTCATTCATTCATTCATTCATTCATGTTCTGGGGCTGCTTTGCTGCATCTGGCACAGGGTATCTTGAATCTGTGCAGGGTACAATGAAATCTCAAGACTATCAAGGTATTCTAGAGAGAAATGTGCTGCCCAGTGTCAGACAGCTTGGTCTCAGTCGCAGGTCATGGGTCTTGCAACAGGATAATGATCCAAAACACACAGCTAAAAACACCCAAGAATGGCTAAGAGCGAAACATTGGACTATTCTAAAGTTGCCTTCTATGAGCCCTGATCTAAATCCTGTTGAACATCTGTGGAAGGAGCTGAAACATGCCGTCTGGAGAAGGCACCCTTCAAACCTGAGACAACTGGAGCAGTTTGCTCATGAGGAGTGGGCCAAAATACCTGCTGACAGGTGCAGAAGTCTCATTGACAGTTACAGAAATTGTTTGATTGCAGTGATTGCCTCAACAGGTTGTGCAACGAAATATTAAGTTAAGGGTATATATATTTTTTCTGTATATATATATTTTTTCCCTTGTCCTGTCAGGCAGCTAGGCAAACAGAACAGGGATCTGTCACCCTTATTGTGCCAAAACAGATTTACTTTGCCAAGAGGAGCTTATACAGTACCTAACTGTGTATTGTATATTATTGTAAACGCCTCCTGTAATAACTTTTAATACTTTATTTTAATTATTTTACCCATGGAAGACCCAGCAGGATGGGAAAGAGGGAAAGTAAGTGTGTGGCGGGGGGGAAGAAAAGGGAGGGGAGCAGACAAAAAAACAAACCAACAACTAAAACAAACAAAAGACAAACTGCTTCTTCCACCGAAGATATCTCAACACGAGTCTGGTTTCCGCACCTGTTAAAGGATAGACACTTGTTCGTGTATGTCTGTGTGCATATATATGAGAGCGCACGCAAAAAAAGTGTGTGCATGTGAGTGGTTTGTCAGGAAACATACAAAGTGGAGTGCCGGTCGCAGCAGCTCTCCCCCCGGGAACCCCGAGCAGGCAAGGCAGCGCCACCAACCTCCACAGAGCACAAACGTCTGAGGTCAACAAGCCCCAGGAAAGCCAGGCTTCTGCCCCCGGAGGAACGATCAAGGGAGGCCAGGCTGCTCGGTGGGCGGTGCGGCGAGCCCACATCCCCCGGACCCGCCCGACCCCCCCCCCCAGTGAGGCCAATGCCCGCCCCTGGTCCCCAGGCACCAGGAGGCCAGCGACCCCACCCCCTGGGGTGGAGACTAGCCTGCGCCCCCTGGCGCAAGCCCCCCCAGGCACCCCCACAGCGGGTCCGCCCCAGCGCCTCTGTCGCACACCCCGGGGACCCCCATGCCCAAAGAAGTGCCCCCACCCAGGGGAGCCCACGTTGCCAAGAGGCACTACCCCCCTTAACCCAGCACCTCCCGACTCGCAGACATACCCCTCCCCACACCTTCACACCCACATGCTCCCATGTACACCTATATGCACTAACTCTCTCTCACTCACCCAGACTGACCCATTCTCTCTCACTCCTGTACCCATTCAAACTCACCCCTCATTCACCCTTGTTTGATAAGGCAGCTGCGAAGCAGATGCAGCGAGCCTGAACACGCACCAGTGCCCGACAGTGACCAGGGAGACCATCGGCGCAGGCCACAGAAGCAGACCCCCACCCCCGGCGCCCACGTGAGCGACCAATCAGCAGACCACCGCAGGCTCCCCGCGATGCCACCCGACATGCAAAGCACCGCACAAAACTGACCCACCATCACCACCTCCATTCATCACCCCCTCACTCTCACTTACGCTCATATCCAGCCCCCCTCTCACTCCCTTGGTTGTATCTATACATTCAGTAGCACCCAGGGATTTTGACAACATGATAGGTCCCACGCTCTCCACCAGGCCCCCATGCCCCCAGCATGAGCAGGGCAACAGGGGTGGGGGGAGACCCCCACCCCCCTTCCCCCTGCACAAAACATGGTGGGTGGGTGTCGGTTATATGATGTAATTGTGTGTAAATTTGTGGACTACTAAAGTGCAATTAAAATTGGGGGGATAGTGATTGGAGCACCACTAGCCACTGCGATGGGCAGCAGGGCCCCCATACCCCCAAGCCCTCAGTGTCTAAAATGCAATTAAAATTGAGGTGAGTGCAGCCCCACTGCACAGCAAAGGTATCCCCTCCACCGACATAGTGCGGCACATGGACCCCCAACCACCTCAAAGCACCAACACACACCCGCCGCCAATGACACCAGGGGTGATGCGACAAAGCGCCTCACCCCGCAGCACAACAGCAGGATGGCCAGGACAAGCAGGCCCCAAAACGTCAATCCCCATGCCACTAGATGGACTGCCCAACCCCTGCCACCCAACAAAGTTCTCCTACCCATACATACATCCTCCACCCTCCAGACATCCACCCACAGGTAACCGCATCCATACACACACGCGCCCCCACCCACCATCACACATGCCCACCTACACCCACACACAGCCCCACCTGCCCACTCAACACACACACCCACTTCCGCATCCGCTCATACACAAGCCCCCACTCACACCCACTCACACACACACACGCACACCCACACCCGCAGACCCCAGTGGACGGGGAGGGCGACCCAGGATGCAGGCACCTACCCCAGGGTGCCGCCAGTGCCCCAGGGAAAACACGACCCCACCGTGCAAGGATGCACCGGGGCCAACCCGCACCACCGGCGCACACCTGACCCCAGCCCGGGCCCCCCCCCCCCCCAGCACCAGAGACCCAGGGCCAGACCCAGACCCCCCCCCCCCCCCACGAGAGGCAAGGCCAGCCGGCCGGGGGCCACAGCCCAACCCCCCCTGCCCACCTGCAGCCCCCCTAACCAGCTCCCCCCCCCCCCCCCAGGCCAGACAAACGGCCACCCTGGAACAGGCCCCCTGGACACCAGCGGTCGGGGCGCAGCCAGCCACCAGAGGTGCCAAGGAGAGCGAGCCACCGCCCGCCACCCCTCACATTATAGAATTAATAAGCAGGGACCAGTGAGAATTGAATTCCGCCAATTGATTTTTTGAGGAGGCTGACAATCTCTCCAGGCTAATATAATCCAATAGTAAGTTATTATAATAAGTCATGCATAAGTTATTTCTTGATTTCCAATTCATGAGGATAGTTTTCTTTGCGATGCATAAGGCAGTGAGAACCATGTGTGACATCCTTGCATCTATATTTATTTCACTTAAATCACCTAATATGCAAAGTGTGGGTGAGGGTGGGACACTATACCCAAGCCATGCCGACAAGTCTTCACAGTCTTCTGCCAGAACTTTTGAACCGGTGCACAGGACCACATAGCATGCATATAGCTATCTGGGACATTGCTGGTGCAGTGAGAGCAAATACTTGTGTGACTCAGGCCTATTTTGAACATCCTTTGTCCTGTGTAATGAATTCTATGTAGAACTTCATACTGTATAAGTTGTGAGTTAGAGTTTTTAGTCATTTTATAAGTGTTAAAACACGTTTGTGTCCAGAAACTTTCCTCCTTATTAATCGATAAGTCTGTCTCCCATTTTAATATTGGAAGAGATACGGACTTATCCAGCTTTGATAATAGTCCATGTATTTTAAGAAAAGATAAGCCTTTATTAGTCCCACAATGGGGAAATACCAGTCCCATAATGGAGAAATTTTCAATATCAATTTAGGGGAATGAAGATTTAGAAACTCTGCCACCTTAACTGGTACCTCTAAATCTGGCTGATTAAGATTAAATCTTGCTTTTATTATAGATTTAAGCAGTTGATATTCAAAATACTTTTTATCACTGATATTGTACTGTGACACTAGTTCCTGAAATTGGATAAAATTTCCACCTTGAATAAAATGTTCTAAGTTATTTATTCCCTTCTCTTGCCATAGTGGAAATTTTAATGTCCTCTTTTGTTGCAAGATATCAGGATTATTCCAAATGGGCGTGAGTTTACAGGGGACAAGTGAAGACCCTGTTATTTTTAAAAATTTCCACCAAGCCGTCAGAGAGGAGCTGATATTAATACTTTTAAAACAGTCATGGCGTTTAATACAGGGACTTATAAAAGGTAAGTCAGAGATATTTAGCAACCCACAGAGAGCCTGTTCAGCATCTAACCATGGGTTTCCTAGTGGGGTTGGTTTTGTCTATTTTGAAACAAACTGCAATCTATTGGCTAAAAAGTAATTAAAAAAAATTAGGTAGATCTAAGCCTCCGCACTCTTTCGCTTTTTGGAGGGTTTTTAAACTAATCCGTAATGATTTATCCTTCCATAAAAATGTACTTATATTTGAGTCTAGAGACTTAAACCAGGCTATTGATGGTTGGGTAGGAATCATTGTGAACAAATAGTTGATTTTAGGAAGGACCATCATTTTAACGGTTGCGACTCTTCCCATTAGTGATAAAGGTAGTGTCCTCCAGCCTGTAAGGTCGTCTTGTGTTGTTTTTAAAAGGGGAATGTGATTTAGTTGCAATAACTCTGAGAGCCTGGGGGAAATACAGTATCTGTTCCTAAATATTTAATATTACCTGATTGTATTGGAATAGTAGATGTATTTGAGAAACTGCAATTTATAAGTAGAACTATTGATTTTACCCAGTTAACAATACTTTGTTAACTGGATAAAATAATTACTTAATTAAAATAAAATAATTACTTTGTTACTTTGTTTGTCTGATAATGATGAAAATTTATCAATGAGTGCCACTGTCTGAAGGAGAGATCTTTGTGAGTTTTCAAAGAAAATCAATATGTCATCAGCATAAAGACTTATCTTATGTTCTTTTTCTCCAGTTTGAATACCTCTGATATCAACATTTTGCTGTATGGCTGCTGCTAATGGTTCAATAAAGATGGTAAAAAGTGAGGGAGAGAGTGGACACCCCTGCCTAGTACCTCTCTGGAGATTAAAGCTTCGGGAAGTTCCAACCCCCTGGCAGGGGTTGGAACCTTTCTGTGTGGAGTTTGCATGTTCTCCTTGTGCTGCGTGGGTTTACTCCGGGGGGCTCCGGTTTCCTCCCACAATCCAAAGACATGCATGTTAGGTTAATTGGCTGTTCTAAATTGTCCCTATAGGCCCTTAGAATAGAGGGTTAGTACTAGTGAAAGCGCTTTGAGTGGTCTTTGTGACTAGAAAAGCGCTATATAAGTGCAGGTTAGTTAGTTAGTAGTTAGAAGTCTGATCATTTGTTCGGACAGACGAAGCTGGACACCTATATAGTGTTTTAATCCAGTTTATGAAAGATGAACCAAACCCGAACTTATTTAACACCATAAAAAGAAATTTCCAGTTAACACGGTCAGAGGCTTTCTCTGCATCCAGGGACAAGATTGTAGTTTCTACGTTATTGATCTTGCAGTAGTCTATCAAATTAAATAGCCTATGTGTATTATCAGCCGAGTTTCTACCCTTGATGAAACCTGTTTGATCTGGGTGTATAATAAACGGAATTATCCTTTCCAGTCTTTTGGTGAGAGCTTTGCAAATTATTTTAAGATCGACATTCATAAGTGAGATGGGACGGTAGCTGGATGGAAGCGTAGGTTCTTTTCCAGGTTTAAGGAGCAGGATAATACTAGCCAAATTCATATTTGGCGGAATTACATTATCTCCTTTAATTTGGTTCACCATTTTAAAAAAAGTAGGTGCCATCACAGGCCAAAATTCTTAATAAAATACAGATCTAAGATGGCGCCCACAGTGGTCGCCATGGTGCTTCGCTGTGCTTTTTTTTGTTTGTTTTTGTTCTTCATTTGTGTGTCTGCCTGCTCTTACACCCGTGAAGAGTTACTAAATATCAGGACTTTCATTCCCACGGACCTACTTCCAGTTTTTTTGGCTCCTGCCGCCGATCTGGTTCACTTTTTAGCCCAAAAAGTGAGACGGCGAAAGAGAAGAAGACGAGCGGGCGCTCTCGTTTGGCTTCGCAGGAGAGGCACGCGCAAGGCTTTGCCTGGGATATTTCTGTCCAACGTCAATTCTCTCTATAACAAGGTAGATGAACTGAGACTGCTGATGCGATTTAAGGACCTCTCCACCTCGTGTGCCCTCTGCTTTACTGAGACCTGGCTCAAGCAAAAGACACCGGACAGCGCGCTCAGCTGTTTCGTGCTGATCGAGACTCGGGGCTCTCCGGCAAGACCACAGGCGGAGGAGTCTGCTTCTACATCAACAGCAGCTGGCGCTCCGATGTAACTGTGATCTCCCAACACTGTTCTCCCACTCTGGAATATTTATTCATCAACTGCAAGCCATTTTATTCCCTGCGTGAGTTCGCTTCATTCATCCTGGCCGCTGTTTACGTCCCGCCCGACGCGGACGTGCGCGAGGCTCAGCGCGCGCTCGCAGATCACATTCAACAAGCGGAGCAGACTTTTCCGGACTCTCTGGTTATTGTGGTTGGCGACGATCCTCAGCTGCCTGAGGATCGTCACTTCCTTGTGGTAACGTAACGTATCGTCACTTCCTGTTTTGCTGTCTGCCTGTGTGGTTGCTCTCCAGCTATTAGCTATGGCTACTAGCTCTCTTTCCTCTCCTCTGGTGTGCTCTCTCTGTCAGATGTTTAGCTACACCTCTGCCTCTTTTAGTGATAACGGTAAATGTAATAAATGTTGTCTTTTTGAGGCGCTCGAGGCGAGGTTGTCTGATTTGGAATCCCGGCTCCGCTGCATTGAAACACCATCTGCGCCAGTTAATCTCGACGGACGCCCATTAGCTGCAGCGGAGCTAGCTAGTTTAGGCCCCCCTGTCAGCGGTTCCCCGGCTCTCCTCAGCAGCGAGGAGACTGGGTGGGTGACGGTGAGAAGGAAGCCTAGTCGCAAAGCCCCGGTTCACCACCAACCTGTTCACGTTTCTAATCGTTTTTCCCCGCTCAGCGACACACCCGCTGAGGAAAAAACTCTGATCATTGGCGACTCTGTAGTCAGAAACGTGAACCTAGAGACTCCAGCGGTCATAGTCAAATGCATTCCTGGGGCCAGAGCAGGCGACATCGAGTCAAATCTGAAAATGCTGGCTAAAAGTAACTGTAAATACTCCACAATTGTTATTCACGCCGGCATTAATGACATCCGTCTCCGGCAGTCGGAAGTCACCAAACTTGATGTAGAATCGGTGTGTGACTTTGCAAAAACGATGTCAGCCACTGTAGTATTCTCTGGGCCCCTCCCCAATCTGACCAGTGATGACATGTTTAGTCGCTCGTCATCCTTGAACCGCTGGCTGTCTGTGTGGTGTCCTAAAAATGACGTGGGCTACATTGACAATTGGAGCTCTTTTTGGGGAAAACCTGGTCTTATGAGACGAGACAGCATTCATCCCACTTTGGATGGTGCTTCTCATTTATCTAACAATCTGGCATCTTTTTTATCCAAATTTCCAAAACCGTGACTACTCAGAGTTGGGACCAGGAAGCAGAGTCGCAGTCTTACACGCCTCTCTGCAGCTCCTCTTCATCCGCCACCCCTCAGCTTAGCCCCTGTCTTCCCCATCAGAGAATCGTTGTCTGCTCCCTCCAAAGTAAATAAAAATATCATGCATAAGCATCCCAAAGTGATAAAGCAAAACATTGGTAAAACTCAAATTAAACATAAAGCCTCTAAATTGAATGATTTGGCCTCTGTTCCTCCTCATAATTTAAAAATTAAATGTGGTTTACTAAATATTAGGTCTCTAACTCCCAAGTCTCTGTTAGTCCATGATCTGTTAATTGATCATCAGATTGATTTAATTTCCCTTACAGAGACTTGGTTAGGGCAAGAGGATTATGTTGGTTTAAATGAATCAACTCCCTCTGGTTATTTAAACTGTCAAAATCCCAGAAGTTCTGGTCGTGGAGGAGGAGTAGCAACAATTTACCATTCCAAATTACTAGTTAATGTAAAGCAAAAAACATGTTATAATTCCTTTGAGGGCCTGGTCCTCAGTATTGGGCACTTTAGCAATTTTAGGTTAAACCCAATTTTATTTGCCATAGTTTATCGTCCCCCATCAACCTACTCAGAATTTTTATCCGAATTTGCTGATTTCTTAGCTGATTTAGTGCTGAAATCTGATAGAATAATTATAGTAGGGGACTTTAATATACATGTGGATGTAGATAGTGACTGCCTTAATGTGGCATTTAATTCAATATTAGACTCGATTGGGTTTTCTCAGAAAGTAGGAAATTCTACTCATTACCTCCACCATACATTGGACCTTGTTCTGACATATGGCATAGAAATAGAAAATCTTGTAGTGTCTCCTCATAACCCTGTACTGTCAGACCATTGTCTGTTAACCTTTGATTTTACCATTTCTGACTATTTGGCTCCTAAAGAAAAATATTATTACAGTAGATGCCTCTCAGATGATGCTGTTTCCAAATTTATGCAGATTGTTTCCTCTATGCCATGTGTCAACACAACGGAAATAAGCTATAGACAGCTTGCTCCTTCTGTAATTGATAACATGGTGGATAGTGTTTCAGCTTCTCTGCATCAGGCTCTAGACTTGGTGGCCCCCTTAAAAAAGAAAAAGTCTAATCAGAGATTTCTAACTCCTTGGTTCAACACAGAAACTCGTAGCTTAAAACAGAAGACTCGTCAATTAGAAAGAAAATGGCGCTCTACTAATTTAGATGAAATCTATTTAGCTTGGAGAAATCATCTTTTAATTTATAAAAAATCTCTTAGAAAAGCTAGAACAAGTTATTACTCTGCATTAATAGAAGAGAAGAAGAATAATCCCAGGTTTCTTTTCAGTACTGTAGCCAGGTTGACAAAGAGTCAGGACTCTGTCAATCCTAGCATTCCCTTAGAGCTTACTAGTCAGGACTTTATGAACTTTTTCAATAATAAAATTTCATCCATCAGAGATAAAATCAATCAGATTCTTCCCACAGTTAACTTAAATACTGTAACTACTACAACTCCTTCTTTTGATGTCTGTCTTGATGAGTTTACTCCAATCGACCTTTGTGAGTTAGACAAAATAGTTTCCTCATCCAAACCTTCAACTTGTCTTTTAGACCCTATTCCTACTAGGTTATTTAAAGAAGTCTTCCCACTTATTGGTAGCTTTATTCTTCATATAATCAATTCTTCATTAACTTTAGGCCATGTACCGCAGGCTTTTAAAACAGCTGTAATTAAACCCTTACTCAAAAAGCCAACGCTAGATCCAGGAGCTTTAGCTAACTATAGACCAATCTCTAATCTCCCTTTCATTTCAAAAATCTTAGAAAGAGTTGTTGCTACGCAATTATTCGACCACCTGCAGGGAAATGGTTTACTTGAAGAGTTTCAATCTGGGTTTAGAATCCATCATAGTACTGAAACAGCCTTAGCGAAGGTCACTAACGACCTCCTCATTGCATCTGATAATGGACTAGTTTCTGTACTTGTCCTTTTAGACCTTAGTGCAGCTTTTGATACTATCGATCATAATATTCTACTTGATAGATTAGAACACTATGTTGGACATAATGGAACTTCGTTGCAGTGGTTTAGATCTTATTTATCTGATAGGTTCCAGTTTGTTCATGTAAATAATGAGTTTTCTTTCAACTCAAAGCTTAGTCATGGAGTTCCACAGGGATCTGTGCTAGGCCCTACTCTTTTTAGTTTATATATGCTTCCGTTAGGCAACATTATTAGAAAGCACTGTATACATTTTCATTGTTATGCAGATGACACACAATTATACCTGTCAATGAAGCCAGATGATAGTAATCAATTAGCCAAGTTAGAAGCCTGTCTTAAGGAAATCAAAGCTTGGATGACTTGTAATTTCCTGCTATTAAATTCAGATAAGACTGAAGTCATTTTTGTTGGTCCAAAAAACCTTAGAAATTCCTTTCCAAATCAAACTTTCAGTTTGGATGCAGTTACTCTTTCTCTTAATAGCTCTGTGAGGAACCTTGGAGTTATTTTTGATCAGGATTTGTCCTTCAATTCACATATTAAATTTGTTTCTAAGACTGCCTTCTATCATTTGCGTAATATTGCCAAGATTAGGAGCATCTTGTCTCAGAGTGATGCTGAGAAACTGATCCACGCTTTTGTTAGCTCGAGATTAGATTATTGTAATTCTTTATTATCAGGTTGTCCTAAAACATCTTTAAAAAGTCTTCAGCTAATCCAAAATGCTGCAGCAAGAGTTTTAACAGGTACTAGAAAGAGAGATCATATCTCTCCGGTTCTGGCCTCCCTTCATTGGCTTCCCATAGAGTTTAGAATTAACTTTAAAATCCTTCTTCTTACTTACAAAGCTCTAAACAATCAGGCTCCTTTTTATTTAAAAGATCTACTACTACCGTATTATCCTAACAGAGCACTACGCTCCCAAAATGCAGGACTACTTGTAATACCTAGAATCTCCAAAAGTACAATGGGAGGCAGAGCCTTCAGTTATCAAGCTCCTCTCCTGTGGAATCAGCTGCCAATCTGGATTCGGGAGTCAGACTCGATCTCTGTTTTTAAGATTAGGGTTAAAACCTACCTTTTTGATATAGCCTACAATTAGGGAGGGATCATGTGTTTCTGAACCCTCCCTTAGTTATGCTGCTAATAGGTTTAGTCAGCCGGGGGACCTCCAGTAATGCACTGGGCCTCACTCCTTTCCTCACTCTCTATGAAATATTTTTTTTTTTTGCTGATCATTAACATTTGTTTGTTCTCTCCCATAGATTGAGTCCCCATCGTGCTGTTTGCTCTCTACATGTCTGTTCTTTTCATCTTCTCTGTCCCCTCACCCCCCAGCCAGTCGCAGCAGATGACTGCCCCTCCCTGAGCCTGGTTCTGCTGGAGGTTTCTTCCTGTTAAAAGGGAGTTTTTCCTCTCCACCGTCGCCAAGTGCTTGCTCACAGGGGATCACCTGATTGCTGGGGTCTTTCTGCAACTGTGGGGGTTCCCCCCTACAGTTGATAGTGCTATGAGATGACTGTTGTTGTGAAATGGCGCTATATAAATAAAGTTGAATTGAAATAAAGTTGAATTGAATTGAATTGACTTTAACCAGAGCAACCTGAGCCACGAACTCCCCCGATACAAACAGTTTATTAAATGCCCCACCAGAGGAGAGAACACGCTGGATCACTGTTACACCACAGTTAAGGACGCGTATCGCGCTGTTCCCCGCGCTGCGCTCGGACTATCTGATCACGTGATGGTCCACCTGATTCCCACATACAGACAGAGACTGAAGCTCAGAAAACCTGTTGTGAGCACTACGAGGAAATGGACCAGTGAAGCTGGGGAGGAGCTGAGCACGTGCTTGGAAACAACTGACTGGGGCATGTTTAAAGGAGCCACGCATGATCTGGATGAGTACATGGACACTGTGACCTCATATATCCACTTTTGTGAGGAGAGCATTCTTCCATCGCGCACCAGGGTGAGTTACTCCAACGACAAGCCCTGGTTTACAGCTAAGCTCAGACAGATCAGGAAGGAGAAGGAAGCAGCGTTGAAAAGTGGAGACAGGGACTGCTACAGGGAGGTCAAATACCAGTTTAGCAGAGAGCTGAGGAGAGCTAAATCTGTGTATTCTGAGAGACTCCAGCAGCAGTTCACTGCTAACGACTCTGCTTCTGTGTGGAGAGGACTGAGGCAAATCACCAACTATCGGCCTCAGGCTTCTAAGGGACAGGATGAAAAAGCCCTTTGTCAAAGACTGTCCCAACACTATGCCCGTTTTGACACCTCGTCAGCTGTGTCCAACTCCCCCCTCCCCCCAGCGCCACTGCCTCCATGGTCCCTACTTCATCAAAGGTGGCCCCCCTCCTCCCCCCTGCCCTTGCCATCAGTGAGCAGGACGTGCACAGACAGTTCTCCAGACTGAACCCGCGCAAGGCCCCCGGTCCTGACGGCGTGTCTCCCTCCACCCTGAGACACTGTGCGGAGGAGCTGACTCCTGTCTTCACAGACATTTTCAACACCTCCCTGAAGTCATGCCACGTGCCGGCCTGTCTCAAAACCTCTGTCATCATCCCTGTCCCCAAGAAGCCATGGATCACTGGACTTAACGACTACAGACCTGTAGCGCTCACCTCTGTAGTCATGAAGTCCTTTGAGCGTCTGGTCCTGCCCCACCTCAAGACCATCACCACTCCCCTCCTGGACCCGCTGCAGTTTGCCTACAGAGCCAACAGGTCTGTGGATGACGCATTCAACCTGGCCCTCCACTCCATCCTACTCCATCCTACCTGGCCCTCCACTCCATCCTAGGAACCTACGCCAGGATCCTGTTTGTGGACTTCAGCTCTGCATTCAATACCATCCGCCCCGCTCTGCTCCAGGACAAGCTGTCCCTGCTCAACGTGCCTGACTCCCTCTGCAGGTGGATCACCGACTTCCTGACGGACCGGAGGCAGCATGTGCGGCTGGGAAAGACTGTCTCAGACTCATTTAGCATCAACACCGGATCACCCCAGGGCTGTGTACTTTCCCCCCTGCTCTTCTCCCTGTATACCAACTCCTGCACCTCCAGCCACCAGTCTGTCAAGCTGATCAAGTTTGCAGACGACACCACCCTCATCGGGCTCATCTCCAACGGCGACAAGTCCGTCTACAGGAGAGAGGTGGCCCAGCTGGCGTCCTGGTGCAGCCACAGCAACCTGCAGCTGAACGCTCTGAAGACAGTGGAGGTGATCGTGGACTTCAGAAAAGTCACAGCCCCTCTGCCCCCCCTTACCCTCACAGACTCTCCCATCACCACTGCGGACTCCTTCCGCTTCCTGGGCACCACCATCACCCAGGACCTCAAGTGGGAGCCGACCATCAGCTCCCTCATCAAAAAGGCCCAGCAGAGGATGTTCTTCCTGCGGCAGCTGAGGAAGCTCAAGCTACCCACCAAGATGTTGGTGCAGTTCTACACGGCCATCATCGAGTCCATCCTCACCACCTCCATCACCGTGTGGTACGCAAGAGCCACCGCCAGGGACAGACTAAGACTGCAGCGCGTTGTGCGCGCTGCTGAGAAGGTGATCGGTTGCAAGCTCCCATCCCTCCAGGACCTGTACATCTCCAGGACCCGGAGGCGTGCAGGTCGGATCATAGCTGACCCTTCACACCCTGGACACGCACTGTTTGCCCCCCTCTCCTCAGGCAGAAGACTTCGGTCCATTAAGACTAAAACCTCCCGCTACATGAATAGCTTCTTCCCCTCTGCGATTAGACTGCTGAACACTAAGTGACTTATTAGACTCTCGTGCACTACGTACAGCAGCTCAACCGGACTCATGATAATTATCACTGTTTTCTTTTGCACTACCGACTGCACTATGTGGAACTCCACAATATCTGCTGCTTGTTAATATATTTAAAATTGCATAGATTAGTATTACTCATTCATATTCTACATTTTATTGCATGCATAGTTTTTTTTTATTTTTATCTTTAGTGCTACTCCATGTTGAATGTTGCAGCATTGCACCGAGACAAATTCCTAGTTTGTGTACTACATGAACAATGGCAATAAATCTGATTCTGATTAAAATTCTACTGGAAATGTCAACGATGGCTCTCACGAGCCATCATTGAGATGCCGAAAGCCAGCCAATGAGTTTGTATAGTTTATTAACGAAAGACAATAATACAAAATAATGAGCCACGTGGGGCAAAAGCACGAACACACACTCAGTTCCTAAATCACAGACTGTGAGGAAAGCAGACTATGAGGGAACACTTACTGAGAATCTCCTGAATCCTACGATGGAGGTTAGACGGAGGAATGTTCGAGGTCGCAGCGAGGAGTAGGCCTCAGCTGCTTCCTTAAATACCCATGCCATTCCAATGAATGGAGAATGTAATCAGGAGAAACGCTGACCAGCTGTCACAATGTGACTCGGCTTTGACAGCAGGAAGCCCGCCGTGACGCTGTCAGAATAAAAGCCCTGACGGCCATATGGTACACCTGAGAAGAGAACGGGAACCCCCGGACAACCCGAGCACGGACAGAGTCAGCGCACGGACCATGACAGTTGCCCCCGTTCACGAGGCGAATTCCAGACGCCGTGTAACATCGAGCCTCCCCCCCACCCAGAAGGTCAACAGGACCGCCTAGGGAGGGGGGTGGGGAAAACAGGCTCGGAGGGCGAGAACCAACCAGCAGAATAATAGAAAGAGAAGAAAAAACAGGCTACAAACAGAACACCCTGATTAGTCCAATAAGATCCCAGGCAAAAAAGAAAAAAACATCTGCACAACCCACAGGGGAACACAGGAACTCAAGTACAGGCAAAACAAACAAACAAAAAAAAACAGCATACCCCATAATACCAGGGAGAAGAAAAAAAAAAGCTCAGGCTACTGAACGGCGACAAATTCAACAGTTCAATTACAACACACCAGTGCATCCCTGCTATTACCAAAGAGCAGGCAGAAAAAAAAAAAACCAGGGATGACAGCAGGCAGAGCACAATAACACAAAAACCAATAGTTCGGGGGGTCTTCCTGCGTCCAGCATCCAGATTGCTGGCAGGGAAAAAAGGGAAGGTTCGGGCGGCCTGCCCCAGTCCAAGGCCAGGAAAAACAGTCTGTCTGGGGGCCGGACCAGATCGCCGAACAGAGAGTCAAGCTGGTCAGGTGACCGACCCAGAACGCCAAACGGTTGAAGCAGTCTTCCAGGCGGTCACTCAGCCACCAGGACCACAGGGGAGAACTCGGAGACGGCTTCCCTGTAGAGAGGGATAGCGAGGGAGAGCCAAGCCGATAACGGGGAATCCCAGTGGTCCCCGATGGAAGGGAAAAAAGAATGGGGAAAGGATGAGGGGCCAGTCCGGCATTGATCAGCTAAAGCTCTGTAGCACCTCTTCTGAACTCCACTAGAACCGGCACTGCCCTCCAGTCGAATCCCAAACAAGACCGCGCTGCACCCTTGACGGACCCAGATTGGATCCCAGCTGCACCCACAACGGACCCCGATTGGGTCATGGCTGCACCCACGACAGACCCCGACTGGACCAGGGCAGCACCAGAGACGACCTCCCAACCCGAACCCAGAACCTCCAGAATGGCAACTGGAATCGGCTCCACACCGGTGACCCTGGGAGAAGGCTCGGGAGAAGAAAGAGAACCAGGATCAGGATCACCAGCAGCGACAGAGCCCAGCGAGACAAGCTTGGATGCAGCGGACGGCTGCACCCGGCTCATCTCCCCGAGAGACAGGCAAAAATGCTCCAGAATTGATAGGAGAAAGACAAAATAGAGCACTTGCCTGATCTCGAGTTCTGTCACCGTCCAGGACTTGGACGATCCGGGTTCAGTAGGAAGAAGGACATCCTCTGGCTCCCACTCGGCTACAGCGGGCCCCGCAGCTGGCATGATGGTTGCCGCAGTCTGAGGACCCCCCAACGCTGACGTCCATGCCGAAGACCCGCGTGACGTGGTGGCAGGAGATCTTTGACCTGCTTGGTGAAACCGCTCCTCCATGGAGATCCAGGGGCGCTTAGCTGTCGGCGCAGGCTTCAAGAAGCAATCCGCCCTCCTCCTCTGCCCGTGACGTGGCTGTGGGGCTGGACCCAAACTCTCCAGGGTTGCAGGCTCCTTCCTCGTCTGGCGGTGTGGGCCTGACCACAGGGAACACTCAGGGAAAGGAGACACAGAGGCAGCAGGTTCATAGTTAGAGGCTACAGCAGGTGGAGGAAGCTCGGGAGACTGCGAACCCCGAACTCCACCCCCAGGAGTCAGACAAGGCAAATCATAATGGTGAGGAGAAGAATGAAATTGGACTTGCCTTTCCTCCAGAGGGCCGATGGTGCCTGCTGTAGCGGGCTTTGTTCTTCCCTTTCCCCTCAGGATGGTGATGGAGGACCCTCCGGGAGGATGAGGAGGAGCCGCCTGCACAGCATCGACCACAGGCACAGCCGGAGCAGGGCTCGCAGAGCTCACCGAGCCGAGCAGCCGAGGCAGACCGGAGATGAGGAGCTGACGGGACAGCAGGAGCAGACGCCCCGGAGGCGATGGCTGCAGTTATTCCCTTCCTTTGTGACGCAGGAGCATCAGCTGGCTGGGAGATAGAGTCCTTCCGGCAAACCGGTGCTGGATCCAGACGGGGTTCTCGCTGAGGCTTGATCCGGGCATTGTGACGACGTCTACCGGCAGAGGGCGAGGCGAAGGTCAGGTCAGGGAACCGCCGCTGCTGCGCTTAGACAGAAGCCAGCAATTCGGCGTATTTGGGATGATTATGGAGCTCCGGGGTGAGCCTCTGCGAGGTCCAAGTACCAGCGTGTGTCGTCGGGTGTGAAGCCGCGGCGAGCGTTGGAGAGCAGGCCATCTACATTGGTCAGGAATACGATCAGTCTGTAACCCAAGTCTAAAGAGTAGCCCTCTCCCGGCACCGCCATCTCCAACATGCTGGTACACGGAAAAACGGGGAAAAACAACAATTCCAACACAAACTCACGGTGACCGGCGTCTCCTTCTGGCTGCGACCTACTGTCAGTGATGGCTCTCACGAGCCATCAATGAGACGCCGAAAGCCAGCCGATGAGTTTGCATAATTTATTAACGAAAGACAATAATACAAAATAATGAGCCACGTGGGGCAAAAGCACGAACACACACTCAGTTCCTAAATCACAGACTGTGAGGAAAGCAGACTATGAGGGAACACTTACTGATAATCTCCTGAATCCTATGATGGAGGTTAGACGGAGGAATGTTCGACGAGGTCGCAGCGAGGAGTAGGCCTCAGCTGCTTCCTTAAATACCCATGCCATTCCAATGAATGGAGAATGTAATCAGGAGAAACGCTGACAAGCTGTCACAATGTGACAGAAGCCCACCATCACGCTGTCAGAATAAAAGCCCTGACGGCCATATGGTACACCTGAGAAGAGAAAGGGAACCCCCGGACAACCCGAGCGCGGACAGAGTCAGCGCACGGACCATGGCAGGAAAACCATCTGGTCCCGGAGCTTTGTTGTTTGGGATGTGCTTAAGCGCCTCCTGGAGTTCAGACACCTAAAGAGGTGCATCCAGAGCTGCAATCTGCTCATTATTTAATCGTGGTAAATTAATATCGTCCAAAAATTTATTTATCTCTTGAGTCAGATGGGTTAACCTGAGATGAGTAGAGGTTTTCATCAAACTTTCTGAAGGAGTTATTTATTTCTTCAGGCTCATGGGTAATATTTCCAGTCATATCCTTGATAGAGTGGATAGTTGTTTTTAATTTATTCAATCTAAGCTGGGTCGCAAGATATCGCCCCAATTTATTACTGTGTTCAAACTTCTCGAGATGCAGTCTTTGTATTAAAAACTGTGCTCTTTTGTTTATAATTTCTTTTAATTCCAGCTTTAATTTTCTCAGATCGTTAAGTGTCTGTTCCTGTGGGGAAATGTCATAGGTCGTCTCCAGTGATTTAATTTTCTGTTCTAAGTCCAGTACCAGTAATTTTTCTTTTTTATTCTTATATGAACAGTAAGAGATTATTTTACCTCGCATGACTGCTTTTGCTGCTTCCCAAAGAACACCTGGGGATATTCTTGGCACATCATTATATTCCAGATATGATTCCCACTCTTTATTAAAGTAGTTAATAAAGTCTTTTTCTTTCAGTAGTGATATATTAACTTTCCAGCTCCTAGTTTCCCTTGTAGCTTTCCTATTTACTAGTGTAAGAGATACTGGATGGTGATCACTAATAGCTTGATTTGAACATATTTCAGTGTCTGTGATGTCCCTCACAATAGTTACTGGCTAAAAAGAAATCTAGATGTGAATGTGAACTATGAACTAATGAAAAAAAGTGTATTCCCGAAGAGTTGGGTGAAGAGAACGCAATACAGTGCAAAGACCAAAATCATTCATGTACTGTTTGAGAGTTCAATTCAATTCAATTCAACTTTATTTATATAGCGCCATTTCACAACAACAGTCATCTCATAGCACTATCAACTGTAGGGGGGAACCCCCACAGTTGCAGAAAGACCCCAGCAATCAGGTGATCCCCTGTGAGCAAGCACTTGGCGATGGTGGAGAGGAAAAACTCCCTTTTAACAGGAAGAAACCTCCAGCAGAACCAGGCTCAGGGAGGGGCAGTCATCTGCTGCGACTGGCTGGGGGATGAGGGGACAGAGAAGATGAAAAGAACAGACATGTAGAGAGCAAACAGCACGATGGGGACTCAATCTATGGGAGAGAACAAACAAATGTTAATGACCAGCAAAAAAAAAATATTTCATAGAGAGTGAGGAAAGGAGTGAGGCCCAGTGCATTACTGGAGGTCCCCCGGCTGACTAAACCTATTAGCAGCATAACTAAGGGAGGGTTCAGAAACACATGATCCCTCCCTAATTGTAGGCTATATCAAAAAGGTAGGTTTTAACCCTAATCTTAAAAACAGAGATCGAGTCTGACTCCCGAATCCAGATTGGCAGCTGATTCCACAGGAGAGGAGCTTGATAACTGAAGGCTCTGCCTCCCATTGTACTTTTGGAGATTCTAGGTATTACAAGTAGTCCTGCATTTTGGGAGCGTAGTGCTCTGTTAGGATAATACGGTAGTATCAGATCTTTTAAATAAAAAGGAGCCTGATTGTTTAGAGCTTTGTAAGTAAGAAGAAGGATTTTAAAGTTAATTCTAAACTCTATGGGAAGCCAATGAAGGGAGGCCAGAACCGGAGAGATATGATCTCTCTTTCTAGTACCTGTTAAAACTCTTGCTGCAGCATTTTGTGTCAGTAGCCTGCCATTTTCGGTAATTCCCCGATGTACTGAGCCTGTCGATTACAGGGTTTAATACCAGGTTGAAGTCCCCTCCTATTATAAGTGTAGTGTCCAAGTGCTCAGAAAGAGAAGTGAAAAAAGTGTGAAAATAGGATGGGTTGTCAACATTTGGGCCATAAACGCTTGCCATACATAGATCCAAATTTTGGACTGAGATTTTTAGTATTATAAATCTACCTTCTGGGTCTGTTATGGTGTTATTCACAACAAAGCATATTCTTCTGTTTACCAGTATAGCTACCCCCCTTTGTTTAGAATTAAAGCCGGCTGAGTACATGTGGGGGAATTCCGGGGAGGTGAACGCATCTACAGACAACTTAGAAACATGCGTCTCCTGCAGTAAGACAAAGTCTGCCTGTAGATTGTTCAGTCGATTAAAAACTTTTAGCCTCTTCTCCCTGGTGCCAATTCCACGTATGTTCCATGTGACAGACTTAAATGTGGACATGTTTTCACTCACTGGTTATGTACTAAAGACTAACTAAATGTGCCTATGTCTGTAATGTATGTAATATGTGTATACAGTATATATGTTGTGTGTAAAATATACACCTATGCATATATAATTGGGTGTGCGTGCATGATGTCTCTGTTCCATTTGCCTGCAATTGCAAGCAAATGGGGTACATGTACTACAAGTTATTTCCTATAAACCAGAAGTATGAGGAAAAAAACGGACATAAAGGTTAGTAAGTGGTGAAAAAATGCAGAAAACATACAATGACCTAACAACTTCAAAAAAAAATAACTACAACAGACAAACACGCAAACAACAACTTCAACAACAAAGAAATAAACATTTTGACAAATGTTAACAAATTAAACTGAGATCGAGTAAGAGTAAGAGACCTGTGCACAATCGCACTCTTTTCTCCACCTGTAGCTAAAAAAAAAAACAAACAACAAAAAACAAAAAAGGCTCTAGAATAACCAGGGTGTTATAGTTTCATCCATAAACAGCTTGCCATCTATATACAGTCTATCCACAGAAACAATAGCTCGTTTACCTTCTTGGATGTTTTGTTTCCTAAAGAGAAAAAGTTTCCTTCTCCTTTCCAAGATTTCCTGTGGAAATTGATCATTTAGACCATAATTGGTGTCTTTAAGCTGCCTACCCTGCCTTTGTACCAAAAGTTTTTGCTTAAAATGCTCAAATTTGGCAACAATAGGTCTGGGACGTTTATTCTGGGAATGTTTTTGCCCAATTCGGTGGACTCGGTGGAAGGTAATTGAATTTGTGACTTCGAGGGATAGTTTTAGTTGTGTTGAGTTAAATTCACTGACCAGCTGTTCTGGATTTTCATTATTTTTTTCAACAATTCCAGAAAAAAAAGGTTATCTCTCGTGCTGCGTGACTGCAAACTGAGAACTGTTTCCTTCATTTTTTGTTTTTCTCCTTCAACTACACCAAGACGCGTGGTTAGTGTGTTTACTGACTTTTTTAGGCTGTTATTTTCCTCTACGAGAGAGACGAGCTGTGTTTGACTGAACTCTAAACTCCCCCGCAAACTCTGGAACTCTTGATGAAGTAGCTCGACCAGTGCCAGTCTACCATCCATGCTGGTAAGTTTATTCTCAATGGAGAAAAGGATGTCACTAACCTTGGTGGCCTGCTGTGATTTCTCGGGCGTTATTTTTGGCGAATCTGTGGGTCTCGGTCGGTTAGACTGAGAAGCAGGGACGGGACACACACTCGCCTGCTCCATAACACAGCAACGGTAATAAAACTCGTCAATGTAGTTCTCTAGTTCCTCAAGCTCCGTACGAAAAAAGAAAGATAAACACAGACAATCAGTTAATGAATTAATTACAAAAAAAGAAAAAAAAAACTACTTGTGGAAACATTTGTTTTAAGCTCGGTCGACAGCAGTCACCATTAGGATTATTGCGCAAATAGTCTTGAAACGTCTCGCGATCACAGTATCGGCCCCCTAGACGAGATATGGTATATATTTTGACTGACAGCTCCATGCTTGTGGATGCACACCTAAGCAGCAAAGCACTTCTAAAGTCTTTGTTTGTGAAGCGTTGTGGTTATTGACAGGTCGTGATGCTGTGTTATCCAATCAGCATGGTCATGATGTGGCGTATTCTCCAATGAGCATGGAGTCAATCTGAAACCCCACCCACACTTCTTGAAGCCAGGGGATGAAGACAGAGCGGTCACACAGCGGTAGCTAAACTTCTATTGATAAAAATTACATATATTGACTGAGTGACTCCATATTTGGGGATGCACACCCTCGTAGCTTCAGCAAAGCACGTTTAAAATCTCAGGTCAGTGTGACGAACGGTTTGAGAGGTAGCTGAGGAACACACACACAGACAGACACACAGACAGAGATACCTTGATTTTATAGATAGATATAATTTGTCTCCATCTGCTGTTGTAGCTGCAAATAAAGACATTATCTCCAATTCTTTTATTCCTTCAGCTATTAAGTTGTTGAATGCCCAGTGTTGGAGGAGGTTGTGTGTTTCCCTACATTCTGACTTGCTTGGGACCCTGCACTGAGCTTCTTTTCACTGAATACTGAGTGTTGGTTATAAGTTTCAGTGTAGATGTTATTGTTTGTGTTTTTATGACTGGGACTATAAACTGAATTGCCCAAGAAGGGACAAATCAAGTTATCTGAATCTGAATTATCTACATTGGTCCACTGATATTAGTTTTTCTAGGCAGCTCCCGTTGAGGTTTCTACCATATTAGAGACCACTTTCGCCAGAACTGCCTGAAACATCAGGCCAGCTAGCATTGTCTTAACTGTCTGTCATGAACCTGGGTTTGGTGGTCCCACACCCAGTTCTGACACTGGCTATTTTGTCTCGTTTCACTGTCTATTTTCCATCAGGCGCTTCAGGGAGCCCTTTGGGTCCTCCACTCCCTGACAGCTCGGCCATGCCCCCTCCTCCTGTCAGTATCACCAGTTGTTCCTCATTATTGGTGTCTCCCTTACGCGCACACACACACACACTCGCCTTCATTCATTTACAGTGGGGCAAAAAAGTATTTAGTCAGCCACCAATTGTGCAAGTTCTCCCACTTAAAAGATGAGAGAGGTCTCCAATTTTCATCATAGGTACACCTCAACTATGAGAGACAAAATGAGAAAAAAAATCCAGAAAATCACATTGAAGGATTTTTAATGAATTAATTGGTAAATTCCTTGGTAAAATAAGTATTTGGTCAATAACAAAAGTTCATCTCAATACTTTGTTATATACCCTTTGTTGGCAGTGACAGAGGTCAAACGTTTTCTGTAAGTCTTCACAAGGTTTTCACACACTGTTGCTGGTATTTTGGCCCATTCCTCCATGCAGATCTCGAAGACTTGCATACACAGAGGAAAACACAGAGGAAAACACAGAGCATCTGCCCCACCGGTGTGGGGCAGATGCTCTACCAACTGAGCCACCACTCCGGTAACTAGAACTAGAACTCCTTATACAAGAAGAGGAGATGCCGCTGCCAAGTAAGGACAGATAATTTTTTCACACATAAGGAGTTGTTCAGAACTCCTTATAGAAAGATATAGAGTGATGATAATCAACCTCAAAATGACACCTTTACCATCTCAACCAACTTCTCAGGGGCTACAAAAGTTTGAGGGTGGGGTAAAGTGGAGCTCATCAGCATTAAAAGAAGCATGCACTGAAATGAATAATTCTGAGGAAACCTGCTTAAAAATGGTGCTGCACTAAGCCTGATATACTTTGACCAAAGCATGTCACAGACATCTTATTAAAACCTTTGGGAACTGTACCAACATGTGGAAAAGTGCATAATATGTCCCTTTTCATCCTTTTTTGTGTAATCAAACAACCAGATAACCTGGTAGAATTTGATTTGTCTTAATATCATAAATTGCTTAGACTATAAGCAATATCTAGACCAAATCTGGTGTTTTTAGACAAAGTTGCATAATAGGTTTGATGTTTTGTCTATGCCGCTGAAATACTTACACCTTTGCCTTTCACTTTCACTCTCCAACCAGAAAAATATGAATGAAAAAATGTAAACAGTTAAAACATAGATGGATATCTCAGAGCATAAAACAGGACACTGAATAATATATACCTGAAATATCAGGTATATATTGGTTATTGGTTTATGATTTTACAGTGTGCAGAAACACACAGGCACAGTGGACGGAAGTCGCTGCAGAACTTCGCTCCTCTGTGGGTGAAGCAAAAATGAATTGCTAAATCTGTCATGTGTTTATAGTCATGTTTCCACTGCAGGAACATTCTGAGTGCCATTGATTATAGTGGTAGTTCTTGTTTTTCTGCACATTTCCAAAGGCATCTGTGGTTGTTTTCAGGGCACACCGGGCAGCTCTGGACTACACTAAGACCAGTTTGGGTATCTTCATTGACCTGGGCTTCAGGGAGAAGGAGGCATACGGCTGGCTGCAGGCGGGGAAGATCTACCACCTGCTGGGACAGACTGAGTTGGTGGACATTTATGTTCAGGTCTGAGACCAGTTTTACCAGTCTACAGCATTAAAATGTAAACGTTGCACAAGCAGAGTTGCCGACTCCAGTTTTATGTGATGTTATAATCACTGCTTTTATCAGTGGGGTCTGGAGGATTTTTTTTAAAGTCAAAGCTTACATATTATGCGCTGTTTCCTCATGTTGACATAGTCCACAGAGGTCTTAATGAAATGTCTATGACATGCATTGGTCAAAACACCTCAAGGTTTAGATATTTCTGCTTGAGCGACACGTTTTAGTGCATGTCTGAAGTCATCAAGTAAAACCCTAGAAGGGAAATTCTATTTAACAGCTTATGTCACAATACGCTCAAAAGACAACAGACAACCATTCAGAACTTTATGAAGGTGATATGCACGCAAAACTTAACTTAAAACTTAGGGAAACACGGAGCTTTTACATAAATTGCAGGATATGCATTTATTTAGAAAAGTAGCAAGCATAATGGCTTCAACAAAGAATCAGCATTGAATCAATTAATAAACTATTTTAACTAAATAAAGATGAAATTATAAAATAACTTGAAATTACTGTACCGTTCAATCTGAAGCTGGGTGGTAGAGATGTTTTTTTATAAGGAAAAGGGAAAAATATCTTGGCCTTCACTGTGTTTCTTCCCTACCAAGGTGTGGTTACAAGCCAGACAACCAGCTAAAGCTCTTGGTCTTATCTGTTTTCATACTCTAGTTATCAGGGAGAACCAAGAGCTTTTTCGCTGCCAGATTTTGATTCAAAACTCAAAGGAAAGTTGATAAACAATTCTGGACAGGACTTTAAACCATTCTTGTCATGAATACCAGAATTACCCTCAGTGCTGGAAAAGTGAGCTTCCAGCTCAGGCTTTCTCCTCTTCTTTCCAAGTGTTCTATTTTTCTTCCTTCCTCGTTGCAGATGTTATTTTCCAAGAGTGGCAAATTTCCCCCAGTCTAGCCACTCTGTCCTTTAGGGGGTGAGCTCTGAGGAATCTTTATAGCACCTTGGTGAATCTATACCACAAAGAATTAAAGCACTTCTGAAGGAAAAAATGGTTCCATTAAGGTGGCATAATAAAAAATTATACGAAGGGAAGGGGGGGCTGAAAAGTTCACAGTGGTCAAATTTGTCCAAATGTGGTTTATTTTTACCTCCGCCAAGGAGATTATGTTTTTACCAGGGTTTGTCTGCTTGTCTGTCTGTTACCAACATAACTCAAAACGTTATGAACGGATTTGGACGAAATTTTCAGGACAAGTCCAAAATGGGACAAGGAAGAAATGATTAGATTTTGGTGATGCTCTGAGAGTGCATACCTCCACCAAGGGCTTTGTTTGTATTTGTGCAGCAGGATTACACAAAAACTACTGGATGGATTTGGATGAAATTTTCACCAGAGGTGGTTCTTGGCCTAGAGAGGAACTCATTTTATTTTGGCGATGATCTGAGAATGCATACCTCAGCCAAGGCTCTTATCTTCTCACAGTATGTTAGCAACAATACTCCAAAACTGATGGACAGACTTTGATGCAATTTTCACCACAAGTGGCTATAGGCCTATACATAAACCCATTACATTTTGGAGGTGATCCATGACAAACGGAAGGAGCCTTGGCAGAGGTATGCACTCTATGAGTGCTTTTCTAGTTCAGCATGGTCTGCCCTTCGGTCCACAGTTCTTCCATCGGTGTTGCAGTGCTTGGATTCCTGCGGTTGAAAAATAAACCACATTTGGTCAAATTTGACTATGAACTTTGCAGCCCCCCTTGTATATCTGTGAAGAATTTATGGTTTTAATATTGTTTTTATGACTTTGTTTTTGCTTTCAGGCAGCTCAGGATGTGGCTTTGAGCACAGGAGACACCGGCTTCATCCTGAAGCTTCTGGAAGCTGCAGGAGACTTTTTCTTCAACAGCTCTGAAGACCGTGACAAGGCCATCACCTTCTACAGGGTATGGTGCAAATCAAATAACGACACTACATAAGTTTTTACTTGATACTGGACAATATTCAGTATCCCTTTATGGCACTGCATCTGTTATCAATTTGTCTGTCCATCCATCCACATCTCATGTGAATTGCTACTCCTCCAACAATTGGGGTTCTTGAGCAGCTGGCACCCCGGACTGCCGGCCCCCAGTGAGCGCCCTGAGTGCCACCCGTTAATCCCCAGGAGGGACCACTGAGAGCAGACTCAGTTTGTGATGGGTCTGGTGGCAGATGGGATGCCGTGCCAGCTCTCCTCCTTCCCTCCTGCCTGGGAGGGACTGGGACAGAGAGCCACAACCTTGGGAGACCCCAGCATGAGACAGAGAGATGCTTGGCCGGCAAAAGCAACAGGAGAGGGAACCCTTCGACTCCCCACAGGGCCAGGAGCGACTTTCATGTCACTGTTAATCATCCTTGTCACAGGTGTGCCCTGTACCTCTGACAACTGATTATGGACTGTGTCCTTGTAATACGGCCCAATGTTTCTATTCTGAAAAAAATTAAAGAACAAATGTCCCAAAAGTTTGTACAACCTGCAGAAACAGTAATTATTAATACTACTGGTTACTATTTTCTTGCTCTCAATACCACGGCTGCTGTACAGAGAGTGGACACAGACATCCCCCTGATAAAACTGATTTTTTTTTTTAAAGAGCTGTTTTAAAAGCAGAGTTGAAAATTGACAATTGAAATCAAATTTCTGCCTTCAAATGTTGTAAATGAAAATTAAACCTGCACTAACCTTTAAAATTTTTACTTCCAAGACAGATTATGAGCAAATATTTTTTAAAAATGTAACCTACAAAATACACTTTAAGAATAAAAGTATAATTTTTATAGAATGAAATAATTTACTGTGTATGTTCTTTTTAATTAAAGAAGAAGCAGAAGCCAGATTCTATATTGAAGCTTGGTTGAGATTTTTGCTGTAATGTGCTTCCTCATTGTTGTCACCTTTCACCATGGTATAGAAAGAAAAGGACAAAAGAAGCAGAGCAGCGGTATAAAACATACAAAAATAAGTTAACATATATAATAAGATGTAGTAAAAGAGACTATTACAGTAAAGAACTGGAAAAAAACAAAGACAATATTAAAAATACATGAACAATAATCAACAGTATCCTTGGAAATAAAAGCAGAAATACCAGCTACCCAACTAACATTCCAAAAAATAATAAATCGACTCCGAATGTGAATATAGCTTCACCTGCAGATGAATTTAATAATTTTTTTGTTAACATTGGACCTAAACTGGCCCGAGAAATACCCACTACGGTGCCAACAGGTGATTCAATATGCAATAACACTGCTGTAAAAGACACCATCTTCATAAAGAACACAGACAAAAGAGAGGTCATTGAAATTGTTAAATCGTTCAAAAGTAAAACATCTACTGACTGCGATGGTATTGATATGCTACTAGTCAAAACTGTTATCGAATGCATAGTGAAACCACTGACGTATATCTGTAACCTGTCTAATCAGGTATATTTCCCAATGCAATGAAAATAGCTAAAGTAATTCCGATTTACAAGACAGGCGACAGAGGGGAACTCTCCAACTACAGACCAATTTCACTATTACCGCAATTTTCCAAGATACTTGAAAAAATATTCTATGAGAGAATTGACAACTTCATACTGAAGAATGATTTATTGTGTGAGCAGCAATATGGGTTCAGACACAAAAGGACAACAGCATATGCCTTAATGGAATTTACAGAAAAAATATCAACAGCCATTGAAAATAAAGAGTATTCAGTTGGAGTATTCCTGGATCTTAAAAAAGCATTTGATACAGTAGATCACAATCTATTATTAAAGAAACTACAAAATTGTGGTATTAGAGGGGTAGCACTGTCCTGGTTAAGAAGTTAACTAACTAACTAACCTGCACTTATATAGCGCTTTTCTAGTCACAAAGACCACTCAAAGCGCTTTCATTAATACTAACCCTCTATTCTAAGGGCCTATAGGAAACAGATATCTAGGGACAATTTAGAACAGCCAATTAACCTAACATGCATGTTTTTGGCATGTGGGAGGAAACCGGAGAAATCCCGGAGTAAACCCACGCAACACGGGGAGAACATGCAAACTCCACACAGATCACTGTTGGTCGGGGGCTGGGATCGAACCCACGATCCCATGATCCCCACAATCCCCCGGCCAAGGGTAAACTGTGCTGCCGCAGTGCTAACCACTGCGCCACCGTGCAGCTTACTTAAAGAATAGATATCAGTATGTATGTGTTAGCAACAAAAACTCAGAGCTACTGAAGGTCACCTGTGGAGTCCCACAGGGTTCAGTTTTGGGACCATTATTATTCAATATGTATATAAATGATATATGTAAAGTTTCAGAAAAAATGGACTTAATATTGTTTGCTGATGACACTAACCTGCTATGCAGTGGAAACAATTTGGAACAACTTCTGGATACAGTCGGAAAGGAATTAGGAAAGCTGAAACTGTGGTTTGATTCAAACAAATTAACGCTCAATTTAAGCAAGACAAAATTTATAGTCTTTAACAACCATCACAACGACCCAGTACCCAAACTCAGTGTAAATGGTGTAGAGATTGAAAGGGTATCCGAAACTAAATTCCTTGGAGTAATAATTGATAACAAACTGTGTTGGAAGCCACATATTAATTATATAAAAGGTAAAGTAAGATAAGATAAGCCTTTATTAGTCCCACAACGGGGAAATTCCAGGATTGCAACAGCACAGGGATAGCAACACTCAGAGCAACAATCAGAAGGCAAGAAAAAAAAAAAAAAAAAAAAAAAAACAAGCAAGCAAGAGCAGCTAATATACATATGTACATATTACTATAAAATATACGTATATATACACACACACACACAGACACACAGTGCAGAGCATTGTAGCTGGATGGAATAAATATATGAATATATGAACACACAGTGCAGAGCATTGTAGCTAGATGGAATAAATATGTAAATATATAAACACCCACAGTACGGAGCATTGCAGCTAGGTGGAATAAATATGCAAGTATATAAACACACACAGTGCGGAGCAATGTAGCTAGATGGAATAATATGTAGATATATAAAAACACAGTGCGGAGCATTGTAGCTAGATGGAATAAATATATAGATATATAAATATAAACACACCCAGTGCTGAGCATTGTAGCTAGATGGAATAAATATGTAAATATATAAACACACACAGTGCAGAGCATTGTTGCTAGGTGGGATGAAACAGCATAACCGTCTATTTAGTTATCCTACATGGTATGATTATGTGCCCATACATATTCTCACCCTCCATAGCGACCGGTATGTTCCTAGTTGTATGCCGGAGGGGACCATTGTGTAAGTCTATTGCATCTTTTGCATTCAAAAAAACTATTAGTTTGTTACGTCTTTTTGCTATCTCTGCGAGCAGCCCTGCTTAGGTTGTACAGTCTGACAGCCGTTGGTAGGAAGGACCTACGAAACCTCTCGGTTGTGCACCTGGGATGATGTAGTCTGCTGCTAAATGAGCTCCTCAGTGCATCCAGTATGTCCTGCATAGGGTGGAACTCGGACTCCAGCAGAGATGACAGTTTAGCCACCGTCCTTCTCTCTCCTATCTCCTCCATCGGATCAAGGCGCTGCCCCAGGACAGAGCTAGCTTTCTTAACCAGTTTGTTCAGTCTCTTCCTATCGGCTGCAGTAATGCCACTGCCCCAGCAGACCACTCCAAAAGTGATGGCTGATGCCACCACCGTGTCATAGAATGACTTCAGCAGCGCCCCTTGTACACCAAAAGACCTGAGACCAGTATCCAAATCAATTGCAATATTACACAGAGTGAAAAATTTGCTGAATCAACCCACACTATACACCTTGTACCTTGTATCATTCATTAATACTCCCATACATGACATATTGTAATGAAGTATGGGGAAATACATATAAAACAAACATATATCCACTCTTTATGCTTCAAAAGAGAGCTATTAGAATAATCAACAAAGCAGCTTACAGGGAACCAACAAACCCACTTTTTCTTAAACAAAAAACTCTCAAGTTGAAAGATCTGATTGACTTTAAAACCGCAATAATAATGTTCAAAGTGAAGAATCTATCACTGCCCGCAAATATCCAAAAGTTGTTCCAAACAAGGGAGAAACGATATCACTTCAGAGGAACATGTATATTTCAAAAGCCTACAGTGAGAACAACCACCAAGCAACACTGTATTTCAGTGCAAGGTGTCAGATTATGGGACGATTTTGGACCTGAATTAAAATCATGTACAAAGCTTGGACAATTTAAACAAAAACTAAAGGAAGAAATACTCCAAACATATTTACAAGACGACATGTAAACTCACATAAGGATTGACATTTCCAGCCTGTGTTGTGTTATAGCTTAGTTTTTCTTTTTTCTCTGTGACACTATGTCTTAGATTTGTTTTTGAATAGTAACCGCTTAACTTAGACTAGCTCAGTTTTCTTTTTCTCTCAGTCATATTTTGTCTTAGCCTTGTTTTAAATTGTAATCGCTCTTGTCTTGTTTTCTCTTTTTTCTCCTTTGAATTCTTGGATGGAATATGGGTGGGCAATATAAGCTGCGGCTTCAGCCATCACCCATTTCGGATAACTCACGTGGAATTGTATAGTAGAAGGAGTCTTTGTCTAATTTGACCTTGTTGTTATATTATACAGTTTCTTTTAACCTGCAATGTACTATCCGAAATAAATAAATTCATTCATTCATTCATTCATTCATATAGGACCGTGCTTTGCCCATTGCTGTGAAGAGCGGCAGCATTCCCACCAGGCTGAGGCTGTGCAACAAACTGACTGAAGTGATGCTCTCTCTCAAGCTATACAGGGAGGCAGTGGAGTTTGCTCACATTGCGTTGGACATCAGCACCACTCTGGGTATGGAAAGCAATAGCTCACACTGCCAGTATGTATAGTACATGTACATACAAGTGCCATCTGTCTCTTGACAATAAACAAGCACTACGGCTATGTACTGGTCATTAAATGATAACTTTACTGACAACTGCCATGTTCTCAACAACTGATGAACATCACATCTGCCTTCCACTTCCACTCATTTCAAAATAAGGTTTCAGGCGATCACACAAAAGCTCATTTAAAACACAGAAAGCCCCCACTGTACACAGAGGTGGGTCGTAACTAGGTACATTTACTCAAGTACATTTTTACACAAATACTTGTTTACAAAATTGTTTTTCTCTGAGTAATTTTATTGTAGGTTATTTTTAACTCTTACTTAGGTACATACGTATATAGAGGAAAAACTGCTTCTACTCAAGTACATTTCCTCAAGACAGTAATAAAGTCTTGAATGTACTAGAAAGTCTTTTTCGTCAACACTGCAAATTTATAAGAAAAAAATTGAATGTATATGTAAAAAAAATGCAAATTTAGATAACATTTTTTTAAACTTGTGTGGAAATTGATTACCTACTTACTACTCAAGTAACTTTTTTAGTAGATACTTTATTACTTTTACTCATGTAACTTTTTTGGTGAGTACCCTTGTTTGAGTAATGTCATAACTTAATGCTTCCTTTACTTGAGCACAATTTCTGGGTACTCTATCCACCTCCACTGGGCATTTCTTTTGGGTTTTTACAAACCTGATTTCATGTCAACCGTAAGTTCAACCTTCATATTGGCTGCACGGTGGCACAGTGGTATAGCACTGTGGCAGCACAGTTTACCCTCGGCCGGGGGATCGCGGGGATCACGAGATTGTGGGTTCGATCCCAGCCCCCGACCAACAGTGAGCTGTGTGGAGTTTGCATGTTCTCCCCGTGTTGCGTGGGTTTACTCCGGGATTTCTCCGGTTTCCTCCCGCATACCAAAAACATGTAGGTTTAGGGCGCTCGCGCACGCAGCGACCGGCAGCCGGTGGCTTGTCACCAGACTGCAAACCAAATCTACCTACGGGTACAAATAAGTAACAAAAAAAAAAAAAAAAAAAAAAAAATATTGTTCCCTCTTTGTTCATAACTCTTGTCACTTTCTCTTTCTTCCCTATTTCTGTTCTTATTCCCCCATGTCTCTCTAATTTGAATACATGCCATTCTTAATGGTTAAAAAGTGCAGCTGCTGTAAACTTTATGCTAGTCCTGTTTACACCCAGTGTCCCTAAAGTTAGTGATACTGGGTGTATTAACTTAATCTTAGAAATAATCTTCTTTGCACAAGTTCTGTGATCCTACTGGCTACTGTACTGACTCTTTTCTCAGCGACTGAGGTAGTTGATTTCTGTGTGCCAGTTACCATGTCATGCTTATACTAGACAGGAACCCAGTTGCAGAGCACAAACAAAAGGAGGCAGAGATTGAGGCAAAGGAGTAGTTTTTATTTAAACAGTTAAATATGTGATGATTAGAACCTGCACCACAGGATTTTAGCCTGCAGAGGGAAGGAGAGGGAGAGTGTGAATAAGATGAGCACAGAAACAGTAAGTATGATTGTGAGTTTGGGAGCTTACTTGCAGTAGGTGAGCATGATAGCTGGTGAAAGTTCTTGACAGGTGGGCAGAGGACCGAGAGATATAGTAAGCAAGGAGATCCAGGCAGGTCTTGAGACTTTCTATTTCCAAGCACAAAGTTTATCTAGGTAATGCAGTGAAGAGAGTTGATCCGCTGACTGACAGTCGGTTATGGACTCTTTGGATATTTGTGCTGAGGTTCCATCATTGCAGTTTTCCGAGAGCAAGGAATGGACGAGGTAGGTTCCTCCTGATCCCAGAGGTGAAAGGATTGTTGTTTCATGAGTGTGAACAAACCAAGAAGAGCACTTCAGCAGACTCTGTCAGGAACCGAGCCGGCTAGTGTATATACACTACCGTTCAAAAGTTTGGGGTCACCCAGACAATTATTTTGTGTTTTCCATGAAAAGTCACACTTATTTACCACCATGAGTTGTAAAATGAATAGAAAATATAGTCAAGACATTGACAAGGTTAGAAATAATGATTTGTATTTGAAATAATAATTTTTTCCAGATACTCAACCTGCTCAAAGGAAGGTCAGTTTTATAGCTTCTCTAACCAGCTAAACTGTTTTCAGCTGTGCTAACATGATTGCACAAGGGTTTTCTAATCATCCATTAGCCTTCTAATGCAATGAGCAAACACATTGTACCATTAGAACACTGGAGTGATATTTGCTGGAAATGGGCCTCTACACACCTATGTAGATATTGCACCAAAAACCAGACATTTGCAGCTAGAATAGTCATTTACCACATTAGCAATGTATATTAGATATTAAGGTGTATTTCTGATTAGTTTAAAGTTATCTTCATTGAAAAAAACAGTGCTTTTCTTTCAAAAATAAGGAAATTTCTAAGTGACCCCAAACTTTTGAACGGTAGTGTATATTATACATTTATTTTCATTCTCCCATCACTTGTGAATGAGACCCCGAGATACTTAAAGTCCTCCACTTGGGACAGGAGCTTGTCCCCAACCTGGAGAGGGCAAGCCGCCCTTTTCCGGCTGAGGACCATGAACTCGGACTTGGAGGTGCCGATTCTCATCCCAGCCGCTTCACACTCAGTAGCAAACTGTCCCAGGAAGACCTGTAGGTCATTGTTCGATGAAGCCAGCAGGACAACATCATTCGCAACCAACAGAGATGAGATCCTGTGGTCACCAAACATGACACCCTCCGTTTCTTGGCTGCGCCTAGATATCCTGTCCATAAAAATTATGAATAGGATCAGTGACAAAGGGCAGCCCTGGCGGAGTCCAACTCTCACTGGAAACAAGTTTGACTGAGTGTTGGCAATACCAACTCTTGCAGTGGTCGTATAGGGACTGGATAGCTTGTAACAACAAGCCCGATACCCCGTACTCCCACAGCACTCCCCACAAGAGACCACGAGGAGCGCAGTTGAATGCTTTCTCCAAGTCCACAAAACACATGTGGACTGGCTGGGCAAACAACCATGAACCCTCAAGGATTCTCAAGAGGATAAAGAGTTGGTCCGATGTGTCACAGCCAGGATGAAAGCCACGTTGCTCCTCCTGAATCTGAGGTTCAACCAATGGTCAGGTTCTCCTCTCCAGTACCCTGGCATAGACCTTCCCAGGGAGGCTGAAAATTATGATCACCCTACAGTTGGAGCACACCCTCCAGTCCCCCATTTTAAGAAGAAGAACCACCACCCCAGTTTGCCATGCCAAAGGCACTGTCCCCAACTTCCACACAGTGCTGCAGAGGCGCGTCAACCATGACAGCCCTACAACATCCAGGGCCTTGAGGTACTCAGGGCGAATCTCGTCCACCCCTGGGGCCTGGCCACCAAAGAGTTTTATAACCACTTCAGCAACCTCAGCCTCTGTGATGGAAGGTCCATCTCCCTCGTCTTCAAGCCCTGCTTCCTCTGTGGAAGGCATGTCAGTGGGATTGAGGAGATCTCCTAAGTATTTCTTCCACCTCCCAACGATCCCAGATCCTTGGGGAGGAAACATCACAGCTAAGCCAGTCAGTAGATTTTAACATTCCTTCTGACATAGCTTGATTTAGCTTAGACAGAGCTTAGACTTTCTGCTGCACATTCACCAACCAACCGACCCACTGCTAAAACCTTGGTTTGAAAAGGTCTCGAGACCGACGGTGTGAAACAGAGCAGAGTGGACTGTTTGGCTGAGGCCGAGTATGTCATTAAAGAGGGCATTTTGTACCAACAGCAAAGTGAAGTTAGGGCCATAGCTTTGCCACAAGGCCTCACACAAAAAGTTATGGAACTGGGACATGTTATCCCTTGGGCAGGTCATCTAGCATTCCAGAAAACGTTACAAAGAATTGCTAGAAGGTTTGTGTGGCCAGGAATGTACACCCAGGTTAAGGAGTTTTGTGCAACATGTCAGACATGTCAAATTACATCACGTAGAGGAGTAGCCTGGGCCCAACTTCATCCATTACCAGTCATTGGAACACCGTTTGACAGAATAGGGATGGATATAGTTGACCCCCTAGATAGAAGCTCCTCGGGTAATAGATACATTCTTGTAATTTGTGACTATGCTACTCGGTACCCAGAAGCCTTCTCATTGAAGTCTATCAAGGCCAGGCAGGTTGCCAACTGCCTCATTCAGTTATTTTCGAGGGTTGGCATACCCAGAGAGGTCCTGACAGACTGTGGGACAAATTTTCTATCAAAACTGTTGCAGCAGGTTTATAAGCTGTTGAGTATCAAGGGAATTAAGATCATCCCCTATCACCCTCAGACAGATGGACTGGTAGAACGGTTTAACCAGACTTTAAAGAACATGCTGCGGAAATGTGTTTCTATGTACGGGCTCGGATTGGGACCAGTGGATACCGTGCTTGTTGTTTGCTTATTGGGAGGTTCCCCAGGCTTCAACAGGGTTCTCACCTTTTGAACTACTTTATGGTTGTCAGATGAGGGGCCCACTGGATTTATTAAAGGAGCACTGGGAGAGGCCACCGAGTGATCACGACAATGTGGTCTCATACATCATTAAAATGAGACAAAAGCTGGATCAAATGACTGCTTTGGCTCAGGAGCACATGAGGATGGCGCAGACTAAACAAAAGACAAGGTATGACAAGAAGGCCAGGAAGAGGGTTTTTCACCCAGGCCAGCAGGTGTTGTTGCTGCTGCCCTCTTGTGACAGTAAGCTGTTGGCTCGATGGCAGGGGCCTTACGAAATTTCTAAGAAATTAAGCTCAGTGACATATGAACTATATATGCCTGATAGAAAGACAAAATATCAGTGCTTTCACATTAACTTGCTAAAGGAGTTTCAGCAGCCTGTGCATCAGCAACAGCAGCCTGGTCATCAGCAGACGCATCTTCAGCTCCTTATTTGTGCGACGGAAGTGGATGAGGAGAGAAAACAGTCCTTTCCCACAAATGTGACAGAGCTTTGTTCATTTCAGGTGTCTCATTTGCGGGATAATCAGCAGAGACAATTAGAGGCACTAATAGATCCAGATTTGTTTCAGGAGAGACCTGGTTTCACCACATTAGTTCACCATAGAGTTCATTTAAAGAAAGAGGCTGTTCCCCGTCGGAAGTCTTATAGGATTCCTGAACGGTTGGTCCCAAAACTGAAGCAGGAGATTGACTTGGTGTTGCAGCTGGGAGTGATTGAGGAGTCGAGTAGTGAATGGTGCAGCCCGATTGTGTTGGTCCCCAAAAAGGATGGTTCTTTGAGGTTCTGCATTGACTTTAGGTATCTGAATGCAGTCTCTAAGTTCGAGTCGTACCCCATACCCCGTATTGACGAGTTGTTAGAGAAAGTGGGCAGGGCTAGGTTTATTTCCATGCTAGACCTAAGCAAGGGGTATTGGCAGGTGGCCTTGGCACCTGAAACGAAGGAACTGACAGCCTTTAAAACACCTTATGGCACTTTTCAGTTCAAGGTCATGCCATTTGGCCTCCAGGGGGGAGCCTGCAACTTTCCAGTGGCTCATGGACCAGGTATTAGGAGGACTATCAGACTTTGCAGCTGCCTATCTGGATGACGTAGTCATCTATAGTCAGACCTGAGAGGATCATGTGTTACATCTTGAGCAGGTCCTGGATTTAATTAAGGAGGCAGGTCTGACTATTAACCCTCACAAGTGCGCATTTGGACAGCAGCAGGTGGAGTACCTGGGACATATGGTTGGTCAGGGGGTCATTAGACCACGAGTGGGCAAAGTGGATGCTATTCAGGCCAATCGTGTCCCTACTACCAAGAGAAAGGTACGGTCGTTTTTGGGTCTGGTAGGTTGGTATAGTAAATTCATCCCCCATTTTGCTGAAAGAGCAGCAGTCCTGACTGACCTCACTAATGCTTCAGCACCAAATAGGGTAAGATGGACAGAGGAGTGTGGTAGAGCCTTTGAAGATTTGAAGGGTGCTATTTCTGGTGAGAAGGTTCTCTACAGTCCGGATTTCACCCGTCCATTTATTCTTCAAACAGATGCTTCAGGAGTTGGTATCGGAGCAGTACTTCTCCAGGAGGTGAAGGGAGAGAGACACCCAGTACTGTTTTTGAGCCGTAAATTGTTAGACCGGGAGATGAGATACTCTATGGTGGAGAAGGAATGTCTTGCCATGAAATGGGCAATAGGGTCTCTTAGATATTATTTACTTGGATGTCATTTCACGTTAGAGACAGATCATCGGGCCTTACAATGGCTAAATAGGATGAAGGACACTAATAATCATCTTACAGGGTGGTATCTGTCCCTACAGTCTTATAACTTCACGTTTCAGTATATAGCAGGGAAAATGAACCTTGTGGCAGACAGCCTCTCCAGAGTACATGACTCACAGAGTACTATACTCTTGGGGGGGGGGGGGATGTGATGACCGAGTGTCGCCACTGTTATAGTCTGTGTAATTGAATATTATATTATATGTGTAGAAGGATTTATATTTGCAAATGTCAACATGTATTGTAAAAATGCACATATAATTTCAGAATCTGTTTGAGTGAATTGAATCCCTTTTGTGAGATAATTGTTAATGTTAATTATGTTAATTGGGTGAGGCAATTGATCAGTCTTAAAACCACGTACCTTTGCCAGCATGCTTCCTGGTGGTGTCCGGGCAAAAGATTCCTCAGGGGTTTGAGGGCCTTTTGAAGGATACCAGCGGGAGGAAGTATAGGATGGTTGAGTAAAGGGGGTATTTAATATGTAAATAGGGGTTTAAATTATTTATTGTATTATTTATGGTGCATTTATGGTGTGTTATTTATTCTGTAAATAGGTGGGAAATTATTTATGTATTTATGTCTCTTTTAGATGTTATTGGGTATATGTGGAAATATGAAAATGTTTATTGTCTTACCTGGGGTTATAGTATGTGCCAGTTAGGTTGATCATCTCACTGAGTATATTAACAGGTGTTTTCATTTGGTTTGTGGTGGGTGTCGGATCTTCACTGGAGTTGTTGCCTGTGAAGTATTTTTGGAATAAAATGTAAAATTGCTGATTGCAAACTTTTGGAAGCCTCCGCTCTTCTCTGGTGCACCTTGACCACTCGGCAATCTTGTAATGAAAGATTGGATCTAATAACATATATTTTACTTCTGAAGTGGTCTGTAAAGTTATCACATAGTGAGCCTGTTGGCATCATGCTGGACTTCTTGAAATCAGGGTTGATCAGGTGATCAGTAGTAGAGAAAAGGATTCTAGGATTGTTTTTGTGAGTGTTTATTATTTTGGAGAAGTGGGAGTTTCCAGCTTGCTTCAGTGTTATTATATAGTTTCAGTTGTTCTCGTAGAATTTGGTATTGAGCAGTTAATTTTGTTTTTCTCCATCTCTCTGCTGCTCTGCATTTTCTTTTCTGCTGTGTTATATCTTCATTCCACCAGGGCGGGACAGGTTTAATTTTTTGTTTTTCATCTTCAAAGGTGCAGCCAAGTCCAATGCTGATTTCAGTTTATGGTTAAAACTGTCAGTAATACAATCAGTGATGCAGGTAAAACCTCAGCAGGAGTGTCACTTAAAACCCTGATAAAATTTGCAGCCATTTCAGAAGTCAGATGGTGCTTCCTCACAGTTCCCACTGGGGTCTCTCGCTGAATAAAACTGGTGATATTAAAAAAACACACAGAAGTGGTCTGAGACAGCCAAGTCTACAACAGAGGACACATTACTAACTAACCTGCACTTATATAACGCTTTTCTAGTCACAAAGACCACTCAAAGCGCTTTCATTAATACTAACCCTCTATTCTAAGGGCCTATAGGAAACAGATATCTAGGGACAATTTAGAACAGCCAATTAACCTAACATGCATGTTTTTGGCATGTGGGAGGAAACCGGAGAAATCCCGGAGTAAACCCACGCAACACGGGGAGAACATGCAAACTCCACACAGATCACTGTTGGTCGGGGGCTGGGATCGAACCCACGATCCCACGATCCCCACAATCCCCCGGCCAAGGGTAAACTGTGCTGCCGCAGTGCTAACCACTGTGCCACCGTGCAGCCCACATTAGTGGACAGGCCATAGGTGATGACAGGGTCTAAGGTGTGTCCTCTGTTGTGAGTTTACTGTATGATGTGTTGTTTAAAAGCCATACAGTTTAGGTTTAAAATTTTACTACAAAGAGTTAGATGCATCATCTATGTGAAGATTAAAATCATTAGCTATGACTATCTGTGGTGTATTCATTGTGACATGACGTGTCGCACCGCAGGCATGTTAGAGAGTACATAGTAGACAGCTCAGTGGCACGCGGCCCTTCAGCACGCTGCTCTGTGCTCTGTACAACATGTGTTAAACCCAATAAAGCTATCCTCAGCACATGGTCGTTGTCTGCCCATTCTTCAGACATTACACTACTTTGTTATATTTTGAATGGATGATTGACAGCATGTCAGAGAATTCACTGATAAATGCTGCACATGGTTTTGGTGGTCTATAAACTGTAAGGCATAAAATTGGGGGGCTGTTAAAAACAAAGGTGTGATATTCAAAAGTGGTGTACTTGTTAAATGTTATTTCTTTTTAATTAAAATCAGCAGAGATTATTGTTGCAGTTCCACCACCTTTCTGACCCCTCCTCGTAGAAAATAAAATTAAAATTGGGTGGACAGGCCTCGGTGAGAACAACTGATGCATCTGTACTCAGCCACATCTCAGTTTAAAACAGACAGTCCAGTTTATGATCTAAAATCAATGTATTAACAATAAAAAAAAATGTATTTAAAAGGAAGCAGACATTTAAAATAAAAGAGCCACAGAAACTGTTGAAGGGTTGGTGTGTGAGGTGGTTTGTTGGTATTTGAGTTAATTTTGACATGGTTCTTATGGTTTACTCCACCAGTCCGAATCCAGCGTGGTCTGTTGTTGGAGATAATGGGGGGAATGGGGTAAGCAGATGGTGAGGGGGAACTGGTGCAGGGGGTGGTGAAGTGTGGTGGGGAGGGGGGCGCAGTCTGTGGGTAAAGTGAACTTACAGTGGGAGACAGTCAGGCTGGCGGAACAGTTAAACAGAGTAAAATATATTGTCTGTTAAAATGCGAACGCCCAGCCTGCTCGGATGTATACTGTCTCTCCAATAATGGTTCCAGAACAAGTTTAAATTGTCAATAAAAGTAAAACCACATGCTGCAGTAGCATGCTGGTGCCATGTGTGAAAGCTAAGGGTCTGGCTAAAGCGACCGATGCCTCGGCCTAGTGGAGGCAGTGGTCCGGAGATAAATATGCACTTACCGGAGTTTTGGAGTGTGCGGGGGAGACTGGTGAAGTCCTGCTTCAGAACCTCAGACGTCTGGATGGTCACATCGTTGCCACTGACGTGGATCGCGACGTTCCTAGCTGAGAGATGCTTTCACAGGAGGCCAGGAATTTTATCCAGGAGGTCCATCACCCTGGCACCAGGGAAGAAACGGGTCTCTGCAGCTCCTTTCTGAGCATATCTCACTGCAAAATCTCCGATGATCAGGGTGGAGCTGATAGTAGTTGAAAGGATACATTCCGGGTAGAGATTGGAGGTGGATGATGTACGTCAGGAGAGCGCCGCAGAGCCAGTGACAGATTTGGCTCTGCCCGGTGGCCTATTCTTAGACAGGAGCCTCTCCAGTTCACTTGTCGAGGGGACTGAGAGTGGAACTCCCCGAGGCACCCTCACAGATGTGAAAAGTGAAGGTGGAGGCTCCAAGTCCCCGGGCAGCGGAGGGAACTCATGTAGATCCAGAATGTCAAAACGGTTCTTGAGCTGGAGGTCGGGGCTCTCAGTGCTCGCAACACAACGGGATGAGCTCTTCCTCTTTCTCCGATGGTCACCTGCAACAGCCTGCGGCTCTGAATGATATGGTGTGGTGCTGAACGGTGCCTCCGGTTCAGCTCCAGGCTGGACCCAGAGGTGCTCCTGAGAAGCACCTGGAAAGGGGGTGGCAACTGGAGCAACACCAGAGGATGACGTTGGGCCGGTGGCTGAGGTGACCACAGCAGCAGGTGGAGATAATCCAGGGCCAGAAACAGCAGGGTCAGTTAACCCAGAACCTGGATCAACAGGGTCAGGGGAAGACTTCTTAGCTAGAGAGGAGCCAACAGGCCGGTAAGGGATGGTATCTTCAAAATCCTTACTGGAAGATGGACCCTGGACTCGGCCAAGTATCCAAATGTCTCTCCACTTCCTCAATTCTGTAGCAATTGGAGATATGTTGCTCTAATTCCACAATCTTCTTGGCAACGGTGGCGCAGTTTTGACAGCCAGCTGACTGGCCAGGGTAACTGGCGCCATGACAGACGTGAAATCTCACTGAACTTAGGACCTATTAAGAGCCCAGCTCTAATTTAAAAGATAAAAATGGAGTTAAAAATTGTCCAGGGTTTAAAATGCTAAGAATAAAATGAGCAAAATTAAAACAAATTGATGTAAAAGTCTGTGAGAGGATGGCTCATCAAGAGTTCTCGTTCAGACACCAGCGCATGTGCGTCCGCCCATGGTCACAGTGCCCCACAGTGGCCACAGTGTCTTGAAGTGGCCATGACGACAACACTACTTCACCTTGCCACAGGAGAAGCTGAAAGTCATGTGCAGAGTTGATCAGTGTACGCAACCCTGTCCCAACACTAGAGGACTCTATAACACAACTGCAGCTCGTATACATGAACCTCCCCTCTCTTCTTTCTCACACAAGGGAGACAGATGGGTTGCACTCACAGACTCACAGACTCAGCCACGATTTGAAAAACAACATGGGGTCAGAGGCTACAGTTTGCCACACCTCCACTTCATTGCTCAGGAATAATTCATCACATTCTACAGAAGCAAATTAATCCATTCTGAGAAAAAAAAAAGAGCAATATGTATTGTGCCTCCTGATTGGATTTCCAGTTTTTCTCCATGTATTTAACAAAGTTTACAAGTGCTTCATATACAATAAAAGAAACAGACCAACAAACCAACAAAATACAGACATACTGTATACAAAAGCAGTATAGAGAACAACAAAAAGAAGAAGTGATTCTCACGCTACTTCATCTTCAGATGAGTCAGAAGCATGTATTATATTGTGGGGATTTAATGAAAATGATTCATTGTGAGGCTTTCATCGAAACTGTACAGCAACTCATTTTAAAAGTGTCGAGATGCAGCTAAGGGGGGTAATCTTATGGGGTAGTCACACTTATTCAGAATCGGCAGGAATCAAGCAGAACCAGCCGGAATGAACAATTTTCAAAATTTGCGCCACATTTGGGAGGGAATTTAAAATTGGCTGTGGACTCAGGTGACTGACGTTCCAGTGGCAGCTGGCCACGTTTTTTATGTGGTTTGGCTCTCCCTGGAATGCGATCAGAATGTTTCGGATGCCGCTGGAATGCCGTAAGAATATTCAGAATGCAGTCATAGTGCCATTAGAATACACTTTGAATGCCGTTCAATATTTCCCCACTTCAAATGCACCTGAAAGTTTTGAGCATGAGCAAGACATTCAGTCCGGCCACGAGAATGGGCCCGAATATTAAGAATGAACTCGAATATCCAGGAATATACAAGGAATTTTCATTCTGACGGCATTCCGGCTCTTTCCGCCTCTAGTGTGACCACCCCATTAACATGGAGTGGAAAGAAAGCAAGTGGCTACATCTTGTTTACGAAGACTCTCTCCTGTCATACAGCTCCCCTCTTTAGAGAAGAAGGTACACTAGAGAGGGATTATCTTTAGCTTACAGTTGCCATCAAAATCATTCAACCCCCACTGCAAATTAGGGTTTTTTTTTTGGCAAAATGTACAAACTAGCAGCTGTTTGCAATAAACAAATTACACAAGAACAATTTAAATCGCTCAACACAACTAATATTACAAGTGGTTTCTCCAAATTCACCACAAAATTCCACTTTTAATGACTGCTACAGTGTCAGAATTATTCAACCGCTTCAGGACAGGCATCTTCAGTGCTTAGTAGAGCATCCTTTTGCTGTTGTGACCTGCTGTAAATGTGATGCGTAGCCAGACACCAGCTTCTGACAGCATTGTGAGGACTCTTAGCCCATTCCTCATGGGCAAAGACCTCCGTTTCACTTGCTGTATATTCTTGGGTTTGCGTACTGTGACTAGTTCAAGTCAGGCAACTGTGACACTCTAGTATCTTCCAGTGTCATAATTCCCCATGTGACATTACGCGGCACATGAAGGAAGAAGTGAAAAACCCAAATGGGAGAATGCGTAGAATGTGCCATTTATTAACATAAACTATAACAAAATAACAAGTCCAGTCAACCACAAACATACAGAGAGTTGTAATGATGAAATAACGGCCACCAGACATACAGGGCACCTACTGGATGCTTTACAGCCCAGTGAAGGGAATGCCTAGTGCCGCAGAGCTGCTGTCGACACAGGGAGAAAGGCAAACATGAAACTTACGGGACTGGAGTGATCCGGGCTGCCCATGCAGTCTGGAGGATGAGGAAGAAAAGCAGAGTCAGCCATAACACCAAGGGATTAACTGAACTTAAAGTGACTGGCTGAATAACATGTTGGTGGTGAGAACCCAAACGTGGAGAACTAGTTGCCGCGTATGGATGTGAATGCTCCGACAATCTCTTTCCACAAACACAGTGAATAAATAATCCTGATGCTAACGAGAAAAGAGATTGCTGGTGTGAAGAAGCGTGGGCTGAACATAATTGAACCTGGTGTGTGAGAGAGCGTGTATGAGCATGTGAATGGGAATGAATGGCGTGTGTGTGTGTGTGTGTGTGTGTGTGTGTGTGTGAACAGCCGTAATGAAGCACAGCTGATGGCACTTGACAGGAGGAGGGGGCGTGCCCAAGCTATCAGGGAGCAAAGGACCCAAACAGCTCCCTGACGTGCCTGATGGGAAACAGGGCAAGAAAACAACAATAAGTCAGAACTGGGTTTGGAACAACCAAACCCAGATTCATGACATCCAGGACTTTTTCTGAAACCAAGCCTTGGTGGACTTTGACACCCAAGCTTCAGCTTCCTCACAGATGGCATGACATTTTGATTAACTCCATCTTGCCCTGTGTAGGTTTAAAGTGCCAGAGGAAGTAAAGCACCCAGAAAGCATCACTGAGCCACCACCATGTGTTACAACTCGCCGCTCATTAGCGGCGCCAGCTGAGCGCACACCTGCACCTCGTCAGCAGCGTGGCATATAAGCCACTCTGCCCTGGGCCTCGGCCTGAAGCCGTCTGTTCCCTTCGGCTACTTGCTTCAGAGGAACCCCCTCGCCTTCCAACAAGATTACCTGCGTAAGCATACCTCCTCTTGTGTTCCAGTTTCTCCCCTGTGCACAGGTGGATCTTCCCCGGCGGCGGACTCCGCCTCTGCATCACCATCTCGTTGCTGCTGTCAGGTGCATCGTCAGGTTGCTGCCTCCTGGACTCACCCTTGTGCACGCCTGCCACCTGCCCTGCCAAGTAAGCCAACAAATCCCTTGTTACCTGTTGTACTGGTTTGGTGCCTGTCACCTTCTCCCTGTGCTCTCTCCCCAGGGTTGTCTGGCTGTACGGTTTCCTGCCTCCGTGCCTGACGCTGACGTCCGCCATCAGTACATCCACATACCACAGACACGCATCCACACATCCTTGTTGTCGAATAAAGCTGTTAAATTCACTCTGAGCCTGCGTGTGTGTCTCCTGAGCCGTGCGTTATGTCAGTACGGCTTCAGCAGAGCGGCTCGGCGGACAGCGGGCTCGCACGCCAATTTTCCACCCTCGAGGCTCGGGTGGATTTAATAGCTCATCAGCAACAAGTGATTCTCAGCCAATTAACCCTAATAACTGACCGGTTAGACCGCCTGGACCCCCGACAGCCGTTCCCCCTGGCTCGTCAGGGAGGTGCAGCTCCTGCTGCTTCAGCGGCCGTCCAGCCAGCTCCGGGTGTCCCAGCCCCACTCACACCCATTCCTACCCCCGCCCGCTTTAGCGGTAAGCTCGGTGGAGCGCGGGGATTCATTATGCAATGTGAGTCGGTGTTTCTGCATGTCCCCGGGGATTTCCCCTCAGACCATAGTCGAATTGGCTATATAGGAAACCTCCTGGAGGGTCGTGCACTCACCTGGGCTTATGCTGTAATGGCGAGGCCTGGTTATGCCACCCTCACCTATGGCCAGTTCGTTAAACATTTTCTGGAAGTCTTTGATCACTCCCGTATGGAGAGTGTCCTGACCGATTGCTTCCTCAGCCTTCAGCAGGGAAGCCGATCAGCCGCAGACTACGCCATTGACTTCCGGGTTACAGCGGAGGAGGTTGGCTGGGAGGAACGTGCCCTCTGCGGCATCTTCCTCCGCAGTTTAAACTCTGGTCTGAGGGATGAACTGGCTGGTCGGGACATCCCTGAAACGTTGGCGGAGCTAATTTCCCTTACTATCAGCTTGGACAACCGGCTGCACAAGCGCGCCTCAGAGCGGAAGTTGCTTTCTTGCTCGCGGGGGGCCTCGTCACGCTGGTCTCAAGCTCGCCCCCTAGCGTTACCGCCACCGGAGGATTCCGAGGAGTCGGAGCCAATGGTGACGGGCCGGGCAAAGCTCCCTCTAGCGGAGAGACAACGCCGACATGAGCTGGGTCTCTGCATGTATTGCGGAGACAACCAGCACACGGTGGAGCGATGCCCGGTGAAACCAAACGGGGAGGTCCGCGAGTCACTGTAGGGGGCCTCGCGGATGCTAACCGGTCAACTCCCCTCACTCATTTGTCGCTGCCCATCCGTTTCTGCCACAACATCACAGGGCATCTCACTCATGCACTGGTGGACTCAGGCGCGGAAGGAAGCTTCATTTCACAAAGCCTGGCAACCCGATTGGGCATCCGTTGCCAGCCCCTTAAAACTCCTTTCACCCTCATCAATCTGTCCCGTGCTTCTCTGGGGAAGGTGACCCACCGGACAAACCCCGTCTCTGTCATCGTCTCTGGAAATCACCGGGAGGAAATCTCCTTTTACATCTTGCCATCCTCTGTGTCTCCGGTGATCCTGGGTTATCCGTGGCTCCGTCTCCATAACCCCGTCCTGGATTGGAAGACCGGAAGGGTGACAGCCTGGAGTACCTTTTGTATGAGCACCTGCCTCCAATCCGCTGCCTGCTCTCCATCTTCTCCTCCCGTGGTCAAGGATGCCGCGCCCCCGGACCTCTCCTTGGTGCCCGCGGAGTTTCACGAGCTGGGCGCGGTCTTTAGTAAGTCTAAGGCGATGTCTCTTCCTCCACACAGGCCTTACGACTGCGCCATAAATCTCCGCCAGGGGGCGCCTCTTCCCTCGGGACGTCTCTACAGCCTGTCAGCGCCGGAGAAGGAGGCTATGAACACCTACCTTAAGGAATCTCTCAGTGCAGGTATTATTCGCCCATCATCATCTCCATTAGGTGCAGGGTTCTTCTTTGTGGGCAAGAAGGATGGCTCTCTTCGTCCATGCATCGACTTCCGTGCCCTCAATGACATCACGGAGAAGGACCGTTACACCCTGCCCCTGATGGACACTGCCTTCCACTCCCTCGAGGGGGCGACCTGGTTTACCAAGCTGGATCTCGGCAGCGCGTACCACCTCGTCCGGATCCGGGAGGGAGATGAATGGAAGACACCCTTCCGTACCCCGAACAGCCACTTTGAATACCTGGTCATGTCGTTTGGGTTAGCCAACGCTCCAGCCGTCTTTCAGCGCCTGATTAATGACGTTCTCCGGGACTTCATCGGTCTGTTTGTGTTCGTTTACCTGGATGATATTCTCATCTTCTCCAAGTCCAGGGATGAGCACCAGGTGCATGTGAGACGGGTCCTTCAGAGGTTACTGGAGAATCGGTTGTATGTGAAGGCGGAGAAGTGCGAGTTCTATGCCAAGAAGACGTCATTTCTCGGGTTTGTCATCTCCCATGACCAGGTGCTCCCAGACCCAGCTAAAATTAAAGCGGTGGTAGATTGGCTGACTCCCACATCTAGAAAGCAGGTGCAACAATTCATCGGCTTTGCCAACTTCTACCGCCGCTTTGTGCCCAACTTTGGAGCCATCATCGGCCCTCTGACCCGTCTCACCTCCCCTAAAACCCGGTTCCAGTGGACTGAAGAGGCCGTGGCGGCCTTCCAGGCGCTGAAGGCGGAGTTTTCATCCTCCCGGGTCCTCAGCCAGGTCGATCCCTCTCTGCAGTGCATCGTGGAGGTCGACGCCTCGGATACAGGATACAGGGGTGGGGGCGGTGTTGTCTCAGCGGTCACCTGCTGATGGGGTCAAACGGCTTTGCGCCTTCTTCTCCCGGCGCTTGTCCCTGGCGGAACGCAACTACGACGTGGGGGCAGGGAGCTTCTCGCCATCAAGCTCGCGCTCCAGGAGTGGCGTCACTGGCTGGAGGGGGCCGTCCTGCCCTTCGTGGTGCTAACGGATCACAAAAACCTGGAATATTTAAGAACTGCCAAGCGTCTGAATGCCCACCAGGCCCGTTGGTCCCTGTTTTTTGCGAGATTCCGTTTCACCATCACATTCAGGCCGGGCTCTAAGAACGGACTCCCTGACGCCCTCTCCAGGCAATTCGCCCCTGAAGACTCGGGGGGCGCTGTACACACCATCCTGCCCAGGTCGTGCATCATGGGGGCCGTTACCTGGGAGATTGAGGATAAGGTCCGGAAGGTGCAGGAATCGGAGCCAGACCCGGGCGGCGGACCGGAGGGGAGGCTCTTCGTTCCATCCTCCGTTCGGGGGGAGGTCATCTATTGGCTTCACACGTCCAAGCTAGCCTGCCATCCTGGGACCTCCCGAATGATTGACTTGCTCCAACGCTCCTTCTGGTGGCCGGGACTGCGCAAGGGCGCTGCCCGCTACGCCCGGGCCTGCCCCATCTGTGCCACCAGTAAAGCCGGCAACTCCCCCCCTGCGGGTTTGCTCCAGCCCCTGCCCGTTCCTGGTAGGCCCTGTTCGCACATCGCATTGGACTTCGTCACCGGTCTCCCCGTCTCTAACAATTTCGACACTGTCCTGACCATCGTCGACCGCTTCTCCAAGGCCGCCCACTTCGTGCCATTGCGGGGGCTCCCCTCTGCCTTGGAGACGGCAGATTTTCTCATCCAACACGTGGTCAGGCTGCACGGGATACCAGTTGACGTGGTCTCCGACCGGGGTCCCCAATTCACCTCGGACATCTGGCGGGGTTTTTGCAAGGCATTAGGAGCCCAGGTAAGCCTCTCCTCCGGCCATCACCCCCAATCTAACGGGCAGTGTGAACGGACCAACCAGGAGCTGGAGGCTGCTCTCCGCTGCGTCACCGCCTCGACGCCTGCGTCATGGAGCAAACACCTGGGTGGAATACGCCCACAACACCACTCGCTCCTCAGCCACAGGGATGTCTCCCTTCAAGGTGTCCCTGGGTTACGACCCCCCTTTGTTCCCCTCGCTGGAGAACGAGTCGGCAGTCCCCACGGTTCAGGCTCACCTCAGGCGGTGCCGCTCCATCTGGACAGCTGCGCGCAATGCGCTTTTACGCACGGCAGAGCGCAATAAGGCCACGGCGGATCAGCATAGAAGACCTGCTCCTGCCTACCAGGTAGGCCAACCGGTCTGGGTATCCACGCAAGATGTGAACCTGAAGGGTGAGAGGAGGAAGTTGGCTAAACGTTTCATGGGTCCATACTCCGTCACCAAGATTATCAACCCGGTGGCTGTGCGTGTTGCTACTCCCCCCTCCCTCCGCATCCATTCCACCTTCCACGTCTCCAAGGTGAAACCGGTGGTGTCTGATCCCATCTGCCCTCCTCCTGCTGCGCCGCCCGCGCCTCGGATGATTGATGGCCATCCGGCTTGGACTGTCTCTACCATCTTGGACTCCCGACGCTGGGGTCGCGGGCTACAGTATTTGGTGGACTGGGAGGGCTATGGTCCAGAATGGAGGCAGTGGGTTCACTCCTCATTCGTGTTGGATCGCTCTCTCATCACCGAGTTTCACCGGAAGCACCCTGATAAACCATCGCCAGGAGGCGCTGCTAGAGGGGGGAGTACTGTTACAACTCGCCGCTCATTAGCGGCACCAGCTGAGCGCACACCTGCACCTCGTCAGCAGCGTGGCATATAAGCCACTCTGCCCTGGGCCTCGGCCTGAAGCCGTCTGTTCCCTTCGGCTACTTGCTTCAGAGGAACCCCCTCGCCTTCCAGCAAGATTACCCGCGTAAGCATACCTCCTCTTGTGTTCCAGTTTCTCCCCTGTGCACAGGTGGATCTTCCCCGGCGGCGGACTCCGCCTCTGCATCACCATCTCGTTGCTGCTGTCAGGTGCATCGTCAGGTTGCTGTCTCCTGGACTCGCCCTTGTGCACGCCTGCCACCTGCCCTGCCAAGTAAGCCAACAAATCCCTCGTTACCTGTTGTACTGGTTTGGTGCCCGTCACCTTCTCCCTGTGCTCTCTCCCCAGGGTTGTCTGGCTGTACGGTTTCCTGCCTCCGTGCCTGACGCTGACGTCCGCCATCAGTACATCCACATACCACAGACACGCATCCACACATCCTTGTTGTCAAATAAAGCTGTTAAATTCACTCTGAGCCTGCGTGTGTGTCTCCTGAGCCGTGCGTTATGTCACCATGCTTCACTGTAGGCAACAGAGTGGGGGGAAATAATCATTTTTCTGGTGCATCTTGACTCAGACATGAATGATTCTGAATCAGTGCATAAATATCAAGATTCAGATTCTTAAATATTAATTTATAATATAATTAGTTATGACAGAATGAAAAAAGTGGAACCTGGAAATGCAAAACTGTAGTGTCAGACAGTTTATGATGTAACATGTGACATTTCCAGCCCAATGCTGAGGATGGCCTTGATCTCTATGAGGGTGACTGCAAACAAGCCTATCCCAAACTCCAAAAACACAAAACCACACCAGACGCCCCCAGCCTTTGGTGTCCTCCGGACTGGTTTCACCAACTGCTGCTTGCAGTGTTCCAGCATCGGCAGGTGATGCAGTACTTTGTCTGGCTGTGAGGAGAACAAAGGAGAAACGGTTGTGCCGGTGACGGAGTGGCCCTCAGTCCCTTCCTGAGCTTTGCCTTACTTTTCTCAGAGGAGATCACAGTGGAAGCCGGGGTCCGGTGAAAGCCGGTCAATGGAACACTTCAGCAGCCTGGGAGGACAGCTTGTGCATGTGTGCTGAAGAAGAGTGTGACTGATTATATAAATGCTGACTGCCAATTTAGCAAACTGCTAATTTAACTTGTTTGGCTAATTTATCTTATAGGAAGTCACAGACTAGATATACTGTAACTAACATGTGGGAACTAACTGTTATACAAACACAACACCCACTGTGTGTGTGTGCAGGTGAGCGGCTGAACGAACGTGTGGCGTACCACCGTCTGGCCTTCCTCTACCACCACCTGGAGCAGCATGAACTGGCTGAGCACTACTACCTGAAAACCCTCGCCCTCTGCCCGGCTCCTCTGGAGTTTGATGAGGAGACGCTATATTATGTCAGGGTATACCAGACTCTAGGGGACATAATATTCTACGATCTTAAGGTGAGGCGTTGCATGGTAGACCCTGTTTTTTCCCCTGATACTTACCTTGTAATTCACAGTATGTTTGCATTATAAAGTGCTTGTTTTCCCCCCTACATTTTGGTGAATTAAACTGGCTGAACTTTTCCCCCTGGACCTGTCCAGGACCCCTTTGACGCTGCTGGCTACTACCACCTGGCTCTGGCTGCAGCCATGGATCTGGGCAACAAGCGCTCTCAGCTGGAGCTGTGCACGCGCCTTGCCACCATCTACCACAACTTCCTCATGGACCGCGAGCTCTCCCTCTTCTTTTACCAGAGGGCGAGGGTTTTCGCCACCGAGCTCAGCGTCAGGCGGGTGAACATCTCGGTGGACAGGCAGCAGAGCATCGCCATGAAGTGCAAGAGCTGAGGACAACAGGAGACATCCTTCAAATGGCAAAGAATTCATCTTTATTTTGTTACTTTTGGTACAGAAAGTTAGTGTTATAAATTTGTAGCACAGATCCATGTGATTTTAGTCGAGGGAAACCATGGAAAGAGCTATTTTGAGCAATCCGTGGCCTCAGAAATCTGCAATTGCCTATCAAATTTTATTTATTTCATTTGTTTTATTTTATAATCCTTTATTAGTCTCACAGTGAGGAAATTACAGGGCATCCACCTGGATGGGTGAGGCAGCCACGGTGCGGCACCAATCCCTTCACCATTCACACACACATTCACACCTAGGACCACTTCAGAGTCTCCGCTTAACCTAACCTGCATGTATAGTTAATCTTGTGTTTTACTCTAATGAGAAATATGAAACTGCACATATTTCTTTTTAATTCTGCAGCTTTAATCTCATAATTTTTAGCTTTTTCCTCATCAACTTTGAACTTTTTTTCAGATAACTTGAATGGTATTTTTATGTAATTTTTCATATGAATTTATTTTTTATTTGAATTTGTGACTTGATAATTTGGTATTTTTCTGCTTTTTTCTCATGTAAAATTTGTACTTTTTTGTAAAATTGATATTTTTAACTTTGAATAAAGTGCTGAATTTTCCATAAATTTGCAGCTTTTTTTTAATTACAAAAATTTTGACCTTGAAAGTTTGTTTAAATTTTAAATATGTGACTTTTTCTTGATAATTTACTGCTTTTTTTGCAGATTTCTTACTTTGCTCCTAAATTTCCAACTTTTTTCAGTTTAATTTGTGACTTTTCTTGTAAATTTGTGTGCTTTGCGTTGTTTGAGAGGTTATAGACAAAAGAAGCCAAATGTTAGACTTTTGTCCTATAGGAGTTAGAATTAAGTTTGAGGCCTTAGAGCGCGTGTCGGCAACTTTTACCATGAAAACAGCCATGCCCAAAAAATCTGCATAGAGCCACAAAACTACCTTAAAAAAGTGTTTTTTAAAAAAGGCCAAATATAACTGCAACATTGCTCTCCTATAAACAGCTTTTAACAAATTGTTTTTGTGAATATGCACCCTTTTTAAATTTAAAATTAATTTTCAACTTTTTAAAGATAAACTTGCCATTTTTTCCACTTAAATTTGCAACTTAGCTCATAAATTTAAGGATTTTTTTCCTCTAAACTTCAGATTTTTTTCTCCTATATATGAAATGAATTTGCAACTCATTTCCTGAATCTAACAAGTTTTTTTCTATGTAAATCTGCAACATTGTCCTCGTAAATTTAAAGCTTTTTTTTTCTAAATGTGTGTCTTTTTTCCTGGTAAATTTGCAACTGTTTTCTTTAAAATTTACAACTTATTTCACAGAAATTTGCAGTTTTCTCATTAATTTGGAACCTTTTTCTTCTAAATATGCATAATTTTTGTCTCAAATTTTTGACCATGTCCTCTTCAAATAAACTTGCAAACGTTTTTCCACATAAATTTGTGACTTTAAAAAAAATGCAGGTTTTTCATAAATCTGGGGCTTTTTTTCTTGTAAATGTGTATTTTTTTTTAAATTTACAACTCCCCATGTAAATTTTTGTTTCTTTCTCTTTACTGTGGAACTTTTTCTTGTAAAATTCATTTTCTTTCTTATGGAGAAACAACATATTGTCATAAAGTTTTGTCATTTTTGTTCATATTTTACAGTTTTTCTTCTTTAATTTGCAGCTTTTTTTTTTGTACATTGTTAAATTTATTTGGTCATATATTTGTGACCGTTTCCTGTTAATTTGTCCATCCATCCATCTTCTACTGCTTAATCCTTTTTGGGTCATGGGGGGGCGGGGGGGGCGGCTTCTGGAGCCTATCCCAGCATCTTTGGGCGAGAGGCAGGGTACACCCTGGACAGATCGCCAGTCCATCGCAGGGCCAACACAGAGAGACAGACAATCACTCACTCTCACATCCATACCTAAGGACAATTTAGAATCCCCAGTTGGTACCAATTAACTTCACCTGCATGTTAATTTGTGAGTTTTTCAAAACCACAAGGAGCCTCTGAATATGGGCAAAAGAGCTACTGTATAGGTTGCAGACTCCTGCCTTAGAGGGTCAAACAAGGAGGCCCGCATGTCCTCAAGTGACAGACTGCTTCAAATAAACACACCCACAGTCGTCTGTGCCGTCACCCCTCCTGTCAGTCCAAACAAACATGGACTGTCGATGATCCGTGGATGTGAGTGGTCCACAGTTAAAGCCAGAATTCAAAACAGCCTCACATGTGTGCTGGGAGGGTTTACAAGCGTCTTTTTGATTCCTCTTATAAAACTTAAATCCTCTCCTCATAGCAGTGCGTGGGCTCCAGTAAACCTGGAGATTATACTGCTAGTGTTTGCTATTGCAAGGGCTCTGAGAGTACTTGGTAAAGAATTACAACGAGGGAAATAGACAATGATGGCAGGTGCTAGGAGGTAGTGGTGAAAATGGTGCACTCATAAAGCCCTGTATAAACACATTAGTAGTTAAAGTACATTGAGTGGCCAGTATATATTGATATACATGGTCAGGTCTAATTCTCTGTGATTTCATAACTGATTGTTTTCCTCTGATTTCCTCCATGCCACAGCTCTGTCATAAAATATTCCAAATACCTGTGGAAATCTTCATGTAATAATGTAACAAAATCTTCTGACCATCTAAAAACAATACTGTAAATTCCACTATTTTTCTGTGAAGTTTGCTTCAGTTGCAGATTAGGTTGATTGCATACAGTACATTTATTTATGTTTTAAATGGTAAATATCAGTAAAACTTTATTGTATTGACTATAAAAGGTAGTAGTGATTTTAGATTTGATCCAGCTCCAGGAAGTTTGTAATCTATTGTGTTATACATTTGGGCCGAAGTTGTTATAATTGTATTGATTTAAAAAAAATGTGCATATAGTCACACTAATGATTGACAGTTATGTTGTAATCAGTTCATACGTTTGGTTGTGCTTAGTAATGAACTATATAAAATATTATGGTGCCTCCCAGAATGTATTTTACTGCAGGCTACATACAGTCATATGAAGCATGGGGGTAGAAATGTCATGGTTTGAGGCTGCTTTTAGGGGCTATATACAGTCATGTGAAAAAATTAGAACACTCCATTAAATATTCAGCTCTTTATTAAGAAATGTTCACATAAGGATGTCTAATCTGGTGGATTCTATGATGGTGAGCTGGCCAGGTCCTGCTGCAGCAAAACATCCCTAAATCATGACACTTCCACCTCTATGCTTCACAGTTGGTATGAGGTTCTTTTCCTGGAATGCTGTATTTGGTCTGCACCAAACATGTCCTCTGTTCTGGTGTCCAAATAATTCAATTTGAGACTCATCTGTCCAAAGAACATTATTTCAGAAGTCCTGGTCTTTGTCTACATTCTCTGGAAAACTTCAGTCGGGCCTTCATGTTTCTCTTAGAGAGCAAAAGGTTTCCTCCTTGCATGCCTCACATGGAAGTTAAAGTTGTGCAGTCTTTTTCTGATTGTAGAGGCATGCACTTTCACCTCAACAGTGCCAAGAGCCTGCTATACGCCCCAAGATGACATTTAACATTTTTGGAGACTTCTTTTAGCATCTTGCGGTCTGCTCTTAGGGTGAACTTGCTAGGAAGGCCAGACCTGGGCATGTTGGCAGTTGTTTTGAATGTCCTCCACTTGTTGACTATTTTCCGGACAGTGAAATGGCTGATTTCAAGTTCTTTTGAGATCGTTTTAAGTCCCTGACCAGACTCATAAGCTGCTACAATCTTCTTTCTGAAGGCCTCAGACAGCTCTTTCGATCTTGCCATGGTGTTCACTCTGACTTCAACAGTCAGGAGCACACCAAACTAAATGTCTGAGGTTTAAATAGGACAAGCCTCCTTCAAAATGCTGAGTAACGATGTTCTAATCATGTGCACCTGATGTGATACATATAAAAAAAAACACACACAGGCTTTCATAGGGTGTCCTAATTTTTTCACATGACTGTAGGTTGTCCTAATGTTTTGTCAGTGGGAGTTTAGCCTCTTAGTTTGATTAAATAATGTATTTTTTGTTGATGTTTTTTGCATAGATGATGAATTTGAATAATGATGAAATATTAATATATCTTAATGAAGAGCTAAATATTTAATGTGTCCTCATTTTTACATGATATAGACATCATAATCATCAACTATGTAAAAATACCCCCCAAAAGGAAAGGAAAGTAAACTGTGATCCTGTCAGTAGGCCTATATCATAAGTGATGGCTTTTAATCACCTCATCCCATTAAAGTAAAAACGCAAATAGAAAAAAAAATCCTCCCTTAAGTTGAATTATAAAAGCTTTTGTCTCCTGTTGCATCAGCTGCAGTGTGTCATGACACCATTTAGATCCTCAAGATGGGTAGGCTAATTGTTCAAATAATAATGGCCAAAATTGTCATGAACCCCCGTGCGCCATTATATGGCACACGAGGGAGAGAATGAAAAACCCAATTGCAGGAGTAGAGAGTGCTGTGTTTATTGAAGTTCACCAACGGAACAAATCCAGCTGTCACCAAACACAGTTCAGTCAACCACACAGTATATGAAGAGGTGTAATGACAGAGTTGGCCACCAAGGATACAAGGCGTCTGCCAAACACTCAACAGCCTGGTGAATATAGAGCCTGGTGCTACAGGGCTGCGTTATGCACGAAACAGGAAAGGCGAGCAGCCTAATGCTGCAGGCCTGCTAGCACAGGAGAAAAGCTAAGAACACTTACAGGTCTGGAGTGAATTCGGGACGAGCCGTGCAGTCAGGAGGCAGAGGCAGAGAAGCAGACCAGCTGAAACACCAAGGTATGGATCGTCTTGAAATGTCAGGCTGGGTAGAACGCTGGGAGTGAATAACCATACGCAGAGGGAAACGGTGTCACGTATGAAGGGGAATGTCCCGACAGTCTCCCTCCTCAGCAGTGGCAAACAAATACTCCAAACGCTAACGAGAAGAGAGATTGCCGGTGTGTGAATGCGTGGGCCGAACTGATTGGAAACAGGTGTGTGAAAACGCATGCGACTGAGAGTGAATGGAGCATGTGTGTGTGTGTGTGTGTGTGTCTGTGTGTGTGTGTGTGTGTGTGTGTGAGCACCAGTGAGTGCAGCTGATGGAGCTTGACAGGAGGAGGGGGCGTGCCCAAGCTGTCAGGAGGAAACTAGGTCAAAGCATAACAATGAGTCAGAATTGCCAAACCCGGATTCATGACAGGGCCCCCCCTTCTAGGGGTGGATACCAGACACCCCAGTACCATCAGCCAAAAAAGAAAGGAGACAACATCCCTCAAGGGACCCTCTCCCCCCGGCAACAACACTAATCCAGGGTGGGAGGTGGGGGAAAACTGGTTAGGAGGGAAGCAACCCGTGAAAACACAATAGTACAAAAACAGAATGAAGAACAATCCCCCCTAACAAACCCCCAACCTGGGAAACTAACCCCCCTCTCCAGAAGTCCAAAGTTCGGGGGGGGGGGGGGGTTCGACCATAGTCCCAGGTCCCCAGTGTGGTGAGGAGTGACAGATCGGGTGGCCTGCCCAAGTCCCAAGTCCAGCAGGCAGCCCGTGGGATAGTGTCCAGCGGCCTGCACGGGCCAATGGGCCACCCGACCCATAAACCAAGTCCCTCGGGTGGCCAACCAGTGTGGTGGAGCCACCAGGACCTGCGAGGATGGTGGAGAGGCAGCCTCCATACTTGGGAACATCGACGGCCAAGCCAAGGAACAGGAGCCCCCCTACCATTCGAGGCTTGGAGCAAGAGGACCGTAGCACCCGTGATGGTCCCGGCCTGGGATGTGGCTGCACCTGCGATGGTCCCGGCCTGGGGCTGTGCTGCACCGGCGGTGGACTCCAGCTGGGACTCTGCTGCACTGGCAGTGGACTCCCCAGCAAGGGAGGTGATGCTCCTCACGTCCTCAGGAGTCGAACCCCGATCCTCGGTTGCCTCCAACAGCTCTCCGACGGCCCTGGCCAGAGGCTCCAAGTCCAAAGGGAGAGAGAGAAAAACCGGGTCAGGGTCGCCGGCAGCGGTGGAGCCCGGTGTGGCGGTCCCGAGGGCTACTGTGAGCTGCCCAGGGTCCACCTCACCATGAGTTGGGCAGTGTGACATTAATATTGAAATTTCTGATATAATGGAACACACTTGCCTGAACTCTGGCGCCACCACCATCCAGGACTCCGGTGATCTTGGGTGCGTGGGTTCCTCCAGTTCGTCGGGTGCCTCATCCCCATCGGCCCCCTCCGCGGAAGCTGGGCCCGCCTCGTTGTCAATGGGCGGCCCAGGTGGTGGCTGCTCCTCTCCGGCGACCCTAGGATGGAGCTCAAAGGGGATAGGAGAGGGAGAGCGATTAGGGTCGCCGGCAGCGGCAGAGCCTGGTGAGGGGGTCCAGATGAGGCTGGGGGCCACACCCGACTCCCCTCCCCAAAAGCCAGGCAAGCTCCCTCCACCATCAATAAATGAACTACAAAAGAGACTACTTGCCTGTGCTTAAGCTCTACCGCCATCCAGGACTTCGACGACGATGCCCCGGGTCCCATCGGCTGGAGGTCTGGTCCGGGAGACGACTCCACCGCGGTGGCCCCCGCAGCGAGCATGATGACGTTTGCAGGAGTGGAACTCTCGTGCGCCATCCTCCACACCTCTGGTTCCTCTGGCATGGTGACTGTGGACGACTCCTTAGCTGGCCCATGGGCTGGACCCTCCTGGTCCTCTGGCTCCTCCTCCCCCGAGCAACCTGGATCCATGACTGATGGGCTCGTGGGGGCACATAGAGAAAAGTCATTGAGATCCAGCACGAGAGTACTGTATGCCGCTGGGGCGGAGAACTCAGGGGACTGCACGCCCTGAGTCTCCTCACCAGGAGGCAGGCAACATTGCTCATTGATTGTGTAACTCGAATGAAAAGAAACTTGCCTGTTCTCCTGGCACTGGAGGTCCCCAGCGGCCTCCGAGGCATCCTCTCTACTCTCCCGGCATCCCTCATCAGGTTGAAGCTCCTCCTCCCTCGGGGAAAGCTCTTTCAGTCTCTCAGCCATCTTCGGGAGGAGGCATGGCTTTACCTCCAAGATGAGGTCGGTTTCAGCCAAGAGAGCCCGCCTACGTTCCTCCATCTCCTCCCGTGATGGGGCAGAGCATTGCTCGGAGCAGGAAGGCGAAGCTGCAGTTAGCGGGACTGGATGCTTCTTGCTGCGGGGCTTCTTCCCTCTCCTCCTCTTGGGTGACGCGTGGCTGAGGTAATCCGGAACGTGGAGCACCGTGCTGGGAAATGGGTCACCTGCGCAGAGAGAACTCGCGTCCTTGGGAAAGGAGAGCGAGGTGGCCTCGAGGAGCTCGAGCACCGGGAGATCCTCAGCCAATTCCTCACATGGTGCGGCGAAGGTGTCCCGGAGGATCTCCAGCGCCTCCAGATGATCCCAGAGGCTGTCTCGCTCCATCACCCTCCTCGCGGTATCCTGAGCCTGACGAACTGTCGGAGAGGGACGGGGCGTCTGCGTCCAGGAGATAACCTCCTCCAGTTGACATAATGAGCGCTGCTCCCTATGTAACTCCATCTCCGTCTTCTCATCCGCAGGTTGGGTGGACACTGGCCTGGGAGACGAAGGGGGTCTGAGGAGGGACGAAGTCTTCCTCTGACGGGAGCATTTCTTCTGGTGAGGGGCCGGCTTCGATCGTGGAGAGGCATCCTCCAGCTCTGCGTCAGGAACGGAAAGGATGACGGAGAGTGATAGAAAAATTCCATATTATCTACATTATTATTGATATTAATAATGTATTATTATATTTGAGAAGTATAATACCTTTCATATGTCATGTTTAATGTTTATATGTGCATTCCATTTAGGATATATATTCTTGGCATGTTTCTGTGAGCAATTTCAGAGAGCTCAGACTGAAGATCAGTACAGGTATAGTACATGCGTAAGGAATGATCTAAGCAATTTTTTATAATCTCTTTGACATGTCCTGTTTTGGGTCACAGGAATGTACAGGAACTCCTCATCTTATATAGATTAGTGTTTTATGGATGTTCTGTTAGATTTACATTCTTGTCACCAGAATGTCTGTGACGTCTGCCTGGATAAGCTCAGTTATCAGGACTTTGTCTGTCCCTCTCCTTTCCTCCTCTCATCCCATCCTCCCCCTGCTTTCTCCTACCTATATATATATATATATATATCAGACTTAGAAGAATGGATCCTTTAGGGATTCTAAGCGTGTCTGAATGCCATGCTTTGTAATTCTTCCCCCAAAGTGGGCATTGGGGTGACTCCTTATATTTTTGTAATAAATGTACATAAATTCAACTTTCCACCTGATTTTTGACTTTGAATAATTTAAGCTCAAAATTATTCTAACAGAGAGGATGGCGTCTACCCAATGGATCTCCCGGAGGTGAGGGTAGCGCCGCTTGAAGTCCTCCGCGAAGAGTCATGCTCACTCCCGCTCCTCGGGAGACCGAGACCACTGAAAGGCAAAGCCCACCTCCTCTAGCAAATCCTGGGCCTCCTGCTCTTTGTCTGTCCAAGTCATAATGTCCACGTATGAGGAGGAAAGGAGATGGGGGAAAAAAACCCAACTCTACTATTTTTTTTACAGTCGAGACATTCTGTCATGAACCTCTGTGTGCCATTACGCATAAGGGAGAGAATGAAAAACCCAATCGCAGGAGTAGAGAGTACTGTGTTTATTGAAGTTCACCAACGTATCAAATCCAGCTGTCTCCAAATACAGGTCAGTGAACCACACAGTATATGAAGAGGTGTAATGACAGAGTTGGCCACCAAGGATACAGGGCACCTGCTGAACACTCAACAGCCTGGTGAATATAGAGCCTGGTGCTACAGGGCTGCGTTATGCACGAAACAGGAAAGGTGAGCAGCCTAATGCTGCAGACCTGCTAGCACAGGAGAAAAGCTAAGAACATTTACAGGTCTGGAGTGAATTTGGGGCAAGCCGTGCAGTCAGGAGGCAGAGGCAGAGAAGCGGACCAGCCAAAACACCAAGGTATGGATCGTCTTGAAATGTCAGGCTGGGTAGAATGCTGGGAATGAATAACCATATGCAGAGGGAAACGCTGCTATGTATGAAGGGGAATGTCCCGACAATCTCCCTCCTCAGCAGTGGCAAACAAATACTCCAAACGCTAACGAGGAGAGAGATTGCCGGTGTGTGAATGTGTGGGCCGAACTGATTTGAAACAGGTGTGTGAGAGCGCATGTGACTGAGAGTGAATGGAGCGTGTGTGTGTGTGTATGTGTGTGTGTGTGTGTGTGTGTGTGTGAGCACCAGTGAGTGCAGCTGATGGAGCTTGACAGGAGGAGGGGGCGTGCCCGAGCTGTCAGGAGGAAACTAGGTCAAAGCATAACATTGAGTCAGAATCGGCTTTTGGCCTCCAAACCCGGATTCATGACAAAAATAAAGAAACTGGTACAACAGTTAGTTCTGACTTAGCAATTTCATAGGACAATAGAGATTCCGTGAGTTACTATATTTCACAACAACCACACTCTTGACTCTTCATCATCCCAGAAGTTGTTTTTTTTTTTAAATTGTAATTTAGATTTTTTTTTATTATATTCATGTAACTGGACTGTTATGGACACATCAGAGACAAAAACACATCTTTTGCCTTAACTTCTAGCAAACACCTACAAAAATAGTGTGAGTAGCAAAAGCAACATTCATATACTGTAGAAGCCCTTGACTTAGTACTTTGTGGAAAATTCACGAAAGGACCTCACAACACAGGAAAGATTTCAGTGTAAAAGTGTGTATGGCTCCATGGTCTGTGTCAGATTTCCTTTGCATGAGGACAGTAAATAAATCCTGGCCTCATTCCCATGTCTGCGGCAGAGAAGTGATGACTTCATGTTTTGGAAAGAACGGGAAAACAGCAGTGAGCACATGGAGCTGTCTGAGAGCAATGAACAGACATGGAAAGACAGAACCACCGTGGTAACGCCGTCTGTGTGTTTTTCACCATAATGCCAGGCTCACATACCAGATGTGACTGAAGCTGGTGCAGCATCTTGAAATAATGATAGACAATGTGCCTTCAGTTCTACGGTTGTGCTGAATAACTCCCTTAACATTTGTGCTGTCTCCGTTTTTGAGATATTAAGTATTGTTTAAAAAGTCACCTGAGGTCCCTGCTTAGCCACTTTGTCCCATTCAACAAAAACAGTATTATCAACTATAAACTAGTTTTTGTGATAGCAAGGGAGATGCTTTAAATGCTTCTAAATTCTTCTTTTAATGGTAGAAATTGGCAAAAATAATGCACTAACCATGAGCACTGCTTTGGCTTTAAGCACAAATTGTTATCTTGAAATGGAGAAGGCACTAGCAGTAGTTTTTAGCAAACACATAGCACTAGGAAGCTGCACTTTTTCAGTATTTCAAGAATGTGGCTAAACAAACCAGTAGTATCCCTGTATTTAGCTACATTAGCTAAATTATTACCTACAAGGATATTAAGCCAAAGGTCATTAAGAAGCTCTCTTTTGCAAGGAAGCCTTTATTAAATTATATTTTTAATGTGCTTCTTAAATAGCAATTGACAATGAGCCATTGACTTAAAACACAGTCTCTGTTGGTCAAAAGACCAATGCCATTGTGCTGTCATAAACTAGCAACATGGTGACTTTGTGCCGAGAAGCACTCCTTTTAAAAGACACCTCTCCTAGAATCCCAAGCCCATGCAAACTCATTTGTTAATTTGACAATAGAGCGCAAAGTGTGAAAATGATTTGTATGCTGCCAGAAATGACCAAAACCACTGGGGGAAGGTATAAAGTGCAATGCAACTTTGCACTTCATATTTCTGTACTAGACCTCTGAGAGTTGCAGTCATTGTCTTTTGTAAATGCAATAAAGAAAAAAACAACTTTATTGTCTTTCTTTACAAAATACAGATTCTTAGCATGACTTTCGTTGTTTGGAAAATACAGTGAAATACATTTCATTGTTAGTATATAGAGCTCAGAATTTTTATACGGCAGAAAGACAATTTACAGACACCAAAGTCTGACAATGGCTGTAGGTTATTACACTTGCTGTGTAAGCAGAGTGTCAGACAAGTAACAAAACAAATACCCTGACCATGAGAGGATAGCTTCTCAGATGAGAATGAACGTGAAGATGCAGGCACGGGTGACGCCATCATGCCGTGCCTATATTAGGAGTCTGGTGGCAGGAGACTGTCTCTTTTGGCGCTCCACCTCCATGCCGGCAAAAGCCTGTACCTGCTAGGGGTTAGCTTGGTAACTAGCATATTGTGACACATGCCATTAACAACAGTTGTTCAATAAAGTCATCATTCAGCACAGCTCCTGCCGCCGTTGTCCTATTTCCAGACATAGCAATTGGCGACGAGGAGAAAAATTGGCCTTCTGGAGGAAAAGATGGAATTCATTCATTCATTCATTCATTCATTCATTCATTCATTCCTGAAGATGGAAGAATGTCTGGCGCCACCACTGCTGTTTCTCGTGACCGCAGGTGAGCCGCCCATTCCATGGCCCTGTTGGTTCAGGTTATTCCACACTTACATGGTGGCGATGGACCTTGGGAGACACGGAAAGCTGAGGATACGAGCAATTCTACTCCACAGCCTAGGTGCCAAGGGGTAGCAGATATTCAACAATTTAGGACAGGCAGACACATATGAAGAGTGCATCGCGCTGCTGGCGGGACACTTCACGGTGCCCAAAAGCGTGCTGGAGAAGAGGATTTGTTTCTGCCAGCACCGACAGCAGACAGGTAAGACGACCCAGCAGTACATCATGGGCCTCCACTATCTAGCGCATGCGAGTTTGGCTATTTGGAGGACGAAATGGTGTGGTATCAGCTAGCAGAGCAGACCAACAACCTACGGCTGCTAGCGAAGTTGATCAGGGCCCCCAGCAACCTAACGTTGGCAAAGGTGATGGAGTTGGTGCTCCAGCTGGCAGCCGCCGGCAAGCTAACATCACTCACAGCCTGAGAGCAGACACATGAGGTCAGTCAGCTGATGCTGCTCGTACAGCTCTGAAAGTGACATAATGTAGCACACAGGCCCAGGAAACACGCACGCAGGCTCAGGATAGATTTAACAGCTTTATTCAACAAGCAGGTGTGTGTGGATGGATGTATGCGGTATGGGAATGTGCTGGGGTGAACGCCGATGCGCAGGCAGCAGAGCAGCGCGCCGTACAGCCGGACAACCCTATGGAGACAAGAACAAAGGACAAGGGTAACGGGCACCACACCGAGACAGGGAATATAAGTGACGGTGTTGCTTACTTGCAGGGACAGGTGGCTGGCGTCGGCAGGCGATGAGCCCGGGAGACAGCGTCCTGCTGGGTCTGTGCAGAAGATGGAGATGCTATGGCGATGACGGGGGAAATCCGCCGCCAGGAGGGTCCACCTGTGCACAGGGGTGAGAACTTGGAAGACAAGGTAAGGAGTTCTTACGTGTCGTTGAATCTTTGCTGGTGATCTGAGGTAGAATCACGAGCTTAGGAAACGCTGATGAGAACAGATGGGTCCAGACTGCAGCAGAGGGCGGAGTGGGCTAAATAGCCCGCTGCTGACGAGATGCAGGTGTGCGCGCAGCTGAAGCCGCTGATGAGCGGCGAGTCGTGACAGTACTCCCCCCTCTAGCAGCGCCTCCTGGCGCTGGTTTGTCCGGATGTGCCCGATGGAACTCCCTGAAGAGGCTCTTGTCTAACACCCAAGAGGAGGGCACCCAGGATCTAAACTCCGGACCAAACCCCTCCCAGTCCACCAGATACTGCAACCCGCGCCCTCGGCGCCGGGAGTCCAGGAAGGAGGCGACTCTCCAGGCCGGGTGGCCGTCGATCATCATAGACGCGGGCAGCGCTGCGGGTGGGGGGCAGAGGGGGTCAGACACATAGGGCTTGATCCTGGAAACGTGGAAAGTAGGACAAATGCGAAGGGGGGGGGGGCAGACGCACAGCCACCGGGTTGATAATCCTGGAAATGGTGTGAGGACCAACGAAGCGTGGTGCCAACTTCTTCTTCTCCCCCTTAAGGTGGAAATCCTGAGTGGCCAACCAGACTCGTTGACCCACCTGGTAGGCAGGGGCCGGTCTCCTGCAGCGGTTGGCAGTCATGCTATTACGCGCAGCCGTGCGTAAAAGCGCGTCCCGTGTCCTGGGCCACAGAGCCCGACAACGTCTCAGGTGCGCCTGGACGGAAGGAACAGCAAGCTCTGCCTCCTGGTCTGGAAACAAGGGTGGATCATAGCCCAGGGACGCCTTAAAGGGAGACATACCTGTAGCAGAAGACCGGGTGGTGTTGTGGGCGTATTCAACCCAGGCCAGATGTGAACTCCAGGAGGATGGGTCCGATGACGTGACGCAGCGCAGGGCAGCCTCCAACTCCTGGTTGGCCCTCTCACACTGCCCGTTGGATTGTGGGTGATGGCCGGATGAGAGGCTAACTGTGGCCCCCAGGGCGTTGCAAAAGCACCTCCAGACCTCTGAGACAAACTGGGGACCCCGATCCGAGACGACATCCACTGGTATCCCGTGTAACCTGACCACGTGCTGCACCAGGAGATCCCCCGTCTCCTGCGCCATTGGAAGACCCCGCAGTGGCACGAAGTGGGCGGCCTTGGAGAAACGGTCCACAATGGTCAGCACGGCGTTATAGGAGTTGGAAGTGGGGAGACCAGTGACAAAGTCGAGGGCAATATGGGACCAGGGTCTGCCAGGGGTCGGCAGAGGCTGGAGTAGACCGGCGGGAGGAGAATTACCCGACTTGGCAGAGGCGCACACAGGGCAAGCCCGGACATAGTTGGAGGCATCCTTCTGCAGACCCAACCACCAGAAGGAGCGTTGGAGGAAATCCACTAGCCGAGATACCCCCGGGTGACAGGCGAGCTTGGAGGTGTGGACCCAATGAATGACCTCCCCCCGGAAAGAAGATGGAACAAACAACCTTCCCTCCGGTCCGCCGCCAGGATCCGGTTCAGCCTCCTGCGCCCTCCGGATCTTGTCCCTGATGGACCAGGAGATGGCACCTACCACACACGAACTGGGCAGGATGGGGTGGCCCAACTCCTCCGATGTCTCAGGGGCGAACTGCCTGGAGAGGGCATCAGGTAGGATGTTCTTAGAGCCGGGGCGATAGGTAATGGTGAAACGGAACCGGGCAAAGAATAGAGACCAGCGCGCCTGGCGGGCATTCAGGCGTCTAGCAGATCGAAGATACTCCAAGTTCTTGTGGTCCGTCATCACCACGAATGGTAGCGCTGCCCCCTCCAGCCAGTGGCGCCACTCCTGCAGGGCGAGCTTGATGGCAAGAAGCTCCCTGTCCCCGACATCATAATTCCGCTCGGCCGGAGACAGACGCCGTGAGAAGAAGGCGCAGGGTCGTTTGGTCCCGTCAGTGGGTGAACGTTGGGACAGCACTGCCCCCACCTCCGTGTCAGATGCGTCGACCTCAACCAAGCACTGCAGCGCGGGGTCGACCTAGGTCACGACCCGGGAGGAGGAGAACTCCGTCTTCAGCGCCTGAAACGCCGCAGCGACCTCTTCAGTCCAGCGAAAGGCGTTCTTGGGTGACATGAGATGGGGCAGCGATGGCACCAAAGTTGGGCACAAAACGGCGGTAGAAATTAGCAAACCCAAGGAATTGTTGGACCTGCTTCCTGGAGGTCGGCGTCGGCCAGTCCACCACCGCTTTGACCTTAGCGGGGTCGGGCAGAACCTGATTATGTGAGATCACAAATCCTAGAAAGGAGGTGGTCTTGGCGTAAAACTCACATTTTTCTGCCTTCACATATAACCTGTTCTCCAGCAGCCGCTGTAAGCCCCGTCTCACATGCACCTGGTGTTCTTCACGTGACCTGGAGAAGATGAGGATATCATCTAGGTACACGAATACAAAGAGACCCAGGAAATCACGCAGGACGTCATTTATTAGGCGCTGAAAGACAGCTGGGGCGTTGGTCAGACCAAAGGGCATTACGAGGTATTCAAAATGTCCACTTGGCGTTCTGAATGCAGTTTTCCACTCATCCCCTCCCTGATCCGGACGAGATGGTAGGCGCTGCGGAGGTCCAATTTGGTAAACCAGGTCGCCCCCTGCAGAGTGCTTCCCCTGCACTGCCTTCCACTCCCAGCAGGGAGTGGAAGGCAGTGTCCATCAGCGGCAGAGTGTACCGGTCCTTCTCAGTGATGTCATTCAACGCTTGGAAGTCGATACAAGGGCGGAGGGACCCGTCCTTCTTTGATACGAAGAAGAAACCGGCTCCGAGCGGGGACGAGGAGGGGCGGATGATACCTGCGCTGAGAGACTCCTTTATATAACTGTCCATCGCCTCCCGCTCCGGCGCTGACAGGCTATACAGGCGACCTGACAGCAGGGGAGCCCCTGGGTGGAGGTTGATGGCACAATCATAGGGCCGATGAGGAGGGAGAGACATCGCCCTGGATTTGCTGAAGACCAAGCCCAGATTGTGGAATTCCGAGGGCACCAAGGTGAGGTCCGGAGGCGCGGCGTCCTTGATCGGGGGAGGAGCAGACGGGGCGCAGGCTGCAGATTGTAAACAGGTGCCCGTACAGAATGCACTCCAGGCGGCAATCTTCCCGGTCTGCCAATCCAGGACCGGGTTGTGCAGGCGCAGCCAGGGGTACCCAAGGATAACAGGCGTCACAGAGGAGGACAAAACGTAGAAGGAGAGTTCCTCTCGGTGATTGCCCGAGATAATGACTGGGACGGACTGCGTGCGATGAGTCACTTGGCCAAGGGGAGAACGGGAGAGGGTGATAAGGCTCAGAGGAGTGGGCAGAGGTTGGCAGGGGATGCCCAATCGCGTTGCCAGGCTCTTTGAAATGAAGCTCTGCTCTGCTCCTGAGTCCACCAGTGCGTGTGTGAGATGCCCCGTGGCATTGTGACAAAATCGGATGGGCAAGGATAGGCTTGTGAGGGGATTTGACCGGTTAGAGTCTGCGAGGCCCCCTACAGTGACTCGCGGACCTCCCCGTTTGGCTTCTCCGGGCAATGCTCCACGGAATGTTGGCCTCCTCCGCAATACATGCAGAGACCCAACTTCCGGCGGCGCTGTTTCTCCGCTAGAGGGAGCTTTGACTGGGCCACCACCATCGCCTCCGACTCCTCGGAGGCCTCCGGTGGAGGTGCCGCCAGGGGGTGGTCTTGAGGCGTGCGGACGGAGCCTCCACGCGAGCGGCTGCTAAACTTCCGCTCGGTGGACCGTTCACACAGCCTATTATCCAAACTAATGGCGGTGGAAATTAACTCCGCCAATGTCTCCCGAAGATCCCGACCAGCCAGTTCATCCCTCAGACCCGAGCTGAGGCTGCGGATGAAGATGCCACAGAGAGCGGCTTTGCCCCAGCCCACCTCCTCCGCTGCAACCTGGAAGTCGATAGCATAGTCCGCTGCTGACCGGCTTCCCTGCTGGAGGGCGAGAAACCAGTCTGTTAGGACGCTATCGTGCCGGGAATGATCAAAAACCTCTAAAAAGCTCTGCACGAACTGGCTGTAGGAGAGGCTCGCGTAGCTGGGCTTCGCCATTACGGCGTAAGCCCAGGTTAACGCTCACCCCTCCAAGAGATTTCCAATATAGCCAATTCGGCTGTGGTCTGAGGGAAAGTCCCCGGGAACGCGCAAAAACACCGACTCACACTGCATTATAAACCCCCGCGCCCCTCCGAGCTTTCCGCTGAAGCGGGCGGGGGTCGGGATTGGTGTGAGGTGGGTTGGCGTTCGCGAGGTAGACTGACCAGGCATCGGAATGGCAGGATCTGGCCCGCCCTGGCGAGCCATGGGGAACGTCTGCTGGGGGTCCAGGCGGTCTAACCGGTGAGTGATGTTAACCAACTGGTTGAGTATCACCTGCTGTTGATGAGCTATTAAATCCACCCGAGCCTCGAGGGTGGAAAGACAGCGTGCGAGCCCGCTGTCTGCTGGGCCGCTTTGCTGGAGCCGTACTGACATAATGTAGCACACAGGCCCAGGGAACACGCACGCAGGCTCAGGATAGATTTAACAGCTTTATTCAACAAGCAGGTGTGTGTGGATGGATGTATGCGGTATGGGAATGTGCTGGGGTGAACGCCGATGCGCAGGCAGCAGAGCAGTGCGCCGTACAGCCGGACAACCCTATGGAGACAAGAACAAAGGACAAGGGTAACGGGCACCACACCGAGACAGGGAATATAAGTGACGGTGTTGCTTACTTGCAGGGACAGGTGGCTGGCGTCGGCAGGCGATGAGCCCGGGAGACAGCGTCCTGCTGGGTCTGCGCAGAAGATGGAGATGCTATGGCGATGACGGGGGAAATCCGCCTCCAGGAGGGTCCACCTGTGCACAGGGGTGAGAACTTGGAAGACAAGGTAAGGAGTTCTTACGTGTCGTTGAATCTTTGCTGGTGATCTGAGGTAGAATCACGAGCTTAGGGAACGCTGATGAGAACAGACGGCTCCAGACTGCAGCAGAAGGCGGAGTGGGCTAAATAGCCCGCTGCTGATGAGACGCAGGTGTGCGCGCAGCTGAAGCCGCTGATGAGCGGCGGGTCATGACAGAAAGGGGCAAACACAACAGTAGATCACAGCCAAGCAAGGTGCCAGCCACAGTAAGTTTGCTTTTGGGCTTGAGTTTTTTCCCTTTTCCAGGTGCCAGTGTTATTTGGAGAGATGGTGTCATCTGAGCTCGGGTATTGCATTGAGTACGTGATGGAGGTTGATGAACCTCCTGTCCAATGCCCGTCTGTTCACCCCCTCCGACACTGCACACTGGTATCTGGACCTCGCGCAGAAGGCCTTAAAGCGCTATCACCTGACCTCGTATCCAGAAGGCAGGGAGAGGTTGACGGAGTTGGCGATTCTACGTCAGAAGAACTGGGAACCGATGGAGAATCCGGCCAAGAAGCCTCCATCTCCTCCCAGGGACACAGCCGTTCCGACGAGGGGGAAGCCTCCTGATTGGGTCGGTCCCCCACGAGGTTCCCGTCCGGATCCTGTCCCGGGTTGCCAGAAGAACTCTGCCTCCCAGCCAGCTGTTTCCCCCACACCACAATGAAAGGTAAAGACAGCAGCCCCAGCCTCCAGGTCATCCCGTCCCGCTGTTCCGTCAGCTCCACATCCCCGGACTGCCCCGGCTGCTCCTCCCTCCTCCTCGGCGCACCTCACAGCTGCGGTGAGCTCAGCGAGTCCTTACCTGGCTCCACCCGTCACCGACCCTCCACGAGGTTCCCGTCTGGATCCTGTCCCGGGCTGCCAAAGAAACTCCACCTCCCAGCCAGTTGTTTTCCCTGCGCTACGACGGAGGGTGAAAATGGCAACCTCAGCCTCCGGGTCACCTTTTCCCCCGTTCCGTCAGCTTCATGTCCCTGGACTGCCTTGGCTGCTCCTCCCTCCTTCTCGGCGCTCCCTTCAGCTGCTGTGAGCCCAGTGAGTCCTTACCTGGCTCCGCCCATTACTGGTCCTGTTGGGGTGACTCCTCCTTGTCTTCCGGGGGGGTCCTCCGTCACCATCCCTACGGGAAAAGGAAGAACCGAGCCCACTGCAGCAGTCACCATCGTTCCCCGAGAAAGCAGGCAAGTGTTTTTTCATTCTGAATCTCTGTATGATGAATTACCTTGTCTGATTTCTGAGGGCGGAGCTCAGGGTTCACAGTCCTCTGAGCTCCCACCACTTGCTGCAGCCATTGAAATTGATCCTGCTACCGCTGTGTTTCCTCTGCTTCTCTCCGAGCATCCCCTGGTGCCAGGAGTAGACCATCGGACGGAGGAGGAGCCTGCGGCCCTGGAGAGCCTGGTTCCAGTCCCACAGCCGCGTCATGGGCAGAGGAGGAGGGCTGACTGTCATTTGGAGTCTGCGCTGATGATAAAGCATCCCCAGGTCTCTGTGGAGCAGCAGTCAGCTCCAGCAGGCTATGGATCCCCTGCCACCACGCCGAGTGGGCCATTGGCATGGGTTTCAGTGCCAGGGGGTTCTCGGACTGTGGAGACTATCATGCCAGCTGCGGAGGCCACCACAGTTGAGTGGGAACCGGAAATGGACCTCCAGATCATTGAGCCTGGATCATCAGAGTCCTGGACAGCGGTAGAGCTCGAGATCAGGCACGTGCTCTATCTCTATTTTGTCTTCTTACTTTCTGTCTTGGAGCATTCTTGCCTGTCTCTTGGGGAGAAGAGCCGGGTGCAGCCGGCTGCTGCATCCGAGCTTGTCTCGCTGGGCTCTGCCGCTGCCGGTGACCCTGACCCCTGTTTTCCCTCTTTGTCCAAGCCTTCTCCCAGGGTCACCCTAGATGAGTCAGTTCCGGTCGTTTTCGTCAAGGCTCCGGGTTCGTGTTTAGAGGTCATCTCAGGTGCTGCGCTGGCCCGATTGGGGTCCACCGAGGGTGCTGCACTGGCCCAGTTTGAGGTCGGTGAGGAAGCTGCAGCTCCCCTTCTGCCTGACACCAGACTGGTTCCCCGTTTCCCACCCTCCTTCCCATTCTCCACCACTGGATGCCACTGGGGTCCCTTTCATTCGGTTCGGCTTCCCCTCGTTGTGCCTCTCGGTAGGGAAGCCGCCTCCAAGCTCCCCCCTCCGGTCCTGGTGGTCTATGGATGCAGGCTGGCCACCTGAAGGACTGTTCCCCTGGTTCTGCATCCTGGCCAGCTGCCTGAAGGACTGCTTTGCTGGTTCGGCGACCTGGGCTGGCCGCCTGAGGTACTGTTTCTCAGGTTCTGGGACTTGGGCAGACCACCCAAACTGCCTTTTTTCTTTTTTCTAATGTGGAGTCTGGATGCCAGTAGGCCACCTGAACTGCCTTTTTTTTTTCTCTCTCCCTACCTGCCAGTATTTCCATACTTGTGCTTTCGTGGTGGTTTTTTTTTTCCTCTCTCGTATATTGCTAAAGAGTTTTTTTTTTCCCCTTGCCCTGAGATCGAGTAGCAGTGTACTTATATATTTTTTATGTTTGCCTTTTCTGCTGTACTTGAGCATTTTCTAAGTTGAAGTGTACATGTATTTTTGTTTTCACTTGTTTATCTGGTTTTGGACTTTTCTCGAAGTTGAAGTGTACCTATTGTCAGAAGTCTGAGATATAAACCTCACAAATACAGAGTACAAAAAGGTATTAGACTGAATCAAAGATCAGACTTGAGACACGTAGAGCCTTTTAGAAGTTAGAAGTTTTACTTGCAAGGAGCAATCACACAGACAGGATGAAGGTGAAATGCTGGGGGCAGTCCCGCAGCTGCCTTCTTTATATACAATGATAGTACATGGTGTATGTGACAAACTCAGCAAAAGCAGAACAACGGAATTACCACATAAGTAAAAGTACGCTCTGTACGTCTTCAAGTGTGTGTAGGAGAAAAATCGCATGAACACTCTTATCGCGGGGAGAACATCTGCTTCTTTACACAGCAAAGACAGAGAGGGGGAAACAACTCCATATATGGGCCTACAACAAACCGGTGCTTCCGGTCAAAAAGAATATAGTTAACAGATGAAATTGTTAAATGATAACATATATATGTACACAACAGTCTTTTGCAGAGAAGATAAAAAGTACAGGATATGCAAAAAGGTACAAGATATGAAAAGGATGAGTCTTGGCACACAACGCTCCAGCTACACCCACCCACATGTGGGGACATCAGTCTCAGCTTCATGAATCATTAATAAAATGATAACTGTTTATATACATATATACAATTTTTCCAACATTTCCCTCCTATTTATTATTTTATTAACCCTTTTAATCATATGCAATTATCAGTACAATGTAACTTCAAAAGATTTTCATCCTTTTGGGAGAGTGGCATATACGGGCCTTGAACATGATTGGACAAGAATGACTGCTGTAGCATGAAAGTGTGTTGAGTCAATGCATGTGTGATCATTGATCTGATGCAGGGAATGACACACATGAACAATACACAGAAAAGCACTAAAATTATAATAACTGGGGTCAGCCATTTGAGCAAAATCTGCCACCAAGTTCTACTTTGAAACCAATCCCAGGAGCCCCAACCTTTATCTTCATCTAACCCATGCTGTAAGTGTAAAATATCATTCAAATGGCTAATTTTTGTTCTTCATTTAAAGTTGTGAATCCTTGCTCCATTAATATAGTCAGATTTTCTATTGTCCATGCTAATGCATTTATGTGGTGTATAGCTAGAGCACCAAGGTTCCAAGGTTGTCATAGCCAGGAGCGACACTGGGGTTAAGCTCCCAGTGCTCATAAAATGCTCCTTATGGCGTGCGTCTCAAAAAGCCTCTGACAACTAAGTCCAACTCCTAGCCTGCCCGTGTGGTTTAGTCTCTAAGCCCGGCGGAACTGCTTTTACTAATAGGAGAAGGGGCGAGGGCGGATCTCTGGCGCCTTAAAACCAGATGCTTCGGGTAGATGGTGGCTCGTCAACCTGGGAAGGTAGCCCATCTAGGGGAAGGTAAACCCTGATTTCAAACCTCTGCTGCCTTGCGGCATACCCGGTCACAGGAAAGGCTTCGGGAGTCAACCCTGAGGAAAAATCCGGAGTCGGAGCCCCTAAGGCAGTTCTATGTTGTGCTCAACATCGTTCTGGCAGCTCCTGCAACGGCGCTGGTGCCAAACTGTAGCAGCCCTGCTGTTCCTTTGGATTCATCAGTGACGTGGAGAGGGGGGACATGCTGCATGGGCAACATCTTGTCCTCCATATCTTCCTGCCCAGGCTTGAATCCTACCAACGCCCAACGCTGGAAGGTAGAACACCGGATCACTGGAGCGGACACTCCAGCTTCGCCTTTGGCGTAGACAAAACACGGGGAATGACAGTTACCGGTTATAAGCCACTGCTCAATTGGCGTAGAGCGTGGCGCCAGGGGTTGTTCCCGACGGTGGGAGGGATCATCAGATCTCACTGGACAGCTACCGCCCGCCTCAAGCTGGGCAGCCCCCAGCCAATAAGGTGTTGTCCCGCCACAGCTTGCTTTCCTCATTGGGTGCATGGGGATAAGGAGAAATCCAAACAGCAGGCTGAGAACCTTCGCACCAGGCAAGACAATAAAACAAAAGAGACCAACTCTAAAACTGGGAACTTGGAACGTCCGCACTATGATGACAGGACTTGCTGCTAACCTAAAGGACATCAACGACACCAGGAAGACTGCCATCATCAATAATGAGCTGAAGAGACTGGGAGTGGATATCGCCACTCTCCAGGAAACACGGTTAGCTGATGCAGGCACACTGAGAGAGAAGGACTACACGTTCTACTGGCAGGGAAAGGGCAGTGACGAACACAGGGAACACGGAGTGGGCTTCGCAGTGAAGAACACTTTGCTGAAGATGGTGGAACCGGGCAGCACTGGCTCTGCACGACTCCTCACCCTCCGCCTGAACACCACTGAAGGCCCAGTCACCCTCATCAGTGTGTATGCCCCAACACAGACAGCCACACCAGAGGCAAAAGACGAGTTCTACGAGAATCTCGCAACAACTGTCAGGATCATCCCCAACTCTGAACAACTCATTCTCCTTGGAGACTTCAATGCCAGAGTGGGTGCTGACCACGACTCCTGGCCCTCCTGTCTTGGACCTTTTGGCGTGGGCAGAATGAACGACAACGGACAGCGGCTGCTCGAGTTCTGCACATATCACAATCTGTGCATCACAAACTCGTTCTTCAAGACCAAGCCCCAACACAAGGTTTCCTGGCAACATCCGCGCTCAAAGCACTGGCACCAGCTAGACTTGATCCTGACCAGGCGCACCTCACTGAAGAACGTGCTAATCACCCGTTCGTTCCAGAGTGCAGATTGCGACACAGACCATTCATTGGTGTGTTGCAAGGTCAAGCTGCAGCTGAAGAAATTCAATCGTGCTAGACAACCTGGAAAGGCACGGATTGACACCAGCAAGATGGCCCAACCAGAACTTGTTGAGCAGTTTGCCTCCACCTTTGAGAAGGAACTTGGTGTACCACAAGGAGGAGAATCTGCAGAGCAGAAGTGGGAAGAGCTGCAAAACACCATCTACCGCACAGCCTTGGCTACCTTTGGGAGGAAGACCTCGAAGTCACAGGACTGGTTTGATGCCAAGTTGACCGAGATGACCCCCGTCATTGAAGCCAAGCGCTCAGCACTTGCTGAGTACAAGAAGTACCCAAACGAGAAGAATCTCCAGATTCTCAGGGCTGCGAGAAGCAAAGTTCAGCAGACTGCTCGGCGCTGTGCCAACGAGTACTGGACTCAGCTCAGCCAAGACATTCAAACCGCTGCCATAACAGGGAACATCCGTAGTATGTACGATGGCATCAAGAAAGCACTTGGTCCGGCTCAGAGCAAGACGGCCCTCCTCAAATCTTCCACTGGGGAGATGATCACAGAGAAGAACAAGCAGATGGAGAGATGGGTGGAACACTACTCCGACCTCTACTCTAGACAGAACACCGTGACACCGTCAGCCCTTGATGCCATCGACTGCCTGCCATCCATGGACGAACTTGACGCCGAGCCAACCATCGACGAACTCAGTAAGGCCATTGATAGCTTGGCCGCTGGCAAGGCACCCGGCAACGACGGCATGCCCCCTGACCTGATCAAGCACTGCAAACCGCCCTACTGCTGCCATTGCATGACGTCCTCTGCCAGTGCTGGAAGGAAGGTGCCGTACCACAGGACATGAGGGACGCCAAGATCATCACCCTCTACAAAAACAAAGGGGAGAGAAGCGACTGCAACAACTACAGGGGCATTTCCCTCCTCAGCGTTGTTGGCAAAGTCTACGCACGAGTTGTTCTCGTTCGTCTACAGAAGCTTGCCGAACGTGTCTACCCCGAGTCTCAGTGTGGCTTCCGCGCTGAGCGATCGACGGTAGACATGATATTCTCCATCCGCCAACTCCAGGAGAAATGCAGAGAACAGAACATGCCTCTGTACGTCGCCTTCATCGACCTCACCAAAGCGTTCGATCTGGTCAGCAGAGAGGGCCTTTTCAAGATCCTGCCAAAGATAGGATGCCCACCAAAGTTGCAAAGCCTCATCGAATCGTTTCACACCAACATGCAGGGGATAGTGCAGCACGATGGCAACGTCTCAGAGCCATTCAACATACGCAGCGGAGTGAAACAGGGCTGTGTACTTGCGCCAACCCTCTTTGGGATTTTCTTTGCTATGCTCCTGAGGCATGCCTTCAGCACAGCAACAGAGGGAATCTACCTGCACACAAGATCTGACGGCAGGCTTTTCAACCTTGCCCGCCTGAAAGCCAGAACCAAAGTACGCAAGGCTCTAATCAGAGACATGCTGTTCGCAGATGACGCTGCAGTCGCAACCCACACACAGCAGGAGCTTCAGACCCTGATGGACCGCTTCTCCCAGGCATGCAAGGACTTCGGGCTTACCATCAGCCTGAAGAAGACTAACATCTTGGCACAAGGCATGGAAGCACCACCAACCATCACCATTGATGACTACAAGCTGGAGGTCGTGAATCAGTTCACGTACCTGGGGTCCACGATCAGCAACAACCTCTCCCTTGATACAGAGATCAACAAGAGGATTGGAAAATCAGCCTTCACACTCGCTCGCCTCACCACACGAGTGTGGGAGAATCCCAAACTCTCTGTCAAGACAAAGATTGCAGTGTACAACGCCTGCGTCATCAGCACACTGCTCTATGGGAGTGAGACGTGGACAACATACGCCCGGCAGGAAAAGAGACTGAACTCCTTCCACTTGTGCTGCATTCGCCACATCCTGGACATATCCTGGCAGGACAAAGTGCCCAACACAGAAGTTCTGTCCCGCGCCGGCCTTCCCTCCATGTTCACTCTACTCAGGCAGCGCAGGCTCCGCTGGCTAGGCCACGTTCACCGTATGGAGGATGGCAGAATCCCCAAAGACGTCCTCTATGGAGAACTGGCAACTGGCAGGAGAGACGTTGGCTGCCCACAGCTGCGCTTTAGAGATGTCTGCAAGAGAGACATGAAGGCCCTGGATATCAACACAGAGCGCTGGGAGGACCTTGCAACGGACCGCTCCAAATGGAGAGGCACCCTGACCAGACAGCTCAAAGCGGGTGAAGAGAGACTGACTGCTGCAGCAGATGAAAAAAGGACCCGCAGGAAGAACCGCCACAGACCCAGCAGCATGGAGACCACCCACAAGTGTGACCTGTGTGACAGGGACTGTCATTCGCGCATCGGCCTGTTCAGCCACAGGCGGTGCTGTTCCAGCAGAGTAGACGTTTAGGATTCTCTTCCATGGTCATCATAGACCGACGGAGGCCGCCGACGAGCTAGAGCACTGCCATACATTGGAAAAAGAGTACCCATTGGTTTTCCAAGAATCCAAACCCATCATCATTTGGCCAAAAAACAGTAGGATTATTGCTACAGTTAAAAGTACAATTTTTCCTCTTTAAGGTGAATTTTCCAGCAGCAATATAGGGAAAGTGAAATACATTTCTACAAACAGAATCATAATATGACACTTCACAGGTCACTTCCTTAGTATCATTGCATCTTTGTGAAATACCCAGGTTGAAACTGTTTTTACTACAATTTTTGTGAAAGCAGATTGGTGAAGTAAACAGTGTAGGATTTACTTTCATTAAAGGCTTCTTAACTGCAAGCAAAGGAGTTCCAATCCCAATAATATTAAATATTCTAATCTTAGACCCAGTGTAATCAGTAATAGTGACATTCAATCTATTAAGATACCTTTCTGACAAATTCCCCACCAACCAATGTCCAACTTTATTGCTTGTATTAAACAGACTGAGACGAGAGTTCATCGCTATTGTCGCTCCGAGCGTTTTCTCTTCACTCAGTGGAACAGGGATCATGGGTATTGTAGTCAATCATGGGTATTGCAATCTTGTGTAAATGGGGTAGCAATGAACACACATAGGAAGAATTATCGATTCCCAGTCCTCTCACCGAAACCACCATTGTCTGGTACCATAGGTTATGCGTATTGTTCATTGTCCGTGCTTCGTGGGTTCCTTGTCCTTGAATCAGAAAGAGATTACCACCCCACTGCCAGGAGAAGTGCTGAACACAGAGTCATCAATAATTTTGGTGCCATGCTTCCATCTGAGAGAGTACCCCTCCGGGCCTCTTTCTTCACCAGGGTTGAGACGGCCTTGTCCTTAAAAGGACATGCCCCCTTTGTACTGGACTTACTCAGGGAAACAAGTTAGTTAGTTCACTTACAGGCACCCGTAGTCTTTTAGCGTGTGAAAGGTGAATCCGAGATGGTCATTCAGCAATACGTACTGCAGTGGGAGTGGGAGTGTTTAGTGTTGTCGGTGGTGGTTCTTTATGAAGACATAGTCTCCAGGTTATCCGTTTCTTTCTGTGGAGCAGAGAGAGCTTCTGACAGAATCAAAACATTCCCTGAGATGTTCACCAAGATCTGTGTATTTGTTAGGTGTGGTTAGTGGTGAGAGGTCAGGTAATACATAAGGATGGTGAAAAAACACATTCAAAAGGTGATAATCCTGTCTTTGGGTCTAGTATAGAGTTAATGGTTAGTCTGACTAATTTCAGAGCTTCTGGCCAAGTAATACCCTTTCCATGTGTGGTTTTTGCCAGCATTTGTTTGATTGTACCGATACTATGAAATTTGATCTTACTTCTTACAGCTTGGATTAAGTCTTGAACTGTTTGTGCTGTAAAATGAGTTCCATTATCTGCATAAATCAGTTCTGGAACCCCAAAAAATGGGAAGAGCATCATTCAATAGAGTTTCACACACACAGATGCGGCATTTGCTGAGGATGTGTGATGAATTCCTGTCCACTTTGTGAAGGTGTCAATCAACACCAGGCAATATTGTAGCTTTCCATTGCTCCTTGAGTATTATTTTATAAACAAATGATGCACTTTTGGCATGTTTTTGTTACTTCTTTCAAAATATTAGGACAGTTTTTTCCAACATCCTCATCATTGATTTCCCTCCTGTTGGCACATGATTGGCCATGTGCCACTAGGACAGCTCCTCTGTATAATGTGGGTGGCAGAGCAAATTTTCATCAGACAAGCCAAATGTATATCTAATTATTTACACATGAAACAGGAGGAAGGTCCATATTATTTTGACAGTCTTTTAAAACATCAACATTATTAATAAGACAGACGGTTCCTAAAAGACCAATAGCAGCACAGTGAGTAGCGTTATCAGCCAAGTGATTATCGCAGCTAGACAAGTCAGTGCCATTAGTGTGGGCAGGGCAGTGAATAACTGCCACAGAACATGGTAGCATCAGAACATTGCATAGTTGCAACAATTGCTGTCGATGTTTTGCTGGTTTTTCTGTGGAGGTGACAAACCCCCGCAGATTCAAGGTAACAGTATGCAGGTGGCATGTGATATAAGCATACAGTGATCCCTCGCTACTTCGCGCTTCACCTTTCGTGCCCTCAGTGCATCGCGGATTTTTCAAAAATATTCATCAAAAATTCAAAATTGAGAAATAATGGGCGGGCGCTAGCAGAAGGCAGGGAGACTACATTAGACCATCAGGTGTCAACACGGAGAGCCGCACAACTCTCTGTTCGCTGTTGTCGTGTTGGCTCGGCTCGGAAATCTCGCAAGCTGATTGGCCGAGACGTTTCACCCCGCAAGCTGATTGGCCGAGACGTTTCACCCACCTCCTCTCCCTGCCGAGCACCCATGAAGGGAAGGAAGACCGCATTCATTGCTTTTTATCGCTCGTGTTACTTAGTCTCGCCGCGTGGAACTTTTTGCTGTTCTCTTGTGCCATTTTGTGCGAAATAGTCTTCCCGTCGAGGCACTACACCGCCTCCTGCAGCTTCAGCTCTATCGGAAGCTGCCCTCGATGATCCTGCGCCTCCAGCATCTCACGATGAGGCGTCACCTGAGGAGCAGTAAAGCTCTCATTAACCTGTGCAGTAAATCATTTTCATCTTGAGTTACGTATCTTGTTATAAGAATAAAAGAGTTCTATAAACATATTTATGTACACTTTGTTTACATCTACATATGTATGTACACGTATCACACACACGTATCATATGAGAGAGAGAGAGTGAGAGAATGAACGTATGTATTATTTATGGATGACGTCATTAGGGGTGACGCTACTTCGTGGTTTTTCACTTTTCGCGGTCGGTTCTGGAACCCATTAACCGCGATAAGTGAGGGATCACTGTATTTACTGTCTGTACAGAATACAGATAAGTTACATTCAGGTTAGTAGCTCATTCAGCTGTTGGAGGTGATGCAGGTTGTGGAGTTTTTACACAATCAGGACCCCAGACAACACCGTTACAGCATAAGCACACTTCTATTTTTTACAGAGCAAGCCTATCGCTCGCTTCTTCCTTTGCTAAGTAGAGAGAGAGACCCCCTCCTTCACAACATGGGAAATGTGTAGGATAATAGAGGGCATGATCTTATTATTTGTATTATCCCATAAATAATAAAAAGGTGGTCTGTATTACCCAGCCTGTATTTGAGTTATAACTGCAGCCATATGTTTATCCTGGGCACTACAGAAAATGAAATGAAAAACACTTATGTAAATAAAATTGCATTTATTGATAATTTTTATGCATTATCTATTTTTCTGAGGATTGCTAATTATTTGCTAATTAATTTCTTTGATACCCCCTGTTTTGATACATGGAGGCTCACATGCAGCAAAGTTACAGGGTATTTGTTTGATTCTTTTACTGAAAGGAAGTGTGTTACCATTTTTAGTTTTAAATAAAATTTGCAGGTAGCCCAGTTCCTTCAAAGATGAGATCTCAATAATTATAGCTTCTTTTTGTGACATCTCTTGAAATGGTTTACAAATTTCATTTAAGAAAAACAAAATAACTATCTGCGCATTTTTGATATGCTTCAGCATTGATAAATAAGATCAGTTTGTCCAGTTGAATACAGATGGGTTGAATTTGAAATATTGTGTCACATTCTTTCAGTCAAAGGAAAGGCAGACATTTTGCCTAATTAGAATTTGATTTAATGTTTTACAAGGAATGTCCCTATTTCATACATTCCTTGGTAAATTATGGAGTGCAATGTAGTTCACCCTGACCCAGCTTGGCCACTGCTGAATCAGGAGAAGCACATCCCTCATTACTGTCACATTTCTGAAATATATTGTTACCGCACCATTATGTGGTGAGTAATATCAGTATAAAATCATATAAACATTACATTTGTAAAGTCAAAGTCATTTGAATCAGTACACCTTATGTTATCTACAATGTCATACAAAGTCATACTTGGCTTCAAAAAGTGCTTATCAATTTATGGATTCTTTCTCCAAGACCTTTGTCTGATAATCCATAGCCTCTGGCAGATCATATGCACAGACACATTAATTATCAATCTATTTTGATCCTCTGTGCTCTAAATCATGTGATATAGGGTAAAAATAAAATCTTCAGTGATTAGGCATTATTAAATGACATCATAATATGATCATAGTATGGCCTGTAGTCACATTGTCACACGTCAGTCCTTTTTTTTCTATAAAGTGCACTGTCATGTTTCAGTCAAGGACAAAGGTCAGTAATGCGTCAAAATTGCTTTTTTTAAAAATATGTAAACAGTTTATCACGTGCGCAACATTAATCAAGACCCCACAGAGTTAAATTGAAAAAATAAAAACCCCAAACTTTGTAAAAGTACCCATATTTAGACCACTTTCTTCACAGATCAACCACACACACACACACACACACACACACACACACACACACAAAGAATAGATAAGAGATAAAATAACGTTCTCATTGTCCATTTTAACGTTATCCAGTTCTGCTGCCATTTAATCCGTCCGTCTTTAAATATTATGGTCTAATTTTTATGACTTTATTTGCCTCCTCCTTTTCCCAACCTCTTGGGCTTCTATAAATAATTTGCCGTATGGACCCTCCTTAGGATCGTGGCATTGATAAGTTGGGGAAGGATTATCTTTTTCATTTAATAATGGTTCGATGCTCGGTTGGTTTTGATATTTATCTCTTTTTGTTGTAAGTTTTTCCGTCGACGCTAAGACTGTACCTTCATCATCTACTACACCTGATTCCACACTGCCAGTATTAGAGCATAAACTATACTGAAAATCCTGTGTTTGTCTTTGCAAATTAGTTACACCAGCTTCAACATTCTGGAGCCGTTCTCCCACGGAGTTTTCCTTCACTTCTGTTTTTTCTACAGGCCAAATCTGCCTCTCCCCCGCCCCTCAGGCAAAAGGAGAGAGAGAGAGAGCACTATCCCTCGCCCGCCCCCTTTGGGAGAGCGAGGAACAGAGAGAGAGAGAGAGAGCTGCTCACCCCTCCCCTTGCTGATGGGAGAGAGAACAGCCGCTCGTGCCTCTGTTGCCCTTTTTTTTATTAAACTTTTACCTTCTCACTTACAGTGTTCCCAATATAAGACAAATAGCAATACCTTACCAATATAAACCAAATAGCACTTGCAGCAGTGATTAAATATTATCCGGATCCTTCATTTTTCCCTTTTAATTTTGTCTGTTATTGTAGTTTTTTACAGTTGCGCGCGCCATATCCTGTTTTTTCTTCTGTTTATTCGTCTGCCTATCTGGTCTTCTAACACAATTCCCCATTTTTAGATGGCCAGGAACGTTAACAGTACGCCGACTGTAACACTATTACCGCCCAATTTTTGAGGTGGGTTCGTGGTCAGGAACGTTAACAGTACGCCGACTGTAACACTATTACCGCCCAATTTGGGGTGAATTCCTTCACCCTATTTATTTTAAAACCTGACCACCAAACAGTTGTGAATCGCCGTCACACTGTCTCCTGCACCCCTTTTTATTTTAAAACCTGGCCGGTCAGTAACTGTGAATCGCCGTCACGTTACTTCCTAAAACCACTTCATTCCTGCAACGGTTTTTAACCACAAGGAAAAGTACAGGGCGCCGCCTTATACTACCATTACTCGCTCGTCAGCTGACCCGTGGTTCTTTAAAAATGGGAAATTGTTAGGCTCGGTTATTCTTCGTATGCGTCTACTACAGTCAATCTGAAAAGGGAAAAAATTGTAACTTACTTTTTAGGCTCTATCAGTGAGGACAGCCGTCACCAGATAGAGCCGGGAGGTAGAATATCACTGTCAGTGTTCCCTCAAGTCGGGTTTCCAAAGCTGATGGCTTCCATCAGACCGTGCACGGTTTTTCAACCTGCAGGACGTCCACTCCCACTCCACCTGGATCTCAGCTGTCCCGGGTTTCGGCACCACCTATGTCAGAAGTCTGAGATATAAACCTCACAAATACAGAGTACAAAAAGGTATTAGACTGAATCAAAGATCAGACTTGAGACACGTAGAGCCTTTTAGAAGTTAGAAGTTTTACTTGCAAGGAGCAATCACACAGACAGGATGAAGGTGAAATGCTGGGGGCAGTCCCGCAGCTGCCTTCTTTATATACAATGATAGTACATGGTGTATGTGACAAACTCAGCAAAAGCAGAACAACGGAATTACCACATAAGCAAAAGTACGCTCTGTACGTCTTCAAGTGTGTGTAGGAGATAAATCACATGAACACTCTTATCGCGGGGAGAACATCTGCTTCTTTACACAGCAAAGACAGAGAGGGGGAAACAACTCCATATATGGGCCTACAACAAACCGGTGCTTCCGGTCAAAAAGAACATAGTTAACAGATGAAATGGTTAAATGATAACATATATATGTACACAACAGTCTTTTGCAGAGAAGATAAAATGTACAGGATATGCAAAAAGGTACAAGATATGAAAAGGATGAGTCTTGGCACACAACACTCCAGCTACACCCACCCACATGTGGGGACATCAGTCTCAGCTTCATGAATCATTAATAAAATGATAACTGTTTATATACACATATACAATTTTTCCAACACCTATATTTTTGTTTCTACTTATTTATCTGGTTTTGGACTTCCTGTGACGTTATTCGTGTTGTATGCATGTATGAGCCACACTATTTTGTGTTTGACCCTTATTATTATCCGATCCTTGTGGGGTTTTTTTCTCTCTCCGTATGTCATTTTGTGCCTGGTCTCTTTCTGGTTTCTCTCCCTCCTAGCCTGTTTCCCCCTCCGTCCACCTGAGGTCGGTCTTGTTAGCCTTCTGGTTTGGGGGGGTGCTCTTTGGATGTTACTTTGGACGCCTGGAATGCGTCCTTTGAATGGGGGGTACTGTGGTGATCCGAGCGCTGAGTTATCCGCGCCCGGGCCACTCAGTATTCTCCCTTTTTCTCCATTTTTCTGCTCAGTTATTATTGGGTTTTCTCAGGGCTTTTACTGTGACAGCACCATAGCCGAACTTCCGGCTGTCAAAGTCTAGCCGGCACTGTCACAGCTGATCTTGGTTTGCAATTAGGTTTCCTCCTGTTTGTTTCATTTCCTTTTGCCTTCAGTATTTAAGGGAGCAGCGACCTACATCTTCGTAGACTGGAGTCCCTACGCCCGGCTCCAGTTTCCTTCCTCGCTACTTTGTATCTGTAAGTGTTTATTCCATAGCGTCAGGTTCCGCCCTCGCTACCTTCTTGTATTTGTGTTAGTACTGTTTATTTGTGCCAAGTTTAGTGTCTGTGTTTTGCCCCACGTGGCTCATTATTTTGTATCCTCTTTAATGAACAAGCAAACTTTCTGTTGGCATCTGGCACCTCATTTATGCCCTGAAAGGGGCAAACACGACAAGGACGTCTTCATTTTGGGTAAGATGTTGTCTAGACATTGGCTGATAATCATTTCTGATCTAATGCCAGTGTGCGCCGAGCGTGTTTCCCGATGTGTTGACAAGACGTCGGCAAACAGTCTACTCCAATTTAATACCGGGTCCCGCGTAGACATCTTGCCAATGTGCAAATGCTTTGCATAAGACGTTCTCCCAATGTAATTTGAATACATTGGGCCAACATTGGCTAGATGTATGTGTGCTGTTGGGGTAGTGTGCTTAACATCATGCAATATGCCACAGCTAAGGTCAACCATCACAAGCACAGTTCTATTTTTCCCAGGAGGGAGGTGAATGTGACATATTGCTGTACCACCATACACGGCACAGACGTGGTGACACAGGCACGGATGACGTCATCATGCCGTGCCTATATTAAGGGACTGACAGCGGCAGCCCGGATTTTTGGCGCGCCACCTCTAGCCTGTAACATCACCTGCATTCCTGTATTGTTAGCTTGCTAGCTACTATTCTGTGTGTTCCATGTGGTACCAGCTGTATTAATGAAGGACTTTAGGACTTACAGGACATATCAAGACCAAATCACTCAAATATGTCATGTCTCTGTTTATCTGCTGTGAAATTTCAGTTAAGTTCCTCCCCTTGGACAAAAGCAAGTTTAGACGAACTGTTTTAGTTACGTCACTATAACAGGTGAATCGATCAGGACTAAGCACAGTCTATGGCCTTGGGGGAAGAAGGCGGAACTAAAGAGTAAAGTTAGTCTTCAGTGCAAGTTAGCATTTTTGGACAGGTGCATTGGAAACTTGACCAAAATTAAGATGACCCGTCTTAATTTAAAAGCACTTTACCATTAAAGTGCTTTTAAGGACCAATGTAGTTTCAGTCATTATCCTGGGCCACCGTGCATACAACTGGGCATGTCCTTCAACCAGTAAATCTTTTTTATCACATGATTTATTCTGTTTAATGTAGTGCTAGTCACCATTTGCCTTTAATGTGCCTGATATGGTAGCCTACTAACTGTATGATTTCATGTACAGTAAATATCAAAGCATTGTGTCCAATAGGTAATGTGCCAAAGAGAAAATTATGCACAAATTTTCAGATAACCCTGTGTCATGAACCCTCCCATGCGCCTCTTCATTGCACACGGCGAGGGGGAAAGGATGAGGATTTACCCGCAGGTAACACCACAACACATTTATTTAACAGATGGAAAAACTCACATGCAGTTCAAAATAACATTAATGCTCAGGGTTACAATGAAGCCCTCTAGGATGCTCTACAGTCAGGGTAACAAACTGGCACAGTTCCAAAGCGTGGCAGGGGAATGGCACAGGGGAAACGCCAACAGTTTGTACTCACAGCGCTGGAGCGGTCCTAGAAGTCCAAGTAAGTCCAAGAGCGTTACACCGAAGGGAGTGGCGACGGTGTGGCATGAAACTCCTTTACAAGACACGAACAATAATCCAGCAATGCTTGACTGGCAAAGCATTGCTGGAGACACAATTAGGAACACCTGGGTGCAGCGCAGGAAGATGGTATACGGGAGTGGGAACAGCTGACAGTAATAGAGAGGGGGTGTGGTCGGACCGGCAGGCAGTCAGACAGCGCTCACACCAGCGTGAGCCAAAGGGGCTGCCTCACCGCTGCCGGCAAGAAAGCAGTGGCTATGGGTAAGGAACAGCACAGAATACATAATATGCACATACACAGTGGCACCTAAACCCACAGAGAGATCAGGACCAAGCCGGGGGAAACCAAGCCAGCTCAGCTCCTGACACCCTGGATATATTTAGATGCTGTATGTGTTGATTTGTTTGTTCAGACTTTGTTGGAGAGATGTTGCTGCATGTTAAAGACAGGAGGAGAAAAGAGACGTAAACAGATGTGATGTCTGACACTTTTGCCCTGATACAACACAGCAAGGTGAAATACTTTTGGAGTGTGTTGAGATCGTGCAGACATGATTGTGTATGGAATGAATGTATAGTGTTGTTTGGTAATTGCTGACAGGTCTTGCAAGTGGCAGGCAGAGTTGAAGTTTTGGATATTATAGGCACGCAAGCACCAATGGGGACTCGCAGTGTGCTTTTGTGCAGCTGTATGTAGCTCGTGTCCTGGCAGAGGACAGTGGTGGCAGCTGGTGTGTTCGCCATGCCACATGCTGTGTTGTTCATGTGTTCGGCAAGTGCCAAGTTTGAAAACGCCACAGTTACTGCAGCATTTTATTGTAATTTTTATGTAGCACCTCAGTTTCAAGATGTGTTATGTATTTGCTGTTAAAAGGGTGCGATTTGCAATTTGTTAAAAGGGTGCGATTTGTGGCGCAGTGGTTAGCACGGTGGCAGCACAGCAAGAAGGTCATGGGATCGATTCCACCCTTGACCATCATGGGTTTGATCCTACCCCCAGACCATCGGTGACCCTTATGTGTGGAGTTTGCATGTTCTCCCTGTGCCTTCGTGGGATTACTCCGGATTCCTCCCACATGCCAAAGACATGCAGGTGAGGTTAATTGGCATCAATTGGAGATTCTAAATTGTCCTTAGGTATGGATGTGAGAATGAATGGTTGTCTGTCTCTCTGTGTTGGCCCTGCGATGGACTGGCGATCTGTCCAGGGTGTACCCTGCCTCTCGCCCAAAGATGCTGGGAGAGGCTCCAGCCACCCCTCCACACACACCGTGACCCGAAAAGGATTAAACGGTAGAAGACAGATAGGGTGCGATTTAGAGTTGTCTTGGATTCTCCCACAATCTGAACTGGTTTGAGAAGGCACCGTTCACTCCCCACATTAAGTGCAGCTGCACCCAAATAGTCTTCTCAGGCATCAATCAGAGAAGAGTCTGGCATGGTCCGATGTTAAAGAGGGCGGGACTAGGGAGAGAGAGTTCAGTTGGTTCTGAGACGCTGAGGAGGTGAGATGGAAGAGCCGTGCTGGAGGACATAGCTGATTTTCTTGTGAGTTTATAATTGTTAATACTTGTATTTTTGGTTGAGTATATGTAAGTACATGGCGTTTATAATTGTTGTAACCTGTCCAAGGGGTCAGTCACCGTGTCCAAGCCACTGCCGGGCTGTGGAGTGAGGGAGAAGTTTTGAGATTGGCCACGAGGCGAGTGTTAGCTAGCTGCTGGACTTTTAGCTAGTTCAGAGGAGGGCTGAGGCAACGTTTGAGCCTTTCTACACCAAGTTACTGAGTGAGTGTGCAATTAAGTTAAAACTGTGTTAATGCAAATGGTTGTAAGTCGGGAACAAAGGACTTATAACTGTCTGTAAATTTATAGTGTGCTTCGCAAGGTGCCAAGCGATGCAGTGCTTTGAAGTTTCTGAGGACTCTGCACCATACTACTGAAGTGCTCAGGACTTGTTTTCCTGCAGAAGAGGCTCAGCAGCATTCCAGACGCTCGTCGTAAGTGTGTCCCCCATCTTTTTTTTCCAAGGCTGTCATGGTAGGGGTCCCTGGGGAAACCCGGGCCACCTGTCACTATTGATTGAACGGCCAACAGTGAGTACCAGCAGTGCTGTTTTGTTTTTTGTTTTTTTCCAGGAAGCACGCCATTGTGTGGTACCACAAACAAACCGCTTGAACTGACACCTGGGTACAGTCTTTCTTCATTTAATTAAATTAATCTATTTGTCTATCCGTTATTGTGTTTTTGTAATTATTTTTATTTTATTTAGTGTGTGAAAACTCTTTTGATTTGTCTAATAAATGTTAAAGTATATGTGTATCTTAATTTTGTTGGTTCTTTCATTGTGTAACAGGTGTCTGGAGTAAACTGAGGTTACAGGTGGGTGACTAAGGGTTGCATGGGAGGTTATGACACATGCAGTAGCCATAACTGCACTACCCAGGCTTTTTGCTCAAGTGCTGAGTTGGTAATTCAAACTTGCTTTGTATGTCCCTCACTCGTGCACCTCCCATGCTGTGTTGTTGTCACTGTTGGTAAATGGCATTCACTTATATAGAGCTTTTACTCTAATCTCTAGATGACCAAAGTGCTTCACAGATCCTGCTATCCACCCATTCACACACACATGGTGGCATAGCTGCCATACACCGGTGCTGGCCTGACCCACCAGGAGGTTCAGTGTCTTGCTCAAGGACATTTCGACATGCAGACTGCAGACAGAGCAGGAATCAAACCCCTGACCCTCCAATCAGTAGTCGGCCACACTACACCTGCACCACAGCCGCCCCCACTCATCTTGCTTTGGTAACCAAAGCAGGGCGACTGAGAGGGATACCTTTAAAACATGAAATCATCAGTATGATCATTTTCAGGTCAAATTTCCTAGCTTGCAGACTACTGTGTGCTGTGGTTGTGGAGGAGAGGCAATGCGTCAGTGTCCTCATGGGTAGGATTTGGGTAGACCTATTCATTGACGCTGGCATTTCAATTCAGAAGGGAAAAAATTTTGATACGTAAATGTAAGACAATAAAAGGTGTTTTGGTAGAAAAAAGGGCATAAGATACCATTTTAGACAGTGTAGATTTGTCTTTAAGGGGATTTATATCCACTGGAGTGCATCTTTAAGACAGAAAACTCGTCAGTTAGAAAGAAAATGGCATTCCACTAAATTACATGAATTTTATCTAGCTTGGAGAAATCAACTTTTAATTTATAAAAAAAAAATCTCTTAGGAAAGCTAAAACAATTTATTATTCTGTATTAACAGAAGAGAACAAGAATAATCCCAGGTTTCTTTTCAGTACTGTAGCCAGGCTGACAAAGAGTCGGGACTGTCAAATCTAGCATTCACTTGGAGCTTACTACTCAGGACTTTATGAACTTTTTCAATAATAAAATTTCATCTATCAAAGATAAAATAAGTAATTTCTGTTATGTCCACAAACTTAGTAATGAAGACGGACAAGGATGCTGTGCAGGAACTGAACTTTCTTACAAACTAACTACAAGCTACAAACTATCGGTGAATGCAGTACACTTACAGTATGTGAGCGCTCAGCTCCTAAGTATGCTTGTGAGGGCGAGTAGGCAAAGAGACCATAGCATGGCTGATTCCCCTTTATAAAGGTCAGCGTGATGGCGACACCAGCCGGCCATGTCACCACGCACCACGCACGTCACTACCCTAAATCCCTTCATAACATTCACCCTCCCCCCAGAAAAAAAACACAGAACACTTTAATTAATTCAACCCTCCCCAATTTAGCACATATATAGAACCCCTGAACTAGGGTCAGCGGGTGGACCACCTCTGGACCCAACGCAGGTAAGTGGATTATTCTACCACTTTTCTTTAGCCATGCTCCTAACTAAACAGTCACTTCTTTTTAACAGTCTTCCATGGGGAAGGTGGCTCCGCTGGAGGAGCCTTTTAGTAGACCCACAGTGGACGTGCCCCTGGAGATGCTGGGTCCCCCGGACCGGAACCAGTTTTCATAATGCTGTGACCAGGGTCCTACGCTGCACCAACTGACTCCTGTGAAGCCTCGCTGTCTGGAGCAGTCACTCAAACATGCTGGAGATGATTTGTGTGCCATACTGAACCATCCGTCAACCTGAAGCACGCTGATCCCAGCTGCACCACAATCCTGTTAGTGGCCATTGAGCTAGCACAGCAACATGAGGCAGCAGAGCGGCTAATGAAACACATTAGCCGCAAGGAAGCCCCTCAGAAAAGCAGAGCACATGGGACGACCCTGGCTTTGGATTCGGACAAAGGCAGTGACAACGAATATGCGGCCATCGTCAAAATAAGGTCCACCCCGGGGACACCACGATGCTACGGCTGCAGAGCCGCTAAGCACTGGTATCGAGCCAGGGAGTGCACGGCGAGGGGCAAGCATTGTGGATGGTGCAGCCTGCTCCATCACTTCGCCAGAGTTTGCCGCAACTTAGCCAAGGAGGAACGGGACCCGGCTAAGATAACACCAAAAAAGAAGGCCCCAACAGTGGTTCACACAGTCTCGCCTGACACTGACGGACGTATAGTTTGTGACATTGTGCTGGACGGGACAATGGTGCCACTGTTGGTGGACACGGGGTCAGCGGTCTCCATCCTGACCTTGGAGACGGTAAGACAGTGTTTTCCCCACTATAGAGTTAGCGGTACCAGCATCATCTGTTATTGTTATGGTAGCCACCCGCTGGATATCGTTGGCTTGGTTTGGCTATCGGTGAGGTATGGAGGAGCCTCTATCTACGCCAGCGAGTTCATGGTGTCGTGGGAAGGAAATAACCCAATGGGGTGTGATGTCTTCTACGGGCTCGGGTTCGCCATTACCTGTGGAGAGTTGGAGGAGTGGGCAGGTGGTAGTTTGTGGGACCGGCCCTTTTATGTGGGATGTGACGACGAAGTGTGGGACTTAAGGTAGCCCATTCTGGGTGAAAAGGGACACCGTCGACACCATAGTATGCCGACTAGGTGGGGATCCCGTACCAATGTTTGTGGTCCAGCGGAGGACGGACCTGCACGGTATGGTTTGATCTTAGCAGAGGCAGAAAGGTCCAGAGAGTGAGAGTTGCCGGGTTCCGGTGGTCAATGGGATACCACTGTTGAGCCAGCAGTAACTGATGCCGCTCCAATGCACCATCATCTGGCGTCCGGGGCAACCCCAGATGGTGCAGACCCCAACCGTGCCGTTAACCAAGGCGAGGAACATGGATGGAGTCATAAAAGAGCCAGAACACGGCGCAGTCGATGGAGGAAGCCAGTGGGTGCTCCCCTAAGGGAGGGCGATAAAGTGCGCCCGAGGGTTGAGCCTCAGCTTGGTCGGGTGCGCAGTTCCAGAATCGGCACAGCGGGACAGGATGATTGATCTGTGGGTGGTCCAGTCCGGTGGTGACGGCTACTTAAAATTGACTGATGGGTCTGACAGGCATCCCAACAAGCTGCGATGTTGGAGTGCAGTGGGGCGTCGATGCAGTCCATCTCCAATTGCAACAAAGCGGAGACTCTCTGGATGTGGGCCATGTGACGGACACTCCGGGGGGGTGCCTTTGAAAGACCCGGGTTGAATGCATGGGGCTGACAGTGGGTCTATTGTGCAGTCTATAATGTTCTGGTTTGTGGTTAATTGTTCTGTTTAAAAAAAAAGAATAAGATAAGATAAGATAAGATGGGATAGCTTAGATAAGATGAGATATAAGATGAGATAGCTTATTTCCGTTGTGTCAACACAACGGAAATAAGCTATAGACAGCTTGCTCCTTCTGTAATTGATAACATGGTGGATAGTGTTTCAGCTTCTCTGCATCAGGCTCTAGACTTGGTGGCCCCCTTAAAAAAGAAAAAGTCTAATCAGAGATTTTTAACTCCTTGGTTCAACACAGAAACTCGTAGCTTAAAACAGAAGACTCGTCAATTAGAAAGAAAATGGCGCTCTACTAATTTAGATGAAATCTATTTAGCTTGGAGAAATCATCTTTTAATTTATAAAAAATCTCTTAGAAAAGCTAGAACGAGTTATTACTCTGCATTAATAGAAGAGAACAAGAATAATCCCAGGTTTCTTTTCAGTACTGTAGCCAGGTTGACAAAGAGTCAGGACTCTGTCAATCCTAGCATCCCCTTAGAGCTTACTAGTCAGGACTTTATGAACTTTTTCAATAATAAAATTTCATCCATCAGAGATAAAATCAATCAGATTCTTCCCACAGTTAACTTAAATACTGTAACTACTACAACTCCTTCTATTGATGTCTGTCTTGATGAGTTTACTCCAATCAACCTTTGTGAGTTAGACAAAATAGTTTCCTCATCCAAACCTTCAACTTGTCTTTTAGACCCTATTCCTACCAGGTTATTTAAAGAAGTCTTCCCACTTATTGGTAGCTTTATTCTTCATATAATCAATTCTTCATTAACTTTAGGCCATGTACCACAGGCTTTTAAAACGGCTGTAATTAAACCCTTACTCAAAAAGCCAACGCTAGATCCAGGAGATTTAGCTAACTATAGACCAATCTCTAATCTCCCTTTCATTTCAAAAATCTTAGAAAGAGTTGTTGCTACGCAATTATTTGACCACCTGCAGGGAAATGGTTTATTTGAGGAGTTTCAATCTGGGTTTAGAATCCATCATAGCACTGAAACAGCCTTAGCGAAGGTCACTAACGACCTCCTCATTGCATCTGATAATGGACTAGTTTCTGTACTTGTCCTTTTAGATCTTAGTGCAGCTTTTGATACTATTGATCATAATATTCTACTTGATAGATTAGAACACTATGTTGGACTTAATGGAACTTCGTTGCAGTGGTTTAGATCTTATTTATCTGATAGGTTCCAGTTTGTTCATGTAAATGATGAGTTTTCTCTCAGCTCAAAGCTTAGTCATGGAGTTCCACAGGGATCTGTGCTTGGCCCTACTCTTTTTAGTTTATATATGCTTCCGTTAGGCAACATTATTAGAAAGCACTGTATACATTTTCACTGTTATGCAGATGACACACAATTATACCTGTCAATGAAGCCAGATGATACTAATCAGTTAGCCAAGTTAGAAGCCTGTCTTAAGGAAATCAAAGTTTGGATGACTTGTAATTTCCTGCTATTAAATTCAGATAAGACTGAAGTCATTCTTGTTGGTCCAAAAAACCTTAGAAATTCCTTTCCAAATCAAACTTTCAGTTTGGATGCAGTTACTCTTTCTCTTAATAGCTCTGTGAGGAACCTTGGAGTTATTTTTGATCAGGATTTGTCCTTCAATTCACATATTAAATTTGTTTCTAAGACTGCCTTCTATCATTTGCGTAATATTGCCAAGATTAGGAGCATCTTGTCTCAGAGTGATGCTGAGAAGCTGATCCACGCTTTTGTTAGCTCGAGATTAGATTATTGTAATTCTTTATTATCAGGCTGTCCTAAAACATCTTTAAAAAGTCTTCAGCTGATCCAAAATGCTGCAGCAAGAGTTTTAACAGGTACTAGAAAGAGAGATCATATCTCTCCGGTTCTGGCCTCTCTTCATTGGCTTCCCATAGAGTTTAGAATTAAGTTTAAAATCCTTCTTCTTACTTACAAAGCTCTAAACAATCAGGCTCCTTGTTATTTAAAAGATCTGATACTACCGTATCATCCTAACAGAGCACTACGCTCCCAAAATGCAGGTTTACTTGTAATACCTAGAATCTCCAAAAGTACAATGGGAGGCAGAGCCTTTAGTTATCAAGCTCCTCTCCTGTGGAATCAGCTGCCAATCTGGATTCGGGAGTCAGACTCGATCTCTGTTTTTAAGAATAGGGCTAAAACCTACCTTTTTGATATAGCCTACAATTAGGGAGGGATCATGTGTTTCTGAACCCTCCCTTAGTTATGCTGCTAATAGGTTTAGTCAGCCGGGGGACCTTCAGTAATGCACTGGGCCTCACTCCTTTCCTCACTCTCTATGAAATATTTTTTTTTTTTTGCTGGTCATTAACATTTGTTTGTTCTCTCCCATAGATTGAGTCCCCATCGTGCTGTTTGCTCTCTACATGTCTGTTCTTTTCTTCTTCTCTGTCCCCTCACCCCCCAGCCAGTCGCAGCAGATGACTGCCCCTCCCTGAGCCTGGTTCTGCTGGAGGTTTCTTCCTGTTAAAAGGGAGTTTTTCCTCTCCACCGTCGCCAAGTGCTTGCTCACAGGGGATCGCCTGATTGCTGGGGTCTTTCTGCAACTGTGGGGGTCCTCCCTACAGTTGATAGTGCTATGAGATGACTGTTGTTGTGAAATGGCGCTATATAAATAAAGTTGAATTGAATTGAATTGAATTGAATAAGATAAGATAAGCCTTTATTAGTCCCACAAAGGGGAAATTCCAGGATTGCAACAGCACAGGGATAGCAACACTCAGAGCAACAATCAGAAGGCAAGAAAAAAACAAGCAAGCAAGAGCAGCTAATATACATATGTACATATTACTATAAAATATATATATACACACACACACACAGACACACAGTGCAGAGCATTGTAGCTGGATGGAATAAATATATGAATATATGAACACACAGTGCAGAGCATTGTAGCTAGATGGAATAAATATGTAAATATATAAACACCCACAGTACGGAGCATTGCAGCTAGGTGGAATAAATATGCAAGTATATAAACACACACAGTGCGGAGCAATGTAGCTAGATGGAATAATATGTAGATATATAAAAACACAGTGCGGAGCATTGTAGCTAGATGGAATAAATATATAGATATATAAATATAAACACACCCAGTGCTGAGCATTGTAGCTAGATGGAATAAATATATAGATATATAAATATAAACACACCCAGTGCAGAGCATTGTAGCTAGATGGAATAAATATGTAAATATATAAACACACACAGTGCAGAGCATTGTTGCTAGGTGGGATGAAACAGCATAACCGTCTACTTAGTTATCCTACATGGTATGATTATGTGCCCATACATATTCTCACCCTCCATAGCGACCGGTATGTTCCTAGTTGTATGCCGGAGAGGACCATTGTGTAAGTCTATTGCATCTTTTGCATTCAAAAAAAACTATTAGTTTGTTACGTCTTTTTGCTATCTCTGCGAGCAGCCCTGCTTAGGTTGTACAGTCTGACAGCCGTTGGTAGGAAGGACCTACGAAACCTCTCGGTTGTGCACCTGGGATGATGTAGTCTGCTGCTAAATGAGCTCCTCAGTGCATCCAGTATGTCCTGCATAGGGTGGAACTCGGACTCCAGCAGAGATGACAGTTTAGCCACCGTCCTTCTCTCTCCTATCTCCTCCATCGGATCAAGGCGTTGCCCCAGGACAGAGCTAGCTTTCTTAATCAGTTTGTTCAGTCTCTTCCTATCGGCTGCAGTAATGCCACTGCCCCAGCAGACCACTCCAAAAGTGATGGCTGATGCCACCACCGTGTCATAGAATGACTTCAGCAGCGCCCCTTGTACACCAAAAGACCTGAGTCTCCTCAGCAGGAACAGCCTGCGCTGTCCCTTCTTGTAGAGTGCGTCAGTATTGTGTGACCAGTCTAGTTTATTGTTCAGATGAATACCCAGGTACTTGTAGGATGTCACCATCTCGATGTCTGTTCCCTGTATATTTACTGGTGCTGTGAGGGGCTGCCCATGCCTGCGGCAGTCCACCACCAGCTCCTTAGTTTTCCTCGCGTTGATCTGGAGGCAGTTCCGATGGCACCAGTCCACAAAGTCCTGGATAAGCCCTCTGTACTCAGCTTCATCTCCGCTGGAGATGAGACCAACGATCGCAGAGTCATCAGAGAACTTCTGTAGATGGCAATGTGTTGTGTTGTGTGAGAAGTCCGCAGTATAAAGAGTGAACAGGAAGGGAGCCAGCACCGTTCCCTGGGGGGCCCCCGTGCTACTGATGATCGTGTCGGAAACACAGTCCCGGGTTCTCACAAACTGAGGCCGGTTCGTGAGGTAGTCCAGGATCCATGATGACAGGTGCTGGTCCACCCCTGCGCGCAGCAGCTTGTCCTTCAGGATCATCGGTTGGATGGTGTTGAAAGCACTGGAGAAGTCAAAGAACATGATCCTCACCATATTCCCAGGCTTCTCCAGGTGGGACAGAGAACGGTGAAGGAGGAAGATCACCGCATCCTCCACCCCAATGCCATGCTGGTAGGCGAACTGGAGTGGATCCATCACTGGTTCCACCAGGGGGCGGAGATGAGCAAGGAGCAGTCTCTCCAGGGTCTTCATCAAGTGGGACGTCAAGGCCACCGGTCTGAAGCTGTTCAGGTGTTTGGGGTGGGAAGTTTTTGGTACAGGTACCACACAAGATGTTTTCCACAGCTGTGGTACCCTCCCCAGTTTCAGGCTCATGTTGAAGATATACGTCACAATCCCACACAGCTGGTCTGCACAGGACTTGAGGAGCTTTGCGCTGATGCCGTCCGGTCCCGACGCCTTCCTCGCCTTGATCTTCCTCAGCTCCGTCCTCACCTGGGTCTTGGTCAGGGTCAGGATGGGGGGCTGTGTGTTGGGAGTGGGGGGGGTGTCGGTGGAGTGGGGAGTGGGTAGCAGGACTTGATTTCTTAGAGGCAGCAGTGGTTGTTGTGCAGACAGGGGGGAGGGCGGTTGGTCAAATCTATTGAAAAACAGATTCAGGTTGTTCGCCCACTCCCTGCCCCCCGTGGCCTGGGGGGAGGTATTCTGGAGCCCCGAGATGGTTTTGAGGTTTCTCCAGACCCCGCTGATGTCGCTCTGTTGCAGCTTGTCCTCCATCTTCTTCCTGAAGCTGTCCTTGCCTTCTCTGATCTTTCTCCTCAGCTCCCTCTGTACGGACTTCAGCTTCTCCCTGTTCCCCGACCTGAAGATCCTCTTCTTCTCTCTCAGAAGTGTTTTTATCTCAGGGTTGATCCAGGGTTTGTTGTTTGAGTGATGCCGTATGGTCTTGGTGGGAACGGATTTGTCCACACAGAAGCTGAGGTAGCCCGTGAAGGTGTGAATGAGGCCATCGATGTCCTCACCATGTGGATCGCAGAGCTGCTTCCAGGCAGTGGCTTCAAAACAGTCCTTTAGAGTGTCCATTGTCTCCTCAGACTAGAATAGAAGTAATACAACTGTTTTGAGGTGTGTGTTTACTGTGGGGTGACCTGTGAGTATGTGTTACTGTTCGGTCAGGGGATGGAGGTACAGTGATCACCATCTTGTAAAGATAAGATAAGATAAGATAAGCCTTTATTAGTCCCACAATGGGGAAATTCCAGGATTGCAACAGCACAGGGATAGCAACACTCAGAGCAACAATCAGAAGGCAAGAAAAAACAACATCTAGTAAACATATGTCCATATTACTATAAATGTATATATAAAGTGTTGTATTTTGATTTTATTTCCAGCACATGTTGCTGAGGTGATTCCCCTTTCACGGGCTGGTCTTTATGGCCGTGGGTGGTCTCATTAGGGACGTAATTACCTTTGTGTTAGGGTGAGTCATTTGACAGGCATGAGACCACTGCTGTGAGTGAGTGTGTGACTGTTGTGTGTGTAAGGTGCTATAATGCCTGAGTGTGAATGGAATGGTTATTGCCCATTGTGTGAAACTGGTTTTTGTTTTTGTGTGTGTCTTTATTTTGGGGAGTTCCCTGTTTACATGCTTATGTATATTCTGTGGGTTTATGGGACGGGTACCACCATTTTCTGTGTTTAGTTTCTATGTGTTTAGCTTAGGAGGGATTATTTTAGTTTGGTGAGTGGCTCATTTTTCTTTCAGAGACTCTTATGTTAAATAGTGAAAGGTTCTGCTGAGCCAGTGTTGTGTGAGTGGATAGGCCTGTTCCCCTGTGTTAGAGTGTGATTCGGGTATAAATTTATTGGTTGGGTAATTAGTGTGGTTGCAGTTTTTTCAAGGGGGGGGGGTGGTGTAGGATGGGAATATCATATAATATATTAGTATGGCGGTTGCCCTAGGCTGGGAGGGGTGAGGCCCCGCCTATAGGAGGCGACGCCACCTTACTATAAAAGCATGAGGCAGGATGCCACACTCTCGTACTTGTGGTAGGGTCTCCCTATATGTGTTATAGTTCTTGTCTAATAAACATTATAAACATCACCTCGCCTTCTCATTATTTGGGACATAACAGAAACCTCTGTGAAAGACAGTGAGAGTGCAGGGCTTAACATTATCACTGGCCAATGGCTGGTGAATTTCAGCAGTGGCCGGTAAGACAGCTACACTCTACAGCCACTTTGGCCATGTGCAGCCATGAAGGGGTGTCCCAATCTATAGGGGTAGTGACGTTACGCTCGACACCGCCCACTCAACACTGATTCGCGCAATATAAAGCAGAAGTGTCACGAGCAGTTTTTTTTTTATTTTAATAGAACAAAATACAACATACAAACTTTCAATCAATGAGGATAAAGGTTACAAAAGAGTTACAAAATCAGAACTTTCACAAAAAATATACAGTCCGTCAAATTTCACATTCCAATTAACAAGAAAAAAAGGGGTATATTAAAAGAAGGAGAGAGTAAAGGGCACAACAAATCTCTGATAGTCTTTTTTTTATTGTAGTAATAGGAGCTGTCCGATGTCTCTTGCAATTTTTTTTTGCATCATGAGCAGTGCCTCGAACGCTGTTTCAGCACGCCCACAGTCACGTGACCGTAGGAAGTGAGGCCTCGTTATGTCGGTCACATCACACGACTTGAGGGCTCGCAGGAAATTTGAAAGGGTTCTATTGGAATTAGGGTTTTTTTTGTTTGCTTTGGATTGTTTGTTTCTGCCATCCAATTTTGACTAGACCTCAGATGGGCAAATGCTCAAAAATAAGTATTGAGATTTTTTTCAGGTTTTTTAGCCAGATGCAGTTCTGACACTCAGTCAGCAGATGGCACTCTTTATTAAATGTTTCTTAACACTGTCGATCATGAAGCTGTTGTCTCAATGTTGTTCATTGTCTTATAAAGCCTCAGTTTCACCATCACTAATGTATCTATGTGTAATATTTAGTACATGTAATGTGTTTAATGTTACTAAACCTAATTCTAACTTGTGTAATACTGTCCCTGACTTCTACTCAAATAGCGAATGCAAGGATAACAAATCTCCTCCTCTCCTAAAACCCTCATAACATCACTACTCAACTCGTAAGTTCCCTCAGTTCTAAATTAATCAGCTCATTTCCTCATCTCCCCAAACTAACCTCCTTCTCTTCTCCTCTCTTTTCTTAGGCTGTGTGTGCTTCCACTGTGCCCTCCATGTGCAATCTCCAAATTATTCAGTGGTGTATTTTGGGTTGGGGTTTTTGTGTAAATAAACTTTGTGTTGTGGAGATGTGTGGAAAGGATGAGGCTGAGTTATTTCTCAAGTTCCATTTTATTCTCGACACACTCTCCAACATACAAATCAGAAAAGAGGCAGAACCCCCAACCTCTGCCAGTCTTATACCCCTGACATCAAAGCACAAAATCCCATTGTCTTTAACACTAGAAGACCCAGACATTAGCCCTCTTGTGGCCACTTGATGGTCCCCCTATGGGTTTTCTAGCCAAAAGGGCCAAATGGCCCCTCTCTGGGACTTCTAGTGTTAAATCCCAAACACAATGCATCCCCCCTGCAGTTCCCCTCTTCCACCCAAACCTTGGTGGTCAGGAAATCCTTCATGTCCATCTCTTTGCATATCCAAAGGTCAACACTCACATCCTCCTCGTCTCCCTAGGAGGTCCAGACCTTTTGTTCCTCTTCAGACGTGAAGCCAAAGTAAGTACACAGGAATATACATGAGAGCATATGAACAGTCATATACATGTGAGCCCGTGAAACTACATATGTGCACCACATATAACCCCCCCCCCCCCAAACGTCTAAGAGGGAACAACCAAACACAGATTGCATGTCATAATAAAATGGGCTGCACGGTGGCGCAGTGGTTAGCACTGCGGCAGCACAGTTTACCCTTGGCCGGGGGATTGTGGGGATCGTGGGATCGTGGGTTCGATCCCAGCCCCCGACCAACAGTGATCTGTGTGGAGTTTGCATGTTCTCCCCGTGTTGCGTGGGTTTACTCCGGGATTTCTCCGGTTTCCTCCCACATGCCAAAAACATGCATGTTAGGTTAATTGGCTGTTCTAAATTGTCCCTAGATATCTGTTTCCTATAGGCCCTTAGAATAGAGGGTTAGTATTAATGAAAGCGCTTTGAGTGGTCTTTGTGACTAGAAAAGCGCTATATAAGTGCAGGTTAGTTAGTTAGTTAGTTAGTTAGTAAAATCATCATACATCAGTCCACATGCTGTCTTGGTCTCAACCGTCTGCTGTATCTGCTGCAGGCGGGCTTAACCTCTTCCGCGACACCCTCCTGCTGTGGAGCTGCTGTCTGGGGATTAAAACTGTTAGTCAATCTCTGTGGGTGTACTGGGGAATGCTCCCTAGGGGGTCTACCCCGTCGTGGGGCTCTCACCAACTGCACAGTTTCGTCAGCCATCACAAAAGCAGGTTTAAGTCTGTCTATGCCAATCATCTCCTTTCTGCCACCCAAATCTAGCAAAAAATGCTTATCACCTGTTTCCAGCACCCTGAATGGTCCATCGTACGGCGGTCGCAGAGCTGTGCGGTGGGCATCATGCCTGACAAAAACAAATTCCGCCTTTTTTAAAGCTTTAGGCACAAAAACACGCCGAAAACTGTGGTAAACGGGGCCGGGTAGGGCACTCGGGCCATTGCTATTCTGCAAACGCTGAGCCGAGGAGAACTCTGGCGCTGGGTTGTCATGGAGAAATTCTCCGGGCAGCCGAAGTGGCTGTGCAAACACTAGCTCCGCTGGGGAGGCGTCTAAATCCTCTTTAGGTGCAGAACACAACCCCAATAAAACCCATGGCAGTTTGTCAACCCAATTTGCATCCGTAAGCGACGCTCTGAGAGCCGCCTTCAGCGACCTGTGAAAACGTTCGCATAACCCGTTAGCCCGCGGGTGATACGCGGTCGTGCGGTGGATCGTTGCCCCCAGGCTGCGGGCCATCGCTGACCAAAGTTCGGAAACAAATTGTGGGCCTCTGTCAGACGTAATCAGAATGAATGAATGAATCAGAATGAACTTTATTGCCAAGTATGCTTTTTACACATACGAGGAATTTTACTTGACATTAAGGTCTGCTCATGTTAAGCGCTCCCTAATGACGCAGCAGCCGAAAGGCGCCTGTACAGTTCTTCTGTACAGTTCTTAATATCCGATGGAACTCCAAAACGCGCTACCCATGCAGTTAAAAAAGCGCGCGCCACCTCCTCGGCTGTAGTTGACAACAGGGGAACCACTTCCGGCCAGCGCGTGGTGCGGTCGACCATTGTTAGAAGATGTGTGCAACCCTGCGAGGGCGGTAGTGGGCCTACGAGGTCCACGTGGACATGATCAAACCTTTTAGCTGGAATATGAAACGGCTCCAAAGGAGCTCTCGTGTGTCTATGCACTTTGGACCGCTGGCAAGCTATGCAGGCTGCCGCCCACTCTCTAACCTGTTTACGCAGGCCCGGCCATACAAATTTCTCCCCCACCATTTTGATCGAAGCGTGCACCCCCGGGTGCGCCAGAGAATGAACCAAGTCAAAAACGCGGCGGCGCCACAAGGCCGGCACCACCGGACGGGGTCGCCCGGTGGAAACATCGCAGATTGGGGGGGCATACCGTCTTGCAGCACCCTGTCCTCCAGCCTTAACCCTGTTGGTCCAGACTGGAGCACGCGCACGTCCGCGTCGCCACCCTACTCCGCAGCCATGGCTGCGTAATCTATCCCTACGCGGACTGGGGCCGCGCGCGCTTCTGCGTCGCTACCCTGGTCCGCGGCAACAGTTGCAAAATCTACCTCTACGCGGGCTGGAGCAGCCACGGCACGCGAGAGGCAGTCTGCCACCACATTAAGTTTGCCCCCTACATGCTGGATATCGGTAGTGAACTCCGAAATTGCGGCCAGCTGTCTCTGCTGCCGGCCCGACCAAGGTTCTGAAATCTTGGCCATTGCAAAAGTCAGCGGCTTGTGGTCAGCGAACGCGGTGAAACGGCACCCCTCCAGCCAAAACTGGAAGTGACGAACAGCCAAATGGAGGGCTAACAACTCCCTGTCGAATGCGCTGTATTTCCGCTCACTATCGCGCAAAGTCCTGCTGAAAAACGCGAGCGGCTGCCAGGCTCCAGCCACATACTGTTCGACAACCGCCCCTATGGCCACCTCTGATGCGTCAGTAGTGAGCGCTATGCAGGCCGTTGGGACTGGGTGTGCTAACAACGCAGCGTTCGCCAAGGCTGTTTTGACTTCAGAGAATGCATGCTCCCGCTCAGGGGACCATTCAATTTTATTTGCGGGTTTTTGTTTTTTAAGCGCAGCGTACAATGGTTGCATGAGCTGCGCCGCGTGGGGAAGGAAACGGTTATAAAAATTCACCATAGTGGCTCATGTATTCATGCCTACATATGTGTAAACACAAGAGGATGTTTAAGATTGCATATGTGGACTGACCTCACGTCTTAGAGGAGGGAAATAGGTCTGGACCGCCGGTGAAGAACAGCAGGGAGACGGAGACACGGTGGTAAAGACCTGAAAAGACTTCCCGACCCCCTGGGGCCAGGTGGAGGACGGAAGGACATCGAGGGGGAGTTATGATCAATAAGAGGATTTGACAAGGATGTGTGATTTGGCTTTTGATGTTGTATGTATAAATAAGGGGGTCCTGGCTGAGTTCAGCCTCTTTTGTTCCTGAGAGATATGTTGGGGATGTGACTACAATATTAAACCTGAATCATGAAACAATTCAGCTTCTTTATTTCACGCTCCCCACATTGGTGACCAGTTACATGAGAATGGATGAAAGGAGGTCCCCCGAGGCAGACTCGTCGGAGGCGGCCCAAGCGAGCGCTGTCACCATTAAACTACCAGAATTCTGGCAGAACGACCCGGACTCGTGGTTCCTCCAGGCCGAGGTGCAGTTCGCGCTCGCAGGAATAACGGCAGATGACACCAAGTTCTACCACGTCATCGCCAAGCTCGACGCCCGCACAGCACGATGCGTGCGGAGCGTGGTACAGCAGCCTCCCGCCGATGACAAATACGGCGAGTTAAAGGCTACCCTCATCGTGTGTTTCGTGCCCTCAGCCGAAGAGAAGGCTAAGAGGCTACTGGCTATGTACGGCCAAGGAGGGCGCAGACCGATCACCCTGATGGAAGACATGCTTCAATTGAGAGAAGCAGACAACGACAACTCCCTCTTCAAGCACATCTTCCTCAGCAACCTCCCGACGCACATGAGAGGCACCCTATCCAGCATGCGTTGTGAGACTCAGTGGGATTTCCGTGCGCTGGCCCGGGAAGCGCAGCGGCTCCTCAACTCCTGCGGCGAGCAGATGGCCACAGCAGCACCGGCGGACCTCGGTGCAGCGGCCCGGGGCGACGAAGAGCCGGAGACAGCGGAGCCGAGCCCACCCACCATGGCAGCGGCGCGGCCATGACGCAGCGGAGGAGATGGCCTCTGCTATTATCACCAGCGTTTCGCAGAGAAGGCACACAGGTGTGTGCCACCGTGCAGTTACAAGACCTCAGGAAACTCCAAAGCCGGGATCCGTTAGCAGCTTCGGCTCTCGGCGAGACCAATAAGCTGCTCTACATCACTGATGAGAGCTCCGGGCAGCGTTTTCTCATAGACACCAGAGCTCAGGTGAGCTTCATCACCCCGACCTACGCTGACCGGGTGGCTGGCCCCCGCGGCAACGGGGCAATGGCGGCGAACAGCTCGAGCATCAACACCTATGGAGAAAGGACTTTGTCCCTGTCCTTACACGGCCGCACTTATGAGTGGACTTTTATCATAGCGGCGGTGAGTTTCAACATGTTAGGTGCTGATTTCTTGTGCTCACATGGGTTGTTAGTTGATCTTGCCAACAGACGATTAGTAAATGCACTGTCTTTCTACTCTATCCCTTGTACAGCTCGAGTGTCCCCACCACCCGTGCAGGCCAGCGTTGCCACAGCAGGCGGTAAGTTTGACACACTCCTCACCCACTTTCCAGCACTCACAGTTCCCAAATTTTCGGCAACAGTGGCGAAACATGGGGTGGAGCATTTTATCACCACAACTGGCCCCCCTGTCTTCACGAAAGCTCGGTGCTTAGATACTGCCAAACTCGCCATAGCACGCGAGGAGTTCGCCAGCCTGGAAAAGCTGGGCATTATTCGTTGTTTGAAAAGCCCATGGGCTTCGCCACTGCATATGGTCCCTAAAGCTGACGGCTCCTGGAGACCTTGCGGCGATTATCGCAGACTAAACAACGCTACAGCGCATGACCGCTACCCAATCCCACACATTCAGGATTTTTCCGTGCATCTGGCGGGGGCGCGCATTTTTTCTAAAATAGACCTGGTTCGCGGCTACCATCAAGTTCCAGTCCGATCGGAGGACGTCCCTAAAACAGCCGTAATAACCCCTTTTGGGCTTTTTGAGTTTTTGCGTATGCCGTTTGGTCTTAAAGGCGCAGCACAAACATTCCAGCGTATGATGGACGCTGTGTTACGTGATCTCCCTTTCGTGTTCGTCTATCTCGACGCCATTTTAGTCGCCAGTATGTCCGAGGAGGAACACGAAAAACACCTCACTACAGTTTTTCGGAGGTTGGGAGAACACGGGTTAATAATTAATCAAGCCAAGTGCCAGTTCGGCGTGGCGCAGATCGATTTTCTGGGACACCGCGTTTCCACAGAGGGGGCAGTCCCATTGCCTGACAAGGTAGGCGCAGTGGCAAATTTCCCCCGACCACAGACGGTCAAATCATTGCAGGAGTTTTGGGGAATGGTAAATTTTTATAACCGTTTCCTGCCCCACGTAGCTCAGCTCATGCAACCATTATATGCCGCGCTCAGAAAACAAAAACCCTCCAACGCGGTCGTGTGGTCCCCGGAGCGGAAGCGCGCATTCGCAGAAGTAAAAAGAGCCCTGGCTGACGCCACGCTTTTAGCCCACCCCGAACCATCGGCCCGCATAGCGCTCACTACGGACGCATCAGATTTGGCCATAGGGGCGGTCGTGGAACAGCACGTGGACGGAGTTTGGCAGCCGTTGGCATTTTTCAGCAAATCCTTGAACGAAGCCGAGCGCAAATACAGCACTTTTGACAGGGAACTGTTAGCGCTCCATTTGGCCATTCGCCATTTCCAGTTCTGGCTGGAAGGTCGGCGTTTCACGGCTTTTGTTGACCATAAACCGCTCACTTTCGCAATGTCTAAAATTTCAGAACCTTGGACGGGCTGGCAGCAGAGGCATCTGGCCGCAATTTCGGAATTTACTACGGACATTCAACACGTAGCGGGTAAACTCAACGTAGTGGCAGACTGCCTCTCCCGCGCCGTGACATCATCAGGGCACGCGGAGGCAGATTATACTACCGCAGTCGCAGGGCACAAGAGCAACGCGTACGCGTACGCGGCCCCAGTTCACATAGGGGTAGATTACGCGGCCATGGCAACGGAACAGGATAGTGATGCGGACGTGCGTGCACTCCAGTCTGGACCAACAGGGTTAAGGCTGGAGAGCAGGTGTTTGCAAACCGGTATGCCCCCCTTAATCTGCGACGTGTCAACTGGGCGACCACGACTGGTAGTCCCGGCCGCGTGGCGCCACCGCGTTTTTGACTCGGTTCACTCCCTAGCACACCCGGGAGTGCGCGCTTCGGTGAAAATGGTTGCGGAAAAGTTTGTTTGGCCGAGCCTGCGCAAGCACGTGAAAGAGTGGGCACGAACCTGCATGTCTTGCCAGCGGGCCAAAATTCACAAGCACACGAAAGCCCCCTTAGAGCCGTTCCGAATCCCGGCCAAGAGATTTGATCATGTGCCTGTCGACCTTGTGGGCCCTCTACCGTCGTTGCAGGGGTTCACACACCTTTTGACAATGGTATAGACCGAACCACACGTTGGCCAGAAGTGGTCCCACTAACATCAACCACGGCTGCAGAGGTGGCGCGCGTTTTTTTAACGGCCTGGGTAGCGCGTTTCGGGGTTCCGTCGGACATTACGTCCGACAGGGGACCTCAGTTTGTCTCCGAGCTTTGGTCAGCGATGGCCAGCAGCTTAGGGGTGACAATCCATCGCACTACCGCGTATCATCCCCAGGCTAACGGGTTATGCGAGCGTTTTCACAGGTCTTTGAAGGCAGCCCTCAGAGCGTCGCTTACGGATGCAGATTGGGTAAACAAACTACCGTGGGTTTTATTGGGGTTGCGTTCTGCGCCCAAGGAGGAGCTGAATGCCTCCCCAGAAGAGTTAGTTTTTGCACAACCTCTCAGGCTGCCTGGTGAGTTCTTGCCAGAGCATCCAGAGCCAGGGCGCCTCCCAGCTCTGAGGCCACTAAGCGGCACAGAAGCGGACATGCGCCCGGGCCCCGTTCATCACACTTTTCCACTGGTTTTTCTTCCTCAGGCTTTAAAAAATGCCGAATTCTTTTTTGTCAGGCATGAGGCTTTAAGACCGACCCTCCGGCCGCCATATCATGGTCCATTTAGAGTGCTGCAAACTGGTGATAAGCATTTTGTGCTAGATTTAGGAGACAGGAAAGAGACAGTCAGTATTGACAGATTAAAGCCTGCTTTTGTGGTGAACGATGAGTCTGTACGAGTGGTGAGGGCACTTCGACGTGGCAGACTCCCCAGGGAACACGTCCCGGACCCCCTGCAGGGACCAAATAACCACTTTCTTCCTCAGGCTGCAGATTCTTTGCAGGACAGCGCCGCAGGGACGGCGAAGCCTGCATACAGCAGATTCGGAAGACGGTTGAAACCCAGACGACGTACAGACTGATGTTTGATGTGATCATGTGGTATAGGCTATACTGCTGGCGTTATCACTAAAATTTTTTTAATGCGAGCATGTTGTGTAGACTATGCTGTTGGCGTTATCACTGAATTGTTAATGTGATCATGCTGTATAGGCTATACTGTTGATGTGGTCGCTGAATTTTTTTTTTTTTAAGGTGATCAAGTTGTATAGTTGTGCCATTGATGTCATCATATTTTGGAGATCGATTATATTGTCCATTCTTCGACGTTTGGGGGGTGGGGGCTGTGGCTCATGTATTCATGCCTACATATGTGTAAACACAAGGGGATGTTTAAGATTGCATATGTGGACTGACCTCACATCTTAGAGGAGGACAATAGGTTTGGACCGCCGGTGAAGAACAGCAGGGAGACGGAGACACGGCGGTAAAGACCTGAAAAGACTTCCTGACCCCCTGGGGCCAGGTGGAGGACGGAAGGACATCGAGGGGGAGTTATGATCAATAAGAGGACTTGACAAGGATGTGTGATTTGGCTTTTGATGTTGTATGTATAAATAAGGGGGTCCTGGCTGAGTTCAGCCTCTTTTGTTCCTGAGAGATATGCTGGGGATGTGACTACAATATTAAACCTGAATCATGAAACAATTCATCTTCTTTATTTCACGCTCCCCACAACCATTCCCAAAAACTCTTGTAACGCTTTGACCGTTTGTGGCTGGGGAAAATTTGCCACAGCGCGCACCTTGTCAGGCAGAGAAACTGCACCTTCGGGAGAGACGCGATGCCCCAAAAAATCAATCTGCGCCACCCCGAGCTGACACTTCGCTGGGTTAATTATTAGCCCGTGCTCTGCCAACCTCCAGAAAACTGCCGTGAGGTGTTTTTCGTGTTCGTCTTCAGACGCACTGGCTACTAAAATGTCGTCCAGGTAGACGAACACGAAAGGAAGATCGCGCAACACCGCGTCCATCATGCGTTGGAAAGTCTGCGCTGCGCCTTTAAGCCCAAACGGCATGCGCAAAAACTCAAAAAGCCCGAAAGGAGTTATTACCGCTGTTTTGGGTATGTCCTCAGCGCGGACTGGGACCTGATGATAACCGCGCACCAAGTCTATCTTAGAAAAAACGTGCGTCCCCGCCAAAAGAACTGAAAAATCCTGGATATGTGGGATTGGGTAACGGTCGTGTGCTGTAGCATTGTTCAGCCTGCGAAAATCACCGCACGGCCGCCATGAGCCATCAGTTTTAGAGACCATGTGAAGCGGTGAAGCCCAAGGGCTGTTTGAACGTCTGATGATGCCCAATTTTTCTAGGTTGGCGAATTCCTCGCGCGCTATGGCCAGTTTAGCTGAATCCAAGTGCCGAGCTTTTGCAAAAACGGGCGGCCCGGTGGTAGTAATAAAATGCTCCACCCCGTGTTTAGCCACGGTCGCCGAAAACGTTGGCACCGTGAGTGCTGGAAACTGATTGAGGAGTGAGTGAAACTTACCACCTGCAGCTGTGACGTTGGCTTGTGCTGTTGGCGGAGTCACTCGCGCTGTACAGGGAATAGAGAAAAAGAGAGTGCAATAACCAGGCGTCTGTTAACAAGATCGACCAACAAACCATGTGAGCACAAAAAATCAGCACCTAACATGTTGAAATTGACTGCCGCTATGACGAAAGTCCACTCAAATGTACGGCCGTGGAAAGAGAGAGACAGGGTCTTCTCCCCGAAGGTCTTAATCGCCGAGCCGTTCGCTGCTGACGCCACAGGGCCACTGGAAGGCGCCAGCCGGTCAGCGTAGGAAGGTGTGATGAAACTCAGCTGGGAGCCTGTGTCCACGTGGAAGTGCCTCCCCGATCGCGCGTCCCTCAGGTAGAGCAGCTTGTTCTCTTCACCGAGAGCCGCAGCTGCTACCGACTCCCGGTCTTGGCGTTTCCCGAGCGCTTGAACTGGCACGGTGGAATGCACTTGCGTGCCCTCTCGGCGAAATGGCGATGGTAAAAGCAAAGGACGTTGTCCGCTCCGCATCTCCTGGCCTCCGCCGCTGCTGTCGTCGGTGAGTCTGGTGCTGCAGCCTCTGGCCCCCTGCCATCTCCGGATGTTGCGCCCAGCTCCGCTGCTGCGGTCGTGGCCGTGTGTCGTCTATGGGCGTCGACGAGTCGCTGCACCTCCTGGCCCAGCTCGTGGTAGTCTCGGTGGGCCAGCAGCTGTGAACTGGCCAGGGTAACTCTCACCGCTGATGGTAGTGTCCTGAGGAAAAGGTGGGCGAAGATAAAACCATCATCTTCGGAGTCTCTCAAACTCAGCATCTTCACCATCAGGTCTGCCGGTCTGTCGACCTCGCCCTCAGTCCACGCCAGGAGCTTCTCTGCTCACTCTCCCAGCGAGGGGGTGAAAAAAAACGGATGAGAGCAGCCTTCAATGTGCCATACTTGTCGTCGTCTGGCGGGTGGTTAATCAGGCTCTCTACTCGCTGGGCTGTGTGGCCGTCCAGCTTTGCAGCCACATGGTAGAATTTCGTGGCGTCTGCCGAAACCCTCCAAAGATGGAACTGTGCCTCGACTGCGTTAAACCAGGAGCGCGGGCTATGCTGCCAGAAATCAGGTAGCAGGACTGTGGTAGCTGCATTAGCCTGGCTGGCTCCTGATGAGTCCGGTGCAGGAGAATCGTCACCGGCCATAATACGTCTTAAGGTCACCAGTGTGGAGATGTGTGGAAAGGATGAGGCTGAGTTATTTCTCAAGTTCCATTTTATTCTCGACACACTCTCCAACATACAAATCAGAAAAGAGACAGAACCCCCAACCTCTGCCAGTCTTATACCCCTGACATCAAAGCACAAAATCCCATTGTCTTTAAATCCCAAACACAATGCATCCCCCCTGCAGTTCCCCTCTTCCACCCAAACCTCGGTGGTCAGGAAATCCTTCATGTCCATCTCTTTGCATATCCAAAGGTCAACACTCACATCCTCCTCGTCTCCCTAGGAGGTCCAGACCTTTTGTTCCTCTTCAGACGTGAAGCCAAAGTAAGCACACAGGAATTTTTTTTTTTTTTTTTTGTTACTTATTTGTACCCGTAGGTAGACTTGGTTTGCAGTCTGGTGACAAGCCACCGGCTGCTGGTCGCTGCGTGCGCGAGCGCCCTAAACCTACATGTTTTTGGTATGCGGGAGGAAACCGGAGAAATCCCGGAGTAAACCCACGCAACACGGGGAGAACATGCAAACTCCACACAGCTCACTGTTGGTCGGGGGCTGGGATCGAACCCACGACCTCATGATCCCCGCGATCCCCCGGCCAAGGGTAAAACTGTGCTGCCACAGTGCTAAACCACTGCGCCACCGTGCAGCCCGGCACGGTGGACCCGTATACATGTCAGCTGATCCTCTGGTGCAGCCAGAACCATCTTGAACTTAACCCAGCCAAAACGGTGGAGATGACTGTGGATTTCAGGCGACACCCCCCTTCATTCCCCCCACTCACCATCCTCAACAGCACAGTGTCCACTGTGGACTCCTTCAAGTTTCTGGGTACCACAATCTCCCGGAACCTGAAGTGGTCCTCCCATATAAGATAAGATAAGATAAGATAAGATAAGCCTTTATTAGTCCCACAACGGGGAAATTCCAGGATTGCAACAGCACTGGGATAGCAACACTCAGAGCAACAATCAGAAGGCAAGAAAAAAAAAAAAAAAAAAAAAAAAAAAAAAAGCAAGCAAGAGCAGCTAATATACATATGTACATATTACTATAAAATATATATATACACACACACACACACAGACACAGTGCAGAGCATTGTAGCTGGATGGAATAAATATATGAATATATGAACACAGTGCAGAGCATTGTAGCTAGATGGAATAAATATGTAAATATATAAACACCCACAGTACGGAGCATTGCAGCTAGGTGGAATAAATATGCAAGTATATAAACACACACAGTGCGGAGCAATGTAGCTAGATGGAATAAATATATAGATATATAAACACACACAGTGCAGAGCATTGTTGCTAGATGGGATGAAACAGCATAACCGTCTATTTAGTTATCCTACATGGTATGATTATGTGCCCATACATATTCTCACCCTCCATAGCGACCGGTATGTTCCTAGTTGTATGCCGGAGGGGACCATTGTGTAAGTCTATTGCATCTTTTGCATTCAAAAAACTATTAGTTTGTTACGTCTTTTTGCTATCTCTGTGAGCAGCCCTGCTTAGGTTGTACAGTCTGACAGCCGTTGGTAGGAAGGACCTACGAAATCTCTCGGTTGTGCACCTGGGATGATGTAGTCTGCTGCTAAATGAGCTCCTCAGTGCATCCAGTATGTCCTGCATAGGGTGGAACTCGGACTCCAGCAGAGATGACAGTTTAGCCACCGTCCTTCTCTCTCCTATCTCCTCCATCGGATCAAGGCGCTGCCCCAGGACAGAGCTAGCTTTCTTAATCAGTTTGTTCAGTCTCTTCCTATCGGCTGCTGTAATGCCACTGCCCCAGCAGACCACTCCAAAAGTGATGGCTGATGCTACCACCGTGTCATAGAATGACTTCTATGACACGGTGGTGGCATCATCATAGACACTGCCCGGAAAAAGGCCCAGCAGAGGTTGTTTTTTCTGCGTCAGCTCAAGAAGTTTGATTTGCCTCAGGAGCTGCTGGTTGTGTTCTACACCGCCATCATCCAATCTGTCCTCTGCTTTTCCATCACTGTCTGGTTTGGATCTGTCACTAAACAGGACAAGACCAGACTGCAGCGGATCGTTAAGTCTGCGGAGAGGATCATTGGTACCGACCTACCCTCCATTGAGAACTTATATCGGTCCATAACCAGGAAACGGGCGGGAAACATCTGTGCTGACCCATCACACCCCGGCCACAAACTGTTTGAACTTCTATCTTCTGGTCGTCGTTACAGATCTCTGAAGGTCAAAACCACCCGTCACAGGAACAGTTTCTTTCCTCAAGCCATCACTCTGATGAACTCCTAACATTCACCTAGTCCTACCTGTTGCTGTACTCATGACTTTTCATCCATTATTACATTGCACATAACTCTCACACTGCTTTTTACTTCATTCACATTATATCACTGAATCTGAGTTCACATTGAAATACTGTGTGACTGTATGTTTTTTTCATATATTTCTGCAAAGTGTGGTTAGTCTGAGTAAATAACTGCATATATTCCTGTATATATTTGCATCCTTTTATAGTAACGTGGACAGACTGTAATTTACTGTACATACTCTGTTGTCATTGAATCCTTATTTAAATCCTCCACCTGAACAACGAGAGCAAGTTTTTAGCCAAAGTCAACTTCCTTGTATGTGTTGTGCATACTTGGCCAATAAAGCTGATTCTGATTCTGATTCTGATGTGAGCCCGTGAAACTACATATGTGCACCACAGTGTGACTGTTACCCAGTGTCTGAGTATTCTTCTGGAGTTTTTTGCCTTGCATTTGAGCCCTTGGTTGGTAAATTATGACACTTATTTCTAAGACTGCTTTTTATCATTTGCATATTATTGACAAGAATAGGAACATCTTGTTTCAGAGTGATGCTGAGAAATAATCCATGCTTTTGTTAGCTCTAGATTAGATTACTGTAATTCTTTATTATCAGGCTGTCTTAAAATGTCTCTAAAGAGCCTTCAGTTGATCCAGTATACTGCAGGTAGAGTTTTGCTGTAAGAGATCATATCTGTCCTGTATGGGCCTCCCTTCATTGACATCCCATAGAATCTTGAATTAAATTTTTAATCCTTCTCCTCATTTATAAAGCTCTGAACGATAAGACTCCTTCTTATTTAAAAGATCTGAAAGTACTGTAACGTCGGGGCCATGTTAAGGGGGGCAGGGGTTTCCCAGCATGCTTTGAAAATTGAAACGTTACTGTGTGTGTGTAGTAAATGTTATCACTGAGCTATTCTACTGCTGTGTTACCCAACAGTATTTCATAGGCAAGATTTATTATGTGTGTGTAACCGTGATTTAAACGGAGGTCTGGGAGAATGACCTCCCCTCCTGCCTGTGCTCAGAGTGTGTGTAAAATAAATCCCGTTGATCACAACCATCTTGCTCCATTTTCTTTGCGTAAACCTTGCCAACGTCACACTGGTGTCAGAAGTGGGATGGAGCAAATGGAAGCCAGGATCAGAATGGAGATCCAGCAGCTGGAGCAGTTCATTGCTCAGCTGATGATGGACGATGGGACCGAGACACCACCCCCAGGAGCCGGGAGCCGGGACGAACGAAGCGGCGGCGGACCTAACGGGGCCAGCGCACTCGGCCTTCTGTCTTTTTCAAGACAGAGCGGGCAGAGCGGAGCAAACCAGCCCTGCATTCCGTCCTTTTCAGGACAGGACGGGCTGGCGATCCCACGGCGATCAAGAGTGACGATCGATCAGGAGGCGGCCATCCCATCTATTGGGCAGCAGGCCAAGATTCCCCGCTTCAACGGCGAGGCCACGTTGGATGACTACCTGACCCAGGTCGAGCTGGCCGCTGCGCTGAACGGCTGGTCACCAGAGGAAACCGCCGTGCAGGTCGCGATGGCCTTGGAAGGGAGAGCTCTCTGCATGCTCTCTGATCTCCTGCCTGAGGAGCGCTACAGCTGGCCAGCGCTACAAGGGGCGCTCCGGAGACGATTTGGGAGAACGGCGGATGCTGAGCACGCCCAGGAACAGCTGACCCGCCGCCGTCGAAGCAACCAGGAAAGCCTAGGAGCCTATGCTGCAGACATACGGCTGCTAACCTGGCACAGCTACCCGGATTTCGCAACGGAGGCGGTAGAGAAGCTTGCCCTCCGGAGCTTCATCCAAGGTCTCTGCACGGCCCAGCTCCAGAGCCACGTACGGATCCACGCCGCGAGCGACTGGGAGACTGCAGTGGCAGAAGCAGAGCGGGTGGAGCCGCTGATGAATCGCACAGTTGAAGCGCCAACGCACAGTCAAAGAACCTTCAAGGCCACGATGGAGAGCGAGGAGGAAGAGGAGGAATTACGGCAGACCACAGCGGCGCGTCCCCGGAGAAGAACGCCCCTCGCCGGCGTTAAACTAGAGCGAGGTGGCGTGAACGGGGACAGGCCGCCTCCCGCAGATGTTTCCCCCGAGGAGCCGGCGCCACGCGTGGGCCGAATTGGACACTCTCCAGGGATGTATCTACAGTGCAGCTTGGGGAAGACATTGATTCGGGCCCTGATTGACACCGGCTCTACAATCTCCCTGGTTCGACCCGGTGTGCTGCCGGGCACGAACAAGACGGCCCCACGGGGGTGGGAACCCACCAAGCGCTGCGTCACCACGGCTACCGGTGAGCGCGCCAGACTGAGGGGGCGGAGAGTTCTGGTGGTGGGGGTGGGCGGTCAGAACATAAGACACCCGTTCTGGCTGGCTGACATCCAAGACCCCTGTATTATTGAACTAGACCTGCTCACAGCCTGGCGTGCCAAGATCGACACCGCGGGACCTTCCCTCCAGCTGGGAAACCGGACCATCACGCTCCACAGCAGAACCCAGGGAAGGAACACGGGGGCCCGCGCAATCGAGGGATCGCCAAGACAGACCGAACCAGGCAGGCCACCGCGAGGACTGGACACGATGACGTCACCAGCGTGGACAGAGGGAGCACGAATGCACACAAGGTCAGCAAGGGGAGGGGTCAACGTGTCAGCAGAGACGCAGCAGGCGGTGGAGGAATTATTTCAGCGGAGCTGCAGCGGGCTGGACCCAGAACAGAGACGCCAGCTGTGGGAGCTATTGGACTATTACATGGGTGTTTTCGCCGCGAAGGATGAGGAATGCGGCTGGACCGGGTTGGTGCAGCACGAGATTGACACCGGTGAGGCCAGGCCGATTCGACTCCACCCACGCCGGCTGCCCTTTTCAAGGCGGGCAGCGGCGGAACAAAAAGTGCGAGAAATGCTGGAGGCAGATGTTATTGAGCCCTCCAGCAGCTCCTGGGCGGCACCTGTGGTGCTGGTCAAGAAGAAGGACGGGTCGTGGCGGTTCTGTGTGGATTACCGACGCCTGAACGATGCCACCAGGAAAGATTCCTACCCCCTGCCCCGCATCGATGTCGCACTGGACCACATCGCCGGCTCCAGCTGGTTCAGCTCGCTGGATCTACGCAGCGGCTATTGGCAGGTAGAGCTGTCACCTGACGCCCGCCAAAAAACAGCCTTCTCCATCGGGCAGGGACTGTACCAGTTTAAAGTGATGCCGTTTGGACTCTGCAACGCTCCGGCCACCTTTGAGCGCTTGATGGAGTGAGTGCTGGCTCACGTGCCCCGGAGTCGCTGCGTTGTTTACCTGGATGACCTGCTGGTGCATGCAGCTGATTTTGACAGCGCCCTGTCAAATCTCCGAGAGGTGCTGGGAGCCATCCAACAGGTGGGGCTACGGTTACACCCTAAGAAATGCCACCTGTTCCGGCGGGAGACCACCTTTTTGGGCCATGTCGTCAGCGCAGCGGGGGTCGCCACCGACCCGGAAAAAGTGGCAACAGTGAGAGACTGGCCAGTGCCGCGGAATGTTGGAGAACTGAGAAGTTTTCTTGGATTGGCCTCCTATTATAGGAGGTTTGTGAAAGACTTCGCCACCATCGCCAGCCCGCTGCATCAGCTGACGCAGAAAGGACGCACGTTCCAGTGGAGTGACAGCTGTGCTGCTGCTTTCTCCCAGCTCCGCGCAGCGCTCATCAGAGCACCCGTCCTGCAATACCCTGACCCGAACCGCCCTTTCATCGTGGACACGGACGCCAGCAACCAGGGCATCGGGGCGGTGTTATCCCAGGAGGGAGAACACGGAGAGCAGGCAGTCGCTTTCTTAAGCCACACTCTCAGCAGAGCTGAGAGAAATTACTGTGTGACCCGCAGAGAGCTGCTGGCTGTCATCCAAGGACTGCGTCATTTCCGCCCGTATGTGTACGGGGGGAGGTTCCAGCTCAAGACGGATCACGCTTCCCTGACCTGGTTGTTAAACTTCAAAGAACCGGATGGACAGTTGGCAAGATGGCTGGAGTCACTGCAGGATTATAATTTCCAGATTGTGCATCGGGCAGGCCGCCTCCATGCCAACGCTGACACGCTGTCTCGGCGTCCCTGTGCGACAGAGGAGTGTCGTCACTGCCAACGGGCTGAAGATCAGGACCAAACCGCCCCACGGGCTGCCGCTCTCCGAGCCGCTGCGAGCAGGAATAACGCAGCGACGCACAGCCCCTCAGATGATCAGGCAGCTCTCCCCAGCGATGACGTCACAGAGGTTCTTGGCACGCAGCAGCTGCAGAGCAAGCAGGACAGAGACTCGGTCATTTCTCGGGTTCGGCAGTGGCCGGACGCAGGACAGCGGCCCGCCTGGGAGGTTGTGTCACCGCTGGACCCAGAGACTAAGGCCCTGCACTCCCAGTGGGCCAACCTCCGCTGCTACGAGGGCGTGGTGTATCGACAGTGGCAGACTCCAGCTGGGCAGCGGCACGTCTGGCAGCTGCTGGTTCCTCGTCGACTCCGGCCCAAAGTACTCCAGCTGGTTCATGGGGTGGTAGGAGCGGGCCACTTCGGAGTGACAAAGACGCTGCAGCGCCTTCAGGCCCGGTTCTACTGGCCCGGTTGTCATCAGGACATGGAGCTCCACGTTCACCGCTGCGACACATGCACAGCTCAGAAGGGACCAACTCAGCGATCCCATGCTCCCCTGCAGCAGTACCGGGTGGGAGCGCCGATGGAGCGAGTGGGAGTGGACATCCTGGGCCCTTTCCCGACCCCGGACCGGGGGAACCGCTACGTGCTGGTCGCGATGGATTATTTCACTAAGTGGCCAGAGGCGTACGCGGTCCTGGACCAAAGCGCCACGACGACGGCGTCAAAGCTGGTGGATGAAATGTTCTGTCGGTTCGGCGCACCGGAGGAGCTGCACAGCGATCAGGGTCAGAACTTCGAGGCGGAGGTCTTCGGAGAGGTCTGCAAGCGGCTGGGCATCCGGAAAACCCGGACCACCCCGCTGCATCCACAGAGCGACGGCCTGGTCGAACGATTCAACCGGACCCTCACCACCCAGCTCGCTATCCTAGTGGACCAGCGACAGCGAGACTGGGACCTGCACCTGCCTTTTGTTTTGTGGGCGTACTGGACGGCAGCTCAGGAATCTACTCGGTGCACCCCTGCGGCGCTCATGTTTGGACGCGAGCTGCGCACACCGGTGGATTTGGTATTCGGTTGCCCCCCTGAGCCGGAGGTGGAGGGAAAACCCGGATTGGATTATTTTTTTTGTTTGAAAGAACGTCTCCACACGGTGCACGAGCTGGCTCGAGAGGCCCTGGCAGCGGCAGGGGGCCGGCAGAAGCGACCGTATGACTCCCGCTGCCAGGGGAGGGACTTTGCACCGGGAGATCGAGTCTGGGTTTTCTGCCCTGAGAGGAAGAGAGGACGATCACCGAAGCTGGCGAGCCATTGGTCGGGGCCATGCTTGGTCCTGGAGAGACTGTCAGATGTGGTGTACAGGGTGAGGCTTAGAAAAAGGGACCGGGTTGTGGTCCTTCATCGTGACCGTCTCGCCCCGTATCGGCCATCTGCACCGCTGGTGGATGAACCGGAGCTTCCATCCCGGCCTGATACCCCGACCGAGACCCAGATGGACACTAGGGGGCCTGTACGTGTTGGCCGCCGGCGCCGAAGACCGCCCCGACACCTGGATGAGTTTGTATTGGACTTTTAAATTGGACTTTAATTTTTCTGGGGACAGAAACCAGTCCGGGGGGGGGGCAGTGTAACGTCGGGGCCATGTTAAGGGGGGCAGGGGTTTCCCAGCATGCTTTGACAATTGAAACATTACTGTGTGTGTGTAGTAAATGTTATTACTGAGCTATTCTACTGCTGTGTAATTATAACTGCGTTATAATTACCCAACAGTATTTCATAGGCAAGATTTATTATGTGTGTGTAACCGTGATTTAAACGGTCTGGGAGAATGACCTCCCCTCCTGCCTGTGCTCAGAGTGTGTGTAAAATAAATCCCGTTGATCACAACCATCTTGCTCCATTTTCTTTGTGCAAACCTTGCCAACGTCACAGTACCTTATCTTAACAGAGCACTATGCTCCCAAAATGCAGGATTACTCGTAATACCTAGAATCTCTAAAAGTACAGTGGGAGGTACAGCATTCAGTTATCAGGCTCCTCTCCAATGGAACCAAATGACCATCTGGATTCGGGAGTCAGACTCGATCTCTGTTTTTACGAATAGGGTTAAAACCTTCCTTTTTGACATAGCTTATAGTTAGAGTTGGATCAGGTGACCCTGAACCCTCCCTTAATTATGCTGCTAATAGTTTAAGACAGCTGGGGAACCTTCCATGATGCACTGGGTTTCACTCTTTTCTTCACTCTCAATGAAATATTTTTGCTGATCATTAACATCTGTTTGTTCTCTCCCATAGATTGAGTCCCTGTCATGCTGTTTGCTCTCTACATGTCTGTTCTTTTCTTCCTCTTCTCTACCCCCCCCCCCCCCCCCCCAAGCCAGTCACAGCAGATGACTGCTCCTCCCTAAGCCTGGCTCTGCTGGAGTGTTCTTCCTGCTAAAAGGGAGTTTTTCCTCTCCACCGTTGCCAACTGCTGCTCACAGGGGATTGCCTGGTTGCTGGGGTCTTTCTGCAGTTGTGTTGTCTGCCCTGCAGTTGAAAGTGCTATGAGACAGCTTGTTGTTAATATGTGGAATATAAATAAAGTTGAATTCAACTGAATTGAATTATATTTATGAGGAAGTTGTTTTGCTATAATGTGAAACTATTTTGTCATATTGAAAAATGAGTTGGTAAAAAACGAAACACCAATCTCATTTTTATCAACAAGTGGTTAGGAGAAACAGCCCTGGCCTTTTCCTCACTGTGAGAGTGCTGCGCTTCATATTTTTTGGACAAAAGTTGTTGTTTTTTTTCTCCCCTCCCCATAGGGGCGACAATAAAATCCGATGGTGGGGTCACACCGGGCCAACATGTGGCTCTGGCTCCTCCTCATCCCGTCCCCTCGGCTTCTAGGATAGAAGACTGGACAGTGGACACAGACGCCGCATTCTGGTCAGACGACAGAAGCAGGACTGCTCGTCCAGCCTGGACGCCGGAACCTGGAGAGCTGGCGTCAGGACGTAGAGTTACGCGCGGACGCTGGACAGAGAGAAGCTGCAGCGTATTAGCGGGATTTATCCGGATGCATTTCTGTATGGGAAGAAGACTCGTGCGTGTCCGCGCTCTGTGAACGTGTTTCTGGTCTCCACTTATCGCCGAGCAGCAGTGTGGATCTAGGAACATGATCGCTGCGTGAACGTGTCCAAACCCACCACCAGCATGCAGCTCATTTTCCTCGGCGCCCTGTTCCTTCACCTCGGCGAGACTTTCAGCGCAGAGCTGAAAGCTAACTGTCCGACTCGATGCGACGTGAGCACCTGTCCGAGTCCCAGCTGCCCCAGCGGCTACGTCCCGGACCGCTGCAACTGTTGCCTGGTGTGCGCCCTGCGGGAGGGAGAGCCGTGCGGCCGCGGGGAGGACCTGCCCTGCGGGGACGGCCTGGAGTGCAGACACCCCGCGGCCAAGCGGGTCTCCACCAAGGGCTCCTGTCGATGCAAGTTCAGCCACCGAGTGTGCGGCAGCGACGGGAAGACGTATGGCAACGTGTGCCAGCTGAAGGCGGGCAGCAGGAAGGCGCTGCACCTGGGGCTGCCGGGGGTCACCCAGGTCCAGAAGGGACCGTGTGAGACCAGCATAGGTACGGTTTAAGCAGAGGTGGCTCCACTCGCTCACTTTATGGTAACAGGCAGTGGGGTTCAAGCATTTTCACGGTCATAAGCAGCAAGTAGTTGCATTTATGGACAAAAATAAAGTTAAATCAGCTGAGATAAAGAATAAAGTTAAATCAGTTGTGTACTGCTTTTATATTGTAGCTTAAAAAAAAACTTAGGTTAGTCGTCAAATTGCTCTTTTTTTTTTCTTGTGATTTTTCTCCTGTACCATATGAATCAAAATTTACCAAAAAGTCACAAATTTACATGAACACATTTTCAACTAGAAAAGCACTCAGAGAGTGCATACCTCCACCAAGGCTCCTTCATTCTCTCCCTTTGTCCATCTGTCTGCACCTCCCTGCCTCCATCCCACCATACATTGAAAGATAGGGCCTTGGTAGAGGTATGTGCTCATGGGTCACCTCCAAAATGTAATGGTTTCGTGTGGAGCGCAAGAGCTCCCTCGGATGAAAATTTCATCATTATCCATCCATTATTTTTTGAGTGATCTTGCTAACATATTTTGAGAAGATAGAGCCTTGGTGGAGGAATGTGCTTTTGGATCGTCAACAAAATCTAAGGGGTTCTTCTGCAGCCCAAGGACGATCTCTGGTGAAAATGTCATCAAAATCCATTCAGTAGTTTTTGCATAATCCTGTTGCACAGATACATACAAGGGCTTTTACGGAGTTATGCACTCTCAGATCATCACCCAAATCTAATGGGTTAATCCTTAAGCCAAGGGCCGCCTTTGGTGAAAATTTCATCCGGATCCATCCAGTAGTCTTTGAGTAATCCTGCTAACAGACAAACAAACAAACAAACAAGCAAACAAAAAACGCCGGCGAAAACATAACCTCCTTGGCAGAGGTAAATATATAAACAAATGTACAAATTTCTAAGACAAAAAATCTAAATTTATGAGAAAAGCTGCACATTTATGACAGTTACAAACTTGCATGAAAGAAACACCAAAGTTATATTTTAAAAAAGCCACATTTCTGATAAGAGCTGATGCTAATGCCACTGAGGGAGAAGAAAGACTGTACTGAATATTTGCTTCTTCACGCTGGGCTGCTCATGAATATTTAAGCAATGTTACACAAGAGTGAGTTCAGTATCGTGAATATACGAACTCTGGGTGAGGGCACAAGAGTATCACACCCGGAGTTACTATATTCATGATACCGTAACAAACTTGAGTGTAATATTGCTTTTATATAACAGTTCCGCAAGCACAATTTATTAAATGACAGCAATACTGGAAAAAATATTGATTTGTTTGTTTAACCGGCTATTTTGTGCTGCTGAGAAAAAAAATAGTCCCTTCTGAATGTAACCAGTAACTGCTGCTAAATATCTCAATCAGCATGAAGACGTCTATTGTCATTTCACACATATAAACAAATTAAATATTGTCCAGTGCAAAAGTAATGTGTTTATAAAATGTAACTGTTGACTCGGTACTTCAGAAAATACCAGCTCAAAACGTATCCAATGCTGGTCACCAGAAACACTGGTAGTTAGCTGGTAGGTAGTAGTTAGCGTGCTAGTGATTTAGTACATTTTGTTCACTTTTCTTCACATTTTCAGATGAAAGAAAGAGTCCATCACCACAAAGATATTGTGGTTTGTTAATCAAGACAATAAATCAAACTCTAGCACTGCCTATTCTTTTTTAAACAGATGTCAAATCGCTTAATGAGCTTAAAATAACAGCAGGGCCAGGGCGGAGGGAGACCTTTTCAAAAGGGTGGGACTTCTGGGTCACGGATGTATAATTTCTTGTCAAACAGCGCCTCACTGCGGAAATTAAGGTATCCAAAACAGTACCGCAGTTGTTAGAGAATTGATAGAAAATTGCTTGTAGTAATTTAACGGTTACTAGAACACTTGAGTAAGTTCATTTTGTCTTCTTTTAATTATTAGCCTTTTGTTTTCTTATTAAAGACAAAGATAGAAAGGAGATGTTTTTACCTTCTTCACATGTTTTGACTGTTCACTGCAATCTTCATTAGAAGTGCCAGCTGACTGCTGCAAGGTGTCATTTATCAGCTGGTTTTCATAGGTGGGGCCAGCCCAGCAGAGCTGTCAGATCCACTGGGCTGGCACCGCTTTCCGCCACCCATTGGTCTCTGGAGAATATAGTCCCAGGTGTGGGAAAGCATAAATGCCCCCCATCCCGATTCATGCTGTCTTTTCCCCGCTTCCTGATTTCTATGGCCTCCTTGATCCAGTGTTTGTGTCTGTTACTCTCCGATCCAATGATTTTTGTGTTGTCTCAGTCCATGCAATGGGAGACCCACTATCAGCCATCATGAGCAGCTTTTTCATGGAGGATCTGGAAAATAAAGCCACCAACACAGCACCTATACAATGCAAACCCATCCTCTGGAAGAGACACATGGATGACATATTAGAAAAAATTAAGAAAGGACACACACAATAACTCACTGACCATCTGAATAGCACGGACAGCACTGGGAACATAAAAATTCACACACGAAGAGGGAGAAAATGGTACCATAGCCTTTCTGGACATGAAAATCCGCCTCAATGATGATGGCAGTATAAAAATCACAGTCTACAGGAAACCAACCCACATGGATCAATACCTACTATGGACATTGTGTGCTGTGACCCACAGCACACAAACTATCAGTTGTCAGGACATATGAATGGGCCACCATCATCACAGACCAAGAAGACAGACAGGAGGAGGAAAACCACATAAGACATGTACTCACACGCTGCTAATATCCGATATGGGTCATAAACAAAGGGAAACAGCAAGTCAAAAAACAAAGAAAACAAACAGGAAACAAGACGCAGACCAAAAGCCGAAATCAAAAACAAGGACACCATAACCATACCATACATCCGAGGGATAACAGAACCAATTCAAAGGATCATGAAAAACACAAAATAAACACAGCGGTAAAACCACACAAAAAATTAAGGGTGCTTTCACACCTAAATTCGTTTAATTTGGTCAGAATCAGTTGACAAGTTTGTTGCTTTGTATCATTTTCTCCTTGGTTCGGTCCCCTTTCACACAGGCAAAAATTGAGGCAGACCATAAGCAGACCAAACTGCGTCATGTTAACCACTTGCACTCCGGGCAATTTTCCTAAAAATGCCAAAAAATAACGTGTCCAAAGTAAATCGAAAGCTGTTCTTCAACCCTTTGCAGCATCTTCATGGGGTTGGTCTCATTTAAAAGAAAACACTTTGAATTTTTTGGCAAAAAAAACATGATCTCTCTACGTGCTCCGGCCACTGAGTTACAGTCATCTAAACATACTGAACTTGAAGAAAAAAAATTTGGACACAGTGTTTTTTTGGATACAAATGCTTGTAAATAACACACAGCTGTCCGATCCGGCTGGAAAATGCAACAAAAATGTAGAACCAAGTGTTATCCAGCTGAGATCCAAATTTGGTAACAATACCACAAAAAATGAATATTTTACACAGCTTTGTTCTCAGGCTGTTCCCAGGCGTTTTGGAACTGTGCCAAATTGTGCCAAATGGCACAGTTTGGAAAAACGTCTGTAACTTTTGAATGATTCAATGTAGAAGCTTCATTTTAGGCTCAAAGGAAGGGTTACACTCAGGGCTGTGTCTGTGTGTGTGTGTGTGGGGGGGTTGTTCCCCCCCCCCCGCTCGCTACAGAGGATGGACTTTAGCCATCGCTACACAACGGATTAGCCTTATGTGGTGATGTAGGACAGCAGAGCAGTCACCGCGCCCCCCCCCCTCACTGCAGAAGAATAGCGGGGGTGGGGGGGCGTTCACAGCCTGTACACTGCGAGCAACCCCTTGTACCGCGGCGCACGAACTTCAGACTTCGTGAACCGCACAGCTGTAATTTACTGATCGGTCAAAAGTCATTTTGGATTACAATTTTCAGGGATAGAGAATAATTTAGCTTATAACACCTTACCTCTTCACAGCGGAGTCTTGGCGAACTTGTCTTCCTCATTGTCAGACGAACGCGACGCTGGTCCGCTCTGGTTCTGGTCTCGCGACTCGATCAAAACATAATTCCATTATTGCGGTTTTGTGCTTCTATGATTGCGGTTTTTGGCGAACGATTTTTCAAAACAAATAACAGTAGTAATTAAAAAAAGACTGGCGAAGGCGTGTGTGTCACTCAGCCTTCGTCGTCAGCCTCCGTCGGTCTATAATGACCATGGAAGAAATCGTAACGTCTACTCTGCTGGAACCAATACAAAATAAGCACCGCCTGTGGCCGAACATGCTGATCCACGAATGGCACTCCCTGTCACACAGGTTGCATTTGTGGATGGTCTCCATGCTGCTGGGTCTGTGGAGCTCTTCCTGTGTCCTTTTTTGATCCGCTGCAGCAGCCAGTCTTCACCCAGCCTTAAAAAAAAACAGCTCACGAACTTCTCTGCTTCAATTGGCTCACTGCATTCAAAGCGTTGGGAGGCGGGTCCTCCTTCCTAGGTTTTCATTCATTGGTTCTTCAAGGTTTCAGAAACCCAATTCAAGGCTCTTATTAGTCGAATGAGAGGTCAATCAGATGAACTAATCTGTTCGCGGCTGTGTTTGCAGATTTTTTTTTCAGTGGCGCTTGGAGGCCACACCACCTACATCACCACCATCAATATCCTTATCATGCGTCATGCGCACGAGGGCGCACGAGTGCGCTCTCATGCGCCCTTGTGCGCCCTAGGACGCAGAGACTTTCCCGCCCGCGGAACAACGGAGTGCAAGTGGTTAAATCCCACGATACTTATGTCAGAACGTTCTCTGTTCTTATTGGTCAGATTTTGTTTTGCCGCGAGACCAGGAAAGGTAAATACAGGAAGCAGGATGACTATGCATAATCTACGGGGGGTTTTCATTGCCCTGGTTATCATTTATTACATATGTGCATATACCGCTTTTGGCAAATTGTACAGTTTGAAAATGAAGCGCTGCTATGGATGGGAAATAACATGTTAACATTCATTAATCCTCCAGAACCATAACGTGCTCAGCCACAGATATTTTCAAAGATCTATCAGCTATGTACAGTGACATAAAATGTTTTACCATTTGCTGCTGGTCCCGTTTTAGTGCGGTCGCTTTCTCACCTGCAGGACCACACCAGAGTTTGCCATTTAATTCAAACCAAGACCACCTGAAAGAGGTGGTCTCAGTACGGTTGTTTTGGTACGCACTTGAATGCGATTACCGTGTTCTCACCAAAAAAAATGAACTGCACTAATGGAGAAAACGAACTTGAGTTCGATTGAAATGGACTAAAGCCTGCAGGTGTGAAAGCACCCTGTCATGTCCGCTGCGTAAATGCGCAGCGAACAAATGAGTTAATACAAGCCCAAAATGCAAGTGAAGTGAACGTGTTTATTTAACAGAAAATAACATACAAAAATGTCCATAGAATACAGTCTGAAACACAAAGCACAGATGAACGAGCTAGTAGGTTGGAGGAGGATGAGCCCCACGTGCTCCCAGACAGGACTGGAGCAGAGAGGAAGGGCAAAATGATTAAGGAGGAGGACTTACGAGCAGGGTCGGAGCACACTGGCTCTGGAAACAACAGTGCTATGCACAGTCCAAAAACAAGGAAACCCATAAGCTCCAGGGCATCAACGTAGACTCAGTGTTGACATGAGATTTAGACTTGACAATAGACCATTAACTAGACTATTGACTAGTATAGACTTACACCATCACAACAACCATTTACACTGCCACCCATAAATACTCTTGAGTGCCAATGAGTGACAAGTGGAGACAGCTGTGTGGCGGCGGCTGATGCGTGGTCGAGTGTGTGTGTGTGTGTGAGTACGTGCATGTGAGTGTGAGTGGAGACTGGTGTGTAATGAGAGTGCGTGAGTGTGTGTGTATGTGTGATAGCATGTGTAAGAATGTGTGAGTGCAGGCAGGTGTGCATGGACAAAAGAAAATGACAGCAGACAGCCTGGTGGATGCCGACAGTGAGAGGCGTGGCAGTAAGCTGGCAGGGAGCCCAGACTCAGAGGCTCAATAACCTGCCAGCTGGAAACAGTTAACAATTAATCAAGGACTACAGCCACAGATCATGAAACGAGGTTGAGACATCAACACCGTTCATGACACACCCTAAGACAGCTATTAGTACACCCCAAGGACAAAATAGAAGAAGGCAAAAAATGCAACGTAATATTTGAAATACCATGCAGATCATGTAACAAAACCTACATTGGAGAAACTGGAAGATCATTCACCACAAGGAAAAAAGAACACCAGAAGGAATGTGAGAAGGAAACACAAGGACGACTCACAAGATCACAAAAAGAAAAGGCAGAACAAGCAATATTAAAATCAGCTACATCAGATCACTGCAAAAGAAATAATCACATCATGGACTGGGACAATGCAAAAATCATTGGATCGGAGAGTAACAGACAGAAACGCTGGATCAAGGAGGCCATAGAAATCAGGAAGCGGGGAAAAGGGCATGAATCGGGATGGGGGCATTTATGCTTTCCCACACCTGGGACTACATTCTCCAGAGACCATCGGACGGCAGAAAGCGGTGCCAGCCCAGTGGATTTGACAGTTCTGCTTAGCTGGCCCCTCCTACGAAAGCCAGCTGAAAAATGACACCTTGCAGCAGTCAGCTGACATTTCTAATGAAGACTGCAGTGAACAGTCAAAACATGTAAAGAAGGTAAAATCATCTCCTTTCTATCTTTGTCTTTAATAAGAAAACAAAAGGCAAATAGTTACTAGAACACCTTTGAAGCGGAGTGATATGTATCCAGTGAAACTGGAGTGCAGTTATCACAGATTGTAGTAACTCATGGAATCCCTATTGTCCAATCAAATTGCTCGGTTGAAACTAACTGAATCAGAGTTCTAAAACTGAGGTTTGGCAACTTTTTATTTAATACATTTAGGAGGTTTGGTTCTTTTAATTTTGTCACGTCTTCCCTTGGAAATTTGCAACTTTTCTTTCTCTTTTGTCAAAGCCACAAAAGAGCTGCATGTAGGCTGCATCAGTCCTAAAGCATAAAAAACCTAACAACAACAGGGGCCCAGCACCGAGCCTTGGGGATCTTCACAGGACAAATGGTTGAAAATTTGTTAGAAAAGCACAATATAAAGAACAAAAGAGAAGCAGCACTGATGCCAATCCACTGCATTTGACTATAATAGTACTACCATCAGATCTTTTCTTGTAAACTGGCTTTTTCAGAGAAGGAGGAAAGATTGGTCACCAGGTAGGTGCAGCTCTAATAGCCTGTTAAAGAACAACATAAGCACTTATTAGGAACGCAGTGATTTAATAACACGTCATCCATTAAAGAGACCACCCTTCCCTGTGTCCATCAGATGGGCTCAGAAAGTTTCACAGCCTAAACACAGACACTGTGTGCTCTCTGGGATAGTGTCAGCCTTTTAAGGCAGAGTTCAGAGTGAGAAGATTTTATCTTGGCATGAGACTGGGGTCAGCCTATGCTTCCCCCTGACAGGCCGTAGATCCTGAGCTAAATGCATCTCTTATGCACAGAATCAGTTCAGCTCTTTGACAAAAACGATTAAATAATCATGGCTCCATGGCCACACATTTCAGACCCCTGTTGCTTAAGCTCTGACCTTAATGTTGAACTTTTAGATATCAGTGTAGCCTAGCACTGTTAATGAGAAAAGTCATGCAGTTTGAATTATTTTCACTGGCAGTGAACCATTGCTTCCATTTGCGCTCCAGTGCTTCACAGTCGTCTTCAACAACCATTCTGCATAAGGTGTTAATAAGCAGCAAAGAGTTGACATAAACTTGTAAATACTAAACTCAAGTGAAAACAGACACCATCACCAGATATACTTGCCATACCATCCCTATGTGCTCCTAAAATCCAGCTAATTAAATAATTCTCTTTCTACTTTACCCTCTTCCTCAGCCCCACATTCCCTCCATTACACGATTCCACTGTTCAGTCTAAACTTTCCTGTAAACCTGAAAAAAGTGGGTCATGACCGACGCTGGAGGAAGTGTCTGACACAGAGCGCAGCCAAACACATCACCACACTATTCCAAACAAAGGTAGAAGATCCATTTTTAGCCTCCTGCCTACCGAGTTCAGTTCATGACTACCCAAGCTTAAATCTTCCTGAGATATGAATGTTAAAGGTCCCATACTGTAGATTTTCCATGGATTAATTTTTAAACTTTTGACTGCCTCAATTGCATATAGAGGTAATTTTAAAGACAAAACACTTTTCCATGTTATTTTTACTGATTTAATACAGGTTTCTTAAATGTGCCAATCACAAGAAAAGAGGCAAGTCATGATGTTTGTGTTAAGTTTGTGCCCGAATCCCCTGGCTGGCAGGGGGTTGGAACCTTTATGTATGGAGTTTGCATGTTCTCCCTGTGCTGTGTGGGTTTACTCCGGGGGCTCCGGTTTCCTCCCACAATCCAAAGACATGCATGTTAGGTTAATTGGTTGTTCTAAATTGTCCTTAGATATCTGTTTCCTATAGGCCCTTAGAATAGAGGGTTAGCATTAGTGAAAGCGCTTTGAGTGGTCTTTGTGACTAGAAAAGCGCTATATAAGTGCAGGTTAGTTAGTTAGTTAAGTTAACTTGGAGAACTGAAGGTCGGGCTTGTTGGTTTGTGACATCATGAAACCCAGGAAGTGCAGTCTGCTTTTTTCTTTAGCATTTTAACTGCATAAAACCAGTGCATATTTTTTTGTGAAGTGAGCATTTTAATACAGTATTGTAGCAGTATACATGTGACATGCTAACCCACAGTTAACTAATAAGTTAATTTTTAAAAATGAAGAAATTGGGACCTTTAATGCGGGGTGGGGCTGTCAAAACCATGCTAAGTTAGTGTTTAAACGTTCCATTCAGTGCACCTTTTCCCACAATTTAACAGCTCACACAGGTCTTAATGAAATTTTGGTAACATATTTTGGTCAAATTTTCTTTAATTATTTGATTATTGACACATAATTGTAAATAATCTTTTGCCGCCTTTCTCAGAACAAGTGTTTCAGTGCATGTCTCTTTAAATCTCTAAGACCACATTTAACTCCACCCTCCATCTTACACCGTTATTTACATGGAAAATTATCTTTTAAATTGACAAACACATGTGTAACTTCCAGCAAAATTTGATCGGGATCAAAAGATAATTTCTGTCTTGGCACTCATTTCAATGGAGATTTTTTCCGATTTAAGGTTCCATATAATAATAATAATAACACAGGGTTACAAAAATACTTTTTTTGTAAGTTGTTGGTGTTTTTTCAACTGATTTAAGACAATTTTGCACCACTGAATCCGAAAATGACATCCGTTTCTCTCGATCAGGTGCTAAGTAAAAACCTGTACTTACTCAGTACTGTGAATGTACTTACCTTTTATATAAAGGTAAGTAGTATACCTTTATAGTATAGTAAAAGTATACCTTTTATATAAAGGTAAGTACATGCAAATTTAATGTTATGTCATTATTGTTCAAAATTCAGAGAATTTCAAGACATAAAAAATATTTTTGCATCATATAAAGCGAAAATACCTGTACATGTAAACAAAAACGTATTAAAAAAAACGTGACCATAATTCAAATAGTTGACCTGATTGAGCAAAACCAGTGTGATTTTTGGATTCAGCACATCAAAATTGTCCAAAATTAGCTAAAAAACTGAGACAATAAATTTGGTGTTGACCAGTGTAATAATAATAATAATAATAATAATAATAATAATAACAATAATAACAATAATAACTTTATTTATATAGTGCTTTTCACAGACAGTCACAAAGTGCTTTACATGAAATACAACACAGAACATTTACAGTGATAAAATAAAACAGAAGTTAAGAATAGATTACAACAAATAAAACCAGTAAGTAACCCCCCCCCCCCGACCTAAAGGCCTGTCTAAACAACAGGGTTTTAATTTGCTTCCTAAAAAAATGGACTGAAGGGGGTAGAGAGTTCCATAACTTTGGTGCTACAGCTTGAAAAGCTAGATCACCACACATTTTAAAATATGTCTGGGGTACCTCTAAAAAAAAAGGTGACCAGAGGACCTGAGAGGAAGAGTATGGCTGAATGAGGTCTGCAATGTAAGGAGGTGTGAGACCATGCAAGGCTCTAAAAGTTAAAACCAGAATTTTAAACTGAACTCTAAAATTAACAGGGAGCCAATGAAGAGTAAATAAAATGGGGGTGATGTGAGATCTCTTGTTAACTTTAGTTAAAAGCCTTGCAGCAGCATTTTGGACAATCGGAAGCCGATTTAAGGAGGTTTTGTTAAGAACATCCATCCATCCATCTTCTACCGCTTTTCACGGTCACGGAGGCAGCAGTTCAAGCAGAGAAGCCCAAACTTCCCTCTCCCCAGCCACCTGCTCCAGCTCTTCAGAGAGGATACCATGGCATTCCCAGACCAGCTGGGAGACATAGTCTCTCCAGCGAGTCCTGGGTCTGCCCTGGGGTCTCCTCCCAGAGGGACGTGCTTGAAACACCTCAAGTGGGCGGTGTCCAGGAGGCATCCTGATCAGATGTCTATACCACCTCAACTGGCTCCTTTCAATGTGGAGGAGCAGAGGTTCTACTCTGAGCCTCTCCTGGATGACTGAGCTCCTCACCCTATCTCTGAGGGTGAGTCCAGCAATCCTACAAAGAAAGCTCATTTCAGCCACTTGTATCCGCAATCTCATTTTTTCGGTCATTACCCAAAGCTCATGTCCATAGTTGAGGGTAGGAACGTAGATTGACTGGTAAATCGACAGCTTTGCCTTAGAGCTTAGCTCCCTCTACACCACAACAGACTGGTACAACGTCTGCATCACTGCAGATGCTGGTCCGGTTCGTCTGTCAATCTCTCGCTCCATTCTCCTCTCACTCGTGAATAAGACCCCAAGATACTTAAACTCCTCCACTTGGGGCAGGAGCTTGTCCCCAACCCAGAGAGGACAATCCACCTTTTCACGGCAGAGGCCCATGGACTCGGACTTGGAGGTACTGATTCTGATCCCAGCTGCTTCACACTCAGCGGCAAACCATCCCAGTAAGACCTGTAGGTCATTGCTGGATGAAGCCAGCAGGACAACATCATCTGCAAACAACAGAGATGAGATCCTGTGGTCACCAAACATGACACCCTCCATTCCCTGGCTGCACCGAGAAATCCTGTCCATAAAAATTATGAACAGGATCGGTGACAAAGGGCAGTCCTGGGGGAGTCCAACTCTCACTGGGAATGAGTCCAACTGAGTGTTGGCAAAACGAACCAATCTGTCACAACGGTTGTACAGAGATCGAATAGCTCGTAACAACAAGGCCGATGCCCCATACTCCCGAAGCACCCCCTACAAAAAAACCATGAGGGACGCGGTCGAATGCCTTCTCCATGTCCACAAAACACATGTAAACTTGTTGGGCAAACTCCCACGAAACCTCGAGGATTCTCAAGAGGGTAAAGCGCTGGTCCGATGTGCCACAGCCAGGATGAAAAACACATTGCTCCTCCTGAATCCGAGATTCGACCATCGGCCGGATTCTCCTCTCTAGTACCTTGGCATAGACCTTCCCAGGGAGGCTGAGGAGTGTGATCCCTCTAAAGTTGGAGCACACCTTCCGGTCCCCTTTTTTGAAGAGAGGAACCACCACCCCGGTTTGCCATGCCAAAGGCACTGCCCCCAACCTCCACACAATGTTGCAGAGGCGTGTCAACCATGACAAGCCTACAACATCCAGGACCTTGAGGTACTCAGGGCGAATCTCGTCCGCCCCCGGGGCCTGGGCACCAAAGAGATTTTTAAGCACCTTGGTGCCCTCAGCCCCTGTGATAGGCGAGTTGTCCCCCTCGTCCACAAGCCCTGCTTCCTCTGTGGAAGGCGTGTCAGTGGGATTGAGGAGATCCTCAAAGTATTCCTTCCACTGCCCGACGATTTCCCCAGTCGACGCCAGCAGTGCCCCATCCGCACCATACACAGGATGCACAGGGAGCTGCCTCCTCCTCCTGAGCTGCCGGACAGTTTGCAAGAATCTCTTTGAGGCTGACCAAAAGTCTTGTTCCATGGCCTCACCGAACTCCTCCCATACCCGAGTTTTTGTTTCAGCAACCACCTGAGCTGCACTTCACTTGGCCTGCTGGTACACATCAACTGCTTCAGGAGCCCCCAACCCAACCAAGCTTGATAGGACTCCTTCAGCTTAATGGCCCCCCTCACCACTGGTGTCCACCCCATGGTTCAGGGGGTGCCACCACGAGATGCCTCGACGACCTTGCGGCTGAAGCTCTGGGCAGCCGTTTCAACAATGGAAGTGGAGAACATGACCCGTTCCAACTCCATGTCTCCAGACTCCTTCGGAAAGTGGTTGAAGTTCTTCCAGAGGTGGGAGTTGAAGACCTCCCGTACAGGGGCCTCGGCCAGACGTTCCCAGCACTCCCTCACTATACGTTTGGGTCTACCAGGTCTGAATGGCATCCTCCCCTGCCATCGGATCCAACTCACCACCAGGTGGTGATCGGTTGACAGCTCTGCACCTCTCTTTACCCGAGTGTCCAAGACCTATGGTCACAGGTCTGATGACACATAACAAAATCGATCATCGACCTGCGACCTAGGGTGTCCCGGTGCCAGGTGCACATATGGACACCCTTATGCTTGAACATGATGTTCATTATGGACAAACTGTGGTTAGCACAGAAGTCCAATAACTGAACACCACTCGGGTTCAGATCAGGTTCAGATTCAGGTTCAGGTTACTTTGTTTGTACCCGTAGGTAGATTTGTTTTGCAGTCTGGTGACATCCATATTTACAAGCCACAAATTACATTCAACATAGACACAAACACAGGCACACATGAAACTGACTATGAACATGATAAAAATACTCAAGGCCCCATCAATCAGGGTATAAAAAGACAAAGAGATGAGAGAAAAACCAGAGCTAAGAGAGAAGAGTCATATTAAAAGTTAAAAACTAGTCAAAGAGGTTAAAAACTCAAAGGTCTAAAACTCAATAAAATATTTAGAACCCAAGTAACATCCTACAAAAATAAGTAAATATAAAATGGAGTTAATAAATAGGTACCTAATATATGTGCAATATATTGTTGATTGGGCAGAGCTTGTTCAACTCTTTGACAGCAGCAGGAATAAAGCTGTTTTTGTAGCGCTGGGTTTTACTTTTTGGGACAGCAAACCTCCGTCTTGAGGGAAGAAGATGAAAGTTGCAGTGCAAAGGGTGGGAGTCATCATTTAAAATGGAGGTAGCCATCCTCTGTACTTGCCTGGTGTACAGGGATGTCAGGCTCGGCTGTGACTCACCAAGCAAACGACTGGACCATCTAACTACCTGATCCAAGGATTTCCTCTGTTTCAGCTTTATCTGACCAAACCATGACACTAAAGAAAAGGATAAAAACAGATTCAATAAAAGCCCGATAAAACATTGTCATTATGGTTCGGTCAATTTGGAAGCGTGCAAGTTTTCTCAAGCAATGCAAATGTTGCTGACCCTTTTTGCACACCCTTTCACAGTTCTCTTCAAACTTTAAATTACTATCAATAATCGTCCCAAGATATTTGTAGGATTGTACACATTCGGTGGTCTGGCCTTTTAGTACGGTGACTTTGTGCCTGGGAGTTTTCCTCCTGAAGTCAATAATCATGTCTTTAGTTTTTGTCGTATTCAGCTGCAGGTAGGAATCCTCACACCAGTGAACAAAATCATCAACTACTGGGCCGTGGCCACTCTCACCATCCTGGAGGAGACTGACAATAACTGAATCATCAGCATACTTTATGATATGTCTGTTGTCATGTCTGCTCCGACACATGTTTGTGTACAGGATGAAGAGTAGTGGTGACAACCCCCCCCCGCCCCCCGAGGAGAGCCAGTAGAAGAGCACTTTAGGTCAGACAATGTACCATTGACCCTTACTCTCTGCGTCCTGTTGGTTAAGAAATCCAGAATCCAACCCACCAGATTATTGCTCAAATCAGATCGGGCAGGCCGTTCCTCTCAGTCACCCCCCTCCAGGTTTCACTGTCATTGCCCACGTGCGCATTGAAGTCCCGCAGTAGGACAATGGAATCTCCAAGAGGAGCACTCTCCAGCACCCCAGTCAGAGACTCCATAAACGGTGGATACTCTGAACCATCATTTGGTGCATAGGCACAAATGATGGTCAGGACCCATTTCCCAACTCGAAGGTGCAGGAAAACAACCCTTTCATCCACCGGGGAAAACTCCAGTATAGAGGCAGCAAGGTGGGGGGATACAAGAATACCCACCCCTGTCCGTCGCCTCTCGCCCAGGACAACTTCAGAGCAGGCCAAGCTAAAGCCCCTCTCCAGGAGACTGGTTCTGGAACCAGAGCTGTGTGTTGAGTTGAGGTCGACTACTGTATATCTAGCCGGTATCTCTCAAACTCATGCACCAGCTCAGGCTCCGTCCCCACCAGAGAGGTGACATTCCATGTCCCAAAAGCCAGTAGGAAGCTTGGGATCAGACCGCCAAGGGGTCCGCCTTTGACCGCCACCTGATCTACATAGCACCGGACCCCCATGGTCCCTTCTGCAGGTGGTGAGCCCACTGGAGGGCAGATGCATGTAACTCCTTTGGGCTGAGCCCGGCCAGGTCCCATGGGCGGAAACCTGTGACATGATTCAAGACCCAGGAAGCAGACACAGACTCAGAAATAAACTCAATTATCTTTATTGTGTAGTGTATGAATGAGTGTGTGCGTGTGTGTATGAATGTAGCAGCTGGGGTGAGCAGAGCACCGTACAGACTGGCAACCCTATGGAAGAGCAGAGACAAGGGGGATTAGTGCCAGCACTCTGGAGAGATGGTTCAGTTATGTTTAGTCTTACTGTTGGCGAGTTGGTGAACAGCTCAGGCTTGGTCCCGAAGGCTCCGGCCAGAGAGATGGTGTCTTCAGCCCCGGTTGCAGAGGGAATGAAAGGAGGATTTGGTGAAGTGCAGGGAGTGCTCGGTCCGCCACCAGGAGGAGGAGGTCTGCTGCCACGGATTTCCACCTGTGCACGGGGGAGCAGAGCGTAGAGTGGTGATAATGATGGAGGCTTACTTGGCGTTGGAACTCCCAGGAGAATGACGAAGTAGAGAAGGGATCTCTGGAGAACGACGAAGTGGTGTAACGGTCTCATCAGACCAGGGAGTTAGACGACTCCGTGCAGACCAGAGGGCAACACAGCTTAAATAGTCAGGCTGATGAGGAGAGCAGGTGTGCGCGCATCTGTGGAGGATAAGGCAACAGGCAGGCAGAGCGGATCACCACAGTACTCACCCCCTACATGACACCTCTCAGCGACTGATCTAACCTACCCGGGTGCATCCGGTGGAAGTCCCTGATGAGCTGAGGATCCAGCACGAAGGGGAGACGCACCAGGACCTCCATTTGTGACCGTAACCCTCCCAGTTCACCAGGTACATGGAGGCCGCGACCCACGTACTGAAGGTACGGCAATGTCTCCCTCCTCCTCGGGAAACAGCGGGGGGTTGTAGCCCAGAGAGGCCTCAAATGGCGACATGCCTATGGCAGACGACATGGTGGTGTTGTGAGCATACTCAACTCATGGCAGGTAGGTGCTCCAACGATGGGTTGGCGGTGGTGATGCGCCGTAGCGCTGCCTCCAGCTCCTGATTGGCACGCTTACATTGGCCGTTGCTCTGCGGGTGGTACCCCGACGACAGGCTCACTGTAGCCCAATGGTGTTGAAAAAGGCCTTCTAAACCTGCGAGATGAACTGGGGCCCACGGTCGGACACAATGCCTAGAGGAATGCCATGCAGCCTCACCACATGGAGGACGAGCAGATCCGCAGTCTCCTTCACCGTGGGCAGACCCTGCAGGGGAACAAAGTGGGCTGCCTTGGAGAATCTGTCTACTATGGTGAGGATGACGGTGTTGTTGGCAGAGGATGGGAGGCCGGTGACGAAATCCAGGGCCATGTGGGACCAGGGCCTGCCAGGGATAAGGAGAGGATGGAGCAGGCCATCCGGAGGAGAGGAGGACGTCTTGCCGGTGGCACACTGGGGACAGGCACGGATATACTCCCCGACATCCTTCCGGAGCGATGGCCACCAAAAGGTCCTCTAGAGGAAAGTCACTGTGCGTGGCATCCCCAGATGGCACAAGAGCTTGGAGGAGTGGACCCAATTAATCACCTTGCCCCAGACGGCAGACGGCACATATAACCTCCCCGCTGGTCCCCCGCCTGGGTCCACCTCAGTCTCCTGCGGTCTCCTTAGTACCCCACGGGAGGGCGCCAACGATGCACGATGGGGGAATGATGGGGTGTGCTGGTACCTCCGCAGCATCCGAGGCAAATTGCCTAGATAAAGCGTCAGGCTTGGTGTTCTTAGACCCCGGGCGGTAGGTAATGGAAAGTGGAAAAAATGGAAAGTCACTGTGCGTGGCATCCCCGGATGGCACAAGAGCTTGGAGGAGTGGACCCAATTAATCACCTTGCCCCAGACGGCAGACGGCACATACAACCTCCCTGCTGGTTTACCGCCCGGGTCCACCTCAGTCTCCTGCGGTCTCCTTAGTACCCCACGAGAGGGCGCCAATGATGCACGATGGGGGAATGATGGGGTGTGCTAGTACCTCCGCAGCATCCAAGGCAAATTGCCTAGATAAAGCGTCAGGCTTGGTGTTCTTGGACCCCGGGCGGTAGGTAATGGTAAAGTCAAACCGGCCAAAAAACAGGGACCAGTGGGCCTGGCGCACGTTCAGTCGCTTAGCCGTCCTGAGGTATTCCAAGTTCTTATGGTCCGTCCAGATGATGAGCGGCTGGGAGGCCCCCTCCAGCCAATGGCGCCACTCCTCCAGTGCCAGCTTCACCGCCAGGAGCTCTCTGTCCCCAATGTCACAGTTCCTCCCTGCCGGGGAGAGATGGCAGGAGAGGAACGCACAGGGGTGAATCTTGTCGTCCACCGGGGAGCGTTGAGACAGCACAGCTCCAACGCCAGAATCCGAAGCGTCTACTTCAACCGAGCACTGCAGAGTGGGGTCCACCTGTACCAAGATCGGAGGAGAGGAGAGTCGTGATTTTAGTGCCACAAAGGCCGCCTCAGCCTCCTCCGTCCACCGGAAGGGCACCTTGGAGGAGGTGAGGTGAGTAAGAGGAAGGGCAATGACGCTGTAGTTCTTTATGAAGCGGTGGTAGAAGTTGGCGAATCCCAGAAACTGCTTCCAGTAGGATGGAGTCGGCCACTCTACCACCGCTTTTACCTTGGCTGGATCCGCGATGATTTTGTTGTGCAAGATGATGAAGCCCAGAAATGACGTGGCTGGAGTGTGGAGCTTGCTCTTCTCTGTGTCATGCATGCGCGTAAATGCGCACACACAAATCAATTAATACAAGCCCAAACGACGGTGAAGGTCAATGTGTTTATTAACAAAGGAAACTGATGCACAAAATGTCCATAACACTGTCCGATTAGTAGCAATGATGGTATGGAGAAGGTGACAGGCTACAAGCTCAATAGGTAAGCCCCACGCGCTCCAGGATGGAACTGGCAGCAGAGAAAAAGGGCAGAAAATAATAAAAGAACAGACTTGCATTAATGTTGGAGCGGAAAGGCTTGGAAAAAAACATAGTAGTCCGAGGACTACTGTCAACCCAGGGAGACTGACTGATGCCAACGCACTGAGTGTTTCCCCTGCCGGCCAGAAGTGCCCCCAGATACTAACGAGCGGCAAGTGGAAACAGGTGCGTGGCAATCAGAGTAGCTGGATCAGTATAAATGAGTGTCTGGTGTGTGTGTGTGTGGTGATGAGATACCTCCGGTGAATGTCTGGTAAGAGGAGGAGACGTGGCCGAAGGACTGTCAGAGAGCAAGGCTCAATCTGACTGCTGAAATTAATAAGCAGTAATCAAAACCTACAGCCACAGGTCATGGACGGGGTAAACGACCCCGAACATGACATTCTGCCTTCACGAACAGCTTGTTTTTCAGCAGCCGCTGCAACACTCATCTCACGTGCACCCGGTGTTCATTGAGGGACTGAGAAAAAAAATCAGGATATCTTCAAGGTAAACAAAGACAAACGAGCCCAGAAAGTCCCTCAACACGTTGTTAATGAGCCGTTGGAACACAGCGGGAGCGTTGGTCAGCCCAAATGGCATGACGAGGTACTCGAAATGACCGCTAGGGGTCCGGAACCCCGTCTTCCATTCGTCTCCCTCTTGAATTCGCACCAGGTGGTAGGCATTACGGAGGTCTAGTTTAGTGAATCAGAAGGCCCCCCGGAGGGAGTCAAATGCCGTGTTGATGAGCGGGAGTGTGCATTTGTCCTTAATGGCGATGTTATTAAGTTCCCGGAAGTCGATGCACGGTCTCAGTGAGCTGTCCTTCTTGCCCACGAAGAAGAATCCCGCCCTCACTGCCGAGGATGATCGACGAATTATGCCCGAGCTCAGGGACTCCTTGATATAGGTCTCCATCGCCTCCCGCTCTGGAACTGACAGGCTGTACAGCCAACTAGATGGTAACAGCTGCTCGGCCCCTGAATCGATAAGTGCATGTGTGGCAATCTCAACATGATTATGAACAAAACGGATGGGTAACAGGAATTTAGTGAGGGAATTGTTTTGGAGTGAGTCCGTGAGTCCCCCTACTGCAACGCACGGACTCCCTCTTTTGGCCAGATGGGACAAGTAGCGAGCTCATGTTCATCGCTGCCGCAATACAGACATAGCCCCAACTCCCGGTGGCGCTGTTTCTCCGCCGGTGGTAACTTGCACTGACCTACTACCATTGGCTCAGGGGAGTCTAATGAATCAGAGGGGGGAAGGGCCAGCAGGGGGAGCTGCAGGGAGTGGTGAAACTGAGTGCCTGAGCGACCGGAAGCTTTACACTCGTTGGCCCGTTCCCTTAACCGATTGTCCAAGCTAATGGTCAGGGAAAGGAGTTTGGTTAACTTGCTGGGCTTTTCCAGATGGGCTAGCTCATCCCTCAGGCTAGGGCTAAGGCTACGGACGAAGATGCTGCAAAGGGAAGCATCCTCCCGCCCCTAACACCCGCCCCTCCAGAAGATTAACTACATAGCCTATGCGGCTGTGACTGGTAGGAAAATCCCCTGGAACCCGCTGGAACACTAATCCACACTGTAACAGGAATCCCCTAGCTTACCAATGAAGCGTGTGGGCGTGGGGACTGGTGTCAGCCGGGATGGTGGAGACGGAGAAGGGATGGAGCTAGCTGGAGCGGCCGTGCTACCCAACGCCGGGGGGAAGGGCTGAGGACCTGACAGACGATCCAAGCGGGCGTTTATCTGGACCAGTTGTGTAAGTATGACCTGTTGTTGGTGTAATAATTGGTCTACTCAAGCCTCTAAGATGTTAATTTTGTGTGCTAGCGCACTGTCTGCTGGGTCGTTTTGACGGAGTCGTACTGACGTGATTCAAGACCCAGGAAGCAGACACAGACTCAGAAATAAACTCAGTTATCTTTATTGTGTAGTGTATGTATGAATGTGTGCGTGTGTGTATGAATGTAGCAGCCGGGGCGAGCAGAGCACCATACAGACTGGCAACCCTATGGAAGAGCAGAGACAAGGGGGATTAGTGCCAACATTCTGGAGAGATGGTTCAGTTATGTTTAGTCTTACTGTTGGCGAATTGGTGAACAGTTCAGGCTTGGTCCCGAAGTTTCCGGCCAGAGATACAGTGTCTTCAGCCCCGGTTGCAGAGGGAATGAAAGGAGGATTTGGTGAAGTGCAGGGAGTGCTCGGTCCACCGCCAGGAGGAGGAGGTCCGCTGCCACGGATTTCCACCTGTGCACAGGGGAGCAGAGCGTAGAGTTGTGATAATGATGAAGGAGGCTTACTTGGCGTTGGGGAGTTGGAACTCCTAGGAGAACGACGAAGTAGAGAAGGGATCTCTGGAGAACGACGAAGTAGAGAAGGAATCTCTGGAGAACGATGAAGTGGTGTAACGGTCTCATCAGACAAGGGAGTTAGACGACTCCTTGCAGACCAGAGGGCAGCACGGCTTAAATAGTCAGGCTGATGAGGAGAGCAGGTGTGAGCGCAGCTGTGGAGGATAAGGCAACAGGCAGTCAGAGCGGATCACTACAACCCAACCAGCAGATGCTTGCCATCGAGCCCCTCCCCCAGGTCTGGCTCCAGGGTGGGGCCCTGGTAACCCCATATCGGGCAGGGTACACTGAATCCTTGTTCTAGCATTCATCATGAGAGTCTGTTGGATCGTTCTTAGTCTGGCCCTTCACCCAGGACCAGTTTGTCTTGGGTGACCCTACCAAAGGCAAATTGCCCCAGACAACATAGCTCCTGGGATCACTAGGGCACGCGAACCCCCCACCACGATAAGGTGACGATCCATGAGGGAAGAACGTTAACATTTTTGTTATGTTCTTTTTTTGATGTTTTAAGAACATTAAAACGTGAATTACAATAGTCTAAACGAGAAGGGATAAAAACATTATTAACCATTTCCAACTCAGCCACAGACACTATGTTTCTCAGTTTGGAAATGTTTCTCAGGTGGAAAAAAGCAGAGCAAGCCAGCTGATTTACATGAGCATCTAGGGATAAAGCGCTATCAAGAACTCCTCCAAGATTACGTACAGAGGATTTGCTGGAGGAACAAAGAGGCCCAAGGGATTCTTTAATAGTAGGGATCGCACTGTCAGGAGCAATGATTAGAGTCTCTGTTTTAACATCATTTAACTGTAAATACAGGAACATCTCAAACTTTTGGCAGTGTGTGTGTGTGTGTGGGGGGGGGGGGGGGGCTAAGTCCTGCTGGAAAATGAAATCAGCTTCTCCATAAAGCTTGTCAGCAGAGGGAAGCATGAAGTGCTGTAAAATTTCCTGGTAGACGACTGTGCTGACTTTGGTCTTGATAAAACACAGTGGACCAACACCAGCAGATGACCTCTGTTCAGATAAAAGTAAATTTTGCGTTTCATTTGGAAATCAAAGTCCCAGGGTCTGGAGAAGGAGTGGAGAGGCACAGAATCTAAGTTGCTTGAGGTTTAGTGTGAAATTTCCGCAGTCAGTGATTATTTGAGGAACCATGTCATCTGCTGGTGTTGGTAAACTGTGTTTTATCAAGACCAAAGTCAGCACAGTTGTTTACCAGGAAATTTTACAGCACTTCATGCTTCCCTCTGCTGACAAGCTTTATGGAGAAGCTGATTTCATTTTCCAGCAGGACTTGGCACCCCTCACACACTGCCAAAAGTATCAAAACCTGGTTTAATGGCCATGGCATCACTGTGTTTGATTGGCCAGCAAACTCTCCTGACCTAAATCCCATAGAGAATCTATGGAGTATTGTCAAGAGGAAGATGAGAGACACCAGACCCAACAATGCAGACGAGCTGAAGGTCACTATCAAAGCAACCTGGACCTTCATAACACCTGAGCAATGCCACAGGCTGATCACCTCCATGCCAGTCACATTGATACAATAATTAATCCAAAAGGAGCCCCGACCAAGTGTTGAGTGTGTACATGGACATACTTTTCAGTCGGCCATCATTTCTATTAAAACACAATTTTTTTAAAAATTAATTTTATGTAATATTCTAATTTTTTAAGACTCTGAATTTGGGGTTTTCATGGGCTGTAAGCCATAATCATTAAAATTAAAATAAATAAACACTTGAAATATATCAGACTCTGTGTAATGAATCTATATAATATATGGTTTTCACTTTCTGAAATGACAAAAAATATTGAACTTTTTCATGATATTCTAATTTTTTGAGATGTACCTGTAAATGACCTTTGTTAAGGCCACCATCAAAACAGGTCAGTGTTGTTGCAGTTTGACGGCTCTGCTCACAGGTCTGCTAAATGCTGAGGAGGTTGTGCACGGTGAAGATCAGACTGGCATTTTCCTGCTTTGTTCCAAATTACCACAGGTCCCATTAATCACTGATGTGAGTATTTTACTCTTAAAGTTTGAGATGTCCTTGTAAACCTGCAACTTTTTTCTTGTAAACATCTGACTTTTCTGTTGTAATTTTTTTAAGAAGCTCCACTGTGGCTCCAGAGCTGTAGTTTGCAGAACCCAGTCCTATAATAGGTTTCATATGTGCAGAGTCAAAAGTTAAGGTTATTTTCTTCAGTCTGTGGTCTAATTGGCCAGGATGGAGGACTCACCCTTGATACTACTTCTGCTACTTTTGGGAGTTTCAGGTCACTCACCCACACTGTATATTTTTAGTTTACCACACCCGTAAGGATGTAATGCTCCAGTGACAGGCTGATCGTGTGTGTGTGTGTATGTGTGTGTGTGTGTGACCCACATAGCCTGTAAACCCAGACAAAATAATAGGGATTGTGATCAAAGGGAAATGTAAATAGTCTGCCACAACTCTGGGCTATTGGGACTTCCTGCTTCCTTACTTGATATTCCTCTTTGAGCTAAACGGGGCTTGCTGTAGTGATTATAGCAGTCAGTGGAGCAGTAATCTGTTTCAGCCATCAGCCATCTGATCAGTGCTGCGTCTACTGTCCTGTCCAGTACTTCAGATGCCTGTTCCAGACTGGAATTATCCTTTGTGTATATGGCTGTGAAGCTACTTGTGGCTCTTTTGCCCATAACCTGTTGCTCCGCTTTGAAAACAAAAAAGCCATAAGAAACTCAGGAGTAAAGTCATGAATGTCACGGTTCGGTGGAGAATTGGACCCAAACGCAGTATTTGAAGTTGGCAAAGATTTAATTAGAGCCGGCCGAACAGGCGCAGCTCAAAAAACACAAAATAATAACACACAGCTCAGGAGCTGGAATAAAAACTCACAAAAACAAGCAGCAGCGTGTTGTTCACGCAGCATGACTTAACGGCACTCATAACGAAACACAGTGTCATAAGCTCCCCGTGCTCTTTTCCACAGCGCACGGAGGAGGGGAAAAGGACAAATGGATTTACACGCAGGTTCACCAAACACACATATATTTACACCCAAAGTGAAAATACAAAACGACATAGACAGCTCGGGTACACTTGAGTCCTTCAGGATGCCCAACACACACCAGTGGAACATACTGAGCAATCAGCCAAAGCGTAGTGGCATAGCGGCGAACAGAAACGCTAACAGTACTCACAGTGAGGGGGCAGTCCGAGTCGTCACAGTGTTAACCAGCGAGCACACACAACAACAGTCCTTTAGAAGACGTGACGGTTAGGCGGTGAAGGAAAACCATCTAACTCGTGCATATAATGGTCCAGCGGTGTTTGTGTAGCAAAGAGCCGCTTAAATACAAACACTGCTGGCCACACAAATTGGGAACACCTGGGCGAGGCGCGGGAAAGATAATTACCGGGGCGAAAAGCTGATTGTCAGAAAAAGAGGGGACATGGTCGGACAGGCCAGAGTGGCAGCTACAGGCAGGAACAGAAACAGAACACAGACATGAAAACGACAAGAAATCAAAGCATAACACCACATAATAAACCCACTGCCTGAGCCACCAGGAACGGGCAGAACCGAGCCCACAGGAAACACGGGCTCGGTTCATGACAGATAGAGCCAGACATAAATAGACACACGAGTCATCAAACACAATACAGAGCAGGTGGGATAATCAGGACACAACTGAGACAGCAGGGCATGGTCACAGAGAAACAGGACGGGTGGGGCTAAGCAGTCAATCACACATAGAGGATCAGGAGAGACAAGACCATGGCAATGATAATGATAATAAGTAATGCTGATAAATTTAAGAGGATAGCCACTGGAAAAAGTAAATATGCAAAACATAATAATGATAACGGCAATCCAGGATAAGAGTGAGATACAGAAAAGCCCCACAATGAACTCAAATCAAGATAATAGAATTATAAATTAGGATGAGGGCATGAAACCCATCCCACGCCCTGACAATGAAATCACTTGTATAAAGTAACTAATTTAGAGAAACAAAGTTGGAAGTGTACTGCAAATAAAATTGTAAATTTACAACAAAGCACGAGCAAACAAAAACCCTGCTGCACACCTGTTAACACCTGAAACACTTAATCACTTGGTTTCTGCAGTGGTAAAATGCCTTTTAAAGGGTACGTATGATGAAAATTTGTCTTTTTCTGCACTTTTGTGGGTGAATTTGGATAGTGGAAGTGGCTACCATTTACTGAGCTGTTCTGATTTGCCTCTGGTTGTGACGTGAAAACTGATACCACTTTCCCAGCTTTATCTCTACCTATTTCAAAGCCTGTGTGAGCAAACATTGTCCCCATAAGTATCCAAACCCGCATCCATACAGTGCTGCTAAAAAATTAGCTCAGTGGAGCAGCCATGGTTTAATGGCTATTTTCTATACATTCTATGCACCTGTTATGAGCACATGATCCACTATCATGCCCCACCTTTTGAGTATTTGTTTCAGTATTCCTGGACTTATTCATATTATGATCTGTTCTTGTTTAATCTTAGTTTTAGTTTGACAGTATTTCCTGTTTTGTGTTTACTCGGTTTAAATTGATTTCTGTTTTATGTTAGAAATATGATGAAGTCAAGAGAATTGTCCAAAAAGTTCAGAGATTGTTGGCTTGCACAAACAAGGAAAATGATAAAAAAAAAAAGATAGCAAATCACTGAATGTTCCTAGAGATACAGTTGGAAGCATAGTTCACAAGTTTGAAGGGACAGTGGCTAATACTACCTGGAGGTGGCAGAAAGACAACTATCAACAACTGCCACCAGAGTCCTGAGGGGGCAGGTGGTCAAAAACCCTCAACTGACTGCAAAAGACCTGCAGCAAGACTTGCTGGCAGCAGGCACTGAGGTTTCAGTTTCCACAGTAAGGCGCACACTAAATGCTGAAGGGTCCATGCCCAAACTCCAAGATATACATCACTACTGACCCAAAACTGCAAGAAAAGTTTCTCAAACAGGTTCATTTTGTCTTCTTAATGATAAAACTGATATTGACTAGATAACTGATATATTAAGACAAGGCAAAGGATGTCTCATACCTTTGGCATGTTTCGGCTGTCATCTGCAGTCTTCTTCAGAAAGCGTCATCTGACATCTGTGATGTGTCACATCAGCTGTTTTATCCTTTCTGTAGGCTTGACCATCCTGACAGATTTGACAGATCTGCCAGGTCAGTCACCCCCCCCCCCCCACCACCACCACCGTGTGATGGTCTCTGGAGGAGAAAGTCCCAGGTGTGCGAGAGCATGAAGGCTCCATAATCTTGGTTCATAGCATTGTGGGCTCGCTTCTTGATTTTAATTGCTTCATTGATCCAGCATTTGTGTTTGTTGTCCTCTGATCCAATTATTTTTGCATTGTTCCAGTTAGGGCTGAAACGATTAGTTGATGTTGTTGATAATGTTGACAGTAAAAGTTTGTCAACAAAGATTTTTATTGTCGACAAATCGTTTAATTATAAAGTTTATATGAATGCCACAAAAGTTCGGTTGTAACTGCAATGCACGACCGGAACTGCAATGCATGACCAAAACTGCTGCGGGCAGTAGCGCCTCTGTTGTCCAGCATGCGTGAACAACTTCCAGCGAAGAAGAATAAGAGCAGAGCATCACGAAGAGAAAAGATAAACAAGTCAACAAACTTTTTGTAGTATAGGAACATTTCACAGAAAACAAAAAAACAAAACAAGTTAAATGCAGACTTTGCAAGGTAGACCTTTCCTATCATGGCAGCACTACAGTGATGCATGAGCATCTGAAAGAATGGCACCCGGGAGCCGCGACGTTAATGGCTGTTCCTGCTTGGTATGTTTTAGCGAGTAAAGAAAGTTAGTGCCGCTTATTTTCAATGGCCAACTGTTTCAAGCTTTAGAAAATGACAATACTGTTAGTACTGTACTGTTAGTACTGGGCTGCACGGTGGCGCAGTGGTTTAGCACTGTGGCAGCACAGTTTTACCCTTGGCCGGGGGATCGCGGGGATCATGAGATCGTGGGTTCGATTCCAGCCCCCGACCAACAGTGAGCTGTGTGGAGTTTGCATGTTCTCCCCGTGTTGCGTGGGTTTACTCCGGGATTTCTCCGGTTTCCTCCCGCATACCAAAAACATGTAGGTTTAGGGCGCTCGCGCACGCAGCGACCAGCAGCCGGTGGCTTGTCACCAGACTGCAAACCAAGTCTACCTACGGGTACAAATAAGTAACAAAAAAAAAAAAAAAAAAAAAAAAAAGTACGTGTTTTATGGTTATTGTGCAGTGTGATGATGCCGGCTTCCTGTCACGTCATCACACTGCGCTATATAGCGGGGCAACCACCACAGGCACTTCCTCTTGTGCCGGATGACTCCACTGGGTGCATGCTGTGTACTGTTCAACACCTTCTTTAATAAAGCAGTGTTCAACTCTACATCTCTGTCAACCTCGTTGATCACCAGGTTTGTGGGCATAACAATGTGCTATTTAGCTGTTTGACAATAAGCTCTGTGGTTGCTGAGGGCTGAACTGTTTAAATCATGGCTAACATGTTGAATGCAGTAAATGACTGAATTACAGGAGTGGCTATCGCTTTTTCGTCTTTGTTAGTATTAGTCCTCATTCTGAATATTGGTGCATCTGGGTTAATTAGAATTTCCCAATTTGTAATTTAATAAATAAAAACATTCAACTGCAATCATCAAAATTAAATCAAACGGCTTGAAATATCACTCTTAAGTGCAGTGAACACTGAATATGAAGAGTTACCTTTCTGAATTATATTGTTAAAAAAATGCACTTATAGAAAACTTCCACCTAATGTTAGTCTGTGGGTTGGAGCAGATCTGTCATGAACCGAGCCCGTGTTTCCTGTGGGCTCGGTTCTGATTGTTCCTTGTGGCTCAGGCAGTGGGTTTATTATGTGGTGTTATGCTTTGATTTCTTGTCATTTTCATGTCTGTGTTCTGTTTCTGTTCCTGCCTGTAGCTGCCGCTCTGGCCTGTCTGGCTACGCCCCCTCTTTCTCTGACAGTCAGCTTTTTGCCCCGGTAATTATCTTTCCCGTGCCTTGCCCAGGTGTTCCCAATTTGTGTGGCCAGCGGTGCTTGTATTTAAGCGGCTCTTTGCTACACAAACACCGCTGGACCATTATATGCACGAGTTAGATAGTTTTCCTTCGCCGCCTAACCGTCACGTCTTCTAAAGGAGTGTTGTTGTGTGTGCTTGCTGGTAAATGCTGTGACTACTCAGACTGCCCCCTCACTGTGAGTACTGTTAGTGTTTCTGTTCACCACTGTACCGCTACGCTTTGGCTGATTGCCCAGTATGTTCCACCAGTGTGTGTTGGGCATCCTGAAGGACTCTTAAGTGTACCCGAGCTGTCTATGTCTTTTTGTATTTTCACTTTGGGTGTCAATAAATGTGTGTTTGGTGAACCTGCGTGTAAATCCATTTGTCCTTTTCCCCTCCTCCATGTGCTGTGGAAAAGCGCACGGGGAGCTTATGACAAGATCAGTAACTCAGTTGTAAGATATTTAATCAGTTGTTTAATTGACATTAGGCATTACGTGTCTGTGATAAAGTGACATATAACCCTAAACTTGTGATAATTAATACAGCTTTCTTGTATTTTGTATTTAGCTCAGGAAACTGCTTGTAAAATGTTATATTAAAGCAGGGACTGACAACAAGGTGATTTTCACAGGTTAGCAGGCTTAAACATCGGCTGAGGTAAAATATGTTCTAGAGCCTCAACAGGAAGCAGAGATGGTGGACATGAGAGAAATAGTCACGATTAGTCGACTAATCGAAAAAATAATCATTAGATTAGTGGACTACCAAAATAATCATTTGTTGCAGCCCTAGTTCCAGTCCATGATGTGTGTTTTTTTATCTTGCAGTGGTCTGATATTGCTGATTTGAGGTTTTCCTGTTCTGTCTTTTCTTTTTGCGTTCTTGTGAGCCACCCTGCTTTTTCTTTTTAGCATTCTTTTTGGTCTTACCTTTTTCGTGTTGTGAACATCCCCTTGTTTCTCCTATGTATGTTTTTCCACATGATTTGCATGGTATTTCATAAATTACGTTGCATTTTTTGTTTGATTGCATTTTGTCCTTGGGATGAACCAAAAGCTGTTGCAGTTTTGTATGGGGTTTTATTACTGTTTATTCCGTGTTTTTTCATGATTCTTTGTATGGGTTCAGTTATTCCCTGGATGTATGGTAGGGTCACTATGTTTTTGTTGTTTTCTGTGTTTGGTGTCTGTTTATTTCCTTTTTGTTTTTGTTCTTGGTGGTCCGTTCATATAATGTCCTCACAACTGACAGTTTGTTTGTCGTTGGATGTCCAGAGTAGGTATTGGTCCGTGTGTGCTGGTTTCCTGTATACTATGATTTTGATGTTGCTGTCATCCTTACGGTGAATTTTTATGTCTAGGAAGTTTATGGCCCGGTTTGTTTCTTCTTCATGTGTGAATTTGATGTTCCCAGTTCTGTCTATGGTATTCAGGTGGTCTGTAAGTTCTTACGTGTATCCATGTTTTATTTTTTCCAGGATGTCATCGACATATCTTCTCCAGAACGTGGGTCTGCATGATGTGGGGGCTGTATTAATGGCTCTGACTTCCAGGTCTTCCATGAAAAAGCTGCCCATTATTGCGGAAAGTGGGTCTCACATTGTGAATCTTTCTTTTTGTCTGTGTATTTGTTTTTGAATTGGAAGTAGGTGGATTTGGCAACAAACTAAGAGTTGTGTCAGAGTCTGAGCCACACTTTAAGTTTATTTTTGTTGGTTCTCTGTACTTAGTATTATTATCCTGGTTGATTTTGCTTTATTCTTCCCTGCCTCAGTCTAAGTTTGGTCATTGTGCTTATTTCCATTATCTTGTCTGTTGCTCTGTTCCATAGAATTTGTCCCTGAACGGTTTTGAGTTATAACTATTATCTTTATTATTTATCATGGTTATCTACTCTGGTTCTGTGTTCATGTATCTTGTGCATCCTCCGTTTCTTTTTACCTTTCGTCTCAGTCCCTCATGTCTTCTGCACCTGTTGCCATGCCCTGCTGTCTCTGATTTCCTCTGATTGTTCTCACCTTTCCTGTGTTGTCTTGATTACCCCCCATCTATGTATGTGCATCATAGTCTGTGTCCTGTGCAGACTATGAGTCATGTTGGTGTTTCACACACCCTGTCTTGTATTCCTTAGTCTTGTGTATTCCTGTTCTGCCAAGCCTTAGTTTTTGTTTCAGCCCATGAGCTGTATTCATTTCTCTTTTCTGTTTGAGAATAAATAATGGTTTACCAGAAGTACATGGCGGTAATGTACCTGTAAGCTGGTTGCCAACCTCCAATCAAATCTAAAAGAAGAAGAAGATTTGCCTGGCGTTTGGGTCCTTCTCTCCTTCCTTGCCCCAGAGGGGCAATTCTAACAAGTTGTGATATGTTGTTAACTGTGAGGTTTGTGTGTTTTTTAGAGAGTTTTATCCTCCTTGAGGTGTTCCTGTACAATGTATAGTGTGACATCAACGGGGTTTTTGTAAATGGTGACACCACATCATGAGAAATGAGTATCTCTGTTTCCACTTTCAGGTTGTTGAGTTCATATGCCAGCTCTTTTGAATTTTTGCAGTGATGTTTTGTTAGTCCAAAGATGAGTTTGATGATTTCTACTAGTGCTTTTGATAAATTATAGGTAGCGGAACCAATACTGTCTACTTTGGGACATAGTGGAGTGTCTTTCTTGTGTATTTTTGGTGTACCATAGATCCAAGGGGTGATACTTGCAGTGGGTGTCAAATGGTCATATTCACTCTGAGTTATTTTAATGGTTTCCAGCAGGGGTCCAAGTAGGGCCTTTAGAGTTATCTTCTTTTCATATGTATCTTTATCTGCCAACATGTTTTCCATCTGTATTTCATACGGGCAGCTTGGTGGTGCAGTGGTTAGCACTGTTGCCTTACAGCTAGAAGGTTCCTGGTTTGAATCCCCAGGCTGGCAAGGGTTGGAACCTTTCTGTGTGGAGTTTGCATGTTCTCCCTGTGCTGTGTGGGTTTACTCCGGGGGCTCGGGTTTCCTCCCACAATCCAAAGACATGCATGTTAGGTTAATTGGTTGTTCTAAATCAGTGGTTCTCAACTGGTCTGGCTTTGGGACCCACCATCACCCCTCAATGACAAGCCGCGACCCAAATCAAAGATTTTCAAATTTATTGAATGTAAAGATTGTGCATTTTGAACCTGAGGTAGAAGAACAGAATATCATAGTATACAAACACAAAACAAATTTAATGATTAACCAGAATGACCAGTAAGTGGCAATACAACAGAGGGAACAATTCCCTCCAATGCTGAATTAGCTGCATTTTAAATTAAAAATTAAACAAAAAGTGCAATTCAAAAGAATTCAAGTCTCAAAATTGACTTTTCTTCTGATTGTTTTTTCAGTATTTACATACTGATAAGGTTATGTGCTTTGAAGAAAATGAAGGAACACTCACTAAAACCTGTAACAGTGACATCATAGACCTGAGTCTGGAGGAATTAATGGGAGAACTGGGGATGTTTTTTGCTCTTGACAAGAGTCTCAATGTCTGGAGTTACATTAGACAAAGCGACTCTGAGGTCATGCTCAATGTCCAGTCTGTTTCTCTGTTTTGTCTTCAACTGAACCAGAGCTGAGAAGCCACACTCACAGAGATAGGTAGTGCTGAAAGGTAGGAGGGTTTTTACTGCTCGAATGGCAAGAGAAGGATACTCGCTCATCACACCAGAACTGTGAGAGGCTTACCTCCGTGAACCTCTTTTTCAGCGTGCGGTCACATGATAGCTCCACCAGCTGACTCTCTTCGTTGCTTGGCAGCATTGCTTGGCACATGCCAACACCTCGCTGCACAAAACGCACTGAGGTTTCTGTACTCCTTTGTCCTCAATATAAAAAAATCCATATCTCATATAGTCCGTGTTGTAGCTGCGTTTCGCCATGCTCAAATAGCATATACAAACAAATGTTGCGAGTCTTCTTCTATGGTGCGAAATATGGTGTTGCCCGCCACCTACTGCCATCTACTGTTAAGGAGTGTGAATCGATGACACTATGTTGATTTATTTCTTGATATTTTATTTTCCCAGGCAAAGGCCTGCGACCCACTGAAAACAGGTCCGCGACCCACTTTTGGGTCGCGACCCACCAGTTGAGAATCACTGTTCTAAATTGTCCCTAGATATCTGTTTCCTGTAGGCCCTTAGAATAGAGGGTATAGTGAAAGCGCTTTGAGTGGTCTTTGTGACTAGAAAAGTGCTATATAAGTGCAGGTTAGTTTCTTTGTCCATGATGACTATCGTCCTGCCTTTATCTGCCTGTAGTATAATGATTGTGTCCCTCTTTTCTGAGTGCATCTATTGCTTTTACTTCATTTCTGGTCATGTTTTTTTCTGGTAATTTGGCTGATTTTAACACTCCCGTTACTGTGTTCTGTATTTCTGCTTCTTTCATTGGTCTTGTATTGTTTGACATGCCAGTTCCGTTGCTAATATGTATTGTTCATGTGGGATTTCTCTTGGTGTTACCGCAAAATTTAAACCCTGGGAGAGGGCTTTCTTTTCAGTTAGTGTGAGTGTGCATTTTGATAGGTTACAGATCTATTTTCCATTGATTTCCCTCACTGTTTATTCTTTCCTGTTTTTTCTTTCAGTTAGTTTTTTCAGTTTCTTTATCTCTCGGTTTTTTGTGATGGTGAATTCCTCTTCATATGTCTGTTTTAGGTGTGCATCAATTTCTATTTGTATTTCTTCCCTCACCGGGAATCGTGTTTTAAAAACATTCATTTCCTCGTTCAGTTTTTCATTGCTTTTGTGATCTTGTTTACTGTTCCTCTTGTTCTCTCTTTTATCAGGGCTTTTCTTGCTTTGTTGATAATCTTCTCCGCATTACCAGTTGGAATGGGATTTTTGATGTTGAGGCTTGGTGATGTGATGTTTTTGTCTTTGTAGCGGAGGTTGAATCTGAGATGGTTTTGTAGTGTGCTTGTGTTTTTTCAAGTCTTGTCCAAGTCTTCTGCGTAATATCTCAAACAGGTTCATTTTGTCTTCTTAATGATAAAACTGATATTGTTCTTCTATTAAGACAAGGCAAAGGGATGTCTTATACCTTTGACAGACTGTCGTCTGCAGTCTTCTTCAGAAAGCATCGTTTGACATCCGTGATATGTCACATCAGCTGTTTTATCCTTTCCGTAGGCATGACCGTCCTGACAAATCTGTTAGGTCGGTCACGCCCCCCGCCATGACTGACCTGGCAGGTATGAGACATCCCTTTGCCTTGTCTTAATAGAAGATCAATATCAGTTTTATGCAAGAAAAGTTTGCTCAAAATAAAACAACCCAAAGTGGTTTTAGGATTCTGTTCTATGGAGCGATGAAACAAAACTGGAACTTTTCGGGCCTGTGGATCAACGGTATGTCTGGAGGAGGAAGAATGAAGCATACGCTGAAAAGAACACCCTGCTTACAGTGAAGCAAGGTGGTGGCTCAGTGATGCTCTGGAGCTGCTTCACTTCCTCTGGCAATGGAAACCTGCAGCGTGTGGAGGGCAAGATGGATTCAATCAAGCATTTGGAAATCCTGGGAGAAAAAGTCACGATGCCTGTGATGAAGCTGAAGCTTGGGCATCATTTGACCTTCCAACAGGACAGTGATCCCAATCATATCTCAGAGTCCACCAAGGTTTGGTTTCAGAAGAAGTCCTGAAAGATACTAGAGTGGCCATCACAGTCGTTTGACTTGAACCCCATTGAAAATCTCTGGTGGGATTTGGAAACAGTGGTTGCAGGACACAAACCCAAGAATGTCAGTGAACTGGAGGCCTTTGTCCATGAGGAATGGGCTAAGATTCCTCAGAACACTGTCAGAAACTGGTGTCTGGCTATGCATCACATTTGCAGCAGGTCATAACAGCAAAAGGGTGCTCTACTAAATACTAAAGATGCTTGTTGTGAAGAGGTTGAATAATTTTGAAACTGCAGAAGTCATTACAGTAAAAGGGGTATTTTGTGTTGAATTTGGAGATACTACCTTTATTATTTGTTGTTGAGCTATTTAAATTGTTCTTGTTTGATTTGTTTATTTCAAACAGCTGCTAGTTTGTACATTTTTCCCATAAACCTAATTTGCATTGGGGGTTAAATAATTTTGATTGCAACTGTATCTGCATTCCCTGCCAGATAAACTATCAACACTTGGCAATATATCTAATTTCTAGATGTTATTCTAGCTTGTTATGCTCAAACCACACACCCCTGTCTCCCATTATGTTTTATTTTGGCTTTTACATTGTTTCATTCAGTCAATTTTATATTAGTTAGCTCCATTCAGTACCAAAGTTAACCAGCTAAGATTAGAATCATTCACAGATTTCATATGTGATGAAAAAGGGAGGCGGGAGGTGGGAGGAGTAACTGGGGGTCATTACCATTAAAGAAACAGTGAAGTGGGTCATTGGGATGAAAGGTGTTTAATTTGGGTAGAATTTTTTTTTAACTATACACATTTCATTAATTCTTAAATTGACTGCTTATTAAAACACTCTATTCTTTTTGCCAGTATAGGTCCCTCACATGCTGCCAGCCCTCGTTACAAGTTCAACTTCATTGCTGACGTGGTGGAGAAAATTGCTCCTGCTGTGGTCCACATTGAGCTCTTCTTCAGGTGCTGACTGTCAGTGTGTTCCTGTGTTTCTCTGTTACTACCCATAACTACTTTTTCAAAAAGGAAAGTTTGAACCCTGTTAAGATAAGATAAGCCTTTATTAGTTCCATAATGGGGAAATTCCAGGATTGCAGCAGCACAAGGATAGCAACACTCAGAGCAGTAATTAAAAAGATAATAAGAACAAGTGAATATACATATGTACACAGATATACACAGTGTGGGAGCATTGTAGCTAGATGGAATACGCAGCATAACAGTCTATTAAGTTACCCCGCAGGATATGAATATGCACCCATACAGTATATTTCGTATTTGAATCAGCCGTGTTGTCACCCTCGGTGGTGATTGATATTGCCTAGTTGTGTAATGGAGGGGGCCATTTATTGTGCAATGCTGTTACGTTTTGTGCATTCAATACGACCTCTACTAGCAGCCCTGGTTAGGTTAAAGTCTGGCAGCCGTAGGTAGGAAGGACCTGCAGAACCTCTCGATCACGCACCTAGGATGGTACAGCCTACTGCTAAACAAGCTCCTCAGTGCATTCAGCGTGCCCTGCATGGGGTGGGACTTGGACTCCAGCAGGGATGACAGCTTAGCCACCATCCTGTGGGGTTTTCCCTACATTTGAAAGTGCTATGAAATGACTTTTGTTGTAATATGGCGCTATATAAATAAAGTTGAATTGAATTGAATCCTCCTCTCTCCTATCTCCTTCACTGGGTTGAGGCGCCGCCCCAGGACAGAGCTAGCTTTTTTGATTAGTCTGTTCAGTCTCTTCCTGTGGGCTGCCATGATGCTGTTGCCCCAGCAGACCACTCCAAATGTGATGGCTGATGCCACCACCAAGTCGTAGAAGGTCTTCAGGAGTGACCCTTGTACTCCAAAAGACCTGAGCCTTCTCAGGAGGAACAGCCTGCGCTGTCCCTTCTTTTAGTGCCCGTTGGTGTTGTGTGACCAGTTCAGTTTATTTTTCAGGTGAACACTCAGGTACTTGTAGGACGTCACCATCTCAATGTCTGTTCCCTGTATGTTTACTGGTGCTGTGAGGGGTTGTCTTCACCTGCGGCAGTCCACCACCAGTTCCTTAGTTTTCCTTGCATTGATCTGGAGGCAGTTCCAATGGCACCAGTCCACGAAGTCCTGTATAAGTCCTCTGTACTCCGCAACATCTCCATCAGAGATGAGGCTGACGATCGCAGAGTTGTCAGAGAACTTCTGTAGGTGGCAGTGTGGTGTGTTGTGTGAAAAGTCCGCGGTATAAAGGGTGAACAGGAAGGGAGCCAGAACTGTTCTTTGGGGGGCCCCCGTACTGCAGATGATTGTGTCAGACACACAATCCTGGGTTCTCACAAACTGTGGCCGGTTTGTGAGGTAGTCCAGGATCCACAATGACAGGTGCTTGTCCACCCCTGCACACAGTAGCTTGTCCTTCAGGATCACCGGTTGGATGGTGTTGAAAGCCCTGGAGAAATCAAAGAACATGATCCTCACAGTGCTCCCAGGCTTCTCCAGGTGGGACAGGGAATGGTGTAGGAAGAAGATCACAGCATCCTCCACCCCGATGCCATGCTGGTAGGCGAACTGGAGTGGATCCATCGCTGGTCCCACCAGGGGGTGGAGGTGGGCAAGGAGCAGCCTCTCCAGGGTCTTTATCAGGTGTGATGTGAGGGCCACTGGTCTGTAGCTCTTCAGGTCCTTGGGGTGGGAGGTCTTTGGTATGGGTACCACACAGGATGTTTTCCACAGCCGTGGTACCCTCACCACCTTCAGGCTCAGGTTGAAGATGTGCTCCACAATCCCACACAGCTGGTCTGCGCAAGACTTGAGGAGCTTCGAGCTGATGCAGTCCGGACCCAAGACCTTCTTCGCCTTGATCTTCCTCAGCTTTGCCCCCACCTGGGTCTTAGTGAGGGTCAGGTTGGGGTAGGGGGGCTGTGTGCTGGGAGTGACGGGGTGTTGGGGGGAGGTCGTACACAGCAGGACTAGATGACAGTAGAGGCAGTAGTGGTTGGTGGGCAGGCAGAGAGGAGGGCGGTTGGTCAAACCTTTTAAAAAACAGGTTCAGGTTGTACACCCACTCCCTGCCCCCCATGGCCTGAAGTAGGTATTCTGGAGCCCAGAGATGGTTTTGAGGCTTCTCCAGACCTCGCTGATGTCACGCTGTTGCAGCTTGTCCTCCATCTTCTTCCTGTAGCTGTCCTTACCCTCTCTAATCTTCCTCCTTGGCTCCCTCTGTATGGACTTCAGCTACTCCCTGTTCCCCGACCTGAAGATCCTTTTCTTTTCTTTTAGTACAGACTTTATCTCAGGGTTGATCCGGGGTTTATTATTTGAGAAACACTGTATGGTCTTGGTGGGTACGGTATTGTCCACACAGAAGTTGATGTAGTCTGTGATGGTGTCTGTGAGGCTGTCGTTGTCCTCACCATGTGGATCGCAGAGTTGCTCCCATGCAGTGGCTTCAAAACCGTCCTTAAGAGCATCCATCGCCTCCTTAGACCATACTTTCACTGTGAGAGTAATAGGAGGTTGTCTGTGTACTAGGGGTTTGTAAATAGGCAGGAGGTGAACCAGGTTGTGATCCGATCTCCCGAGCAGGGGGAGTGGTACTGAGGTATACGCCTCCTTAGTGTTTACATAAAATAAGTCCAGTGTTTTATTGTCTCTAGTGTGGCATGTGACATACAGGGTGAATGGGGGCAGAATGGAGGACAGTGAATTTTGGTTAAAATCACCCGAGATGAGGAGGAGAGCCTTTGGGTGCTGCGTTTGCAGTCTGGTAGAGACTGAGTCTCTCCCGGATCCAGATTGGCAGCTGGTTCCATAGGAGAGGAGCCTGATAACTGAAAGCTCTGCCTCCCATTGTACATTTAGAGATTCTAGGTATTGCAGTTAATCCTGCATTTTGAGAATGTAGTGCTCTGTTAGGATGGTAAGGTATTATCAGATCTTTTAAATAACAAGGGGCCTGATGAGCTTTGTAAGTGAGAAGAAGGATTAAGATTCTAGATTCTGCATTTTGGATCAACTGAAAAATCTTTTGAGACATTTTTGGACAACCTGATAATTAAAATAATCTAATCTAGACCTAACAAAAGTGTGGACTACTTTCTCAGCTTCACTCTGAGACAGATGTTATTAATGTTACATTAATGATAAAAAGTGATCTTGGAAGTATGTTTGATATGCAAGCCACAAAACATATTTGAGCCTGTAAAGGTAAAACAGCTGAGCTGAGAATAAATTGGCTTGGAGACATAAGCAATAGGATTTAATTGAATTTTTCCTCTTAAATAAGAAACTTTTCTTTCATAAATTTTCAGCTTTGTTTTGTACTACAAATATTTTCTAATCAATTTGTGATATTTTTTTTTGTTCGTGAATTAACTTGGTAAATTTGTAACACTTTTTTCTTACATTTACAAAATTTTGTCATAAATTTGCAATTTTCTTTTCGTATGAATTAGTCTTCAACCGAAAGGAGCAGATGCCATGATGTGGCGTCTGTCATCCATCTGTCCATCCACATTTCATGAGAATCTCTGTCCCCCCTTGGCAGTTGCCCCGATGCCCACCAAACTCACACACGCAATGACCCTCAGGCGTTTCTTCTTCCAGGTTGTGCTCAAGATCAGAGGACAGGAGACCTAAGCACTCCTGGGGTGATTTCATCAGGCTGTAATGAGCTGCTCCGTCATTAACCATCTCATTAGCTAATTTCATTGAAGGTAAAATGAGTCAACTCCATGATGCTAATGTCATGATGCTGCATCAAAGGTGGGAAGAGTAGCCATATTCAAGTAAATGTTGAGTTCCCTCATAACATTAATTACTGAAGTACAAGTAAGAGTAGTCACCAAAAAAAAAACTTGGGTAAGAGTAAGAAAGCATCTAATAAAAAAAGTTACTCAAGTAATGGCTGACTTTACTCTCACCAGTAAATAAGGGTTTTTCCATGTGTATTTTTTCCTTTAAATTTAAAACATGTTTCTCTTAAATTTGCAGAATTTGTCTCATAAATATGTGACTTTTTTCTAGCAAATTTGTAATTGTTTACTCATAAATTTGCAAGTCCTTTCTTGTCAATTTGCAATTTTTCAACTTCCAGGTGGCATGTACAAGTGTAGTTTTCAAAGTTAGAATTTTGTCAGAAAGTTATTTTTGTCATTATTTATTTCACATAGTTAAACTTTCATATATTGCACATGCAGTAAAGCTCTCAAAGACTCTTAATTTTGATAATTATTGTTTATACCGTTTTAAATTCAGGTATGACTCATGATATTTTAATTTTATGAGACACACTTGTAGTCATTGTGATTCTAAATATGTCAGTACTAAATTGCTGATTGAAACACTGCTTTAAATATGAGATAAATACAGTAACTTGTATAATGAAATCACAGCTGCTGGGTGGAATTGGCTCTGTTTAAATTCAGTACTGTTTTGTTCTCACTCGCAGACATTCTCTATTTGGTCGTAACGTCCCTCTGTCCAGTGGCTCTGGGTTTGTGATGTCAGAGAACGGACTGATTGTTACCAATGCCCACGTCGTGTCCAGCACCACGTCTGTGTCGGGTCAGCAGCACCTCAAGGTAATCAGATAGAAAACCATAACACTGCAGGCACTCTGTACAATGAAGCAATAGCCTTTGTTAATTGGACTTAGTAATTTTAATCAAGTGCTACTCGCAGGGTTTTTATGTAATGGGTTGGAAGCACAATAATGGTGACATTAGAAAGCCCGTTCTCCAGAATTTTTGATAATAAATTTCATACAGTGATGCCAGATGAGAGCAGTTGCTATTGTTATTGAAGGTAAATAAATGCTAATGAGTTTTATAATTTTTGCTGACATTTGTGAAGCGTTGGGTTCTTCCCTTTTCATAATTGCTTATAATGTAAAAGTAGAGAATATTTACTTTTATGAAATATAAAATGATATTTAGAAATTAACAGGTAACAGATTTTCTGTAATAATGGCACATTTGCACATCATCACGTATGTAAGGTCTGAATAAAACGTGATGCAAATTAAAATTGACATGCATTTATACAAGGGGGGCTGAAAAGTTCATAGTGGTCAAATTTGTCCAAATATGGTTTATTTTTCAACCGCGGGGACCCAAGCGCTGCAACACTGATGCAGTGTTTCCTCGTGGCTTAAAGACCTTGGCGCGGTGGCAACATATTTTTCTGGGGGGGAAGGGCAGAAAAGACATGACACTATTGTAACCAGAATATGTTAATTTTATACTATTTATTTCCTTATTTAAAATTTTATGCAGTAACTTTGCATATGGAACTTACCATTTGAAGTATTGTACAACTGAGGCTTGAATGTTGGAATACTGGGCCAGTTGGGGTCCCACCCAGACGTCCTGTGTTTGGACTTTTTACTGGTGTCATCCTTCTCTCCTTCCTCTGCCCTCACCTCTCCTGGACCCTCTGCCTGGACACTTTCCTCTCCTTGGCTCCTCTCTTCTGTCTCATCTTTCCCTCTCTGAGCTCTGTCTAATTCAGGTTTTCTCTCTTGTCTATGGTGGCATTCAAACAGGTTAGAAAATATCTAGTGTCTTGTTTTGTCCTGCAGGATTTTTTTTTTGTCATGGTTTACATAAATGACAAAATATGTGTATTTTTTTGTGTTTTAATTCTAGTGTTTCTTTTTTTTTCCATTGAGAGAGTAGGGAAGGGAAAAAAACATTCATAATAGTAATTTACTCATGCATCCTTAAATTATATGATCAGAGGTGGGTATAGTAGCCGGAAATTCTACTCATGTAAAAGCAATGCTTTGAAATTAATAATTAAAAGTAGACAACCAAAAATTTCTAGTTGACTTAAGGGTACAAAGAGCACCCACTTGAAAACTTGAGTAATGACTTCAGTCTTGAAGGTTTGAGGTTTTTCGCCAAAATTTGTAACAATTTTCTGATAGTTTTCTACTTTTCTCTGTAAATTTATCTAAATTTGAAACCATTTTCCTCAAATTTGTAATTTCCTCTTGTAAAATTGACTTTTCGTGTACATTTGAGACTTTATTATAAATTTGTGGATTATTTTATGGCTAATTTTTGTCTGTTTTTTTTAAAAGTTACGGTTTTTTTAATAAATTTGAAAGAGACTGTGGTATTTTTTTTTACTTTTTCCTTATAACAATTTACACTTTTGACTATAATTTTGCAGAGCCAGAGCAGAACAATAATTTAACTCTGATTTCAAATGGACATGTACCACAGTCATTTAAAGTGGCAGTAATTAAACCTGTACTTATAAAAACCTTTGCTTGATTCTGGGATTTTGGCCAATTATAGACCAATATCTAACCTCCCCTACTTTTCCAAGATCCTCGAAAAAGTAGTCACCAATCAACCGTTTTAGAAAAAAATTCTATATTTGAGAAATTTCAATCAGGTTTTAGGAAACATCACAGCACAGAGGCAGCCTTAGTGAAAGTTACTGATGGCATCCTTATGGCATTTGACAAAGGACTTGTCTCCGTCCTTGTTTTATTGGACCTCAGCGCTGCCTTTGATGCCATTGACCACCATATTCTGCTAGAGAGACTTGAACAGCAAATTGGCTTGAATGGAACAACGCTAAGATGGTTCCAGTCTTATCTATCAGATCATTCCCAGTTTGTTCATGTCCATAACAAGTCCTCTACTCAGACCACAGTTAGCTATGGAGTTCCGCAGGGATCAGTACTTGGACCAGTATTGTTTACATTATACATGCTGCCTTTGGGAGACATTATGAGGAAGCATTCTATTCATTTTCATTGTTACGCTGATGACACTCAGTTGTATTTATCCATCAGTCCAGATGATCCCAGCCAGTTGGGTTTATTCCAGGAGTGTCTTAAGGATATCAAAACCTGGATGAACTACAACTTTATATTTCTGAATACAGATAAAAACTGAAGTCATCGTCCTTGGCCCCAAACATGCTAGAAGTACTCTTTTTAGCAAGATAACAACACTAGACGGCATTGCACTCGCTTCTACGTCTTCTGTTAGGAATCTTGGAGTTGTCTTTTGACCAAAATATGTCTTTCAAATCTTATATACAGCAAACCATTAAGACCGCCGTCTTCCATCTGCATAATATTTCTAAAATTAGGTCCATCCTGTCTCATAAAGAGAAACTTGTCCACACCTTTATCACCTCTAGACTTGACAATTGTAACTCACTTTTATCAGGTTGCCAAAATAAGTCCATAAAGTTTCTCCAACTCATTCAGAATGCAGCTGCATGTTTCCTTATGAGAATAGGGAGAAGAGATCACATTACTCCAGTTTTAGCTTCTTTTCATTGGCTCCCAATAAAATATAGAATTGAATTAAAGATATTGCTCTTAACCTATAAAGCTCTTAATGGTATGGCCCCTTCTTACCTGCAAGGACTCTTAGTTCCTTATCATCCAACCAGAGCTCTACGCTCCCAAAAATCCAAACTACTAGTGGTCCCCAAGGTATCTAGAAGTAGATTGGGAGGTAGAGCGTTCAGCTATCAAGCTCCCTTCCTGTGGAACCATTTTCCCAGTTCAGTTCAGGAGGCAGACACTCTCTCTTTATTCAAGAGAAAGTTGAAGTCTTTTTTCTTTGATAAGGCCTTTAGTTAGAAATGCTGCCCCTGCCAGGCCTTTTCTTGCATGTGCAGCCTGGCCAGGCTTGGTACTGGTCTGTTTGGCTTTGAATGTTGTATTTGTATGTTTTTTGTTTTTTTTTTGAATGTAGCTACTCAACCCAGCCGGTCGAGGCGGATGGCCATCCTCTGAGCTCTGGTTCCGCCCAAGGTTTCTGCCTGTTAAAGGGAAGTTTTTCCTTGCCTGTGTCGCCACAGTGCTTGCTCTTAGGGGTCTCTGCTGGGTTCTATAAACTAAGAGTGTGGCCTAAACCCACTCTTTTCTGTAAAGTGCCTTGAGACGACCTTTGTTGTGACTTGGCGTTATATAAATAAATTGAATTGAATTTGTTATATCCTATTTTTTGCAATTAAAAAAAAAAGAGAAAAAGCACTCATCTCTGGAAGGCTCATTGTTTCTTTCTTGCAGGTTCAGATGCATAATGGTGATGTATATGAAGCCAGCATCAAAGATATTGACAAGAAGTCAGACATTGCCACCATCAAAATCAACCCACAGGTAGGTCACCTGGATCTGTGACCATCCCAGCTAAATGTACATTCTAATGTTATTGCATTTGATGCAAAGATCAACATAGGATATTCCAAAACAGAAAATGTGTGATGTGTCAACAGTTATAAAATAACACTTCTCCTGTATATATTCAAGTGCTTCCAGGCTCAGTTGGGAGTCCACTGTAAAATCCATTTAGATAGCATTACTTAGTTGGAAGTTGGAAGGTGGAATAGCAGTTGTGTGCTTTATAACTTTTACTTACTTTTTTAAGAAAGTTGGTTTGCACCCCTTTTTAAAGTAAGGCTAACTTATGGTTTGGAGCTTGGATCAGTCAAAGAGGACACAAGATGCAGGGAATTCTAATTCATGATGATTTATTGAGATAATGACAGTGGCTGAGGCAACTGCCAGCAAACAGCAAACTAAGCTTAAGTTCTGATTTACACAAGTGGAATAAACTTGGAATTATAAACAGAAAGCTGAGGGTAAGCAAACCTTGGAAACTGTATAGCACACGTGACATCTGTAACAGGTATCTGTAATGTTGCTGTGAGGAGCGGACAGAAAAAGCTTGATTTAAAGGGGAGCAGATAATCAATGGATGCATGACAGGTGGGGAGACAGGTCCAAGGAATAATGCTGATGACGGAATGGCAGAATAAAACAGAAAGTAAACTGAAGATCCTCACCCAAGACTAACAGGAATCACTTTGCAAAATAAAACAAGAAGCAAGTTAACCCAAACAAGAACAAGGCAAGAATTACTTTCATAATAAAACTAAGATCAGGGTAATATAAACTAAAGAAAATAATGACTGGAATTGGTACAAGAATAAATCACAATATTAATAAGTGCAAGATATCAAAATAATCCTCAGAAGGTGGGATATGATCCTGTGACATTAACCAACTGGATTTTTCAATGTTGGGCTAACTTTGTAAGTTAGAGCTTGCATGAAATGGCTGAAACAAAGGGGTATTTTTTTCAACAGTGGTAATAAGAGACATTTTCTGTTATTTGTTAACCATCCATCCATCTTCTACCACTTATCTGGGAATCCGGGCCACGGGGGCAACAGTCCAGGCAGAGTAGCCCAGACTTCCACTCGGTTCACATAGCACCATGATCCCTCCTCTGAAGCCCACTGGATGGCTGACCCATGCACCTCCTTTGGGTACACTGGGTTTTTGATGTACCGTTTTTCATGGAGATCCACTGGACCACTCTTAATATGGCCCTTCTCCCAGGATCAGTTTGCTTTGGGAGACCCTACCAGGGGCAAGTTGCCCCTGACAACATAGCTCCTGGGTTCATTCGGGCACTCAAACCCCTCCACCACACGGCAAGGTGGCGAACCACGGAGTGGCTGTTTTTTGTAAGGCTTCATTAATTAAGGGTCTGTAAGCATGTACACCATGATGTCTGTCTGTGAAAAAGCCTTTTTAGTCCTTGTTTGCAAGCAGAAAATGAATTGCTATTATTACAGTATATACTAGTGTTGTAGTCAAAACCACACCAAGACCAGACTGAGACCAGAGTGTACTCAGAAAAAGACTTTAAGGGGTCGAGACTAAGTCAAGTCCAAAATCAAGACAGGCAGAAACCAAGTTGAGGCCAAGACCACTGTGTTAGTACATCTTGGTCTCCACTTCGTCTTGACCACTTAAGATCCTGTTCTTGGTTTTGGTACACTCTGACCTCGGTCTAGTTTTGGTGTGGCCTTGACTTCAGCACTAGTATACTGAAGTAATAACTACAGTGTTGTGAAAAAATATTTGTGCCCTTCCCGATTTCTTTTTTTTCATATTTGTCACATTTAAATGTTTCAGACTGTCAAACTAATTTTAATATTAGACAAAGATACAGCACCTGTCATCATGGATCCTGGACTACCTCACGAACCGGCCTCAGTTTACCCGGGACTGTGTTTCCGACACGATCATCAGTAGCACGGGGGCCCCCCAGGGAACGGTGCTGGCTCCCTTCCTGTTCACTCTTTATACTGCGGACTTCTCACACAACACAACACACTGCCATCTACAGAAGTTCTCTGATGACTCTGCGATCGTTGGTCTCATCTCCAATGGAGATGAAGCTGAGTACAGAGGGCTTATCCAGGACTTCGTGGACTGGTGCCATCGGAACTGCCTCCAGATCAACGCGAGGAAAACTAAGGAGCTGGTGGTGGACTGCCGCAGGCATGGGCAACCCCTCACAGCACCAGTAAATATACAGGGAACAGACATCGAGATGGTGACATCCTATAAGTACCTGGGTGTTCATCTGAACAATAAACTAGACTGGTCACACAATACTGACGCACTCTACAAGAAGGGACAGCGCAGGCTGTTCCTGCTGAGGAGACTCGGGTCTTTTGGTGTACAAGGGGCGCTGCTGAAGTCATTCTATGACACGGTGGTGGCATCAGCCATCACTTTTGGAGTGGTCTGCTGGGGCAGTGGCATTACTGCAGCCGATAGGAAGAGACTGAACAAACTGATTAAGAAAGCTAGCTCTGTCCTGGGGCAGCGCCTTGATCCGATGGAGGAGATAGGAGAGAGAAGGACGGTGGCTAAACTGTCATCTCTGCTGGAGTCCGAGTTCCACCCTATGCAGGACATACTGGATGCACTGAGGAGCTCATTTAGCAGCAGACTACATCATCCCAGGTGCACAACCGAGAGGTTTCGTAGGTCCTTCCTACCAACGGCTGTCAGACTGTACAACCTAAGCAGGGCTGCTCGCAGAGATAGCAAAAAGACGTAACAAACTAATAGTTTTTTGAATGCAAAAGATGCAATAGACTTACACAATGGTCCTCTCCGGCATACAACTAGGAACATATCGGTCGCTATGGAGGGTGAGAATATGTATGGGCACATAATCATACCATGTAGGATAACTAAGTAGACGGTTATGCTGTTTCATCCCACCTAGCAACAATGCTCTGCACTGTGTGTGTTTATATATTTACATATTTATTCCATCTAGCTACAATGCTCAGCACTGGGTGTGTTTATATTTATATATCTATATATTTATTCCATCTAGCTACAATGCTCCGCACTGTGTTTTTATATATCTACATATTATTCCATCTAGCTACATTGCTCCGCACTGTGTGTGTTTATATACTTGCATATTTAAGATAAGATAAGATAAGATAAGATAAGCCTTTATTAGTCCCACAACGGGGAAATTCCAGGATTGCAACAGCACAGGGATAGCAACACTCAGAGCAACAATCAGAAGGCAAGAAAAAAACAAGCAAGCAAGAGCAGCTAATATACATATGTACGTATTACTATAAAATATATATATATACACACACACACAGACACACAGTGCAGAGCATTGTAGCTGGATGGAATAAATATATGAATATATGAACACACAGTGCAGAGCATTGTAGCTAGATGGAATAAATATGTAAATATATAAACACCCACAGTACGGAGCATTGCAGCTAGGTGGAATAAATATGCAAGTATATAAACACACACAGTGCGGAGCAATGTAGCTAGATGGAATAATATGTAGATATATAAATATATAAACACACCCAGTGCTGAGCATTGTAGCTAGATGGAATAAATATGTAAATATATAAACACACACAGTGCAGAGCATTGTTGCTAGATGGAATGAAACAGCATAACCGTCTATTTAGTTTTCCTACATGGTATGATTATGTGCCCATACATATTCTCACCCTCCATAGCGACCGGTATGTTCCTAGTTGTATGCCGGAGGGGACCATTGTGTAAGTCTATTGCATCTTTTGCATTCAAAAAACTATTAGTTTGTTACGTCTTTTTGCTATCTCTGCGAGCAGCCCTGCTTAGGTTGTACAGTCTGACAGCCGTTGGTAGGAAGGACCTACGAAACCTCTCGGTTGTGCACCTGGGATGATGTAGTCTGCTGCTAAATGAGCTCCTCAGTGCATTCAGTATGTCCTGCATAGGGTGGAACTCGGACTCCAGCAGAGATGACAGTTTAGCCACCGTCCTTCTCTCTCCTATCTCCTCCATCGGATCAAGGCGCTGCCCCAGGACAGAGCTAGCTTTCTTAATCAGTTTGTTCAGTCTCTTCCTATATGCTGCAGTAATGCCACTGCCCCAGCAGACCACTCCAAAAGTGATGGCTGATGCCACCACCGTGTCATAGAATGACTTCAGCAGCGCCCCTTGTACACCAAAAGACCTGAGTCTCCTCAGCAGGAACAGCCTGCGCTGTCCCTTCTTGTAGAGTGCATCAGTATTGTGTGACCAGTCTAGTTTATTGTTCAGATGAATACCCAGGTACTTATAGGATGTCACCATCTCGATGTCTGTTCCCTGTATATTTACTGGTACTGTGAGGGGCTGCCCATGCCTGCGGCAGTCCACCACCAGCTCCTTAGTTTTCCTCGCGTTGATCTGGAGGCAGTTCCGATGGCACCAGTCCACGAAGTCCTGGATAAGCCCTCTGTACTCAGCTTCATCTCCATTGGAGATGAGGCCAACGATCGCAGAGTCATCAGAGAACTTCTGTAGATGGCAGTGTGTTGTGTTGTGTGAGAAGTCCGCAGTATAAAGAGTGAACAGGAAGGGAGCCAGCACCGTTCCCTGGGGGGCCCCCGTGCTACTGATGATCGTGTCGGACACACAGTCCCGGGTTCTCACAAACTGAGGCCGGTTCGTGAGGTAGTCCAGGATCCATGATGACAGGTGCTGGTCCACCCCTGCGCGCAGCAGCTTGTCCTTCAGGATCATCGGTTGGATGGTGTTGAAAGCACTGGAGAAGTCAAAGAACATGATCCTCACCATATTCCCGGGCTTCTCCAGGTGGGACAGAGAACGGTGAAGGAGGAAGATCACCGCATCCTCCACCCCAATGCCATGCTGGTAGGCGAACTGGAGTGGATCCATCGCTGGTTCCACCAGGGGGCGGAGGTGAGCAAGGAGCAGTCTCTCCAGGGTCTTCATCAAGTGGGACGTCAAGGCCACCGGTCTGTAGCTGTTCAGGTCTTTGGGGTGGGAAGTTTTTGGTACAGGTACCACACAAGATGTTTTCCGCAGCTGTGGTACCCTCCCCAGTTTCAGGCTCATGTTGAAGATATACGTCACAATCCCACACAGCTGGTCTGCACAGGACTTGAGGAGCTTTGCGCTGATGCCGTCCGGTCCCGGCGCCTTCCTCGCCTTGATCTTCCTCAGCTCCGTCCTCACCTGGGTCCTGGTCAGGGTCAGGATGGGGGGCTGTGTGTTGGGAGTGGGGGGGTGTTGGTGGAGTGGGGAGTGGGCAGCAGGACTTGATTTCTTTAGAGGCAGCAGTGGTTGTTGTGCAGTCAGGGGGGAGGGCGGTTGGTCAAATCTATTGAAAAACAGATTCAGGTTGTTCGCCCACTCCCTGCCCCCTGTGGCCTGGGGGGAGGTATTCTGGAGCCCCGAGATGGTTTTGAGGTTTCTCCAGACCCCGCTGATGTCGCTCTGTTGCAGCTTGTCCTCCATCTTCTTCCTGAAGCTGTCCTTGCCTTCTCTGATCTTTCTCCTCAGCTCCCTCTGTACGGACTTCAGCATCTCCCTGTTCCCTGACCTGAAGATCCTCTTCTTCTCTCTCAGAAGTGTTTTTATCTCAGGGTTGATCCAGGGTTTGTTGTTTGAGTGACGCCGTATGGTCTTGGTGGGAACGGATTTGTCCACACAGAAGCTGAGGTAGCCCGTGAAGGTGTGAATGAGGCCATCGATGTCCTCACCATGTGGATCGCAGAGCTGCTTCCAGGCGGTGGCTTCAAAACAGCCCTTTAGGGTGTCCATTGTCTCCTCAGACCATAACTCCACAGTGTGCATGGCCGGAGGTTGTCTGTGCACTAGGGGTTTGTACACCGGCCGGAGATGAACCAAGTTGTGATCCGATCTCCCGAGTGGGGGGAGTTGTGATGAGGTGTACGCCTCCTTAGTGTTTGCGTAGAATAAATCCAGTGTTTTATTGTCTCTAGTGTGGCATGTGACATACTGGGTGAACGTGGGTAGAATGGGAGACAGTGAAACATGGTTGAAATCGCCTGAGATGAGGAGAAGAGCATCTGGGTGTTCTGTCTGCAGCCTGCTGGTTACTGAATGGATGACGTCACGTGCTGTCCCAGCGTTCGCCGTCGGATTTGCATAAACAACAATGCAGATCACGTGTGAGTGTTCTCTCGGGAGATATGTAGGCCTCATGCTAACAGCTAGCAACTCAATGTCTTTGCTGCAGTGTCGTTGTTTAACAGTGATGTGTCCCGGTCTGCACCAGTTGTTGTTAACATACATTATCAATCCACCGCCCCTAGCCTTGCCACTGTCTGGTGTTCGGTCAGCTCGTATCATGTGAAAACCCTCCAGCTCAATGTTAGCATCTGCTGCTAGTTCAGTTAGCCACGTCTCAGTAAACAAAAGGAGAGAGCACTCCCGGTATGTGCTATCATAACGGGAGATAGCCGCTAGCTCATCTAACTTTCCCAGTATCGACCGTACATTTCCCATGACAACAGATGGAAGGGAGGGTCTGTACCTTATATTTTTTGTCCTCCGCCTTACTCCAGCCCGGCAGCCGCGGCGTTTTCGCCTCAGTTCTCTCGGTATGTCGAGTTTTTCCAATGGGACCGGGTGGCGGTTGAATGCTAGCCGCTGTTCTCTGCTGTATCGTATCCTGCTATAAACAGTGGCTCCGTCCACCGGCTCAGGAGACATTTAGGACGATCTGTGTGTCCGTGATATAAGTGGGGTGAAAAAAAAAAAGACGGATCAAAAGAGAGAGGAAGGGAAAAAGACTCGGAATCGAGCCGCTGTTGCAAAAGGCAGCCTACTCGTGTGGCGCCGAGAGGAAAAAAAAAAAAAAAAAAAAAAAATTTATTCCACCTAGCTGCAATGCTCCGTACTGTGGGTGTTTATATATTTACATATTTATTCCATCTAGCTACAATGCTCTGCACTGTGTTCATATATTCATATATTTATTCCATCCAGCTACAATGCTCTGCACTGTGTGTCTGTGTGTGTGTGTATATATATATATTTTATAGTAATATGTACATATGTATATTAGCTGCTCTTGCTTGCTTGTTTTTTTTTTTTGTTTTTTGTTTTTTTTCTTGCCTTCTGATTGTTGCTCTGAGTGTTGCTATCCCTGTGCTGTTGCAATCCTGGAATTTCCCCGTTGTGGGACTAATAAAGGCTTATCTTATCTTATAACCTGAGTAAATACAAAATGCAGTTTTAAAATGATATTTAAGCAAAAAAAAAAAAAATCTGTCCAAACCTACCTGGTGTGTGTTGTTACCTCATGAATTAACTGTGGTTAAGCACATTTTTTATGAAAGCTGAGTTCAGTAGCCACACCCAGGCTTGATTACTGCCAGACCTGGTGGATCAAGAAATCACTTAAGTAGAGTCTGTCTGACAAAGTGAAGTAGGCTAAACGATCTGAAAAGACAACACATCATCCCACGCTCTAAAGAAATTCAAGAACAGAAGAGAGACAAAAACCCAGAACAACATCTAAAGAACTGCAGGCCTCACTTGCCTCAGTTTGATCGCTGGTCCATCATTCAACAATAAGAAAGAGACTGGGTAAAGATGGTATTCATGGGAAAGTTCTAAGGCGAAAACCAGTGCTGACCAAATAAAACACAAAGGCTTGTCTCACTCTTGCAAAAAAAAAAAAAAAAAAAACATCTTGATGATCCCCATGGCAAAAGGTGAACTTTTTGGAGGGTGTCCCACTACGTCTGTCATAAAACTAAAACAAATTTTCAAAAAAGAGCATCATAATAACAGTTAAGCATGGTGGTGGTAGTGTGATGATCTGTGGCTGCTTTGCTGCTTCAAGACCTGAACGGCTTGCCGTAATTGATGGAACCATGAATTCTACCAGAAAGTCTAGAAGGAGAATGTACAGCCATCAGTCTGTGACCTGAAGCTCAAGCCCCCCCAATGTGGTTGAATTAAAACAATTCTGCAAAGAAGAGCTGTCATGATCCTGGGGCAAGGGTGGGTGCCATGCCCAGTTTCCTGTCTAGTTTAATGTTTTTCTTTTTGCTGTGTTTGGTTCCTGTTTAATTCTTGTTTTTTGTATCTGTAGTATTATTATGTACATTTTGGGGTTCTGTTGTTTGTATCATTATGGTTTCCGGTTATGTTTTATTTTGACAGCATTGTGCAGCTTCCGGGTTGTCAGACTGGTCGGAGCTACACACCGGTTATTCATTCTGTTATTTTCTCCACTCACCCATCCACACATGTCACTAAATATGTACTGCTAATAAGGGCATGGCAAACCTATGGAGTTTGTTGTGTTCTTTTTCCACGTTACCCCGTCCTCAGGAGCAGAGCTGGGCATCCTGAGTGTGTTTGGGGCTGCTGTTGAGGAGAGTAGGAGAGCTCTGTCCAAGTATGTGTTTCCCTTATTTTCAGCCGTGAGCCCCCACAGACTTCAGGAAAGCTCCGGCTGGATTTTGCCCCTTGCTTGGTGTTCCCGGCTTCATGTCCCCCTGAATGTCGAGCCCCACTCTCCTCCAGCGTTAGTCATTGTGTATTTGTTTGTGAGCACAAGGCACTGCTATGTTAATGTTAATGTTCCTGTCTGTTTTTATGTTAACAAATGTGCAGAAACCACAGTGTGCGTTTGATGTCCTTCAATAGCCCTTGAAAAGGGCCGTTCACGACAAGAGTGGGCCAAAATTCCTCAACAGTGATGTAAAAAACTCATTGCCAATTATCACAAAGGCTTGATTGCAGTTTTTGCGACCAAAGGTGGTGCAACCAGTTATTAGATTTAGGGGGCAATTACTTTTTCACACAGGGACAGGTGGGTTTGGATAGTTTATGTTGCCTAATATAATTAAACTGTCATTTAATTTAAGATGCAGAACTTGGTGTCAACTGTGAGCTGTGAGAATGACAGCTGTGCAGGCTTCGTCGCGTCAGAATACTATTTTCTCCGCTTTTGTTTGTTTTTATTGATTTCATTTTTAATTTTTTATCTCTGTTTGTTGATACTAGTCTTTGTTTGCTGTTAGCTCAGTATTGGCCTCGCCTAAAAGCCCATTTGGACGCGTGAGAAGGTCCGATCCCCGGTTGGGCTGCTTTTTACTGGGCTAGGCTACCTGCTAGCCTGTTTTTAGCCTTTTAGCTGTTTTTAGCTAACTTTCAGCTAACTTGTTTTTAGCTATTTTAGCTGTTTTTGGCCAGCTGGAGGGCTATCCATCTCAGCGCCTGGAACGCCATGGCTCCTTCTCCGACATGTACCCACTGTTTATCTCTCCTCAGTAAGGTCTCTGAGTTGGAAACGAGGCTCTCCAACCTTTATAAGATTCGGGAGGCCGAAGACCACCTTGATACCATCATTCTCGGGTAAACATCGGCTCCGGCTACCGACTCACAGCTGGCAGAGATGGCTACTTACTTGGGTGAGCTCTTCGCTTCTCCATCCACCTCTATCCCTGCTCCAGCCTCTGCAGACGTCCATGACCACAGCAATAAACACTGGCTTTGTCTCGGGGCTAAACCCAAAGCCTCGGTTGGTCCCTCTCATCCTCAATGCGCGCCCTGGACCTTGGTTCGACCAGCTAACAACCATCGTTGATCGACCAGAAAGGGCCGCGGCCTCTTATCTTCCCGTGTCCTTGGAAAACAGATTTGATATTCTTTCTCTGGAGGATTTTCCCAATCTGGACCCTGGCCGTCCGCCCGTGGACGCCCCTCATTCTCCCTCCTCTCCTTCAGCGGCGGCTCATGTCTGCAAACCCCGGATAAAGACCACCCTGGGTGTGTCAAATTACACACCAGCTCCAGATAGAAGAGAGCGCATCACCCCGCTTTCGCAACAACAACATCACCCTCTACAAAATTACTATCCTCGTCAGAATCCACCGACAAAAACCCCCCAGACGACGCTGGTAATTGGTGACTCGATCATGAGGAACGTCAGAAGCAGGTACTGTATTACTCAATTTTTTCCTGGGGCTAGAGTCTCTGACATTGAGGCTCTTTTCCCTGACCTGCTAAATGAATTCCCCCACGTACAAACTGTCGTTGTACATGTGGGATGCAATAACATCCCAGATGAAGCGTCGGAGATTTTAAAGAGTGACTTCAGGAGCCTTCTGTCCACTCTTATGAACTGTGGCAGACGTATGCTCATCTCTGGGCCTTTGGCACCTCTCAGACGAGGCTGCAATTGTTTTAGCAGAACTCTCAGTCTTAATACTTGGCTGTGTTTTACTCGTCCTGTTTTTAACATTTGTTTTGTCGACAATTTTAACTTATTTTGGAACCGCCCATCACTTATGAGGCTTGATGGCATCCACCCAAATAGACTTGGTGCACGTGTTTTTTTTTTTTTTGTTTTTTTTTGAGGTGGAGCAGGCATTTTTTGTTATTTAAGCGTTTGTAAAGGGTATACATGTCATTACAGCATTGCATTGTTTACATTTACATCACATATTCCCCCTTTTTTTGTTTTTTGACAACATTGGAAAAAAATTATTACAACACCCCTTTTTTAAGTGAAAGAAAAAGAGAAATTAAAAAAAGAACAAAAAAAAACAAAAAACAAAAGAGCAGAAAAATAAGAGCATCTGAGTAGCGTTGGAACAAAGAGAGGTGCCATTATTGAAATGGTGTTTGTCAAAGATTAGATCTGATGGAAGACACATATGCGTTCCAAGGTTGCCAAAAGTTCAAGAACCCATCCATGTCCTGTCTCAGTGCAAATGTCAACTTTTCCATCGAATAAATGTCCTGAATCACGTTGATCCAATCTTCAGGTGTAGGACAGTCATTCAACATCCATTTTCTTGGTAGAGCTTTTTTACTTGCCAATATTAAAACAGTGAATAAGTATTTTTCTCCTCGTCTTTCCAGTGATTCCGGTAGTAAACCCAAATACAAAGTTACAAAAGAAAAGGGAACTGTTACTTTGAATATTTTCCCCAATATTGTCTGTACATTGGTCCAATATTGGTGGATAACTGGACATGACTAAAACACATGAAAATGATTTGCAGTCTTTTCACCACACAGGTGCCAACAATTCAACCCTTTACGAGTAAATTTGTTTTGTGCAGGTGTTCTGAAAAATCTTACCAAATTTTTCCATCCAAATTCTCTCCACAGCAGGGATGAGGTACTTTTCCATTGTTGTTTATTTAGCTTTTACCATATTTCTAGTTGTAAAGTGAAATCCCCCTCTTTTTCCCATCTCTCTTTTATATATTTTAGATTTAGATTTAGATTACTTTATTGATCCCCAGAGGGGAAATTGAGGGTCATCCACCACCTGGATGGATGAAGCAGCCACGATACGGCGCTATCCCTTAACCATTCACACACACATTCACACCTAGGGCCACTTTAGAGTCTCCAATTAACCTAACCTGCATGTTTTTTGGCATGTGGGAGGAAACCGGAGAAATCCCGGGGTAAACCCACACATACACGGGGAGAACATGCAAACTCCACACAGATCACTGTTGGTCGGGGGCTGGGATCGAACCCACGATCCCACGATCCCCCGGCCAAGGGTAAACTGTACTGCCGCAGTGCTAACCACTGCTCCACCGTGCAGCCCATGTGTTGTCTCCTTTTAAGTCTTGAAGACCATGGTATATTTTAGAAATGTATCTGATCCCTGGGATCCCTTTATATGCCATTAAGAAAACCTTCAGAACACCTGACTGGGCCCTTTCCAAATCTTCCTTTTTAAGTATTTTGTTTATGTGGTGTCTAAGCTGAAAGAACCTGTAAAGGTCTTGATTTACTAGACCTTGTTTTTTCAAATCTTCAAAACTTCTTAAAGTTTGCCCTTTAAAAAAAATCGTAATATTTTATCAGTCCGTTCTCTTTCCACTTTTTAAATCTAGTGTCTGTTTTATTAGGAGTAAAGTCCTGATCATAGGAAATCCATTGCAATAATCGATAGGGTTCTTTAGTTTGATTCTCTCTGACTATCTTAAACCAAATTTTTAGCGGGGTCTCTATCCACGGGTTAGTGTTATTCAAAAGTTTAGGTAAGGCATTGTTCCCTATTATCGCCTGTAGGGGAATGTCACTTGTTATTTGGCATTCCATCTCCTTCCATTGTGCAGTGTCGACTGGGTTACATATCTCTACTAAAGTTTTAATTTGTGCGGCTTTAAAAAAGTTCCTGATATTTGGCAGCGCGAGCCCACCTTTGTCTTTGTTTAGCTGTAGGGTTCTATATCTGATTCTAGGTCTCTTGCCCTGCCATATGAATCTTGAGATCCTTCTGTCCAGTTCTTGCCATGTTTTTTTGGAAGGTTCTACCGGTATTGTTTGGAAAAGGTATAGAAGACGTGGAAGTATATTCATTTTGACTGCTTCAATTCTTTGTGCAGTACCCAAGAATGGTATCATATTCCATCTTGCTAGATCAGATTTTATTTTTGCCATCAGTGGATCATAGTTGAGTGTTATAATTTTGTTGAGTTGTTTCGGGATATTGACCCCCAGATATTTCATAGATTCCATCTCCCAGTTAGTTTTGAGTTTGCTTAGTAAATATTGATTTGGGTCAGGTTCAGGTTCAGGTTCAGGTTACTTTATTTGTACCCGTAGGTAGATTTGTTTTGCAGTTGGTGACATCCATATTTACAAGCCACAATTACATTCAACATAGACACAAACACAGGCACACATCTTACAAAATAGGTAAATATAAAATATGTACAATATAATTTTTATAGCTTGTTCAACTCTTAGACAGCAGCAGGGACAAAGCTGTTTTTGTAGCGCTGGGTTCTACTTTTTGGGACAGCAAACCTCCGTCTGGAGGGAAGAAGCTGAAAGTTGCAGTGCAAAGGGTGGGAGTCATCATTTAAAATCGAGTCGGCCATCCTCTGTACTTGTCTGGTGTACAGGGATGTCAGGCTCAGCTGTGACTCACCAAGCAAACGACTGGACCAACTGACTACCTGATCCAAGGATTTCCTCTGTTTCAGTTTTATCTGACCAAACCATGACATTAAAGAAAAGGATAAAACAGATTCAATAAAAGCCCGATAGAACATAGTCATTATGGTTCGGTCAATTTGGAAGCGTGCAAGTTTCCTCAAACAATGCAAATTTTGCTGACCCTTTTTGCACACCCTTTCACAGTTCACCTCAAAGTTCAATCCACTATCAATAATCGTCCCAAGATATTTGTACAATTGTACACATTCGGTGGTCTGGCCTTTTAGTATGGTGACTTTGTGCCTGGGAGTTTTCCTCCTAAAGTCAATAATCATATCTTTCATTTTTGTTGTATTCAGCTGCAGGTAGGAATCCTCACACCAGTGAACAAAGTCATCAACTACTGGGCCGTGGCCACTCTCACCATCCTGGAGGAGACTGACAATGACCGAGTCATCAGCATACTTTATAATGTGTCTGTTGTCATGTCTGCTCCGACACATGTTTGTGTACAGGATGAAGAGTAGTGGTGACAACACACACCCCTGCGGAGAGCCAGTAGAAGAGCACTTTAGGTCAGACAATGTGCCATTGACCCTTACTCTCTGCGTCCTGTTGGTTAAGAAATCCAGAATCCAACCCACCAGATTATTGCTTAAATCAAATTGTTGCAGGAGCCTTTCAACTAAAATATGAGGTTGGATTGTATTAAAGGCAGAAGAAAAGTCCACAAATAAAAGCCTGGCGTGTGTCCCATTAAAATCCAGATGTTTAAAAAGCATGTTAAACAGAGTGACAGTGGCATCCTCCACTCCTCTGTGAGGCCTATAGGCAAACTGCAGAGGATCCAATGCATGTTCAGTCTGCTTTAGGACCTCACATCTGACCAGTTTTTCAAAAATTTTCATTAAAATTGAAGTCAAAGCAACTGGTCTAAAGTCATTTACCGTTTTAGGACAGCTGGATTTTGGAACGGGAACAACCACGGCATCTTTCCAGATCTTAGGCACATGTTGTGTCTGTAAGGACTTATTGAAAATGTAGTGAAATATAGGACATAGTTGAATGTTAAAATTTGGGTTTTATGCATGTTTAATTCGTACCCCGATAAATCTCCATACTCTGAAAAAACTGAGATTAGTTCTGGAAAAGAGGTGTCTGGCTGCCCCAGGTATATTAAAATGTCATCAGCAAAGAGTGCTGTTTTATGTTCCTTCTGACCAAGTGTAATACCTTGAATTTTTTGATTCTGTCTTATCCATTGGCTCAGAGGTTCTATGAAGATTGCAAAGAGCAGTGGAGACAAGGGGCAGCCCTGATGACATCCTCTTTCCAGTTCAAAAGATGATGATAATTTACCGTTAATCCTTATTTTAGCTGTTGGTTTTTTATATAATGCCTGGATAGTTCTAATGAAGTTGTTATGAAAATTGAAACTGGATAAGATTCTATATAGGAAAGACCAGTCAACTGAATCAAATGCTTTTTCAACATCTAATCCCAATATGGCTGCATTTAAATTATATTTTTTTTTATATGATGAATTATGTGTAAAGTGCGTCTGTTATCTTGTGTCTGTCTTTGTCTTATAAAACCTGTTTGGTCTAAATGAATTAAGTCGGTCAGTATATTTTCTAACCTTTTGGCAAGGATAGCGGTAAAAAGTTTATAGTCCTGATTTAACACACTGATTGGTCTGTAGTTGGAGCAGTCTAGTTTATCCTTTTCAGGTTTAGGTATGACTGCAATGACCCCTTCTCTCCAGGAGGGGGGGATTTCCCCTGTGTGGAGGACACAGTTAAATGTTTTCAGGAGGAGAGGAGATAGTTGCTGTTTAAAGGTTTTGTACCACTCTGCTGTATAGCCATCTGCTCCTGGGGATTTGTTAGCTTTAAGTTTCATAATTGCTTTTTCTAATTCTTTAGGTTGTATTTCTGACAGTAGTGTTTTATTTTGTGACTCAGTAAGTAGGGGAAGATTTAATGTATTTAGGAAGGCTTCGGATGTGTTTTTGTGTTTTTTGAGGGAGTACAAGTTCTTGTAGTAATTCTCGAAGCTTTTAAGAATTTCCTGAATTCTAAATTTTATTTCCTTTGATACTGGGTCTCTGATTTTGTAGAATGCTCTCTCTGTTTGTTGTTTCCTCAATTTATAGGCTAGTAATTTTGCCGATTTGCTACCTGTTTCATAGTATTTTTGTTTCAGAAATGCAAGTTTCTTCTGGATTTCTATTGTGTAGATCTCGTTTATTTGTTTTTTAGTTTCCTTAATTTTGAGCGAGTCATTAGAATGAGTGTTGTCTTTGTGCCCTTTTTCTAGTTTCTTAACCCCTTGCACTCCGGTCAATTTTCCTAAAAACGCCAAAAAATAATGTGCCCAAAGTAAATCGAAAGCTGTTCTTCAACCCTTTGCAGCATCTTCATGGGGTTGGTCTCATTTAAAAGAAAACACTTTGAATTTTTTGGCAAAAAAAACAGTGCTCCGGCCACTGAGTTACAGTCATCTAAACATAGTGAACTTGAAGAAAATAAATTTGGCCTGGGTGTTTTTTGGATACAAATGCTTGCAAATAACACACAGCTTCAGATCCGGGCTGGAAAGTGCAACAGAAATGTAGAACCAAGTGTTATCCAGCTGTGGTCCAAGTTTTGTAACAATACCACAAAAAATGAATATATTACACAGCTTTTTCCTCAGGTAGTTCCCAGGCGTTTTGGAACTGTGCCAAATTGTGCCAAATGGCACAGTCTGGAAAAACGTCTGTAACTTTTGAATGATTCAATATAGAAGCTTCATTTTGGGCTCAAATGAGAGGTCACACTTAGGGCTGTCTGTGTGTGTGGGGGGGTTTCCCCCCCCGCCCCGCTCGCTACAGAGGATGGACTTCGGCCATCGCTACACAACGGATTAGCCTCATGTGGTGATGTGGGACAGCAGCGCAATCACTGCGGCTTCCCCCCCCTCGCTGCAGAAGAATAGCGGGGGTGGGGGGGGCGTTCACAGCCTGTACGCGGCGAACAACCCCTTGTACAGTGGCGCGCGAACTGCGCCACGAAGCACAGTTGTAATTTACCGATCGGTCAAAAGTCATTTTTTGATTACAATTTTCAGGGATAAACGTTATAACACCTTACCTCTTCACAGCCACATTGTCCTGGCGAACTTCTCTTCCCCATTGTCAGACAAACGCGACGCTGGTCCGCTCGTGGATCCCGGTCAAAACATAATTCCATTATTGCAGTTTTGGCGAATGATTTACGACCTTTGTCGTCGGCCTCCGTCGGTCTATGATGACGGAAGAGAATACTAAAAGTCTATTCTGCTGGAATGAGTGCAGGTCGCACTTGTGGGTGGCCTCCGTGCTGCGGGGTCTGCAGCAGGTTCTTCCTGCATCCTTTTTTTTCATCTGTGGCAGCAGTAAATCTCTCTTCACCCAGCCCGAACTTCTGTGCTTCAATTGGCTCCTGCATTCACAGTAGGCGGGTCATCCTTCCTAGGTTTTTATTCATTGGTTCTTCAAGGTTTCAGAAACCCAATTCAAGGCTCTTATTAGTAGAATGAGAGGTCAATCAGATGAACTAATCTGTTCGCGGCTGTGTCTGCAGCTTTTATTTTCAGTGCGCGCTTGGACGCCATACACCACCTACATCACAATCTCCATCAGGATCTCCATCATGCGTCCGAGAGCGCACGAGGGCGCTCTCGTGCGCCCTAGGACGCAGAGACTTGCCCGCCCGCGGTACAACGGAGCGCAAGAGGTTAAGTTCTGACTCTAATGTGATTAGTTTTTCTTGTCTCAGTTTCTTTTAGATTGTCAGTTTTGCGATAATCTTTCCCCTTATTACAGCTTTCCATGCGTCCCACAGTATTAAAGGGGATACTACTCCATTATCATTTTCTTCCAAATATCTGAGAATATCTGATTCCAATTCATCTTTCAGTGGTCCTTTCAGCACATTTGAATTTAACCTCCAAGAAAATGTATTATTTGTGTATTTTTGGATATTTAAGTCCATATAGATCGGACTGTGGTCAGAGAGATCCAGCAGTCCTATTTTACATGTTTTTACTCTTCCAATGTCTCTTTTAAACATAAAAAAAATAGTCAATCCTTGAGTATGATGAATGTGGTGCTGAGTAAAATGTATAATCTTTTACACTGGGGTTGAATTCCCTCCACACGTCACAGATTCCCATTTCTTTTAGTAGCATCCAAGTTTTTCTACTTTGAGTGTTATTTTGATGTGGAGAATTACCTGATGCATCCCAGTATGGATTCAGTCTTAGATTGAAGTCTCCACCACATATCACTAAACCCTGGGCTTTAGTTATCATTAGGTCAAATACATTTTTATAAAATTTCCAGTTAGCCCCTGGAGGTGCATATACATTCAGCAGGGTGATATCTTCTCCCTCTAGCCGACCAAGTACCATGCTAAATCTCCCTCTTTATCTTTGTGTTCTGAGTTTTTTTCAAATATAATTTTGGTTGAGATCAATGTCGCTACCCCCTCCTCCTCCCTGACTTATATGAAGATGAAGAGATCAGTTTAAACCCTTGTCTAATAAGTTTAGTGTGTGCCAAGTCTGTTAGGTGGGTTTCCTGTAAAAATATTATTCCTGCTTTGTCTTTTTTCATTTTGCCTAGAATCTTCGATCTTTTAACTGGATTCAGGATCCCTTTTACATTATATGAGATTATTTTGGTTACACCCTGTTTCTCCATTGTGTTGTCTTATTTAGTATAACAGTGTAGTGGCCCTCTTTTATGCTACTCAGAAACTGAAAGAACATTAAGAACATAAAAAACATTAAGAACATAGTATATAAAACTTTAAAACAAAAAACTGTCAAAAGATCTTCCTGAACTGAGGTCTTTTTAGCGCCCTTAGAAGAGCCCTGATGGTGCGTTGGCTCTGAGGAAAATTCCTCAAACTCTGTTACGGGTGCATGTGTTTTAAGAGACAATCTATTCTATTCCATTCAGTGTTTTTTGGTACAGTGACTGGGACTTGGTGTGTTTACTTGCTCTGAAGCTTCTGGGTTTGCCAAACTGCCATTTTTTGGTTCTGTTCCCACTTCTTGTATCAATCCCATTAATTCAGGTGGTCTTTACCGTTTGGATCAGCCTTTCATTTATAATCCTACAGAGATTGTGTCTGTCTCCCGTTGCCCTAAATATTGTAACCCAGGACAAATACAACACAACCTGAACAACACACGCACTTCTGCAGCTCCTCCTCATCCACCACCCTTCAACTTTGCCCCTGTCTTCTCCCTTAGAGAACCTTTTTCTGCTCCCTCCAAAGTTAATAAAAAAGTTAATAAAAACAGAATGCATAAACATCCCAAATTGATTAAACAAAATGTTGGTAAAATTCAAATCCATCCTCAAATCCCTAAAATTAATAAATTGGCCTCTGTTCCTCCCCCAAATTTAAAAATTAAATGTGGTCTATTAAGTCTCTATCTTCTAAGTCTTTTCTGGTTCATGATCTATTAATCGATCATCAGATCGATCTACTATACCTCACAGAGACCTGGCTTGGGCAAGATGATTATGTTGGTCTGAATGAATCAACTCCCTCTGGGTATTTAAACTGTCATAACCCCAGAGGTTCTGGTCATGGTGGTGGAGTGGCGGCAATTTTCCATTCTAAATTACTAGTTAATGTTAAGCAAAAACTATGTTTTAATTCCTTTGAAGGTTTGGTCCTCAGTGTGGGGCTTGTTGGCAATCTTGGCTTGAACCCAGTTCTCTTTGCCATAGTTTATCGTCCTCCCTTGGCCTATTCAGAGTTTCTATCTGAATTTGCCAAATTTTTAGCTGATTTAGTGCTGAAATCTGATAGAATAATTATTGTAGGGGACTTTAATATACATGTTGATGTAGAGAGTGACTGTCTTAATAAGGCATTCAATTCAATTTTAGACTCAATGGGGTTTTCCCAGAAAGTAAAAAATTCTACCCATTATTTCCACCATACATTGGACCTTGTTTTGACTTATGGTGTAGATATCGAAAATCTGGTAGTGTCTCCTCATAATCCTGTACTGTCTGACCATTGTCTGTTAATTTTTGATTTCATTATCTCTGATCACTTGTTTCCTAAATCAAAATACTACTATAGCAGATGTCTTTCTGATGACGTTGTTGCCAAGTTTTTGCAGATTGTCTCCTCTATGCCATGGGTCAACACAACAGAAACAACAGAAATAAAAGATGGAGAGTCTGCTCCATTCGGGATTGATAGCATGGTTGATAGTGTTGCAGCCTCTCTGCATTGGACTCTAGATTTGGTAGCCCCTTTAAAAAAGAAAAAGTCTAACCAGAGATTTCTAACCCCTTGGTTTAAATCAGAAACTTGTGGTTTAAAACAGTAAACTCGTCAACTGGAAAGGAAATGGCGTTCAGCTAATTCAGATGAATTCTACTTAGCGTGGAGAAATCATTTCTTAATCTATAAAAAATCTTTTAGAAAAGCTAGATCAAGCTATTATTCTGCATTAATAGAAGCGAACAAGAAGTTTCTCTTCAACACTATAACCAGGCTTACAAAGAGCCAGGACTCGGTCAATCCTCGCATCCCCCCTGAGCTTTCTAGTCAGGACTTTCTGAACTTTTTCAATCTTAAAATTTTATCTATTAGAGATGACATCAGTCAGATTCTTCCTACCGTAAACTCAAGTACATTAACTGCTACTACTCCCTCAATTGATATCTGCTTAGATAAGTTTACTCCAATCGATCTCTTAGAGTTGGATAAAATAATTTCCTCATCTAAGTCTTCATCTTGCCTTTTGGACCCTATTCCTTCCAGGTTATTTAAAATTATCTTCCCAATTATTGGTAGCCGTATTCTTCTTATAATTAATTCTTTTTTAACTCTGGGTTATGTACCACTGGCTTTTAAAACTGCTGTAATTAAACCCTTACTCAAAAAAAACGACACTCGATCCAGCAGTTTTGGCCAATTATCGACCAATCTCTAATTTGCCTTTCATTTCAAAAATCTTAGAAAGAGTTGTTGCTGCGCAATTATTTGACCATTTGCAGGGAGTTGGTTTGTTTGAGGTGTTTCAGTCTGGGTTCAGAGCTCATCACAGCACTGAAACTGACTTAGTGAAGGTCACTAATGACCTCCTGATTGCATCTGATAATGGACTTGTCTCTGTTCTTGTTCTTTTAGATCTCAGTGCAGCCTTTGACACTATCGATCATGCCATTCTACTTGATAGATTAGAACACTTTGTTGGACTAAATGGAGCTCCGTTGCAGTGGTTTAGATCTTATTTGTCCAATAGATTTCAGTTTGTTCACATCAATGATGAATTTTCTTCCAACTCTAAGCTCAGTCACGGAGTTCCACAGGGATCTGTGTTAGGCCCTATTCTTTTTAGTTTATATATGCTCCCGTTAGGCAATATCATCAGAAAGCACTGTATACATTTTCACTGTTACACAGACGACACACAACTATACCTGTGAATGAAACCCGATGATTGTAATCAATTAGCCAAGTTAGATGCCTTTCTTAAGGACATCAAAGCTTGGATGACTTGTAATTTTCTTCCACAATATTTTTATGGAACCTCTTTTTTTTTTTTTACAAACATAACGCAAACAATCAAACACTAACACTAAAGTAATAAAAAAAAATTATACTAAAAACACCAACAACCACTAACTAAGGCAGGTCTTCAACAATGCTCCTCTGTTTAGTCTAGACAATCCATTACATAAGTATACATATTATACATTCACCAGCTTGGAATTTACAAGGTCCACACACATCATTCACCTTCTTCTTCAAAAGTTATGTTTAAATTCTTTACATAATCAATGAAAGGTCTCCATATATTCTCAAACACAATTTCCTTTGATTTCAATATGTATGTTATTCTTTCTAGTGGAAGGTTTGTTAACATCTGTCTTAACCACTGAGTCACATCTGGTCTATGAGTCTTTTTCCACAATAGTGCAATACATTTTTTGGCATTAAGCAAACTGAGGTCTATGAATGCTCCTTCACTTTTATTAAAGTTATGCTTTTCTGGGTACAGACCCAACAAAAACAATTTAGGATTCAATATGATTTGTTTTGAAATTATTTTTTCAATTGTTACCCTCACCTCTTCCCAAAACATTCTAATTTTTCTACATTCCCATACACAATGAAATAGGGTTCCTTTACTTTCCATGCATTTTGTGCACATATCTGGTATGTTTTTGTTATATCTATTTAATTCCACCGGTGTAACATACATCCGCATTAACCATTTAAAACGTATCAATTTAAGACGTACATTTATTGATTTGGTTTGAGCTTCTGTACAAGCCAATTCCCATTGTTCCTCTGAAATTTCAGTTTGCAGGTCTTCTTTCCAATAATTCAATCTTTTCTGTGAGTTTTCACTTGAGGATAGTGTCAATGAGTTATAAAACTCTGAAATAATACCCTTTCTCTTACTATCTTTCGTCAAAATTTTTTCCAAGGATGAATAAATAGGTCGAGTGAGAGCATTATTTAGATTTGATCGAATAAAGTTCCTAAGCTGAAGATATTTAAAAAAATGTGTTCTATTAAGATTAAATTTGATCCTCAGCTCTTCAAAAGACATTATGTTATCTGAACATGACAGATATAAATCTTGAATCTTTTGAATCCCTTTTAAATTTCATACTTTAAATACAGCATCCGCTCTCCCTGGTTTAAAATATTGATTACCCCATATTGGGCTAAATTGTGACAATAAGTGTGGTTCTTTTAAATATTTTTTAGTTTCACACCATATTTTGATCATATGCTTTACAAATGCATTTTTAACTTGTTTCTGTAATTTTTTTGCCGAATCTGAGTATATAAATATGGGAAGAGGTAAAGGTAATTTGTATGATTACATTTCAGTCCAGTGAGGGAGATCATTTGATGAAAAATAATATGTCATAGACCTCAGTTGTGCCGACCAGTAATACAACATAAAGTTTGGACATTTCAGACCTCCACGATCAAATGGTAAATATAGTAAGGACAGACGTAATCTAGCCTTCCTGTTGTTCCATATAAATTCCACTAACTTTTTTTTAATTCTTGAGAATAGATCTGAAGGTGGTGGTAAAGGAATGTATTGAAATAAATAAAGTATTTTAGGTAAGATATTACTTTTAAGTATATTGATTCTCCCTATCATCGACATTGGTAGTGACATCCATCTCTGAATTAACTCATTAATGTCTGTCATTAAGGCTTCATAGTTGGCACTGGCGACTAATTCTAGCTTAGGCACAATTTGAATTCCTAAATATTTAAACTGATTTACAACATTGAATTGATTTGCCTCAGGAGCTGGGTGATTTCTCTGGGTCTCATTTAGCATTAATATTGAAGATTTAGTTTTATTTATTTTATATCCTGATATTTCCCTGAAATTCTTTATTAAATTCAACAAGGTCGGAATTGATTTTTTAAGATTCGACATAAACAAAATTATGTCATCGGCATACAGGGAGATTTTATGTTCTGTTGGTCCAACTTTAATTCCATATATTTGTGAATGTAAACGTACTGCCATCGCTAAAGGTTCAATTGCCATAGTAAACAGTAAAGGTGAAAGTGGACAGCCTTGTCGACATCCTCTATTGATTTTTATTGATTTTGAGATATTGCTATTTGTTAGGATTTCTGCTGTAGCATTATTATATCTGAACCCATTTTATGAAATTATTTCCAAGGCCAAACCTTTGTAAGACTTCAAAAAGAAAGGGCCATTCGACCCTATCAAAGGCCCTTTCGGCGTCCAATGATAGGAGAGCTGTATCCGGTGCTTCTTTATTAGAATAAATAATATTAAATAGTCTTCTTACATTATGGAAGCCTTGTCTTTCCTTTATAAAGCCATTCTGATCTCGGTTAATAATATTTGGTAAAATTTCTTGTATTCGTCTTGCTAAAATTTTACAGATTATCTTAAGGTCAGCATTTAATAGGCTTATTGGTCTCATATTTTCACATTTATTAGAGGGTTTACCTGGTTTTGGCAACAGTATAATTAAGACATTATTCATGTATGGTGGTAAATTACTATTTTGAAATGCTTCTAAAACCATTTCCAAAAAAGGTTTTATTAATTTATTCTTAAATTTTTTATAAAGGTCAACTGGAAGACCATCTGGTCTTGCACTTTTTCCTGATTTCATATTATCAATGGCTAGCCCAACTTCTTCTTGACTAATTTTAGACTCCAGTATCTCCCTGTTTTCATTTGGAATACACGGTATAGATAGTCCATCCAAAAACCCATTTAGTTTTGTTAAGTCAGTTTCATTTTTTGTGTCATATAATTTTTCATAGTAATCTCTAAAGGCTCTATTAATTTCTAAAGGATCTACAACTACCTGTCCGTTACGTATAATACTGGTAATTGGTGTTTTAAATTCTAATTGTTTAATCTGCCATGCCAATAATTTTCCTGATTTTTCACCTTGTTCATAAAAAGATTGCTTCAATCTTAGAAGACTCGAGGCAGCTCTATTCGCTGATTTTTTTGTCATATTCAGCTCTCAGAATCAGAAATTCGTTCTCTAACTTTGGGTCACTTCCTGCATACACTTTTTCTTGAAGAATTTTTAGTTTATGTTCCAATTGGACTCTCTCCTCTCGAGTCTTCTTAGATTTTGAACCTGTATAACTAATAATATGCCCCCTAATAAAAGCTTTGAAAGCCTCCCACTTTATACATGCTGATGTTTGTGTAGTATTGATATCAAAGAACTCATCTATCTGTTTTTCTATGTACTTAACAAATTCCTCATCCTGAAGCCATTTATGCTGAAATTGCCACCTACCTGGTTCCTTTGTCAATTTCTTATCTACGTATATGAGACAACAGGGTGCATGATCAGAGATCACAATATTATCATAAAAGCAGTTTTGAATCTTGGACCTTAATTCTGTGGAGATCAAAAAATAGTCAATACGTGAGAATGTCTTGTAGGGATTAGAATAACAAGAGTAAGCTTTAACTTGTGGTTTCATTTCTCTCCATATATCTAGCAATTTCAATTCTTTCATAAAATGATTAATGATCATCCTGCATCCATTGTGCGTACAGTCCAGTCCTGGTGATCTATCTATACCGGGATTCAATGTACAATTAAAATCCCCTGCTATTATATATTGCCCTGTAAGTGATGATAAGATAAGAAATAAATTAGCAAAGAACTTTTGATCATCTATATTGGGACCGTATAAGTTCACCAGATTTATATTTTCTAATAGCAAAGATCCTTGAATGATTAGATATCTTCCAAATTTGTCTCCAATTACATTTTTCACTTGAAATGGGACTGATTTATGTATGAGAGTCATAACTCCCCTGGCTTGGGATGAAAATGATGAGGTGAATACACTTCCTTGCCATCTACTCCTAATTCTTTTTACATCCTCCTCTATTAGATGAGTTTCTTGTAAAAACACAATTTTTGAACCTATGTCTTTTATTTTATTCATAACTTGTTTAAGTTTTTTTAAATTTTGTAGACCTCTGCAATTCCATGAAGTTAAATTAAGATTAACGCTTTGGTCTATGATCAATAAGGAGTTTGAGATTACCTTGCAGTGTAAACATGCTCGCACAGAGAAGCAAAAACATGAGTGGTTGTACATTCATCCTACAAACTACACACAAACCAATTCCCCCTTCCCACATTCGTGATAATCCCCCCAAAATCAAAAGAAAAATTCCGTCTCCCGATATAGCCATCGACTGCTCCACACCCACGAGGAACAGCCAAAGCCACTCCTTCTTCATCCTCCCAATCACCCTAACTCTACTGCTTTTAATGACGTAAGATTAACTCTCTTCTGTAGTTTTCCAACTTAACTCCAAAATTTTATAGCAACTTTGTACATAGGTTTTTTTTTTAATATGTAATACAATCTATATTTTGTAAACTTGCTATGTGCTTCAGATCAGTTAGATGCCTGTGCAAATGCTTAAAAATATTCTACCTTATATTTTGTTCATGTTTAGCTCCCACCAGTCTCTTCTTGGATCTTCTTGATGAACTCCTGCGCCTCCTCAGGGGTCTTGAAGATGTGTGTTCTGCCCTTATACGTGACCAACAGTCTTGCAGGGTGAATTACTCCATGACGAATCCCAAGGTTGCGCAGCTCTTTACGGACGGGGTCAAACTGTTTCCTCAATTGTTGGATTCCTGTGGCCAAATCTGTGTAGAACCGCACCTGTTGATCCTGGTATTTAATTTCTCCTTTGGCTCGCGCCGCGTTGGAGATCGACATCCTGTCTCTGTAGCTGAGGAACTTTATAATTAACGTCCTCGGTGGTCCCTTATTATCTCTCAGTGGGCCAATTCAATGTGCGCTTTCTAGAACGACTGATGATTGCAGCTCCGCATTGTTCAGCGCTTCTGGAATCCACTTTTCCAAAAAGGAACATGGGTCCCGACCCTCGGTTCCCTCCAGTAGACCCACCAGCCTCAGGTTGTTCCATCTCGACCGGGACTCCAAATCCAGGACATTATCTTCCAGACATTCATCCTCAGCACTGGAGATTCGAAGCTCCACCTGCGCCACTCGTTCCACACAATCACCCAATTCCTTTCTCATTCCCTCTATCGCTGCTATAATCCCATCAAATTTAGCAGAAAAGTCTGCTCTCAATGAGCTAATGGCAGCGAGCACCACACCTGTGCCGTCGCCAGCAGTCACCGCACTACCGCTAGCTTCCTCCGTCATATCTGGAGCTTTTTCTGCTGCACCACAGACGTGAAAGTCCGTTAATTTGGACTGTTTCGGCGGTTCAATTTTTCCTCCACCTGGTTTCCCAGCCTTAGGCTTCACCGGCATATCCTCGCCCAAACGCTGGGATAGGTTCTGTTCCAAATAAGAGAGTTATTTGCCGATTTTTTATCTCTAGGAGCAGAGCAGAGTGAGACGTGTCCTTCTACGTAGCCGCCATAACTGGAAGTCGACTTGTAATTTTCTACTATTAAACTCAGATAAGACTGAAGTCATTCTTGTTGGCCCAAAACATCTTAGAAATTCCTTTTCAAATTATGCCCTTAATTTAGATGCCACCACTCTCACTCTGAATAGTTCTGTGAGGAACCTTGGAGTTATTTTTGATCAAGATTTGTCCTTTAATTCACATATTAAATTTGTTTCTAAGACTGCCTTCTATCATCTGCGCAATATTGCCAAGATCAGGAGCATCTTGTCTCTGAATGATGCTGAGAAACTGATTCACGCCTTTGTCAGCTCTCGATTAGATTATTGTAATTCATTATTATCTGGTTGTCCTAAAGTATCCTTAAAAAATCTTCAGTTGATTCAAAATGCTGCTACTGGATTTTTAACTGGTTCTAGAAAAAGAAATCATATCTCCCCGGTTCTGTCCTCCCTTCATTGGCTTCCCATAGAATTTAGAATCAAGTTTAAAATCCTTCTTACTTTCAAAGCTCTTAATAATCAGCCCCCCCCCCCCCCATATATAAAAGATTTGATATTACCTTACCATCCTAATAAAGCATTATGCTACCAAAATGCTGGATTACTTGTGGTGCCCAGAATCTCCAAAAGTACAGTGGGAGGCAGAGCCTTCTGCTACCTAGCTCCTTCTCTCTGGAACCAGTTACCACTCTGGGTCCGGGAGTCAGACTCGGTCTCTGTTTTTAAGAACAGGGTAAAATCCTTAACTTTTTAATATAGCTTACGTTTAAGGAGGGATTTTGTGTCTCTTAACCCCACTTTTGTTCTGTTGCTGTTTGATCCATACTGCTGGTTGACCTCCAATAATGTACTTGGCATCTTACTGTTATGTTCTTTATGTCTGTCTTCTCCATCCTCCCTATCCCCTCACCCCCAGCCAGTCGCAGCAGATGACTGCCCCTCCCTGAGCCTGGTTCTGCTAGAGGTTTCTTCCTTCTAAATGGGAGTTTTTCCTCTCCACTGTCACTAAGTGCTTGCTCACAGGGGATCGTCTGATTGCTGTGTTTTTCTGAGACTGTGGGGTTTTTTCTGCACTGTGGCGCCACGAGACGGCTTCTGTTGTGATGTGGCGCAGTATAAATAAAGCCGAATTGAATTGAATTCAATTTAAAAACAGCATTTTGTATTTACTTGGGTTATCGTTGTCTAAAATTAAAATTTGTTTGATGATATGAAATATTTAAGTGTGACAAATATGCAAAAATATAAGAAATCAGGGAGGGGGCAAATACTTTTTCACAGCACTGTATATATTTTCAGTGTTCTCAGGTGCACTACGTTGACCCTCCTGTCATAAAAATCTAACCATGAATGGCATGCTGCATAAGCAGCCGATACAGCATAAGAAATGCTCATATATGGAATTTGTGAATAACGGACTCAAATGTACCCTCATGGATTGTCACCTTGTTGTGGTGGGGGTTTGCGTGCCCTAGTGATCCCAGGAGCTATGTTGTGGACAGCATGGTGGTGCACTGGTTAGCACTGTTGCCTTACAGCTAGAAGGTTCCTGGTTCGAATCCCCAGTCTGGCAGGGGTTGGAACCTTTCTGTGTGGAGTTTGCATGTTCTCCCTGTGCTGCGTGGGTTTACTCCAGGGGCTCCGGTTTCCTTCCACAATCCAAAGACATGCATGTTAGGTTAATTGGTTGTTCTAAATTGTCCCTAGATATCTGTTTCCTGTAGGCCCTTAGAATAGAGGGTTAGTACTAGTGAAAGCGCTTTGAGTGGTTCTTTGTTACTAGAAAAGCGCTATATAAGTGCAGGTTAGTTAGTTAGTTGTCTGGGGAAATTTGCCTCTGGTAGGGTTACCTAAGACAAACTGATCCTGGGTGAAGGGCCAGACTAAGACTGATTCAATTCAACTTTATTTACATAGCGCCATTTCACAACAACAGTCATCTCATAGCACTTTCAACTGTAGGGGGGACCCCCACAGTTGCAGAAAGACCCAGCAATCAGGCGATCCCCTGTGAGCAAGCACTTGGCGACGGTGAAGAGGAAAAACTCCCTTTTAACAGGAAGAAACCTCCAGCAGAACCAGGCTCAGGGAGGGGCAGCCATCTGCTGCGACTGGCTGGGGGGTGAGGGGACAGAGAAGATGAAAAGAACAGATGCGTAGAGAGCAAACAGCACGATGGGGACTCAATCTATGGGAGAGAACAAACAGATGTTAATGACCAGCCAAAAAAAATATTTCATTGAGAGTGAAGAAAGGAGTGAGGCCCAGTGCATTATTGGAGGTCCCCCGGCTGACTAAATCTATTAGCAGCATAACTAAGGGAGGGTTCAGAAACACATGATCCCTCCCTAATTGTAGGCTATATCAAAAAGGTAGGTTTTAACCCTATTCTTAAAAACAGAGATCGAGTCTGACTCCCGAATCCAGATTGGCAGCTGGTTCCACAGGAGAGGAGCTTGATAACTGAATGATCGAACAGACTCTCATGATGAATGCTGGAACAAGGATTCAGTGTACCCCGCCCGGTATGGGGTTACCAGGGCCCCACCCTGGAGCCAGGACTGGGGGAAGGGCTCGATGGCTAGCATCTGGTTGCCGGGTTTCCGCCCATGGGACCCGGCCGGGCTCAGCCCGAAGGCGTTACATGCGTCCGCTAGGCTCACCACCTGCAAAAGGGACTAACTAACTAACTAACTAACCTGCACTTATATAGCGCTTTTCTAGTCACAAAGACCACTCAAAGCGCTTTCATTAATACTAACCCTCTATTCTAAGGGCCTATAGGAAACAGATATCTAGGGACAATTTAGAACAGCCAATTAACCCAACATGCATGTTTTTGGCATGTGGGAGGAAACCGGAGAAATCCCGGAGTAAACCCACGCAACACGGGGAGAACATGCAAACTCCACACAGATCACTGTTGGTCGGGGGCTGGGATCGAACCCACGATCCCACGATCCCCACAATCCCCCGGCCAAGGGTAAACTGTGCTGCCGCAGTGCTAACCACTGCGCCACCGTGCAGCCCGTGCAGCCCGGGACCATGGAGGTCTGGTGCTATGTGGATCAGGTGGCGGTCAAAGGCGGAGACCTTAGTGGTCTGATCCCAGGCTTCCTAAACTGGCTTTTGGGACGTGGAATGTCACCTCTCTGGTGGAGAAGGAGCCTGAGCTGGTGCATGAGTTTGAGATATACCGGCTAGATATAGTCGGCCTCACCTCAACACACAGCTCCGGTTCCAGAACCAGTCTCCTGGAGAGGGGCTGGAGCTTGGCCTACTCTGGAGTTGCCCCGGGAGAGAGACGACGAGCAGGGGTGGGTATTCTTGTATCCCCCCCACCTTGCTGCCTCTATATTGGAGTTTTCCCCAGTGGATGAAAGGGTTGTTTCCCTGCACCTTTGGGTTGGGAAACGGGTCCTGACCATCATTTGTGCCTATGCACCAAATGATGGTTCAGAGTACCCACCCTTTTTGGAATCTTTTACTGGGGTGCTGGAGAGTGCTTCTCTTGGAGATTCCATTGTCCTACTGGGGGACTTCAATGCGCACGTGGGCAACAACAGTGAAACCTGGAGGAGGTGATTGGGGGAAACGGCCTGCCCGATCTGAACCCGAGTGTTTAATTATTGGACTTCTGTGCTAACCACAGTTTGTCCATAACGAACACCATGTTCAAGCATAAGGGTGTCCATATGTGCACCTGGCACCAGGACACATTAGGTCGCAGGTTGATGATCGATTTTGTTATCATGTCATCAGACCTGCGACTGTATGTCTTGGACACTCATGTAAAGAGAGGTGCAGAGCTGTCAACTGATCACCACCTGGTGGTGAGTTGGATCCGATGGCAGGGGAGGATGCCATTCAGACCTGGTAGACCCAAACGTATAGTGAGGGTGTGCTGGGAACATCTGGCTGAGGCCCCTGTCCGGGAGGTCTTCGACTCCCACCTCCGAAAGAACTTCAACCACATTCCGAAGGAGTCTGGAGACATGGCGTCTGAATGGGCCATGTTCTCCACCTCCATTGTTGAAGTGGCTGCCTCGAGCTGCGGCCGCAAGGTCATCGGGGCATCTGGTGGTGGCACCCCCCGAACCAAGGGGTGGACACCAGTGGTGAGGGGAAGGCATTAAGCTGAAGAAGGAGTCCTATCAAGCTTGGTTGGCTTGTGAGACTCCTGAAGCAGCTGAGGTGTACCACCAGGCCAAGTAGAGTGCAGCTCGGGTGGTTGCTGAAGCAAAAACTCGGGTATGGGAGGAGTTCGGTGAGGCCATGGAACAAGACTTTCGGTCGGCCTCAAAGAGATTCTGGCAAACTGTCCGCGTTGGCTCAGGAAGGGGAAGCAGCTCCCTGTCCACACTGTGTATGGTACAGATGGGGCACTGCTGACTTCGACTGGGATATTGGTGGGCGGTGGAAGGAATACTTGGAGGATCGCTTCAATCCCACTGACACACCTTCCACAGAGGAAGCAGGGCTTGTGGACGAGGGGGATGACTGGTCTATCACGGGGCTGAGGTCGCCAAGGTGGTTAAAAATCTCTTTGGTGGCCAGGCCCCGGGGGTGGACGAGATTCGCCCTAAGTACCTCAAGGCTCTGGATGTTGTAGGGCTGTCATGGTTGACACGCCTCTGCAACATTGCGTGGAGGTCGGGGGCAGTGCCTTTGGCCTGGCAAACCGGGGTGGTGGTTCCTCTCTTCAAAAAAGGGGACCGGAGGATGTGCTCCAACTTTAGAGGGATCACACTCCTCAGCCTCCCTGGGAAGGTCTATGCCAAGGTACTGGAGAGGAGAGTCCGGCTGTTGGTCGAACCTCGGATTCAGGAGGAGCAATGTGTTTTTCGTCCTGGCCATGGCACATCGGACCAACTCTTTACCCTCTCGAGAGTCCTCGAGGGTTCGTGGGAATTTGCCCAACCAGTTTACATGCATTTTGTGGACTTGGAGAAGGCATTCGACCGCGCCCCTCGGTTTTTGTTTTTGTTTTTTTTTTGTGGGGGGTGCTTTGGGAGTATGGGGTATTGGGCTTGTTGTTACGAGCTATTCGGTTTCTGTACGACTGTTGTGAGAGTTTGGTTCGTATTGCCAACACTCGGTTGGACTCATTCCCAATGAGAGGTGGACTCTGCCAGGGCTGCCCTTTGTCACTGATCCTGTTCATAATTTTTATGGACAGGATTTCTAGGCACAGCCAGGGAATGGAGGGTGTCATGCTTGGTGACCACAGGATCTCATCTGTGTTGTTTGCAGATGACGTTGTTCTGCTGGCTTCATCCAGCAATGACCTACAGGTCTTACTGGGACGGTTTGCCATTCAGTGTGAAGCAGCTGAGATGAGAATCAGTACCTCCAAGTCCAAGTCCATGGTGGAGAATGGAGCGAGAGATCGACAGACATATCGGAGCAGCATCTGCAGTGATGTGGTCGTTGTACCAGTCTGTTGTGGTGAAGAGGGAGCTAAGCTCTAAGGCAAAGCTGTCAATCTACCAGTCAATCTACGTTCCTACCCTCACCTGTGGTCATGAGCTTTCAGTAATGACCAAAAGAACGAGATCGCAGATACAAGCGGCTGAAATGAGCTTTCTTCGTAGGATTGCTGGACTCACCCTCAGAGATAGGGTGAGGAGCTCAGTCATCCGGGAGAGGCTCAGAGTAGAACCGCTACTCCTCCACATTGAAAGGAGCCAGTTGAGGTGGTATGGGCATCTGATCAGTATGCCTCCTTGATGCCTCCCATTTGAGGTGTTTCGGGCACGTCCCTCTGGGAAGAGACCCCAGGGCAGACCCAGGACTCGCTGGAGACACTGTCTCCCAGCTGGTCTGGGAACGCCTTGGTATCCTCTCTGAAGAGTTGGAACAGGTGGCTGGGGAGAGGGAAGTCTGGAACCTCTGGAAAAGCGGTAGAAGATAGATGGATGGATTAATGGGTGGACTCAAATGTGCTTCAGGTTCAACAGGCAGACACAGAAACAAATTTGCAGTTTGTTGAAAAAAGTTGGCAGAGAGCAGCATTAATAGAATAACTGACACTGAGTTCACATGTTCTGGGTTCCTTTGAGGTAAAACCTACAGTTCTCTCTGGGTTAAATTAAGACTTTCCATTAATTTAATAGTCTGCATGTTTCTCAGATATCCCAGGTACTATCTCTCTTCAGGGACTACAGCTTCAATCCTTCAGCCAGATGTGCAAAAATCATACATCTGGTCCAATATGGATGTAGCAAAATAAGAAAACCAAAATGTGTATCATTACTAGATTTTTGTGTCACAGCAGGGGTGTGACCAAAGGATGGTCTGCGGTGACTTCACTCTGGTTTTTACCAGACAAAAGAAAAATGAAATGAGAATAAAAATAAAGACAAAAGCAGCTATTTCATGCGATCAATTACCAACAGAATAAGGATCCCAAAACTAAGCTCCAAAGAGAAATTCTAAGCACTTTAGGAGAAAGAATGTGCTGACGTTAAAGTATTCAATAACCTACATTCACACCAGAATTAATGTATGTAACAGAATGATACGACTACAAATCTTAGTTCCTTGACATACAATGTATAGTCACTCCTGGTAATACAAACAAACCCCAATTCCAATGAAGTTGGGAAATTGTGTAAAATACAAACAAAAACAGAATACAATGATTTGCAAATCCTGCAAGATATTTAATGTTTAAAATGATATTTTTTTTTTCAAATATTCACTCATTTTAAATTTGATGCGCATCATGTTCCAAAAAAGCTGGGACAGGGGCAAGAAGAGACTGGAAAAGTTGAGGAATGCTCAAGAAATGTCATAATTGCTGTTCAGGGCAGAATTAAAGGCACCAAACTGTGAGTTTGCAAATTTAATAGTGGAAGAACACAAATACACAAACAAAACCCAACAAAACTAGTAGGAGCAGGAGGATACAGGAGAAACCCAAAATAGCAACAGCTAAGGCGAGAAAAGTCGCTGGCTAAATCTGGAATTAGACGTGGAACACATGCTAGGAATACACAGAGAAAAAATAAAGAGGCACCTACGTCCAATCATAGAGAGTTGAGAGTAGGGTGCTGCGCCGGAAAATAGTGCACAGCCCCTTAAATAAGCACAGTGGGCAGCACGGTGGTGCAGTGGTTAGCACTGTTGCCTTACAGCTAGAAAGTTCCTGGTTCAAATCCCCCGGCTGGCAGGGGTTGGAACCTTTCTGTGTGGAGTTTTCATGTTCTCCCTGTGCTGCGTGGGTTTACTCCGGGGGCTCCGGTTTCCTCCCACAATCCAAAGACATGCATGTTAGGTTAATTGGCTGTTCTAAATTGTCCCTAGATATCTGTTTCCTATAGGCCCTTAGTCTAGAGGGTTAGTACTAGTGAAAGCACTTTGAGTGGTCTTTGTGACTAGAAAAGCGCTATATAAGTGCAGGTTAGTTAGTTAGTTAAATAAGGCTAGAAACAAAATGAAACAAGTGATCACAGGTGTGGGTTACCTGAATGAGCAGGAGACAGCAACAAAACAATTTAGACCAGCTGGGAGTGATGAGATTGGAGGGAACGATTGGAGTTGACAGCTGACAGGGCCACGCCCACGCAGGGCAAAACCCCAGACAGCCACTGAGAGCGGTCAACCCGAGAGAGAGAACACAACAGAATACAAATATAATGGGATGGCAGAAAATAAAGACAAGTAACCTCAAAAATGTAATTAACAAACTATAATAAACATAGACGGGAAAATAAATCATACTGAGATACAATGAAGGAAAATATGTCAGACATTTTGTTAAGACCTGTGGGAGCTGTCAGCATGTGGGGGGAAAAGGGCAGTCAATGACTCCTTTAAAGGGATAACATATTCTGTGTGAGATGCTATAGTCACACATGAGTAAATATAAAATTATTGCTCAAGCTAGCACAACATAATGACCACAAAATAATCATTAAGTTGGAAGCTCAAGCAGAACAGCATTGTCTGGAGCAGCCTTATGTTTCATAGGACTGGAAGCAATTGTCAACACAGTCTACAATGTCCACATTTCATTTAAGCAATATTACACAAGAATGAGTTTGGTATCATGAATATACTAACTCCAGCAGGGCATGATGTAGCTTGCGCCCTCCCCGTAGCGGAGTGGGGTGTACCTGTCTGAGACAGCACATTTACAGCAGTATCACACCCTGCTGGGTTTCTTACATTCATGATACTGTAACGAACTCGAGTGTAATATTGCTTTTATACAACAATTCCACAAGCGCAGTTTATTAAATGACAGCAATACTGCACAAAATATTAGGATTTGTTTGTTTAACTAGTTATTTTGCACAGCTGAGAAAAAATAGCCCCTTCTGAATGTAACCAGTAACTGCTGCTAAACATCTCTATTTTTCTATTGTCATTTCATGCACATATAAACAAATTAAATACTGTCAGGTGCAAAAGTAATAAGTGTTTATAAAACATACCTGTTAAGTCGATACTTCAGAAAATCCCAGATCAAAACGTATCCAATGCCAGTTGCCAGAAGCACCGGTAGTTAGCATGCTAGCGATTTAGCACATGTTTGTGATTTAGCACATTTTGCTCACTTTTCTTCACATTTTCAGATGAAGCAAAGAGTCCATCACCACAAAGGTATTGTGCTTTGTTTATTGAGACAATATACAAACTCTAGCACTGCCTATTTTTTAAACAGATGTGAAATCATTTAATGAGCTTAAAATGGCCGGGTAGACAGAAGTAGACCTTTGCAAAAGGGCAGGACTTCCGGGTTACGGATTTATAAGTTTTTGTCAAACAGCTCTTCACTGTGTAAATTAAGGTGTACAAAACAGTACTGCAATTGTCAGAGTTGATAGAAAAATACTGTTAGCAATTAACGTTACTAGAACACCTTTGAAGTGGAGTGATACATATCCAGTGAAACTGGAGCGCAGTTATCACAGATTATAGTAACTCCTGGAATCCCTATTGTCCAATCATATTACTGGGTTGGAACTAACTGTTGTATAATCTATAATAAAACACTGGCAACCTTTACAACAGATTAATATTACTTATTTATCAGTGTGGATAGAAGAGTTATTTTTATATTTAGTAATACCATGTGATGCTAATGAGACATGGGTGGCATATGGGTTTTAAATTGACTAAATTCAAGACCGTGCACAGTAATGCAGTAAAGCAGTTAAGTACACTTACTTGAATCTAGTTATTGGCATCCACTGCCTGTCTTCAATGCAACTTCCTATGCTGCTGTCAGAAAATGGTTTTTACAATAAATACAGCAGAATCTTTGTTAGTGCCGTTTAAATAAAACATGCTCTCCCAGGCTGAAAGCTGGATTTTCAAGCTCTTGTCCAGTGCCACTTTTAATGTGCTAATGTTAAAGTGGAGAGTAGTAGAAACCTGGTTCATGTAAACAATGCAAGTTGGAAAGCCATTTAAAAAAAAAAAAATGAGATCCAAACATTTTATGAGGGAGGGATTATTTCATGTGTCTGTTTCACATTAATGCTTTCTCGTGGGAAACGCTGGCTGTAAACAAAGCTGGGACTGGATAGACTGCAGAGTCCACAGGGCAGCTTTAACCCATCTACCTCATGGTCTCCATTAGTACGTCTCGTTCCAGTAAAACTCCAGCAGGGTAAAGGCTCTTCACATGGGCGTTTCCTCAGAGCCAGCAGATTAAATTTTTGCACCGTGTGTGTTATGTGTCCAGGTTCACTGTGGTGCTAGCAGGGTGGAACAGTGGGCTAAACTTCCAATCTAAACCTTCCCTGGGGTCACGCCAAATGCTTCCAGCTCATCTACATCAAGGACTTGTGGGGAAACTTTATGGCATCTTAATATTACGTAATTTCCCAGCTGATGTTGGAGCAGTCTCTGATTACTTTGACTGGTTTGCTGGTTCAGGTTTGGTTTCGAGTAAGGTAGTTTACTTGAACCAGTAAGAATGAGTTGTATGCTGATCCTGCAGATGTTGGAAGACTATATCAGACAGTTACCTCTCTGGATGGAATTAGATGGTTGTCATGAATCCTGGGCATGGGTGGGGGCCATGCCCAGTTTCCAGTTTGAGTTCAGTCTTTTCCTGTTTGTTTGTTTTCTTATTTTTCATGGACTGTTGTATTTTATCTGTTTATTTTTGGATTGTTTGCATTCTTGGCTTGTCCTTATTGTCTTGTCTATTTATTGTGTGTTATTTTGTATTCATGGGTTTAGTTACATCTTTTGGGGTTGTGTTATCTTTTTCTTGTGTCATTAGTTTCCTGTCCATGCTTTTATTTTGACAGCACCTGTGCAGCTTCCATCTGTCAAACTGTTTCGTGGGCTGCACAGCTGTCATCCGTTATTTGATTATTTTCTCACTCATGTACCTACACCTGTGATGCATTTGTGATCTGACATTTATCTATTTAAGGATACGGCAATGCTTCGCTGGTTGCCGTGTCCTACTGTGACACCATCGGATGTTCAGCCAAAGCACTGAGTGTTTGTTGGTGGTGTCATTGGGGAGAACGGGTGTGCTCCAACCAGGTAACATTTTCCCCTTTTTCCAGTTCCCCCATTCGTGGGCCCCAGTTTCCTTCGGGTGTGACTTCGGCTGAGTTTTCCCTTTTCCCCGGGGTATTTGAGTGCCTCAGCCGGTGTTTTCCCCTGTCTGTTCTTCTACCTCCTGGTCGTGAGCCCTGCTCTCCTCCGGCACGTTTATTCCCTCTTTATTTGTAAGTGTGGTGTTTTTGTATGTTTGTCTTTTCGTTAATAAATGTGCAAAACCCACAGCGTGCGTTTGGTGTCCTTCGTAGCCCTTAAATAGGGCGATTTTTGACAATGGTAAAGTTTAAAGGCATAAAAGTCTATGTTTTGCAGTTGCTCCTGCAGATAAACATTGCATGTGGTCATATATTGCTGTGAGATAAAAGCAGAACAGTTTTTTATTCCCCGCCAGTCGAAGCCCAAAGGTGTCGAAGAGCCCTTTGGGTGAAGACCAAAGGGGGATTATTATTGGTCAGTCTGTCCATCCGTCCGTCCATCTGTCCCACTTTTGTGAAATCAATTCCTCCTACAGTTTTGGTCCGATTGTTTTGAAACTTGGTACCATGGTTTGATATACATTGATGATGCGCATATTGCAATTTGATTCTATTTTTGCAGGAATTGTAGCCCCTGACCTACTGTATGACCTCCTGTTTCACCTCACTACATAGACAGTAACTGTCTTGTGAAATCAACTCCTCCTACAGTTTTGGTACGATTGTTTTGAAACTTTGTACCATGGTTTGATACACTTTGATGATGTGCATATTGCATTTTTACTCTCATTGGATGACCTTGAGGTCAAAGGTCAGATTTTCCCTAAACCTTCTAAACACGATAACGGCTGAAAGAAATGATGTAGGCTTTTCAAATCAATACAGTAGTTGTATCTAATACACATCTTGGACAACTTACTCCCTCACCTAACTATGGGTTTGGGGTCAAAGGGTCAAAGGTCAAAGTTAACATTGCAGTTACACTATGGTAAATGCTACATTTACTATTACTGTAAAACAAGTAAAGCTAGGGCCACCAAACCTGGTATACAGGTTCAACTTGGAATCCTGACTGCTGGCTATGGGTATGGGGTCAAAAGGTCAAATGTCAAGGTTAACATTCCTTATGATTTATTACTGTATAACAAGTAAAGCTAGAGCCACCAAACTTGGTACACAGGTTCACCCTGTGACCCTGAAGTGTGACTATGGTTTTGGGATTGCAAGGTCAAAGGTCAACATCAGAATGCCTTATAAAGTGCATCTCAACAATACAGAAAGCTAGGACCACCAAACCTGGTACACAGGCTCACTCTGAAACTATAACCTCTGACTACAGGTTTGGGGTCAAAAGGTCAAAGGTCAAGGTTGGGACTTCCTATGATCTCTTACTATAGAACATGTAAATCTCTCTAGGGTCACCATACTTGCTACACGGGTTCATCTTGGGATCCTCCCCCACAACTATGGGTTGTGTATTTTGTTGTATAATCGTGGATGATGATTCACGGAGGATGATAATTTGATTCTGCAACAGCAGTTGTATTGAAAAGTTCAAAACTGCTCTCTGTCAGTAAGTATTGGGATCGTCAAAGAAAATGGAGGCGGGGGATATTGCAATCCCCTCAGAGTGCTCTTGTTCTCTTCATGTCATGGTCTGGGAATGGTCCAGAGACCATGTCCACAATCTCAGTTGATTATTGTGTGATCCTTTGTATTTTGTTTCCATATCATGTTTTTTTTATGTTCTGTATCATTTAGATTCCTGCCTTGTCCTTAGTCCTTGGTTATCATAGTTATTAGCATTATTATCATCAGGGTTATATCTTGTAGTTTTATTCCTGTCATCTGTAGTGTTGGTTTGGGCTTTTATTTTGACAGCGCCCTTTGTTATTTCCGTTTTTGCCTAGCTGGTTTCCTGTCTGGTTAAGTTTTTGATTGTCCACATCTGTTTCTAATTTAGTTCATTAGTCCTGCTTTATTTTTATTTCTTTTTTTTAAAATTTAAGCTTTATTGTATCAGGCAAATGCTTGAAATCAAAATGATCTCTTTTACGAGCTCGGCCTGACCAGGATTTAAGGAACGCCGCCTCATACCTGGGTGCGGCGTTCTTATGTCTGTGTCGACGTTTCATACAAGCTTCAGTCTTGCCTGCATCTTGCCTTGTCTGACATCCTGAGCCTTGTGTATTTTCTTTGCTAAGTTTTGCCTTAGCTTTTATTTTCCAACCTACGAGCTGACAGTTATTTTACATTTATTAATAAATCTTCGCAAACTCAGTTCTACGTTTGGGTTCTGCCCTCTGCCCCGGAATGGCCCCCTTAAGTTTTTCTTTATTTCTCTCTCCCCATCCCCACCCCCTCACCCCTTCCGGCAACTTCATATGGCTTCAATTCCCTCCCCCATTTCTCCTTGTCAGATCCAGAATAAGACAATTTAAATAAAGTATTAAAGTTATTATACAGCAAGAAAAGTCTACAGATACTAGTTATGTACGGCATATATCAGAGCTCCTTTTGCCAATGTAAATGTGTTTGGCACAATAAGGCAAGCACATATTTGTTCTGCTTGCCAAGCTGCTGGACAGGACAAAAAAAAGTAGAACAGTTGATATCAAATAATAGTAAAAAATAAAATACCATCAAGAATAGTTGCAGTCGAAGTCTATGAAGCACCATCTTGACAAGTTTTTAATCATTCTCACACAGGCAACTCTTTTTTTTTTTTTTGTATTTTTCATTTGCTTGTCTACAGAGAAACACCAAAAACACCTGGTTATTGGTGACAGGTCTTTCAAAATGAGAACAAGGTATTGTATTTATCGCATTGTTCTCTGAGAAAGAGATACTTTCACTTGGCAATTCCAAGTGGAAAAATTCCATCTGAATGTGATAGGTAGAGGTTTTGCTTTCCACTAAGTTTCTTCTACTGTGGGCCAATACACAGTCTCTTGATACACACCCATTTACTCGTGAGAATACTACAGTACTACAATACTACTACCTATACTACAGTCACTAACCAAGTATTTCTTCTACAAAAAAAGCAATACGGATTGTAAGTGGAGAATATTTCAGAGAACCAACAAATAATCCATTTATAAAATTGACCTTATTGAAATTTAAGGAATTAGTGGACTTCAAAATTTTATAAATTATGCATAAAATAAATAACAATTTGCTTTTTCAGGAATCCGGGGATTGTTCAAGATTAGAGAAAGTATGTATCATCTGAGAGGACTTCATATGTTGGAAAAGCCAAAAATAAGAACAAATGCAAAAAAACACAGTTTCCCTTTTGTTGGGGTGAAACTATGGAATTGTTGTGCAGATGCTTTGAAAATGTGTACCAGACTTGTTATGTTCAGGAAGATGTTAAAGCTCAATTTAATAGAGAAATATATAAATCTGCTTAATTTATAAAGAATCACTCAATAGTTTAATTATCATTATAACACTTGTCTTTGTGCTTCGTACTTTCATGTACATTGACTCATTCGTGAAACCACTACCATTCCTGTGTATACAGTGGTGTGAAAAAGTGTTTGCCCCCTTCCTGATTTCTCATTTTTTTGTATGTTCATGACACTTAAATGTTTCAGATCATCAAACAAATTTAAATGTTAGACAAAGATAACACAAGTAAACACAAAATGCAGTTTTTAAATGAAGGTGTTTATCATTAAGGAAAAAAAAATCCAAACATACATGGCCCTGTGTGAAAAAGTGATTGTCTCCCCCCTTCCCCCCATTAAAACATAAATTAACTGTGGTTTATCACATCTTTGGAAAGCTGAGTTCAATTTCTTTAGCCACACCCAGGCCTGATTACTTCCACACCTGTTCTCAATCAAGAAATCATTTAAATAGGACCTGCCTGACAAAGTGAAGTTAACCAAAAGATCCTCAAAAGCTAGACATCATGTTGCAATCTAAAGAAATTCAGGAACAAATGAGAAACAAAGTAATTGAGATCTATCAGTCTGGAAAAGGTTATAAAACCATTTCTAAAGCTTTGGGACTCCAGCGAACCACAGTGAGAGCCATTATCCACAAATGGCGAAAACATGGAACAGTGGTGAACCTTCCCAGGAGTGGCCGGCTGACCAAAATTACCCCAAGAGTGAAGCGACGACTCATCCAAGAGGTCACAAAAGACCCCACAACAACATTCAAAGAACTGCAGGCCACACTTTCCTCAGTTAAGGTCAGTGTTCATGACTCCACCATAAGAAAGAGACTGGGCAAAAAGGGTCTGCATGGCAGAGTTCCAAGGTGAAAACCACTGCTGAGCAAAAAGAACATAAATGTCTCGTCTCAGTTTTGCCAGAAAACATCTTGGTGATCCCCAAGACTTTTGGGAAAATACTCTGTGGACTGAGGAGACAAAAGTTGAACTTTTTAGAAGGTGCGTGTCCCTTTACATCCGGCGTAAAAGTAATACAGCATTTCAGAAAAGGAACATCATACCTACAGTAAAATATGGTGGTGGTAGTGTGATGGTCTGGGGCTGTTTTGCTGCTTCAGGACCTGGAAGATTTGCTGTGGTAAATGGAACCATGAATTCTGCTGTCTACCAAAAAATCCTGAAGGAGAATGTCCAGCCATCTGTTCATGACCTCAAGCTGAAGTGCACTTGGGTTCTGCAGCAGGCCAATGATCCAAAACACACCAGCAAGTCCACCTCTGAGTGGCTATAGAAAATAAAATGAAGACTTTGGAGTGGCCTAGTCAAAGTCTTGACCTGAATCAGATTGAGATGCTGTGGCATGGCTTTAAAAAGGCAGTTATATAGTTATTAAGCCAATTATTAGGTTTAGGGGGCAATCATTTTTTCACACAGGGCCATGAAGGTTTGGATTTTTTTCCCTTAATAATAAACACCTTCATTTAAACACTGCATTTTGTATTTACTTGTGTTATCTTTGTCTAATATTTAAATTTATTTGATGATCTGAAACATGGGGCAGTGCGGTGGCGGAGTGGTTAGCACTGCGGCAGCACAGCAGCTCACTCTTAATTGCGATGGACTGGCAATCTGTCCAGGGTGTACCCTGCCTCTCGCCCAAAGATGCTGGGATAGATTCCAGCCCCCCCGCGACCCGAAAAGGATTAAGCGGAACAAGATGGATGGATTGATGGATCTGAAACATTTGAGTGTGACAAACATACAAAAAAAATGAGAAATCAGGAAGGGGGCAAACACTTTTTCACACCACTGTTGTCATGAATGCACCCCTCCGGGGCAGAAAAAGACAGGTCCATGCACAGGACTGTAGTGTGACATTTTATTAACAAAAAGACAAACGGTGCATGACATACAAAAATTGAAAATAAGGAAAACTTACAGGCATGCACTCTGGAGCCGGAATCGCGCCGTGAGTGCAGGTAGGAGAAAACAACGGAATTGTCCAGTACATCCATACATGACTGCCGCAGTGAAACAATGAGCAGGCAGTGTTTAAATAATAAACAGACAAATGAGGCACAGGTGCAGGGAGCAGGGTGAAGAAGTGACCTGATAATCAATTACATGCAGCTGAGCTGGCAGAGAGACAGCCTGGGTAAAAGGTGGGCATAACTGGCAAGAGGGAGAGGGCTCAGAGACAAACAAACCAAAATATACCCACAGAACTACCAACATAACAGACAGAAAAATACTCAAAACAACAAAAGGAAGTCTGAGCGCTGAGAACAATGCTCGGACACATGACATCTGTATGTTGGCAAAAAGGAAGAGGATACCTGATGTGAGTTGAGCATGACTGTCTGTTTACTGAAATGGAAGAAACTCGCATCAGTGAAAATAAAATAAAACAAAAAATATGCAAAAAATGTTCCAGTCCTTTGTGGCGTGTGTCTGACTTGTATTTTGTATTGCTGCTGGGAAATATACTCACTGTTAATTGGTGTCCTGCACAAGAAAATGTTACCTTGAGTGCGTTTAACATACAATCTACAGTGACAATTTTTTCTGAAAATATATATATGTTTTGACTGGTTTATCCTTGAATGTTCAAGTTTTAAACTGAAATCCATAATTTTACTTCAATTCATTCATTCATTCATTCATTCATTCATCTTCTTCCGCTTAATCCACAACCCGAAAAGGATACTTCAATTCAATTCAACTTTATTTATATAGCACCATTTCACAACAACAGTCATCTCATAGCACTTTCAACTGTAGGGGGAACCCCCACAATTGCAGAAAGACCCCAGCAATCAGGCGATCCCCTGTGAGCAGCACTTGGCAACGGTGGAGAGGAAAAACTCCCTTTTAACAGGAAGAAACCTCCAGCAGAACCAGGCTCAGGGAGGGGCAGTCATCTGCTGCGACTGGCTGGGGGGGTGAGGGGATAGATAAGATGAAAAGAACAGACATGTAGAGAGACTTGCACATTTTTTTTAAAAAATCCCACAAATTTACTATTTTTCACACGTTTGAGCCTTTTCATTTACAGACTTACTTCTCATTTGTAAATTCTAGACTTTATTCTCGTGGATTTGTGTGGTCTTCTCTCATAATTCTGCTACAGTTTCCATACATTTGAGACATTTTTCTGTTTAAATTTGCTACTTTTCACTCAAATTAGTTTTTTTGTTGAAAATTTGCAACATTTTGTCATAAGTTTGACACCTGTTGTTCCTAAATTGTTGATATTTTTCTTAGTCTTTTGTCAAGGCTGCAGGGAGTCACTAGTTGTGAGCAGAAGATTCACAGGTTGCAGACCCTGTCCTATAGTGACCAAAGGTTGGAATCTTTGCATTGAAAACTGCAAGCTCTTGACATGAACCAAGACAGGGAGGAGTGAGAGAAAGCCGATCCAAAAACACCCCACCTGAAACAAATCTGAAGCTCGCACACCATGTGTCTGCTCAGCATATGTTTCCACTCAGCTCCTTTCCCCTCCCTTTCACTTCACCTCCTCAGCCCGTGTTTTCTCCACATCCCCTCCCTTTTTCGTCGGTGCTCATGTGTCTCTCTACAGCGTACTCTTTTTGGACTGTACTTCCACTGACTCTGCCCTGCCCCACTAAGTTTTACAGCTGTTTTTATCATTGTCCTCACCAGGCTGCAATTTGTGGGGATTTCACATTTGTCCATTTACACTCTGGACATGGTGGATTTGTGAACTTTATTTCGTGTGACGCCCTCAACTTGTCCTTACATTCACTTCTACAATGGGTGTGTGGAGCTGAGGGCAGCAAGATTTTTAGGGGATTTTGAAGTGGTTGGATCAGGAGTGATGGGGCACAGTTACAGTTCTGTAACTGAGCTTCTGACTGGGACATGTTTGCTGTGTATTAGCTGTGTTTGGTTTGGTACATAGGTCTGCAACCCATGGCTCTGGAGTCAGTGTCAACACTCACCTTGGACCAGAAAAAACAACAATTACCGGTTCCATATTGGCCCCATCTATGTTTGCCCACATGGACTTTAACCATTTGCTCATTTTCAGCTTATGTTGCCATAAATTTGCTATTTTCTTGTAAATTTGTGGCTTTCTTTTTCCCTGTAAATTTGATACATTTTTCTTAAAATTTAAAAATTTCTCATAAATTTTCAACTTTTTTTTACTGTAAACTTGCAACTTTTTCCTCATAAATTTGTGATTTAGTTTTCTTGTAAAATTGTTGCTTTTTTCTTGCAAATTTGTGAGGTTGAAAGGCAGAGGGAATGATATGCTCTGAGCTGCTAGTAGGACGGACTGTCATAGGTAGCAGGTTGTTCTTTACTGCAAAGCCAACACTGTGCAGTCGTGAGTGACCTGACATGTCACACATATCTAACATACCCCCCCACACACATATATATATAAAATTAGGACACGCTGTCTAAGCCTGTGTGTTTTTTAACATATTTGGACATATGGATATTTAATATCAACGTTAAAAATACTGGGAGATTCACATAATACAACTAAACAATAAAAAATGAATTAAAGACTTTTTTCCACATTTTCTCTAAAATGTAATTCTAAACAGTGAGGAGTAAATTAGGACCTCCCCAATCTTTTTTAGGACACCCCCACATTCATTACCACTTAAAATGGCTAAAATAAATGTTAAAAAATTGAAATAAAACAAAAACAAAGTTAGACATAGATATGTGAACATTTCTTAATAAAGAATTGAATATTTAATGGGGTGTCCTAATTTTTTCACATGACTTTACACACACACACACACACACACACACACACACACACACACACACACACAAACACATGAATGTATGCACAACCATGGACAAAATTGTTGGTACCCTTCTGTTAATGAAAGAAAAACCCACAATGGTCACAGAAATAACTTGAATCTGACAAAAGTGGTAATAAATAAAAATTCTATGAAAATTAACCAGTGAAAATCAGACAGTGCCTTTGAATTGTTGTTCAACAGAATTACTTTAAAAAACAAACTCATGAAACAGGCCTGGACAAAAATGATGGTACCCCTAGAAAAGATTGAAAATAATGTGACCATAGGGACATGTTCAACCAAGATGTGTCCTCTAATTAACATCACAGGTGTCTACAAACTTGTAATCAGTCAGTCGGCCTATTTAAAGGGTGACAAGTAGTCACTGTGCTGTATGGTGACATGGTGTGTACCACACTAAACATGGACAAGAGGAAGCAAAGGAGACAGTTGTCTCAGGAGATTAGAAAGAAAATTATAGACAAACATGTTAAAGGTAAAGGCTATAAGACCATCTCCAAGCACCTTGATGTTCCTGTGACTACAGTTGCACATATTATTCAGAAATTTAAGATCCACGGGACTGTAGCCAACCTCCCTGGACGTGGCCGCAGGAGGAAACTTGATGAAGAATGGTAACAAAAAAGCCCAGAACAACCTCTAAACACATTCATGGTGAACTCCAAGGTCAAGGTACATCAGTGTCAGATCGCACTATCCGTCGTTGTTTGAGCCAAAGTCGACTTCATGGGAGACAACCAAGGAGGATACCACTGTTAAAAACAAATCATAAAAAAAACAGACTGGAATTTGCCAAACTGCATGTTGACAAGCCACAAAGCTTCTGGGAGAATGTCCTATGGACAGACGAGACAAACTGGAATTTTTTTGCAAGGCACATCAGCTCTATGTTCACAGACACAAAAATGAAGCATACCAAGAAAAGAACACTGTCCCTACTGTGAAACATGGTGGAGGTTCTGCTATGTTCTGGGGCTGCTTTGCTGCATCTGGCACAGGGTGTCTTGAATCTGTGCAGGGTACAATGAAATCTCAAGACTATCAAGGTATTCTAGAGAGAAATGTGCTGCCCAGTGTCAGACAGCTTGGTCTCAATCGCAGGTCATGGGTCTTGCAACAGGATAATGACCCAAAACACACAGCTAAAAACACCCAAGAATGGCTAAGAACGAAACATTGGACTATTCTAAAGTGGCCTTCTATGAGCCCTGATCTAAATCCTATTGAACATCTGTGGAAGGAGCTGAAACATGCCATGTGGAGAAGGCACCCTTCAAACCTGAGACAACTGGAGCAGTTTGCTCATGAGGAGTGGGCCAAAATACCTGCTGAGAGGTGCAGAAGTCTCATTGACAGTTACAGAAATCGTTTGATTGCAGTGATCGCCTCAAAAGGTTGTGCAACAAAATATTAAAAATATTACTGCGGTGCAGTAAAATACAATATAAAAAACAGCAAACATCAACATATACAGCTCTGGGAAAAAATAAGAGACCAAAGAGACCACTGCAAAATTATCACTTTATCTGTTTTTACTATTTGTTCGTATGATCTGGTCCAGAGTTGGTGGAGGGCTGAGAGGGAAGACGAGGAAGAGCTGGGAGAGAGTTCACCATTCTGACAGCCTGATGGCTAAAACTGTCTCTCAGTCTGCCTACATGGCAAGAAACTGACGAAGCAGTGTGAGGGATGGGTGAAGTCACCTGCAGCGGGCCATCCATGTGTTATATCTATACTGTATATTCCGGAGGGAGGGGAGGGGGTGCCAACAATCTTCTCAGCTGCTATAACTAGGCACTGCACAGTCTTTTAGTCTTTGTTTCTGTTTACTCTTCCTCCAGAAAAAGCTTCCTGTTTTGTTTCTGGGCCACAGCGCAGACCTGAGACCCGGGGAATTTGTGGTTGCCATCGGCAGCCCCTTTGCCCTCCAGAACACTGTCACTACTGGCATTGTCAGCTCGGCTCAGAGAGACGGCAGAGAGCTGGGCCTCAGAGACTCGGACATGGATTATATCCAGACAGATGCCATAATCAATGTAAGAATATGACAAGGCACCAACTTGTAACCAAGTCAAAATAATAAGGGGCAGCCTGGTTCTAGTTCACTTCTTATAGATTGTAAAAGGGTTGTTTCAAGAAACACTTCCATTTCCACTTGGCAGTTTTTAAAGTTTTGTGCAAATGTTAAGTATAAAATTACAGTATAATTTAACTATAAAATTCTAATTATAGGTAACTTTCATCTTAAAATGGCCTCAATTCTCTGTTATCATGTCCTTATGGATTTAATTAAAATGTAATATGTAAATTCATGAGAAAAAATTGGTTGTGGCAAAAAAGTCCCAAATTTACTTTTAAAGAGTATAAAAATTTGCAAATTTAAGAGATTCATTTTGAAAATCTACAAATAAAAAGTTACAAATTTATCAGAAAAAGTTGCAAATTTATCAAAGAAGTTTAGTTTTTAAAAACAGATCAACTGTTCCTATAGCTCTCCTCAGTGCTTGGCTCAAATGTTTTTTTTGCCTCCATCCAGTTTTTCTTGGTGGAATATTTCTCATAACGGTTCTTTCTATACAATAGGAGAGGTTTCCAACCCTTGGTTTAGGCTTTAGATACACACTTTTATGTATGTCATCAAGAAAAGAAGCAGAAATGAAACTGGTTTCGTAGAATGATCTGAAATTTTTAGACTATAAAGTACTACTACACTGTCTCCATCTCATTTCCTATAATCTTTGTTTCCCTTCACAGTACGGAAACTCAGGGGGACCTCTCGTTAATCTGGTGAGCCATTGGTTTCCTAGCTTAAAACGGTATCATCTAAGAAATCTAAAATGTAAATTTCTATAGAAATTTCTGATGTTGCCAATGCTTAATTTCTGTGTTTGAGGACGGGGAGGTGATTGGCATCAACACCCTGAAAGTTGCCGCTGGAATCTCATTCGCCATTCCCTCAGACAGGATCACACGCTTCCTCAACGATTCTCTCGACAAGCACAGCAAAGGTGAGCAAAGTCCAGGAGTGATGCCATTGGTCTAGCAGAAAAGAAAGTAACTGACTATCATGTGAGCTGTAGGTAACCACAATTTCTTTCAGACATGAGGCCGGTGAAGAAGCGTTTCCTTGGAATCAGGATGGTGACCATCACACCATCGTAAGTAGACTACCAACTTTATTTTATACCAGGTATCTTAGACCAGGTTACAGCACCTCAGCTGCATCAATGACATCAATGCCTCTTACACCAAGGGTTGGCAACCTCTACTCCAGAAACAGCCATTTTGTTGAGTTTTTTTGGCTTCCTAAAAAATGTGAAACCAGCCTCAAAATACAGAACAATCTGCACAAATAACAGTAAGAGAAAAGACACCACTACTGTTGTGGCATCTTCCAGAAATAAACAAACAGGATCAGCTTGACAGAGCCACATGGGACAGCCCTCCAGTGAACTCACCACCTGCTGGAAGAAACATGGGAGTCTGCTGCTGTGTGGATTGGGTGGCAGTCAAAGGCAAAGACCTTCACGGTCTGATCCTGGCTTCTTAGACTGGCTTTTGGGACATGGACCATCTACTGTCTGCCAGGGAAGGACCTCGAACTTGTGTATGAGGTTGAGGGATACCAGCTAAATATAGCTGGTCTCACCTCTATGCACAGCTCAGATTCTGGAACTAGTCTCTAGAAGACTTGTTCTAAAATCTGAGGTGTGCCAAGCTAGTGGACAAAAGTTGTTTCCATGTGCCTTCAAGTGGTAAAACGATTCCTGACTGTCATGTGTGCTTATGCACTAAATGATAGTTCAGACTACCTGCCTTTTTGGAGTTTTGAATTGGTGTGCTGGTCAGTGCTTATCTTGGAGACTCCATTGTCTTACTTAGGGACTTCATCGTGCACTTGGACAAGGACAGTGAAACCTGGAGGAATGTGGTTGGGAGAAATGGCCTGACAGATTTGAACCCAAGCAATATTCAGTTGTTGGACTTCTGTGCTAATGAACACCGGGTTCAAGCATAAGAGAAGCCATATGTGTACTTGGCACCAGGACACCTTAGGTTGCAGGGCGATGACCGATTTTGTTCTTGTGTCATCAGACCTGTGACCCCAGGGTGAAGAGAGGTGCAGAGCTGTCAACTGATCATCAGCAGGTGTTGAGTTGGAACAGATGGCAAGGGAGGATGCCATTCAGACTCGGCAGACCCAAATGTGTAGTGAGGGAGGGAATGTCTGGTTGAAGCCCTATCTGGGAGGTCTTCAACTCACACCTCTGGAAGAACTTCAACCACATTCCGAGGAAGAATAGAGACATGGAGTCCAAATGGGCTGTATTTTCCACCTCCATTGTGGAAGCGGCTGCCTAGATCTGGGGCCATAAGGTCATTGATGCCTTTCATGGTGGCAATCCTCAAACCAAATGGTGAACGCCAGAAGTGAGGGGGCCATCGGGCTGAAGGAATCCTATTGGGCTTTGTTGGCTTGTAGGACTCCTGAAACAGCTGAGGTGTACCGGCAGGCAGTTACTGAAGCAAAAAACTTGGATGTGTGACAAGTTCAGAGAGGCCATGGTACAAGACTTTATGCTGGCCTTGAAGAGATTCTGGCAAACCATCCGGCAACTCAGGAGGGGAAAGCAGATTCCTGTCCACACTGCGCATGGTGTGGATAGGGTGCTGCTGACTTCAAGTGGGACACTGTTACGTGGAGGAATGAGTACTTTGAGGATCTTCTCAATCCTCATTGACGCACCTTCCACAGACGAAGCAGAGCCTGAGGACAAGGGGGATGACTGTCACATCAGTGGGGCAGAAATTGCTGAAGTTGTTATAAATCTGTGGATGAAATTTGACCAGAGTACCTCAAGGCTCTGGATGTTGTAGGGCTGTCCTGGTTGACACAACCCTGCAACTTTGCGTGGAGGTCGGGGACAGTGCCTTTTCCATGGCAAACTGGGGTGATGGTTCCCCTATTTAAGAAGGGGATTGGAGGGTGTGTTCCAACTGTAGAGGGATTCCTCAGCCTCTCTGGATACAGTAGGTCCATGCCAGGGTACTGAAGCTAAGATTCAGGAGGAGCAATGTGGCTTCCATCCTGGTCCTGGAACACTGGAAAAACTCTGTACTTTAAAGAGTCCTCGAGGGTTTGTGGGAGTTTCTCCAATCAGTCTTGATGTGTTTTGTAGACTTGGAAAAGGCATTTTTTTTTATTACTTATTTTGTACCCGTAGGTAGATTTGTTTTGCAGACTGGTGACAAACCACCAGCTGCCGGTCGCTGCGTGCGCAAGCGCCCCTTAACTCCCTAACCTGCATGTTTTTGGCATGTGGGAGGAAACTGGAGAAATCCCGGAGTAAACCCACGCAAACACGGGGAGAACATGCAAACTCCACACAGATCACTGTTGGCCGGGGGCAGGGATCGAATCCACGATCTCACGGTCCCCGTGATCCCCCGGCCGAGGGTAAAACTGTGCTGCCACAGTGCTAACCACTGCGCCACCGTGCAGCCCATTCGACCATGTCCCACATGTTTTGGGTTTTTTTTGTTGGGGTGGGTGTTTCGGTAGTATGGAGTATCAGGCTTGTTGCTGTGAGCTTTGTTGTGAGACTTTGCAAGAGTTTGGTTTGTATTGCCAGCAATCAGTCAAATTCATACCCAGTGAGAGTTGGACTCTGCCTAGGCTGCCCTTTGCCACCGATCCTGTTCATAGTTTTTATGGACAGGATTTCTAAGCGCATCCAAGGAATGGAGGGTGTCATGTTTGGTGGTCACAGGATCGTTGTCTCTGCCTTTTGCATATGATGTCATTCTGTTGGCTTCATATGACCTGCCAGTCTTACTGGGGCAGTTAGCAAATGAGTGTAAAGGAGCCGGGATGAGGGTCAGTCTGAATCAATGGTCTTCAGTTGGAAAAGGCTGGACTGTCCTTTCTGGGTTGGGGACAAGCTCCCGCTCCAAGTAGACGGGTTCAAGTGTCTCGTGGTCTTATTCATGACAGAGGGAAGAAGGGAGCAAAATATTGACAGATAGATTGGAGCAACATCTGCAGTGATGCAGATGTTGTACCGGTCTGTTGGAGTTGAGCTCCAAAGCAAAACTGTCAAATTACCAGCCAATCTGTGTTCCTACCCTAACCTGTGGTCGTGAACTTTAGTGACCAAAAGAATGAGATCATGGATGCAAGCTGCTGCAATGAGTTTTCTGCGTAGGGATTCAGGACTCAACCTTAGAGACAGGATGAGGAGCATATTCATTTGAGAGAGGTTCACAGTAGAACCGCCGCTCCTTCGTATCAAAAGGAGCCAATTGAGGTGGCTTGGGCATCTGATCAGGATGTCTCTTGGGCGCCTCCCATGTGAGGTGTTTTAGGCACATTCCACTGGGAGGAGATCCAGACATGCTGGACAGACTACAACTCTCAGCTGGCCTGGGAACACCATGGTATCCTGTCTGAAGAGCTGGAGAGGGAGCTGAGGAGAGGGAAGTCTGGTCTTCTCTGCTTACACTGCTGCCCCTGCAACCCGGACCCTCGGACAAGCGGCAGCCAAGAGAGAGAGCTGGATGAACATTTGAAATTTTCCCCTATAAATCTGGACATTTTTTCTTGTATGTTTCTGACTTTTATTTTCTTATTTGCTTTTTTCCTCACAAATTTGCATATGTTCTTTTCTTATAAACTAGCATTTTTCCTCTTACGTTTACAACTTGTCTCATACATTTGAAGCTGTTCCGGTAAATTTGCAAGCTTTTATTTGTGTGTGGTGTGGGGGCGACTGTGGTGCAGGTGTAGTGTGGCCAACTACTAATTGGAGGGTCAGTGGTTTGATTCCTGCAGTCCTTGAACAAGACACTGAACCTTCAGTTGCTCCTGGTGGGTCAGGCCAGCGCCTGTGCATGGCAGCACTGCTGTCATCAGTGTGTGAATGGGTGGATAGCATGATCTGTAAAGCACTTTGGTCATCCAGAGATGAATAAAAAGTGCTGTAAAAGTGAACACCATTTATTTGGAAAATGTGTAACTTTTTTTTAAACCTTTGCAGATTCTTTTTTTTTCTTTTAAACCGGAATCAGAATCAGAATGAGATTTATTGCCATTGTTCATGTAGTACACAAACTAGGAATTTGTCTCGGTGCAATGCTGCAACATTAAACATGGAGTAGCACTAAGATAAAATAAAAAAACTATGCATGCAATAAAATGTAGAATATGAATGAGTAATACTAATCTATGCAATTATTAAATATATTAACAAGCAGCAGATATTGTGGAGTTCCACATAGTGCAGACGGTAGTGCAAAAGAAAACAGTGATAATTATCATGAGTCCGGTTGAGCTGCTGTACGTAGTGCACGAGAGTCTAATAAGTCACTTAGTGTTCAGCAGTCTGATGGCAGAGGGGAAGAAGCTGTTCATGTAGCGGGATGTTTTAGTCTGAATGGACCGAAGTCTTCTACCTGAGGGGAGGGGGGCAAACAGTGCGTGTCCAGGGTGTGAAGAGTCGGCTATGATCCGACTTGCACGCCTCTGGGTCCTGGAGATGTACAGGTCCTGGAGGGATGGGAGCTTGCAGCCGATCACCTTCTCAGCCTGTCCCTGGCAGTGGCTCCTGCGTACCACACGGTGATGGAGGTGGTGAGGATGGACTCGATGATGGCCGTGTAGAACTGCACCAACATCTTGGTGGGTAGCTTGAGCTTCCTCAGCTGCCGCAGGAAGAACATCCTCTGCTGGGCCTTTTTGATGAGGGAGCTGATGGTCGGCTCCCATTTGAGGTCCCGGGTGATGGTGGTGCCCAGGAAGCGGAAGGAATCCGCAGTGGTGATGGGAGAGTCTGTGAGGGTAAGGGGGGGCAGAGGGGCTGTGACTTTTCTGAAGTCCACGATCATCTCCACTGTCTTCAGAGCGTTCAGCTGCAGGTTGTTGTGGCTGCACCAGGACGCCAGCTGGGCCACCTCTCTCCTGTAGGCGGACTCGTCGCCGTTGGAGATGAGCCCAATGAGGGTGGTGTCGTCCACAAACTTGATCAGCTTGACAGACTGGTGGCTGGAGGTGCAGGAGTTGGTGTACAGGGAGAAGAGCAGGGGGGAACGTACTCAGCCCTGGGGTGATCCGGTGCTGATGCTTACAGAGTCTGAGACAGTCTTTCCCAGCCGCACATGCTGCCTCCGGTCCGTCAGGAAGTCGGTGATCCACCTGCAGAGGGAGTCAGGCACGTTGAGCAGGGACAGCTTGTCCTGGAGCAGAGCGGGGCGGATGGTATTGAATGCAGAGCTGAAGTCCACAAACAGGATCCTGGCGTAGGTTCCCGGGGAGTCCAGGTGCTGCAGGATGGAGTGGAGGGCCAGGTTGACTGCATCGTCCACAGACCTGTTGGCTCTGTAGGCAAACTGCAGTGGGTCCAGGAGGGGAGTGGTGATGGTCTTGAGGTGGGGCAGGACCAGGCGCTCAAAGGACTTCATGACTACAGAGGTGAGCGCTACAGGTCTGTAGTCATTAAGTCCAGTGATCCGTGGCTTCTTGGGGACAGGGACGATGGGGGGATGAAACACAAACCTTTCCTATGAATTTGTCATGGGATGGCCCTCGTGGGCCATCAATGAGACGTCAATGAGACGTTAATGAGACGCTGCAGGCAGCCAATGAGTTTGCATATTTATTAGTGAAGGAAAGCAATCACAAAATAATGAGCCACGTGGGGCAAAACACGAGTAAAGACTTCAACAAGGCACAGTAATAATACACACAGGAACAGGAGTAAAATTACTGGGAATACCAAGGATGAAGAGAGTGACTAGAGCCGGGGTTAGGGACTCCAGCCAAACACTGTGGAAAACCAACGTTGTAAGAGTGAGGTCGCAGCCCGGAGTAACCTCGGCTGCTCCCTTAAATAGGGCTTAGAGGAATCAGACAATGAAGCCTAATTAGTGGGATATGATCCAGCTGTCACTGCGCAGCTTGACTCTGACAGCCGGAAGCCCTGCAGAGACACTGTCAAAACAAGAGCCGGGAAGGCCATAAGGAAAACAGAACGGGAGGAAAATACTGCATGACCCGAGCGCGGACAAGATCAGCGCTCAGACCATGACAGTACTCCCCTCCCAAACGGCCCATTCTAGGCGCAACGTAACATCCAAGCCCCCCCCACCCCACCCCACCCAGAAGGCTGCTAAGGCCCACCCAGGGTGGGGGGAGGGGGAAAAAGGCTAGGAGGGTGAGAACCACAAAAAGGAAAAAAAGTGCAAGCACTCAACCAGAAAAAAAAACATCAAGGAAGGGAACAGGGAACTAAAAATGACAAGGGCGAATATAGAAAAAATAAAAACACGGTGCAACAATTGAAAAAAAAAAACAAAGCCACAAATACACTTAATGCACAGGTGAAAATACAGAGACAGAACAATGGATGCAATAACAGCGATACTATGCATAAAGACCATGATATACAGGCAACAGAAACAGAGAAGGCAACCACAGAGCGTCTCTCAAACAATAGAGGAAGGGAAAAAAAACACGCTAAAGAGCGTGACATAATGGCTGGCCCAGGGAACAGACACGGACTCAGAAATGGATTTAGTTATCTTTATTACCCAATGTTAGTGCGTGAGTGTGCTGTGGAGTGTATGTGTATGCTGGCTGGAGACTCTGAGCAGCTGGGAGGGAGCAGAGCGCCGTGCAGCCTGGCAACCCTATAAACGGAGCAGACAGACAGTTAGCAGGATGTTAGCTGGGCTCACGCTAGGTGTAAACTGTGGCTTACTTGTTGCAGGGAGATGGTGGTCGCCGTTGTCCAGGGAGACAGCACCCTCGGTCCCAATGTCGTGGCAGTTGCTGCGATGATGGTGAGGAGAGGATGGAGTCCGCCGCCGTGGGATTCCGCCTGTGCACAGGGGAGCAGTGGAAAGACAGGTGAGTAGAGGTTGGCTTACTTGTGATGATGGAGTGATCCTCCAGGAGTTGATGCCGAGATGGCGAGGCTGAACGTAGAGTCAGGGATGGCGTAAGAAGACAGGAGACGTGCTTCATAGCCTGGTAGACCGACGGCTCAGTGCAGGCCAGCGGGCTGAATGGGTTTAAGTAGGCCTGCCCTGACGAGAAGCAGGTGTGCGCCCAGCTGAGGATGGTCGCGGCTGAGAGCGAGTCATCACAGTACCCCCCCCCCCCCCCCCCGAGGGGTGCCTCCTGGCACCAGCCCACCTGGGTGCGTCCGGTGGAAGTCCCTGATGAGTTGTTTGTCCAACACAAAGTATGGACGCACCCAGGAGTGCCACTCCGGGCCATACCCCTCCCAGTCCACCAGGTACTGCAGGCCACAACCCCAGCGTCGGACGTCCAGGATGGAGGTGACCTTCCACGCTGGATCGCCATCGATCACCACTGGCGGAGGTGGAGACCTGGGAGGAGGACAGAGAGGGCTGGAGTAAAAAGGCTTAATCTGGGACACATGGAAGGTGGGACAGATGCGGAGGGAAGGAGGAAGAGACAGGCGCACAGCCACAGGGTTAATGACCCGGGTGATGGGGAATGGGCCAATAAACCACTGGGACAATTTCCTCCTTTCACCCTTGAGGTTAATGTGCTTAGTAGAGAGCAAAACCTGCTGACCCACCTGGTAAGCTGGAGCCGGCCTCCTGCGGCAATTAGCAACCTTGGAGTTACGCTCCGCTGTGCACCGGAGAGCTGTCCGGACCAACCTCCAAACCCGCCGACAACGCCTCAAATGGGCCTGGACCGAAGGCACAGCGATGTCCCCCTCCCCTTCGGGAAAGAGTGGAGGATTGTAGCCCAGGGAGGCCTCGAATGGAGACATGCCGGTCGCCGATGAAACTGTGGAATTATGGGCATACTCCATCCAAGGAAGCTGGGAACTCCACGAGTCCAGGTGAGACGAAGCCACACACCGCAGCGCGGCCTCCAGCTCCTGGTTGGCCCTCTCGCACTGACCATTGCTTTGGGGATGATAGCCGGAGGACAGGTTCACCATGGCCCCCAGGGCATTACAGAAAGACTTTCAGATTTGCGACACGAACTGCGGCCCCCGATCAGAGACGATATCCAGCGGTATCCCATGGAGCCTGATGACGTGCCGCACCAGCAGATCCGCCATTTCCTTCGCCATGGGGAGTCCCGGTAGGGGAATGAAGTGGGCGGCCTTCGAGAAGCGATCCACCACTGTGAGCACGATGGTGTGACGATCAGTTGAGGGAAGGCCAGTCACGAAGTCCCCGGCAATGTGTGACCAAGGTCTGCCAAGAGCAGCCCCGCCGGAGGAGAGGAGGGCGTCTTTCCGGTGGCTCACTGGGGGCAGACGCGGATGTAATTGGTGACATCCCTCCGCAGCGACGGCCACCAAAACAACCTCTGGAGGACCTCGATCGTGCGGGAAACCTCCGGATGACAAGCCAGTTTGGAAGAGTGGCCCCAATGGATCACCTCGCCCCGAACAGCCGAAGGAATGAACCATTTGCCCGCTGGCCCCCCGCCTGGGTCCGGTTCTGCCTCCTGCGCCTTCAGGACCCTCTCCTTGATCTCCCACGAGAGGGCGCCCACGACACACGAAGGTGGGAGGATGGGAAGGACGGGAGCCTCCGATGTGTCAGGGGAGAACTGTTAGGACAGCGCATCCAGCTTGGTATTTTTAGACCTGGGGCGGTAGGTGATGGTAAAATTGAAGCGGCCAAAGAATATGGACCAGCACGCCTGGCGGGCGTTTAGACGCTTGGCCGTCCTGAGGTACTCCAGGTTTTTATGATCAGTCCATACGATGAAGGGTTGGGCGGCCCCCTCCAACCAGTGACACCACTCCCCCAGCGCCAGCTTAACCACCAAGAGCTCCCTGTCTCTGATGCCATAATTCCGCTCAGCTTGAGACAAACGGCGGGAGAAGAAAGCACAGGGCCGGACCTCCCCATCCACCAGAGAACGCTGAGACAACACGGCCCCCACCCCGGAATCAGAGGCATCCACCTCTACCAAGCACTGTAGCATGGGGTCCACTTGGGTCAAGATGGGGGAGGACGAGAACCGGGTCTTGAGCTCGACGAACGCGGCCGCAGCCTCCTCCGTCCACCGAAAGGACGTCTTCGGAGAGGTAAGACGAGTGAGAGGGAGAGCGATGACACTGCACTTATTAATGAAGCGCCGGTAAAAGTTGGCAAACCCAAGGAACTGCTGCAGCTGCTTCCTGGAGGAAGGAGTAGACCAGTCCACCACGGCCTTCACCTTGTCAGGGTCCGTGATGATTTGATTGTGGGCGATGGTGAAGCCGAGAAATGACGTCTTGGCGGTGTGAAACTCACACTTCTCAGCTTTGGCATAAAGCTGGTTCTCCAGGAGACTCTGCAGGACCCGCCTCACGTGGACGTGGTGCTCATCCAGGGATCGGGAGAAGATCAAGATGTCGTCCAAATAAACGAAGACGAAAGACCCCAGAAAGTCGCGGAGGACATCGTTGATCAGTCTCTGGAAGACGGCCGGAGCGTTGGTCAGCCCAAACGGCATCACCAGGTATTCAAAGTGGCCGCTTGGGGTCCGGAAACCAGTCTTCCACTCATCCCCCTCCCTGATGCGCACCAGATGGTTGGCGTTATGGAGGTCCAGCTTGGTGAAGATTGAGGCACCCTGGAGAGAGTCGAAGGCCGTATCCATCAAGGGCAGTGTGTATTTATCTTTGATGGTGATGTCGTTGAGAGCACGGAAGTCAGTGCACGTCCTCAGGGACCCATCTTTCTTCCCAACAAAGAAGAACCTGGCCCCCATCGCCGAAGATGAGGGGCGAATGATGCTTGAGCTGAGGGAATCCTAAATTTAGGCCTCCATGGCCTCCCGCTCAGGCGCCGACAGGCTGTACAGACAGCTTGAAGGCAGTGGAGCCCCAGCCCGGATGTTAATGGCACAGTCATAGGGCCGGTCGGGGGGAAGCGACAACGCCTTGGCCTTACTAAACACCGCCCCTAGATCATGGTACTCGGGGGACACCCTGGACAGATCGAGAGGAGGCGAGGCCGACGAGGCCAGCGGCGTAGACGGGGCACATGCGGCGGACTGGAGACATGCGCTGAGGCAGAAAGAACTCCAGGACACCACACTTCCTGTTCACTGAGACCGGGGCCGTTTGTTCAGTCACTATAGCCAGGGAAGCCTTAGACAGAGCAATAAGCCGAAGGGGGGCCTTTAAAGGATGGCAGGGAAGCCCCAAACGGGTTGCCAGTTCCCCCGAGATGAAGCTCTGCTACGCTCCCAAGTCAACCAGGCGTGAGTGCAGTAATCAGTCCTGTTATGTGTAAACCTAATAGGTAATGTGCACTTGGAGAGGGGATTTGGCCAAAGATGGTCCGTGAGCCCCCTACTGCGATGCACGGACATCCCCTTTTGGCCGAACATGACAGTTTTCTAAGTCGTGGTCCTCCTCCCCACAATACATGGACAACCCCAGCTCCCTACGGCGCTGTTTCTCTGCGTGGGAGAGTTTGGTCCACCCTGTTACCATAGGCTCCTGTGTCCTAGTAGACTCAATGGGAGGTAGGGCTAATAGCGGGGCTTGGGAAGAGCGCACGGTCTGAGCACTCGAGTGACCAGATGCCTTCCGCTCAGCTGCCCGCTCCCTAAGCCTATTGTCTAAACTGATGGCCAAGGAGATTAATGATGAGAGCTTATCTGGCTTATCTAACCGGGCCAACTCATCCCGTAGACTGGGGTTTAAACTCCTTATGAAAATGCTACATAGCGAAGCATTCTTCCACCCAACCTCGGCTGCCACCACCCAGAAATCGACAGCATAGTCAGCCGCGGGCCTACCCCCCTGCCGAAGGTTTAACAACCAGGTGGTGAGCACATCGTCCTGGTCAGAATGGTCGAATACCTCGCTGAACTCGTCCACAAACTGGCTATATGTTAAGCTGGCATAGCTTGCCCTCGCCATAACTGCGTATGCCCAAGCTAGTGCTCACCCTTCCAGGAGATTGGTCACATAACCAATCCGGTTATGCTCAGTGGGAAAGTTGCCTGGGACCCGCTGTAACATTCTATCTCACATTGGAGGAGAAAGCCACGCGCCTCCCCTAACTTTCCACTAAAACGGGAGAGCGTGGGAACCGGAGTCAGACGGGTCAGAGGAGCTAGGCTAGGCTGGCTAATGGAGGAGTTAGCGGGAGCTGTAGCGCCGGTGGACGCCGGTGGAAATGCCTGCTGTCCAGTCAGACGATCCAGCCGGCCATTAATTTGGGTTAATTGGTTTAAGATAACCTGCTGTTGGTAAGCAATGTGATCCACATGAGCCTCCAAGTTGTTTAACCGTAGTGTTAACGTGCTGTTCGCTGGGTCGTTTTGACTGAGCCGTACTGACATAATAGCTGGCCCAGGGAACAGACACGGACTCAGAAATGGATTTAGTTATCTTTATTTTAACCCAATGTTAGTGTGTGAGTGCGTGAGTGTGCTGTGGAGTGTATGTGTATGCTGGCTGGAGACCCTGAGCAGCTGGGAGGGAGCAGAACGCCGTGCAGCCTGGCAACCCTATAAACGGAGCAGACAGACAGTTAGCAGGATGTTAGCTGGGCTCACGCTAGGTGTAAACTGCAGCTTACTTGTTGCAGGGAGATGGTGGTCGCCCGTTGTCCAGGGAGACAGCGCCCTCGGTCCCAATGTCATGGCAGTTGCTGCGGTGATGGTGAGGAGAGGATGGAGTCCGCAGCCACGGGATTTCGCCTGTGCACAGGGGAGCAGTGGAAAGACAGGTGAGTAGAGGTTGGCTTACTTGTGATGATGGAGTGATCCTCCGGGAGTTGATGGCGAGGCTGAGCGTAGAGTCAGGGATGGCGTAAGAAGACAGGAGATGTGCTTCATAGCCTGGTAGACCGACGGCTCAGTGCAGGCCAGCGGGCTGAATGGGTTTAAGTAGGCCTGCCCTGACGAGAAGCAGGTGTGCGCCCAGCTGAGGATGATCGCGGCTGAGAGCGAGTCATCACAGAGCGGCGATATACAGACAGTTCAATGAAGTACAAATAAACTGGCAGAGGCAACAACAGCGCATATCTCCCAGACTACAGAGGGGAAATAAAACACGCTAAAGAGCGGCGAAATACAGACAGTTCAATAAAGTACAAATAAACAGGCATAGGCAACAAAAGAGCATATCTCTCAGACTACAGAAGAGGAAAAAAAACGCTACAGAGTGGCGATATACAGTTTACAATAAACAAACAAACAAACAAACAAACAAAAAAAACACTTCAGGTGGTCTCCCTGCATCCAACGTCCAGATCGGTAGCAGGGGAAACAGAACACATTCGGGGGGTCTACCCCAGTCCCAGGCCCGGGAAAACAGTACCTCTGGCGGCCGGACCAAGTCGCCGAACAAAGAGTCCAGTCCGTTGGGTAGCCAACCCAGAACGCCAAACTGGCGAAGCAGTTTCTCAGGTGGCCGACCCGCATCAATAGGCCACCAGGGCCGAAGGGAAGAGCTCAGAGGCGGCCTCCCTACTGAGAGGGACAGCGAGGGGAAGGGGAGCCGAAAACGGGGAATCCCAGCGGCACCCGGTGGGGGGAGAAAGGGATCAGGGAAAAGATGAGGGACCAGTCCGGCGTCAAACAGCGAAGCATCTGCAGCTCCTTCTCCGAACTCCACTCGGACTGGCGCTGCACTCCTGCTGGATCCCAAGCGGGACCGCGCAGCACCCACGATGGGCCCCGATTGGACCGGCGCAGCCCCCACGATGGGCCCCGATTAGATTGGCGCAGCGTCCTTGACGGACCCTGATTGGATCGGCACAACACCCTCGATGGACCCCGATTGGGTCAGCGCAGCTCCCACGATGGGCCCCGATTGGACCGGCGCAGCGTCCTTGACGGGCCCCGATTGACTCAACGTTGCACCCACGACGGATCCCGATTGGATCAGCGTAGCACCCACGATGGACCCCGATTGGGTCAGCGTAGCATCCACGACGGACCCCGACTGGGCTGGCGCAGCACCAGGAATGACCTCCATACATGAACCCGGAACCTCCAGGACAGCGACCGGAACAGACTCGTTACCTTGTATTCATACATGTGTAATGACAATAAAGTTGAATCTAATCTAATCTAATCTACTGGTGACCCTGGGAGAAGGCTCAGGAGAAGAAAGAAAACCGGGATCAGGATCACCGGCAGCGGCAGAGCCCGGCGAGACAAGCTCGGATGCAGCGATCGCTTGCAACCGGCTCGTTTCCTCGAGAGACAGGCAATAATGCTCAAGAATGGAAAAGAGAAAAACAAAATAGAGCACTTGCCTGATCTCGGGCTCCACCGCCGTCCAGGACTTCGACAATCCAGGTTCAACGATCTGAAGATCCACTCCTGGTTCCCACTCAACTGCAGCGGGCTCCGCAGCCGGCATAATGGTCGTCACAGTCTGGGGATTCCCTGGAGCTGAAGTCCACACCGAAGGCCCGCACGGCATGGTGACACGGCACGTGTCCTGCTGGGTCGAACTGCCCCTCCACGGAGACCCGGGGACGCTTGATCGTCAGCGCAGGCTCCAAACGGCAGCCCGCTCTCCTCCTCTGCCCGTGACGTGGCTGCGGGGCTGGAACCAAGTTCTCCAGGGCCGCAGGCTCCTTTGTCCAGCGGTGTAATCCTGGCACTGGGGAACGCTCAGGGGAAGGAGACACAGAGGATGCAGGTTCACAATTAGTAACTGCAGCAGGAGTCAGACAAGGCAATTCACACTGTGAGGGAAAAGAATGAAATAGCTCTTGCCTGCTCCGCTGAGGGTCGATGGAAACTGCTGCAGTGGGCTTGGTTTTCTCCTTCCTCCTCTGGATGGTGACGGAGCCCCCCCCGGGAAGACGAGGAGGAGCCGCTCGCACAGGATCAGCAACGGGGACAGCCGGAGTCGGACTCGTGGCGCTCACAGCAGCTGGGGAAAGCATCGAGGTGGAGGGAGAGACAGCTGAGACAGTCTGGGGACGAGGAGCTGACGGAACAGCAGGAACGGAAGACCCAGAGACAGAGGCTGCAGTCTTACCCCCTCTGACGTGACGTAGAGGCAACAGCTGGCTGGGAAGCAGAGTTCTTACGGCCACCCGGAACTGGATCTGGACGGGGATCTTGCTGAGGCCAATTATGAGCATGGTGACGATGTTTACCGGCAGAGGGCGAGGCGAAGGTAAGTTCCAAGGAAACGCTGCTCCTGCGCGGAGACAGAGGCGAGCAGGTCAGCGTACTCAGGGTAATCATGGAGTTAGGGGCTGATCTCCACCAGTCGGACTGCAGCTGTCACATGCTTCATAACTTTGGTAGGATGGGAGGCAGAACGAGCCGCAGCCACACGGTCCTGGAGGATCACAGCTGTCCACTGAGTCTCCTCCGGGGGAATCCCGGCTGACGTCCTCCTCCACTGGGAACGGCACTTGGGTGATGTAGACTTCCAGTCTAGACGGGTGGTAGGAACTGGATTCCGAGGCGAGGAGCGGGGATGTCTCACCTTTGGCTTCCTGCCGGAGTTTCCCTCCAGTGCACGGATCTTCTCCCAGAGTGCCGAAATCTCCGCCGTCCTCATCGTGATTTCCGGATGGTCAGCGTATCAAGGATGGTGGTTAATTACCATCTCTGCGAGGTCCAGGTCCCAGCGTGAGCTGCTGGGGATGGGGCTACTGCGAGCACCAGAGAGGATACCATCTATCTCGGTGAGCGCCATAACCGGCACACTGGTACGCCGAAAAAGGAAAAAAAAACTACAAGCCAAACAATGCAAACTCATGGTGACCGGCGTCTCGTTAGGCTGTGACCTACTGTCATGGGATGGCCCTCGCGGGCCATCAATGAGACGTTGCAGGCAGCCAATGAGTTTGCATATTTATTAGTGAAGGAAAACGATCACAAAATAATGAGCCACATGGGGAAAAACACGAGTAAAGACTTCAACAAGGCACAGTAATAATACACGCAGGAACAGGAGTAAACTTACTGGGAATACAAAGGATGAAGAGAGTGACTGGAGCCGGGGTTAGGGACTCCAGTCGAATGCTGTGGAACACCAACGTTGTAAGAGTGAGGTCACAGCCCGGGGTAACCTCGGCTGCTCCCTTAAATAGGGCTTAGAGGAATCAGACAATAGAGACTAATTAATGGGATATGATCCAGCTGTCACTGCACAGCTCGACTCTGACAGCCGGAAGCCCCGCAGAGACGCTGTCAAAATAAGAGCCAGGAAGGCCCTAAGGAAAACAGAACGGGAGAAAAATACTGCATGACCCGTGCGCGGACAAGATCAACGCTCAGACCATGACAGAAATTGCATTTTTTGGTTTTTTTGGCTGTTTTTTTTTTTCATTTGCAGCTTTTCTCACAGATTTTTTTGTTGAAGTTATAGATTTGTTTGTGTAAAATTGCTAAAAAAAACCCCAACTCATTTGTTTTTCCACTTACATTTGCAGTTTTTCCATTTACTTGATCTTCTAATTTTATGACTTGTTTACTATGTATTTCCAATTTGTTTCTCATAAATATTCAAGGGTTCTTCTTCATCTTCTTAAAATCAAAACAACATAAATTAAAGAGCTTTATGTTTGCTAAATCTGTTTAAATCCAGCTGAAATTAAGTCTAAGACAAGATTTTCAGCAGCATTGATGGTGCAGTATTAATGTATGTATCAAACTACAAAGTTATTCTAGTCTTCCTGTAAAAATCTAGGTCTTTGTGTATCCTGGACACAATTCATTTGCCATTTCCTCTGCTAATATGTTTAGAAAACACATTTTGCAGTTGAACTACACAACAATAAGATTCATTTAAAGGACTCTGTGTGTGTTCCAGGTTAATCGAGGAACTGAAGCAGCAGAACCCAGACTTTCCTAATGTCACCAGTGGGATTTACGTCCATGAGATCATTCCTAATTCTCCTGCACAAAAGTAGGCTTTTTTTTTTCTATTAATCATGCATCATTCCACTCATTTAATTTCTGACTTAACCCACCACATCCATCTCTTATTATTCCCTTCCCCCATCTCCAGGGGTGGTATCAAAGATGGCGACATTCTCGTGAAGCTGAATGGGAAGCCACTGATGACAACGGCCGACCTGCAGGAAGCGCTGCAGGAGGAGACGGCTCTGCTCCTGGAGGTGCGACGGGACAACGATGACCTCCTCTTTAACATTGAACCGGATGTCATCATGCAGTAGACAGAAGTGGAGCTTTCATGTTCTTGTGTGGCATCACGCCAGCTCGAAATGGAACATATGAAGCAGTGCAGGTGTTAAAGTGCGGACTTCTTCTGTTTGTTTTGTAAGTGACCTGCTCGTGCTGCAAATGACGAGAGCCAGTCAATGACATGGTGCAAAGATTGTTGAGGATTTTATCAAATGTGCCTCCTTAAACAAGGTCAGCACTGGAGCACTTGAACACCGCGCAAACCTCTCTGTTGTACATCGAATATTTGATTTTGCTTTGATTACACAGCTTTCCACATGTAGACACACTTAATGATGCAGTACAGTTCAGTTCAGATTGCCACAGTACAGTTTAGAGTGGTAAACCTTGATCCAGGTGCACCAGCTGCAGAAATAGCAGAACCTTATAACTAATGCAACAAAGTATATCTCACCATCTTGAAGGAATAAATAAATACTAGATTTGATAACTGCAGTAAATGTGAGTAAACAATGGGCAACATTTCATGTTATTTCTTCTATGCACTTCTATTGTACAAAATCTAAAATAAATTAGAAATGACACCGAATGGTACTGTACATTTAAAAAAAAAAAATGCATGTTTCACATTTTTTCACTTTCCAATCCCATTTTCAAAAGAAAGTTAAAAAATCTCTGTGGACCAATCAGTGGACTGCAGGATGAGAAAAGACATCATACACCACCAGTTCTGGTGAAGACGGGATGTTGTGTGAAATGTAAATAAAAAGAACACAATGATTCGCAAATCCTTTTCAACCTATATTCAATTAAATGCACTACAAAGACAAGATATTTAATGTTCAAACTGAAAAACTTTGGGTTTTTTTTGTTTTTTTGTTTTTTTTTGCAAATATGAACTCATTTTGAATATGATGCCTGCAACATGTTCCAAAAAAACCGAGACAGGGGCAAGAAAAGACTGGGAAAGTTGAGGAATGCTCAACACCTTTTTGGAACATTCCAGAGGTGGAAACAGGTGAGTGTCATGATTGTCTATAAAAGGAGGATCCCCGAAAGGCTCAGTCATTCATTCATCCACAATTTTGTTATACTGCACAACTGTATAGTGACAATAAAAGCCTATTCCTTTCACAAGCAAGGATGGAACAGGTTCACCACTTTGTCAACAACTGCATGGACAAATAGTCCCAACAGTTTAAGAATGTTTCTTAACATACAATTGCAAGGAATTTGGGGATTTCATCATCTACAGTCTACACATAAGCAGCAAGGCCAAAAACCAACATTGAATGCCCGTGACCTTCAATCCCTCAGGTGGCACTGCATTAAAAACTAACATCATTCTGAAAAGGATATTACCATGTAGGCTCATAGTAATGTTTTCTTTGGGCTTTGCAAGAGCTGTGTTTAATATCTGTGGCACTAAAGACTCGGTCCTCGCAAGTATAGGTATGTGTCTGTTCATGATTAATTTGCCTCCTCAGTGGGATCACTCACAAGCTGCTACTGTGTCCCTGCTTATTTCAGCAAGACAATGCCAAGCCACACTCCGCATGTGTTACAACAGCGTGGCTTTCTAGTAAAAGAGTGTGGATACTAGACTGGTCTGACTGCAGTCCAGACCTGTCTCCCATTGAAAATGTGTGGCGCATTGTGGAGTGCAAAATACGCCAGCGGAGACCCCGGACTGTTGAGAAACTGAAGTCGTACATCAAGCAAGACTGGGAAAGAATTCCACCTACAAAGCTTCAACAATTAGTGTCCTCAGTTCCAAAATGCTTATTGAGTGTTGTTACAATGAAAGGTGATGTAACACAGTGGGAAACATGACCCTGTCCCAGCTTTTTTGGAACGTGTTGCAAGCATCAAATTCAAATTGAGCAAATATTTGAAAAAAAAAAAAAACAAATTTTATCAGTTTGAACATTAAGTATCTTGTCTTTGTAGTGTATTCAATTAAGGTTGAAAAGGATTTGCAAATCATTGTATTGTTTTTATTTGGGTTTTACACATAATCCCAGCTTCACTGGAACTGGGGTCTGTAACAACATGAATTTACTCTAAAGCAACAGTGAGATTGAATCAATAGCCAGAAGTCAGCATATTTTCAATACAGGACTGACATAGTAACAAAATGACTAAGGCAGCATCACTGGGTGGGTCTCAGTGATTAATGGCTCAATAGACTGGGTGTAGAGTTGGAAAGGTCCATTTTGGCATTTTTTAGCATTTTTATTGATGTGTGGGTCTTGAGTCAGATGAAGCTTTTTAATTAATGACTCATTGTGGTTTTGACCTTTCCCCAATAAAGAAGAATCACATGAAAAAGTCACAAATTACAAGAATATTTTATCATGAAAATTCTGAAATTTTCATATAAAATGTCAAAAATTTACCAGAAGGTAATGCCCCGAACAGCTGTGAAAACAATCAAAAAGTACGAGAAAAGAACTTGATAATTTACAAGAATTTACTAGTAAAGTGTCAAATATATCAGTAAAAATTTCACATTTATGACAAAATGTCTCAAATTTAAAGGTGATAAAGATAACATTATTACTTTCTGGTCAGTAGGTCACATTTACTCTTACCTTGCTGTAATATTGGTTGCCAGGTTGAGACAAATATCCACACATTGTATTGAAGCACATACAATTCTATAATTACAGTCAATTTACACTATCTGGCAACACCAGAGATTCTTACTAAATGATGTCACAGTATTAACCTACTGTAGTTCTGCTGTTGGCTTTGAGGTCCTCAGTGACCAATGTAGTTCTTATCAGCACACTGCACAAATATAAACATTATTGCTATTTTGAATCCCTAAGTATTTTTTAAAATAATTTTTTTCTTTTTAATATTTTAAAAAATATAGACTTCGGTTTTTTATCTTTCGAAAAATTTTGTGGATTTACATATTTTTAAGATTATTTGTTTTCATGAAAATGCTGTCAAGATAACTTTTAAGAGCAAACAGTCTAACATAATCTTCCAATTTAAGAACACCAAAAAAAACTGATTTTGTAAGAAAAAAAATGCATGGTTGCAAGAAAAGGTGTAAGACGAAACCTGCGTATTTAAAAAGAAAAAACTTCTGTTCCTAATATGACAGATCGGTTTACACAATACTTAGCACATGACTATTTCACCTTCATTTTATTTTAAGGATTAATATTTTAGTGGCTCCACGGGGATTTATCTTTAACCAAAATGACTCTTTCAATAGAATTTATCAACCTCTGATTTAATCAGCAGGGTACTACTCACTACTTAGTTAACTCCTTATTTTAAAGCTCAGATTTTAGCCTTTATGGCTAAACACTACATACAGTATGCAGGTTTTCTATAACCAGAAAAGAACAATTTAGACAGACAGGTTGCCAGCTTAACTGTCAACTTTAGCTAGCTTGGCTATCAGTCTGCACTGATTAATGCACAAATGCTAGCTAACTGCCACTAATGTTAGACTAACAAAATATGACAATTTTACTCACTCAACCACAAAATTAATATGTTCCAAAAGCACAAACACCAATCTTATAAGATATTCTGAATTAACTAAAATTAGTAAAGGAGGAGCCTTACAGATAGCAGATAGCAAAAGTGGCAGCTGTCTCGACACTCGTATGCTATCTATAAAACATTCTGAGAGAAGCAAAAGCCTGCCTCAAGTGGCTGTCTAAGGAGCAGCAATTTTTTCATTACATTAGCCATGAAGGCACTCCCGCACCCCCTGCAATACAACCCCCTTAATGCCGGCTTTGACTCATTATCGGGCTGCAGGCTGCACCCACATAAGCAGAGTGACATAAATCCTCGACCCATGGTCCAAATGCATCTTGATTCTGTGAAATAACAGTTTTTGGGCCAATTAAGTGAAATCAGATAATCACTGTTCTACGGGCATGGCACTTGCAATTTTTGGGGGGCAGCCTGCAAAATAAGTGAATGGTGGACTGAATAATTATAAATGATTAGAAACTGGTCCAGCACAACTTGAACCTGGGAAAGGCTTAGCTGTGTGATGAGCTATAGTACCCAAAGGTGAGGAGTGGACACGTTTACATTACAGACCTGCTAACGCAGTAAGAGCCAAACACCCACTAAGGTGGAGTAGCAGAAGCGAGGTAACTGCTATGCTAATGCATCTCTGCTCTTGCCAGTCTTGGCTATTTCCTAAGTTCACAAAGTAATACACACTTTTTTAAGATAAACTCCAAAATTCATGTTTTTCTGCATTAATTTGTCATAAAACAGGATCTGATTTTCATCTAACTCAAGGGTACTGACAAATATAATGTGCCTAAATAACAACACAAAGAATTCTGGTCTTTCATGTCTCTAAGGGGAACAACCATAAAAACCTCAGTGCTGGTGGAAAAAGTATATGAACCCTTGAGTTAATGATATCAAAAAAGCTAACTGGAGTTAGGTGTTGGCATACCTGGACTCTTGTTAAGAAAATGAGTTTGGAGCTGTGGACTAGAGCTGCTATAACTGAAAAACCCACTCAGACTTTTTGAGTTTGCTCCATACAAGAAGAATACATGTGTATGAGCCAAAAAAGAGCTTTCAGAGGATCAAAGATCAAGAGCTGTTGATTTACGAGGGGGGGTTGAAAAGTTCATAGTGATTAAATTTGACCAAATGTGGTTTATTTTTCAACAGTCTCCCCTTCGATCCACCACATACTTCTTCCATTGGTGTTGCAGCGCTTAAATTGCAATTGAAAAATAAACCACATTTGGTCAAAATTGACCACTATGAACTTTTCAGCCCCTCCTCGTTCATAAAGCTGGAAAGGGTTACAAGGTGATTTCAAAGACTAGAAATTCACCAGTCTACAGTTAGGCAAATGATCTACAAATGGAGACATTTTGGGCCTGTGGCTACTCTACCAAGAATTGGGCGCCCAGTCAAACTGACCCCAAGAGCACAACGAAGACTAGTCATTCATGTAAAGAAACAACCCAAAAGTGGCAGCCAAAGATTTGAAGGCATCATTGGAACTGGCTGACATCTGTGTTTGTGAGTCTACACAATAAAACATTGAACAAGCAGGGTATCTATGGCTGGACACCAGGAAGGAAGCTGCTGCTTCCTAAAAAGAACACTGCTGCACACCTGAAGTTTGCAAAAGAGCACAGTGACACTCCACAGTGGTATTGGCAAAATGTTTTGTGAACTGATGAAACTAAGTTTGAACTATTTGGAAAGAACACGCAGCTCTACATCTGGCATAAAAAGGGCACTTCATATCATCATGAAAACATCATCCCAAACATAAAGTGTGGTGGATGAAACATCATGATTTGGGAGTGCTTGGCTGCATCAGGGCCTGGCCAGCTTTCCATCATTGAGGGGAAGATGAATTCCCAGGTGTATCAAAAAATTCTTCAGGATAATGTGAGAATGTCTGAACATCAGCTGAAATTCTGTAAAAGTTGTTGTTCTATGTTCTGGCAGGGAGAATGGGTTAAAAATCCTTCTGAACGATGTGCAGGTCTGATCCACAGCTACAGGACGCTTCTGATTAAGGTAATTCCTGCCAAGGGGGGTCAAGCAGTTATTAATTCAGGCTTCACATACTTTTTTCCACCAGCACTATGAGGTTCTTATGGTTGTTCTCAATGAAGACATAAAAGATCAGAATTTTGCTGTGATTTAGCGTAGCTACAAGGTCTTAACAGTTAATACAATAAGGAAAATATAAAGTTAAAGCTATTAATTTAGCTAAGTTGTCTGTGATTTAGTGTTACTTAACTGATTTATTAATGCTGTACAATGACATTTCTTCATCATCAATGAACCAAATGTGTGTTGTGTTTTTATAAATGATCCATGCTGTTGGAATGAAGAGCATATAATGTGAATTTGTTTTTATATGCAGTCTCATAACTGCTGCTGTTTTGGTTCATAAATGTTCAAGCTTTTAGAGTGACAAGACTTGCGCTATTATCACATCACCAAAAGCCAGATGTTTACAAGCAAGTTGCCATCAAAACAGTGTTGTATTTTTGTCTTTTGTACTTAATAATAAGTAAAAAAAATAAAGTGTTTTTTCCTGTAAAGTCTGATGTATGGGAGACCATTTGTAGAGTACAAATTCTTTTTTTTTGTTTTTGATTCAAATGCCATTAAAAATGGCATGTGACCTCAAGTCAAGTTTGCAGGCAAAGAGTCCGGTTCTTATTACCCCCATATTATCAACACTAGCTGGTGAACACAATATCTTGAGAGAGAATTAGGCGCTTCAAATCGATATTATGGATGTAAACTCTTGGATGATTTCAAACTTAGGCAAACTTGACCCAAATCAAGTTCATCTTTTTCTACTTAGACTCAGGATACCACTGGTTCCTGCAAGTGTTTTGATATTTAGATTTAAGTTGCAAATATAGCTGTTAAATGTGATGAAAAACTGACTTAAAGTACAAGTTTTAATGACACTTAAAGGGGTCATTGACTGAAAAAAAATGTTTCTGAAGGTTTTAACTTTATGAAATGCATCTATTGGTCACGTGATTATCAAAAAATAATTAAATCATTCACTTCTCTTAAAAAAAACATTTATCTGTTTTTCTCCCCAAAAAGCCAGTTTAACTCTTCTGGGTTTTTTCCTGTATGCCGGGAAATGAGAAACATCCCTGAAATAAACATCACTAGCTTAGCCCATAGTAACTGTTGCAACTATGGTGACAAGAAGTAAACCATGCTTGAATCCAGTTGACCTGACTGAGCTTTTATACAGTATACTTTCCCAACTTGATGACTGACAATCTTCATCAGTCACTAGTCTTGATACCTGCCTGCTGCTCTGTTATTGGCCAGACTAGCTGTTTCTCTTGTAGATGGGTGGGGAACCAAAGGCATTAGCTTTAGAGCTAACAGTGGTACTAGGAAGCTCGCTTACAAAGCGTGGTTTATATTCTTATTTTCTTTAGGTTTCAGTCACCCTAATAGACATCCCTGTTCCCATTTGACTTGCTAATCCATTGACAATAATATATTCCATGTAGTGGCGCCACTTTAATCGCAATTAATAGTGGTTGATTGCAATTAATCACATCAAGCGAATTAATCGCATTAATGCACGAAGTGTGATATAGCATCATGCGATCAATCACAATCAATTAATTGCAATCAGCCGCTATTAATTGCGATTAAAGTGGCACCACTAATTCCGTGTCATTGTGAATATATGTTCACCGTGATGCTACATCGGGCTGTTAACAGTAGCTTGGGTAGGCAGTTGGGATCATCGGTCAGTAACGGCATTAGCAGCTCGCCTTTCCAGGGAGGAGGTGACAGACTGACCGCCTGCCGTTAGTTTAACCAGCTGGTTTTGATAGCTATTTTATATAAATTTTATTCACTGCCACTGAATATCCTTGTTCATCTACAACACTTGACCCTATACGAGGGGGGGGGTTGAAAAGTTCATAGTGGTCAAATTTGACCACTATGAACTTTTCAGCACCCCCCCCCCCCATACTTCATTCTGAATGTGTGTTCAGCCCAAACATGAAAGGGCAAATTTTTCAGGCGGCAGGATGACATGTTAACTCAATGTAAACATGTGAACAGATGTGAATTTGCATCTAAGCAAGTTGCAGAGGGGCGGGGTTGCCTTCATAGCTTTTGCAGCTGCTTTCTACCTACTGTGTAAATCCCCAAAATGCCGTCATGTTTACATTATCCACAACTTCACCTGGGTGATGGTTCTTTACACTGCTAGCCGGCCGCTAGCCCTTGTTAGCACACCCACAGATGTCGCAGATGTAGCACAGCTGCAGATGTTAGCACATCCACCCACAGATGTCTGTGGGTGGATAAACTACAACACTCCATTCCAGCTTCAGAGCTCCTGGTCCATCTGTCTGCAGGTGAGTGCCAGTCTCATTTTCAAACTAGTTTACTCTCCACTGTTGATACTTTTATTCTGGTGACAGCAGAATCTCAAGGCTGATTACCACTTAGCACTACCAAATCCCTTGGACGCAAATGTGTGAATTTGCATGTTTTCTGCATGTTTACATTAACTTTACATATATTTGTGCCACATGAAAAATTCACTTCGCTTTTGGTGCGAAAGCACCCTTAGATGTTATTGTAGCTTAATGCCTTGTAGTTTTATCTCTAACCAGGACTAAGGGCAGCTAGCTGAAGCTAGCAGTTTTGCCACTCATGTTTTTGTGCTTATTGTACTCCAGGGCCCCTTCATGTCCTATCAACCACTGAAACCACACACCTCTGTCTACCAGTGATGCATTATTTCATTCATTCTTTATGACAAATTTAAGTTTCTTTTGCAGGCTCACTAGCCAGCTAAGATTAGCAATAGTGATGTAAGAGGGAGGGCGGAGTTGACAGTGGTTCGTGGGCATTGAAAGAGATGAGACAACCACTGAAACAGGTCGTTCTGAGGAAGGCTATAAAACATGATTCACAAGTATGCTGCAATAGTTAAATGAAATCTGACCAAAAAATGTGACAAACTTTCCATTAAGACCTGTCAACAGGTGGGAAAAATGCAGTCAGTTACTCCTTTCTTGTCTTCTGATTGTTGCTCTGAGTGTTGCTATCCCTGTGCTGTTGCAATCCTGGAATTTCCCCATTGTGGGACTAATAAAGGCTTATCTTATCTTATCTTTAAAGCAATTCAAAAGTTATGTTTTTCCATGCTATGCAACACAATTTGGCACAGTTAAAAAATGTCAGGTTGGACCTGAAGAAAAAAACTGTAATACATTCAATTTTTGTGGTATTGTGACTTAATTTAAACCTGAACTTGGTAACACTTAGTGCTACATCCCTATTGTGTTTTACAGCTAATGTATCACAGCTGTATGTTATTTGCAGGCATAAGTGTAAAAAAACAAACCCAACTTGGGCCAACTTTATTATCTTCAAATTCAGTATGTTCAGACCACTGTTAGTGGCAAATGCACTTAGAATGACTGACTGATTCGCCAAAAACTTAGTATTTAATTTTGAATGACACCATCTGTCATGAAAAGCCTCTCCGGGGCAAAAGACAAACTCAAGCGCTTGATGGCAGTGAGGAGCAATTATTTACAGAAAAACTTAATAGTCAAAAAAAAAAATAACTGTGCAGACATACAAAAAGGCAACAAAAAACTTACACAGATGAGTCTCTCCTGGCAGAGAAAACCCAGGGGGATCATGAGGGGGAGACTGCCCTAGGAGCATGAGAACGTCTAACATCGTAGTTTGCTGCCGCACTGGAGAAGAGTACTGCAGTCAAATAAATAGTGGGGCACTAACAAGCTGCAGGTGCAAGTGGCAGGATGACCTAATTACAGCTGAGGAACCTGAAACACAGCGATCAGTTGGTAGGTGTGTCAGAGGGAAGAAAGCAGAGCTCTGTCAAGCAACAAAAGGCAAACCACAACACAAGTACAGAGAATAACCAGACACAGATTTTACAGATAAATAATACGGAAACATAAAGTAAGGGGCTGAACTCAGAACATGACAGAGCTCCTTCCTCAAGGGGTGGAATCCAGACATCCCAAAAAGACCCCCCCCCTTCCCGGAGAGGAAATACAACCAAAACTACCCCGGGTGGGAGGAAGGGGGAACAGGCTAAGGAAGGCAAAAACGATACAATACCGATAACGACACAATTGATACAATAACGATACAATCCCCGCACCTGCGCTCAGTCAGGCCCCAGAAACCCCCACAGTCCCAGGGCACCAAAGTCCGGGTGGCCGGCCAAAGTCCCAGACCATCCAGATGGTCCGATGAGAACAGTCTGGCGGCCTGCTGGAGAAAATGGGCCACCTGACCCAAAGGCTCAGTCTCAGAGGTGACCCCAGAGGCGGTTGCCCAACAGGAAGGCCCAAAGATGGAAAGCAGGGCCCGAGGGGGGGAACCACGACGTCATCAGGCAGAGGAGGAAGAGGGACCATGATGATGTCTGGATGAGAAGGAAGGGGGGCCATGACGGTGCCCGGCAGAGGAGAAAGAGGAACCCCAACGGCATCTGGCAGCGGAGGAGAGGCCTCAGCGCCCCCAGACTGACTGGCAGCACCCTTGATGACCCTGGGCTGAAATACTGCAGCATCCTCAGTTACTCCGGGCTGGAATACTGCAGCACCCTTTGTGGACCCTGACTGGGCCAATGCTGCACCCTCAGTGCAGCATTGCAGTGGTTAAATATCGGTTTAACAGAGAGCTGAGGAGAGCTAAATCTGTGTATTCTGAGAGACTCCAGCAGCAGTTCACTGCTAATGACTCGGCTTCTGTGTGGAGAGGACTGAGGCAAATCATCAATTATCGGCCTCAGGCTCCTAAAGGTCAGGATGACAAAGCCCTTTGTCAAAGACTGTCCCAACACTATGCCCGTTTTGACACCTCGTCATCTGTGTCCAACTCCCCCCCTCTCTCCAGCTCCACAGCGTCCACGATCCCTACTTCATCAAAGGCGTCCCCCCTCCTCCCCCCTGCCCTTGTCATCAGTGAGCAGGACGTGCTCAAACAGTTCTCCAGACTGAACCCGCGCAAGGCCTCCGGTCCGGACGGCGTGTCTCCCTCCACCCTGAGACACTGTGCGAAAGAGCTGGCTCCTGTCTTCACAGACATTTTTAACACCTCCCTTAAGCTATGCCACGTGTCGTCCTGCCTCAAATCCTCCACCATCATCCCTGTCCCCAAGAAGCCACGGATCACTGGACTTAATGGCTACAGACCTGTAGCGCTCACCTCTGTAGTTATGAAGTCCTTTGAGCGCCTGGTCCTGCCCCACCTCAAGTCCATCACCACCCCTCTCCTGGACCCGCTGCAGTTTGCCTACCGAGCCAACAGGTCTGTAGACGACGCAGTCAACCTGGCCCTCCACTCCATCCTGCAGCACCTGGACTCCTCGGGAACCTACGCCAGGATCCTGTTTGTGGACTTCAGCTCCGCATTCAACACCATCCGCCCCGCTCTGCTCCGGGACAAGCTGTCCCTGCTCAACGTGCCTGACTCCCTCTGCAGGTGGATCACCGACTTCCTGACGGACCGGAGGCAACATGTGTGGCTGGGAAAGACTGTCTCAGACTCTGCTAGCATCAGCACCGGATCACCCCAGGGCTGTGTACTCCCCCCCCCACTCTTCTCCCTTTATACCAACTCCTGCACCTCCAGCCACCAGTCTGTCAAGTTGATCAAGTTTGCGGACAACACCACCCTCATCGGGCTCATCTCCAACGGCGACGAGTCCGCCTACAGGAGAGAGGTGGCCCAGCTGGCGTCCTGGTGCAACAACAACAACCTGCAGCTGAACGCTCTGAAGACAGTGGAGATGATTGTGGACTTCAGGAAAGTCACAACCCCTCTGCCCCCCCTCACCCTCACAGGCTCTCCCATCACCACTGCTGATTCCTTCCACTTCCTAGGCACCAACATCACCAGGGACCTCAAGTGGGAGCCGACCATCAGCTCCCTCATCAAAAAGGCCCAGCAGAGGATGTTCTTCCTGCGGCAGCTGAGGAAGCTCAAGCTACCCACCAAGATGTTAGTGCAGTTCTACACAGCCATCATCAAGTCCATCCTCACCACCTCCATAACCGTGTGGTACGCAGGAGCCACTGCCAGGGACAGACTAAGGCTGCAGCACGTCGTGCGCACTGCTGAGAAGGTGATCGGCTGCAAGCTCCCATCTCTCCAGGATCTGTACATCTCCAGGACCCGGAGGCATGCTGGCCGGATCATAGCCGATCCCTCACACCCTGGTCACGTACTGTTTGCCCCCCTCCCCTCAGGTAGAAGACTTCGGTCCATCCAGACTAAAACCTCCCGTCACATGAACAGCTTCTTCCCCTCTGCCATCAGACTGCTGAACACTGCTGTACAGCAGCTCAACCAGACTCATGTCAATCATCACTGTTTTCTTCCTGCATTACTGACTGCACTATATGGTTCTCCACATTATCTGCTGCTCGCTAATATATTTTAACTGCTGACCAGTATTACTCACTCTTATTCTACACTTTATTGCATGTATAGTTTATTTCTTTTATTTTATCATGTTTAATGTTGCAGCATTGCACCGAGACAAATTCCTAGTTTGTGTACTACATGAACAATGGCAATAAATCTGATTCTGATTCTGATTCTGATTCAGTGGACCCCGACTGGGCCAACGTTGTACCCTCGGTGGACCGAGGTGGGCTGGAGTGTAGTGCCCATGATAGGTCCATGCAGGAGTGCAGCACCCACGTCGGGCTAACACTGGGGCATAGCATCAACAAGGGTCCCCGACCTGGGCGCAGCACCCACGAAGACTCAACCCGAGGTGGGACCCACACGACAGCCTTGGGCAGGGGAGGAGCTGGATCCGGGACGACCTCAGTGAGGAAGACTGGACCCACGGCGTCATCCGCTGGTTGAACCGGACCCACAGAGACCTCTGGCAATGGTGGATCCTCTCCGGCGACCCTAGGAGAAGGCTCAGGAATAACAGGAGAAGAGATGTGGTTAGGGTCGCCAGCAGTGGCAGAGCCCAGCGAAGTGAGTTCAGATACCGCTGAGGGCTGCATCCAACTCTCTTCACCAAGAGCCAGGCAAGATCTCTCCAAAACAGACATAAGAAACACAAGAGCAATTACTTGCCTGAGCTCTAGTTCCACCGCCGTCCAGGACTCCATCGATCCTGGCAATGATGTCTCAGGCTCAGCCTCTAGGAGATCCAGCTCTGGCTCCCATTTGGCTGCGGTGGCCTCCGCAGCAGGCATGATGGAAATAGCAGTCTTGATTGCCCCAGCTGCCGTGACCCACGGTGGAGGCTCCTCCGACGTGGGAGCTGGGGGTTGACTACGTGTTGACTCTGTTATAAGATCTCCCAATGCCACACGCTCCTCCATCGACTGGCAGCCTGATTCCGGATCCAGCGGGCACTCAGGAGAAGGAGGAGGAGACACAGAGAGAGTAGGGAGACAGTTCATTACTGCAGCAGGTGGGGAAAACTCAGGGGACTGCTCTCCCTGAGTCTCCCTACCGGGAATCAAGCAAGACATTTTATCATAAACTGGAGTAGAATGAAATAAAACTTGCCTGTTTTCCCGGATCATGAGGTTGTCTGCTGCTGTGCTTAGGGCATTGTCCTTCTGTGTGACTAGGGCGGCGTTGGGCCCCTCTGTGGATCGTTGAGGAGCTGCCCCTCTTGCCACAGGAATGGGAGTAGCCGGTGGAGAAATAAAACACCCCTCATCAGCGGGGAGAGACACCGAGGGAAGTAGCCTTGCAGCGGGAGTAGCAGGTAGAACTGCCGACGAAGAACAAGGAGAACGGGGAACTGCTGTGGGAATAGCTGGTCCAACTGGGCCCCACATGGGTTTAATGCAGGTCAGCAGGTCTCAGTAACACTGGCGACACTGGCAAATTTACAAGAAAAAATTTCATAAATTTATGAGAAAAAAAATGAAAATTTATGAGAAAAAAGTCGCAAATTTACTGGAAAAAAATGCAAATTCATGAGAAAAAGGTTGCAAATTTACAAGAAAAAAAATAGTAAAATAACTTGAAAAAAACTGACAACCTTACAAGAGAAAAATTGCAAATGTACAAGAAAAAAGGCACAAATTTATGAGGAAAAAAATTAGAAAAAGTTGCAAATTAACAAAAAAGTAGCAAATACATGAAAAAAAGTTGCAAGATTACAGAAAAAAGTTGCAAATTTATGAGAGTTTCAAACTTTACACAACTTTACAACAAAAACATAAATTTATGAGAAAAAGTTGCAAGTTTACAATAAAAAATAGTTGAACATTTATGGGAAAGTTTCATATTTTCAAGTAAAATGCATCAAATTTATGGGAAAGTCACAAATTTACAAGAAAATAATTTATGAGAAAATAAGTTGAAAATAGGTAAAGTCCATGTGGGCAAACAGATGGGGCCAATATGGAACCTGCGGACAAACCCACATAGACCCAAAAGACAGCCTAGATTAACTCATAGTGAAGCCCACATGGACATGCTGTCTGGGACAGCTGTTCATTTACTACAGCATAATGTTTGAAGCTAAATATGGCCAAAAACAAACAAACAAAAAAAAGGAGTTGCACCTACAGTGGTGTGAAAAAGTGTTTGCCCCCTTCCTGATTTCTCATTTTTTTGTATGTGTCATGATCTGGGGCACGGGTATATTTTTTTAAGTCTCTTTTTGTTTATTTCTTTGTTTATTATTATCTGTGGTAAATTTGGGTTCCTGTATTATTTCATAGTTCAGCTTATTTCTCATTTATGTTCATCATAATCTGTCATTTAAGTATTCCATATTATCTTGTATTTTTGATCCCGTGCCTTCTCTCTCTCTGTCAGGGGCTGCTGCTGCCAGTGTGTTCTTCTGGGGTTTGCTCTGTTTGGGGTGGTGCACCTGTCAGCTGTCGGCCCTGATTCCTCTCCGCTGTGTGACTCACAGCTGATCTTTATTGTAATCATCCTCACTGCCTTATTTAAGCCTTGGTTCTCTGTTTGGTAATCGCTGGGTTATTTTCTCACATTTTCCATTCCTGTGATTCGGTTGCTGTCAATTCAATTCAATTCAGTTCAATTCAATTCAATTCAACTTTATTTATATAGCGCCATTTCATAACAACAGTCATCTCATAGCACTATCAACTGTAGGGGGAACCCCCACTGTTGCAGAAAGACCCCAGCAATCAGGAGATCCCCTGTGAGCAAGCACATGGCGACGGTGGAGAGGAAAAACTCCCTGGCTGGGGGGGTGAGGTGTCCTCACCAAGTGTGGCAAATTGAGGACTCTAAATGCAGGTAGTGAGGTTTTCCAGGTTTAATAATATAAAGGCCAATGTACAAATGCACTACACGTACAAAATAAAGAATAAACAAAGGCACTGGAGGAGGGCAGGGCTCAACGTCTACAGGCAGACAGAAGCCTGGGAACGCCGGGAAAAAGGGAAATAACCAGCCGGAGCACACCTGAAAGGACACGGGGCTCACGGCTGGAAATAATTCAATTCAATTCAATTCAATTCAACTTTATTTATATAGCGCCATTTCACAACAACAGTCATCTCATAGCACTATCAACTGTAGGGGGGACCCCCACAGTTGCAGAAAGACCCCAGCAATCAGGCGATCCCCTGTGAGCAAGCACTTGGCGACGGTGGAGAGGAAAAACTCCCTTTTAACAGGAAGAAACCTCCAGCAGAACCAGGCTCAGGGAGGGGCAGTCATCTGCTGCGACTGGCTGGGGGGTGAGGGGATAGAGAAGAAGAAAAGAACAGACATGTAGAGAGCAAACAGCACGATGGGGACTCAATCTATGGGAGAGAACAAACAAATGTTAATGACCAGCAAAAAAAAAATATTTCATAGAGAGTGAGGAAAGGAGTGAGGCCCAGTGCATTACTGGAGGTCCCCCGGCTGACTAAACCTATTAGCAGCATAACTAAGGGAGGGTTCAGAAACACATGATCCCTCCCTAATTGTAGGCTATATCAAAAAGGTAGGTTTTAGCCTTATTCTTAAAAACAGAGATCGAGTCTGACTCCCGAATCCAGATTGGCAGCTGATTCCACAGGAGAGGAGCTTGATAATAAAATAAATATAATAAATAAAGCAGAAAAAACTGACCTGGACGGTGCACTCCCGTTCTCCTCGACAGCAACACCAATAATACTCAGAACTTCTGAGTCTGGAACATCTGGAGAAGGTTACAAAGCCATTTCTAAAGATTTGAGACTTCAGCGAACCACAGTGAGAGCCATTATCCACAAATGGCGTTATGGAACTGGTGAACCTTCCAAGGAGTGGCCGGCCGACCAAAATTACCCCAAGAACGCAGCGATGACTCATCCAAGAGGTCACAAAAGACCCCACAACATCCAAAGAACTGCAGGCCTCACTTGCCTCAGTTAAGGTCTGTGGTCATGACTCGTGACCATAAGAAAGAGACTGGGCAAAAATGGCCTGCATGGCGGACTTCCAAGATGAAAACCACTGCTGAGCAAAACAAACAAAGGCTCGTCTCAGTTTTGCCAGAAAACATCTTGATGAGCCTCAAGACTTTTGGGATAATACTCTGTGGACTGAGGAGACAAAAGTTGAACTTTTTGAAAGGTGTGTATCCCATTACATCCAGCGTAAAAGTAACTCAGAGAAGGAACATCATACCAACAGTAAAATATGGTGGTGGTAGTGTGGTGGTCTGGGGCTGTTTTGCTGCTTCAGGACCTGGAAGACGTGCTGTGGTAAATGGAACTATGAATTCTGCTGTCTACCAAAAAAATCCTGAAGGAGAATGTCCAGCTATCTGTTTGTGAACTCAAGCTGAAGCACACTTGGGTTCTGCAGCAGGACAATGATCCAAAACACACCAGCAAGTCCACCTCTCAATGGCTTAAGAAAAACAAAATGAAGACTCTGGAGTGGCCCCGTCAAAGTCCTGACCTGAATCCAAATGAGATGCTGTGGCATGACCTTAAAAAGATAATTCATGCTCGAAAACATGCCAAAAACATGCAGGTTAGGTTAATTGGAGACTCTAAAGTGGCCCTTGGTGTGAATGTGTGTGTGAATGGTTAAAAAAGGATGGCGCTGTATTGTGGCTGCTTCATCCATCCAGGTGGTGGATGACCCTTAATTTCTGTAAAGTGTCTTTGAATGTCTATGATAAAGCGCTATATAAATCTGATGTATTGATATTGATTGATTGAAAACCCTCCAATGTGGCTGAATTATAACAATTCTGCAAAGATTAGTGCGCCAGAATTCCTCCACAGTGCTGTGAAAGACTGATTGCCAGTTATTGCAAACGCTTGATTGCAGTTGTTGCTGCTAAGGGTGGCCCAACCAGTTATTAGGTTTAGGGGGCAATCACTTTTTCACACAGGGCCATGTAGGTTTAGATTCTTTTCCCCTTAATAATAAACACCTTCATTTCAAAACTTCATTTTGTGTTTACTTATGTTATCTTTGTCTAATAGTTAAATTTGTTTGATGATCTGAAAAATTTAAGTGTGACAAAAAAAAAGAGAAATCAGGAAGGGGGCAAACACTTTTTCACAACACTGTATCCTAGTATTGAGGAAGAGTGCAAAATCATTAACTTTGGTAAAAGGATGATAATCAAGTCAGTGGCGGTAATGCACCTGTAAGCTGGTTGCCAACCGCCAATCAAATCTAAAAGAAGAAGAACTTTGCTAAAAGGACAAGGCTAATTTACCTCTTCATTTTGGCATTCCCATATTAGTGACAGCTGTAAAAATTATTTCCCTGATTTATCAAATCTATATTCAGCCTTGTAGTAGTCTATGCCACTATGAAACAGCAGGCCTACTTAATACCTATTATGTATTATACTATAATACCTATTCTTACTTAAATATACTATATACTATAATATACTATAATACTAAAAAATACTATAAAAAAATACTATAATACTTAATACCTATTAAGTATTTCAGCACTGGCAGAAATCGAGTTTTGACTATGATAGATAGATAGATAGATGTACTTTATTAATTCCAAACTGGGAAATTACAGTATAACAGCAGCATGACACAGTAGACGACGAAAATGACAGAAACACACACAGCATAATAGAAAAAGTGTGGCGATCTGAGCGCTGATCCCGTCTGCGCTCTGGTTACTCAGTATTTCCTCTTTTCCACCATAGTATTCCGGGGTTTGTTATTAGGACCGCAAGGGCTCTTATTGTGACAGCGTCACGGCCGCTGTCAAAGCCGAGCCAGCATTGTGACAGCTGTTTGTCATTTTCACTAATTACTTTACCCATTTCTGGTTGGCCTTTGTCTGTATTTAAGGGAGCAGCTGAGGCTTACTCCTCACTGTGACCTACATGCTCAAACACCTCCGTGTTGTTGGACTGGAGTTCCTATCCTGACTCCAGTCTTCCTTCTGTGCCTTGGATTCATCGTGCTCATCTTTGTAAGTGTTTTTGTACAACGCAGGGTCCGTCCTCGTTGCCCCTCCTCGTTTGTTTTCAGAGTCTATTATTTTGTACTTTAGTATATGTTCGTGTTTTGCCCCACGTGGCTGTTTATTTTGTCATTTTGTGTTTTTGTAAATAAACAAGCAAACTTACTGTTTGGCATCTGGCGCCTCACTAATGCTTTGCAAGGGGCATTCATAACAGTAATTCAATTCAATTCAACTTTATTTATATAGCCTCATTTCACAACAACAGTCGTCTCATAGCACTTCCAACTGTAGGGGGGACCCCCACAGTTGCAGAAAGACCCCAGCAATCAGGCGATCCCCTGTGAGCAAGCACTTGGTGACGGTGGAGAGGAAAAACTCCCTTTTAACAGGAAGAAACCTCCAGCAGAACCAGGCTTAGGGAGGGGCAGTCATCTGCTGCGACTGGCTGGGGGGTGAGGGACAAAGAAGATGAAAAGAACAGACATGTAGAGAGCAAACAGCACGATGGGGACTCAATCTATAGGAGAGAACAAACAGATGTTAATGACCAGCAAAAAAAAATATTTCATTGAGAGTGAAGAAAGGAGTGAGGCCCAGTGCATTACTGGAGGTCCCCTGGCTGACTAAACCTATTAGCAGCATAACTAAGGGAGGGTTCAGAAATACATGATCCCTCCCTAATTGTAGGCTATATCAAAAAGGCAGGTCACAGCCACATGAGACGCCAGCCACAGTAAGTTTGTTTTGGGCTAAGTTTTCCCCTTTTCGAGTGCCAGTGTACTTCAGGAGATGGCGTCGTCAAGAACTGGTTATTCTTTGGACTTGGGCTACGAGCTGATCATGGCTCTGATGGAGGTTGATGGCCTCCTCTCCAACGCTCGTAGGCTCACCACTCCCGAAAACACACGCTGGTACCTGGACCTCACAGAAGCAGCAATTGAGCGCAATCCTCACCTTGCGGATCACGTTGAGGGCAGGGAGAGGATGGCCAAAATAACGGCACATCGGAGGAGGATCTGCAGGCCGGTGAAAAGTCCCAGCAGGAAGCCGAAGTCGGAGCCAATAGTGAGGCATCTCCGCTCCTCACCTCGGGACCAGGTTCCTGCTACCCAGGTTCCTAGCCTCGCCCTCTGCCGGAAGACGTCGCCACCCTGCCTGCGATCAGCCCATGCGCGTGGGCACATGCGCATGCAGCGACCGGCAGTGGGTGAAAAAAGTTCGACATCTGTTTCTCTGTTTTTATGCACTTTAATGTGTTTTAATGTAATTCTCTGTGCCGTTTTTGTCCTTGAATGTTTGAGGACTATATAACAAAGAGCTCCCTGGTTCCATCAGTATGGATGTCCTTCTTGTTTTTGCTCTGTCATTTCTTTCTTACCGGCTCTTTGTTTTGGAGGTAAGCGCGATTGCGATCATGCTGGGAAGAATACAGTATTCTAGAGAAATGTTACTGCATTTAAACATGGATAATGCAGCATCTGTGTTTGAGTCTGTACCGCAACTGCCAGACTTTATTTTAAGAGATTTTCATGGACACAGCGATGGAAAGAGAGACAAGAAGAGGAAACGCGGAAAGCGTGGAGGCATAAGATTAAATCTGAGGAGGCATCAGCTTAACCGCATTCCTCTTCCCTCCATTATTATGGGGAACGTACAATCCCTGAGAAATAAAGTGGATGAAATTCAAGGAAATGTACGATATCAGAAGGATTTCAAGAACTGCTGTATCATGGCTTACATGGAGACGTGGCTTACGGTGCATGACCAGGATGCAGACCTGTGGACTGATGGCTTTGGAGCCCCACTTTGCTTGGATCGACAGGAAGAGGTAACGGGGAAACGTCAGGGGGGCAGTGTATGTTTGTGTATTAATAAACAGTACGTACCGTACATCTGTCATGGTCAGAGATTGCATCTGTACACCAGATGTGGAGCTTCTGTCCGTATCACTATGCCCCTTTTATCTGCCCCGCGAGTTCCCCCAACTTTTCATAACGACTGTGTACATTCACCCAAGGGCAGATGCTGCCTCCGCTTCCAGCACCATCTTTGATGTGGTACAGCGGTTGCAGTCGATTTCCCCAGAGGCTCCAAATTTTATCATTGGGGATTTTAACCATGTGTCTTTAAAGGCCAAATGTCACGTAACAGGGTACTTTAAATATCTTGAAACTAGATATAAAAGGGAACCGATCCGTTCGGGTCTTGGTGCATATGCTTCAGTAACAACGGAATATTCGTTAATTTAAAACTGCCGCGCTTGGCCTGACACGGCCCCTGGAATCGCCTGGGGAAGAAGGCGGAAGTGACGAAATCGATTGTACCCTAGTTTGATGCTTGGGGTATTTCAATTGATTGTTTATATGGAGACTGGAAGGTTGAAGTGAGCAACAAGAAAGAAAAAATTGGATATTTCACCCATACCTTAAAACGGGACTATCAAGGACAGCTGGGTAATAAGGGACACTTCTCTGGGAAATGTTTTCATACCTGTCAAATGAGACGTTTTCGCCGTACTTCAACACCGTAAAAAGCGGCTATAAGGAACGGCGGAGCAACAAGGGACACCTCTCTGGGAAATGCCCCAAATGCAACTTGTGTTGTTATTGTCAAATATTTTAAGGATTCATGGATATTTGACAATAACAACACAACTCAGCGTCCGGTGCTAAATAAAAAAAAAAAAGCAGAATTCTGTATTTGTCAGGCGATCTCTGTCTGTTCCGCAACCGCTGCACAGCTCAACGTGTTAAACCATTGTCCTAATGACTTCTCATTGTAGTGAGAATAGCTCAAGCTGAGCGATCAGCCCGCCCGACAATTAGACTAATGAGTGACTCCACACTTCTCATGGTAGTGCGAATAGCTCACGCTGAGCGATCAGCCCGCCCAGACAATCAAACTGATTTACTCCACACTTCTCATTGAAGTGATAATAGCTCAGGCTGAGCGATCTGACAGCACCAGCTGTGGGTGATCACACACAGGACGGGCTCCTCAACACACTCAGTTTCTTTTCCAGTATATTTTTTCTTTTGGGCGTACAGAAATGGCAATACGTCCGTTTTTGCTAAAATTGCATTTCCCCCGTATTTTCCTTAAAATATTTGACAATAACAACATGAACTACATTTAAAACATTTCCCAGAAAAGTGTCCCAAACCACTCCGCCGTCTCCCACAGCCGCGCTTGGCACCAAAATACGGCGAAAACGTCTCACTTGACAGGTATGCGCCTCCATTTTCATATTGATCTGGTCAATTTCTTGACAGCAGCGGCTCTCCTCCACTGTAATAATAATGGCTTCCGAAAAATCAATATTTATGGGGCGCCCTCGACAGACCCCCTTCGGCTTCGCAATTCTGGAGGCGATTAATGTCCAGTTCAATGACGTTTTCCACTGGTTCTGCTCTCTGGTCATCGTTGGAACTGTTGTCATCAGACAAAGCATCTGATTCCGTCTCGGACGGCTCGAACCTGTAAGGTTCTATGCCTCTGTCACTGTCTGAACCACTGACAAAAAAAAAAGACAAAACTAAACTAATTTGTTCACAATCGCTGTCACTTTCCGTCATGATTGTCCAATGTTGATAAGTGTGAATGTGGATAGGCAGGGCAGCCAGGGTACAACTGGTGATGTCAAAAACATGGGCGTGGTCTGGACTGGCTGTCACAAGCCAGCAAGCAAGGTGGGGCCTTCACCTGGTGTATTTTGTGCAATTATGTAAATACAGGTGGGTGATATGGTCTCCGGTATGAATATTTGGTTTAAGCTATGTGTATTTTATCTAAATTCGTTGTCATTTAGAAAAAAAAATTACATGACATTTGGCCTTTAAAGAAGACACTTAAAAACTTTTATCAGTATGTCTCCTGCCCAACCAGGCGAAAAAAGACATTGGACCTGTATTACGGATCCATAGAGAGGGCCTTTAAATCTCTTCCCCTTCCTCCTTTAGGATCCTCAGATCACAACTGTGTACATTTGCTGCCCACATATAAAACTGCTCTCAGAAGAGGCAAGGCGAAGACCAGAGACATAAACGTGTGGACAGAGGATTTCAGTGCACTGCCTCCAGGAATACTTTAACTGTACGGACTGGGAGGTGTTCACGCTCACCTGCGGAGAAGATTTGGACTCTTTAGTGGACGTGACATGCTTATACATGGCTTTCTGCAGAGACATGATCGGTCCACGTAAACGTGTCAAAATATATCCCAGCAACAAGCCATGGGTTACAAAATCAGTTAAATCCTGCTTACAGAGGAAAGCACTTGTCTTTAAACAGGGGGTTGTTTCTGAGCTACAGGTTGCCACAAAAGAGCTGAAGGCCAAAATTTTAAGAGCAAAGCAGAATTATAAATCAGAGTTCAGAGCTCCTGAAGTATGCGGACAACATCACAGTCATCGGTTTGATCCGGGATGGTGATGAGTCTGCATACAGGCGGGAGGTGGAGCAGCTGATCCTCTGGTGTGGCCAGAACCATCTTGAACTTAACCCAGACAAAACAGTGGAGATGACTGTGGATTTCAGGCAACACCCTCCTTCATTCCCCCCACTCACCATCCTCAATAGCACAGTGTCCACTGTGGACTCCTTCAAGTTTCTGGGTATCACAATCTCCCGGAACCTGAAGTGGTCCTCCCATATAGACACTGTCCGGAAAAAGGCCCAACAGAGGTTATTTTTTCTGCGTCAGCTCAAGAAGTTTGATTTGCCTCAGGAGCTGCTGGTTGTCTTCTACACCGCCATCATCCAATCTGTCCTCTGCTTTTCCATCACTGTCTGGTTTGGATCTGCCATTAAACAGGACAAAACTAGACTGCAGCGGATCATTAAGTTTGTGGAGAGGATCATTGGTACTGACCTACCCTCCATTGAGAACTTATATTGGTCCATAACCAGGAAATGGGCGGGAAACATCTGTGCTGACCCATCACACCCCAGCCACAAACTGTTTGAACTTCTATCTTCTGGTCGACGTTACAGATCACTGAAGGTCAAAACCACCCGTCACAGGAACAGTTTCTTTCCTCAAGCCATCACTCTGATGAACTCCTAACATTCACCTAGTCCTACCTGTTGCTGTACTCATGACTTTTCATCCATTCTTACATTGCACATAACTCTCACACTGCTTTTTACTTCATTCACATTATATCACTGAATCTGAGTTCACATTGAAATACTGTGTGACTGTATATTTTTTCATATATTTCTGCAAAGTGTGGATAGTCTGAGTAAATAACTGCATATATTCCTGTATATATTTGCATCCTTTTATAGAAACATGGACAGACTGTAATTTACTGTACATACTCTGTCATTGAATCCTTATTTAAATCTTATTTAAATCTTACACCTGAACAACGAGAGTAAGTTTTTAGCCAAAGTCAAATTCCTTGTATGTGTTGTGCATACTTGGCCAATAAAGCTGATTCTGATTCTGATTCTGATTCTGAGTTGGAAAGCAAGATGGCAACAAAGAAGCTTGGTTCAGCCTGGGCCAGTATGAAAACTAACTAACCTGCACTTATATAGCGCTTTTCTAGTCACAAAGACCACTCAAAGCGCTTTCATTAATACTAACCTTCTATTCTAAGGGCCTATAGGAAACAGATATCTAGGGACAATTTTAGAACAGCCAATTAACCTAACATGCATGTTTTTGGCATGTGGGAGGAAACCGGAGAAATCCCGGAGTAAACCCACACAACACGGGGAGAACATGCAAACTCCACACAGATCACTGTTGGTCGGGGGCTGGGATCGAACCCACGATCCCACGATCCCCACAATCCCCCGGCCAAGGGTAAACTGTGCTGCCGCAGTGCTAACCACTGCGCCACCGTGCAGCCCGAAAACTATTGCAGGCCTTCAGAATACAGAGCATAGTAATCGTGTGCTTTTAGATGGTTTTAGTTCAGACACAGAGCTGGCTAATGCTCTTAATTTTTTATGGTCGTTATGATTCCTTTGATTTTAGCACAGAAACCCAAGATTTGAAACAGAAACTCAAAGACAATCAGCACTTTAATATTGAGGTGTAGGATGTTAAAAGGGCATTCTGTGCTGTAAAAGTGAACAAAAGTCAGGGCCATGATAATATATGTGGGCACTTGGTAAAGTCCTGTGCACATGAACTGAGTCCTGTGTTTCACTATATTTTCAATAAGTCCTTACAGACACAACATGTGCCCAAGATCTGGAAAGATCCAAAATCCAGCTGTCCTAAAACCTTAAATGATTTTAGACCAGTTGCTTTGACTTCAATTTTAATGAAAATTTTTGAAAAACTGGTCAGATTTGAGGTCCTAAAGCAGACTGAGCATGCATTGGATCCTTTGTAGTTTGCCTATAGGCCTCACAGAGGAGTGGAGGATGCCACTGTCACTTTGTTTAACATGCTTTTTAAACATCTGGATTTTAATGGGACACACGCCAGGCTTTTATCTGTGGACCTTTCTTCCGCCTTTAATACAATCCAACCTCATATTTTAGTTGAAAGGCTCCTGCAACAATTTGATTTGAGTAATAATCTGGTGGGTTGGATTCTGGATTTTTTAACCAACAGGACACAGAGAGTAAGGGTCAATGGTACATTGTCTGACCAAAAGTGTTCTTCTACTGGCTCTCCGCAGGGGTGTGTGTTGTCACCACTACTCTTCATCCTGTACACAAACATGTGTCGGAGCAGACTTGACAACAGACACATTATAAAGTATGCTGATGATTCAGTTGTTGTCCGTCTTCTCCAGGATGGTGAGAGTGGCCACGGCCTAGTAGTTGATGATTTTGTTCACTGGTGTGAGGATTCCTACCTGCAGCTAAATACGACAAAAACTAAAGATATGATTATTGACTTTAGGAGGAAAACTCCCAGGCACAAAGTCACTGTACTAAAAGGCCAGACCATTGAATGTGTGCAATCCTACAAATATCTTGGGACGATTATTAATAGTAATTTAAACTTTGAAGAGAACTGTGAAAGGGTGTGCAAAAAGCGTCAGCAACATTTGCATTGTTTAAGGAAACTTGCACGCTTCCAAACTGACTGAACCATAATGACAATGTTTTAGCGGTCTTTTATTGAATCTGTTTTATCCTTTTCTTTAGTGTCATGGTTTGGTCAGACAAAACTGAAACAGAGGAAATCCTTGGATCAGGTTGTTAGATGGTCCATTCGTTTGCTTGGTGAGTCACAGCTGAGCCTGACATCCCTGTACACCAGACAGGTACAGAGGATTGCTACCTCCATTTTAAATGATGACTCCCACCCTTTGCACTGCAACTTTCAGCTTCTTCCCTCCAGACAGAGGTTTGCTGTCCCAAAAAGTAAAACCCAGTGCTACAAAAACATCTTGGTTCCTGCTGCTGTTACAGAATTGAACAAGATGTAACAATATACTACACATAATTTAGTTACCCATTTATTAATTTTATTTTATATTTACTTATTTTTGTAGGTTTTTTATTTGGGTTCTAAATCTTTTATTGGGTTTTAGACTTTTGAGTTTTTAACCTCTTTGACTAGTCTTTAACTTTTTAATATGACCCTTCTCTCTTATCTCGTGTTTTCTCTTATCTCTTTGTCCTATATCCTGATTGGTGGAGCCTTGAGTACTTTTATCATGTTTATAGTCAGCTTCATGTGTGCCTGTGTTTGCGTTCATGTTGAATTTAATTGTGGTTTGTAAATATGGATGTCACCTGACTGCAAAACAAATCTATCTAAGGGTACAAATAAAGTGACCTGAACCTGAACCTGAACCTCTGCAAGATCCCCGTCCGGATCCTGTCCCGGGCCGCCACCAGAACTCTGCCTCACAGCCAGCTGTTTCCCCCATGCCACGTCAGAGGGTTGAGACAGCAGCTCCAGCTGCCAGGGCACCTCTTCCTGCTGTTCCGTCAGCTTCTCGTTCCTGGACTGCCTCGGCTGCTCCTCCTTCCTCCTCGGTGCACTCTCCATCTGCGGTGAGTTCAGCGAGTCCTGCTCCAGCTCTGCCCGTCACTGGTCCCATGAGAGCGGCTCCTCCTTGTCTCCCCAGGGGGCCCTCAGTCACCTTCCTCAGGGGAAAGGGGAGAACCAAGCCCGCTGCAGCAGCCACCATTGTCCCTCGGGAGAACAGACAAGTGTGGTTTCATTCTCACTCTCAGTATAATGAATTACCTTGTCTGACTCCTGGGGGTGGAGGTCAGGGTTCACGAGCTCCCATCACCTGCTGCAGCCACTAACACTGAACCTGCTACCTCTGTGTCTCCTTCCCCTCTCTCTGAGCATCCCCTGGTGCCTAGAGTAGACCGTCGGGTGAGGGAGGAGCCTGCAGCCCTGGAGAGCCTGGTTCCAGCCCTGCAGCCGTGTTGTGGGCAGAGGAGGAGACCTGACTGCTGTTTGGAGCCTGAGCCGACAAGTAAGTGTCCCCGAGTCTCCATGGAGGAGCGGTCAGGCCCAACAGGTCACGGGTCCCCTGCCACCATGCCGTGCAGTCCTTCGGCGTGGGATTCAGCGCCTGGGGGTTCCCAGAATGTGATGACCATCACAGCGGCTGCAGAGCCCACTGCAGTCGAGCCGGAGCCAGGAATGGACCTCCGAATCATTGAGCCTGGATCGTCGGAGTCCTGGACGGCGGTGGAGCCTGAGATCAGGCAAGTGCTCTATTTTGTCTTCTTACTTTCCATTCTGGAGCATTCTTGCCTGTCTCTTGGGGAGATGAGCTGGGTGCAGCAGACCGCTGCATCCGAGCTCATCTTGCAGGGCTCTGCTGCTGCCAGTGACCCTGATCCCGATTCTCTTTGTCTTTCTGAGTCTTCTCCCAGGGTCACCAGAGACGAGTCAGCTCCAGTTATCATCATCGAGGCTCCAGGTTCGTGTTTGGAGGTCATCCCAGGTGCTGCGCTGGCCCAATCGGGGTCCATCGTGGGTGCTGTGACGACCCAATCGGGGTCCATCACGAGTGCTGAGCTGGCCCAATCGGGGTCCATCAAGGGTGCAGCGCTGGCCCAATCGGGCCCCATTGAGGGTGCAGCGCCAGTTTGGTTCAAGGTCAGTGAGGGAGCTGCAGATTCCCTTCTGCCGGACTGGTTCCTCATCTTCCCTCCTATTTTTCTCTGCCGAGTACTGCGGGGATCCCCTTTATTCGGGTCGCCTCTCGTCCGCTGTCCCTCTCGGTAGAGAGGCCGCATCCGAGCTTCCTCCTCCGGTCCTGGTGGTCTAAGGATGTGGGTCGGCCGCCTGAAGAACCGTCTTGTTTGGTCGGCAACCTGGTTCGGCTGCCCGAGAGACTGTTTTACCGGTTCTGCATTCTGGGTCGGCCGCCCGAAGGACTACCTTGTTGGTTCGGCGACCTGGTCCGGCCGCCTGAGGTACTGTTTTCCCGGGTCTGGGACTTTGGTAGACTGCCCGAACTGTTCTTTTTCCTTGGTGTTAGGTGGAATCGAGATGCGGGTAGACCCCCTGTACTGTTTTTTCCCGTTTTCTGCTTTCTACCTGCTGGCGCCCCTGAAATTGTGTTTTTTTTTGTTTGGTTCCATGTATATTGAAGGTCTCTCGGTTCTTTGCCTGAATTAGTGGTGTCTTTTTTTTTTGTTCCATGTATATTGTATTGTATTGAGAATAAACCTGCTCGTGCAAAAAAAGAGAAATTGCCAGTCTCATAACTTAATATTGTAGTGGCTGGTGAAGCAATCAGTCCCCTCACATTCCGGGAGAACAAAGGGATTTCTCCCACATGTTTTTTTTTTGGTTTTTTTTTTTACGATCACAATAAACGAACATCGGCCGGGATCATGGGTCCCAAGAAAGCTCAGCAGACTGTGTCACGACCTGAACGCTATCTTTCTCTGCGTTCAGGTTGTCCAGTGTTGCTCCTGCTCCGGGGTAGTCCGTGCCGGGTCTTCCATGGCCCGCTCTTTGACAGCGCCCAGCTGATTGCCAGCTGTCTAGTTCAGCTGCGCTGGGACAGCTGTCTCCTATCTCCAATCTCCTCCTCCATTTAAGCGAGCAGCCGAGAGTCACTCGTTGCTGCGACCTCGCTATGGAAAGACTTCCCTTGTGTTTCCACAACTGTTAGCTCTCACGTCTAGCTACAGTTCGCCGTAACCTCGGCGCTCCACCCAGTATAAGTGTTGCGACTCGGCGTGTGTTTTTCCCTCGCCGCCTCTCTAGCCTTTCTCCCTGGGTGGTATGTATCCTTAGTTCTGTGTGTGTTTTAGCCCCACGTGGCTCTTTATTTTGCTGTTTGTCATTTAGTGTAGTGTGAGTGTTTGTTTCAATAAATTACGCCAACTCACTGGTCGCCCTCGAATCTCTTTCCTGGCTCGTGAGAGCCAGAGTTATGACAGACTGAGGAGGTGGACGACATCAAAAGAGTGCTGGACTTCTTGGCTGAAGAGATTTCTGCTGTTAATCTGCAGCAGAAAAACATTCTGGACCTGGTCAAGGAGGTGAAAGCGCTGCAGATCCAACGCCGAGAAGGACAAGAGGCTGGAGTATCTGGAGAGCAGAGTGTCAGAACTGGAGCAGAACACCCGGGTGAACGATGTGATCATCACGGGGCTCCACATTAAACCCCGATCGTACGGGAAGCGGAGGAAGGCTCGACATGCTGGAAGATGAATCCACGGAACAACAAGTGGCGGCCTTCATGCAGTCCAAAGGAATCCAGCTGGACTGTAACACCATTGAGACCTGCCACCCTCTGCCCAGGAAAAACAGCGACAAACCGGCTGTGATCATGAGGTTTGTCAACAGAAAACATAAGACTGCGCTGTTAAAACAAGGTAGGAAACTGAAAGGAACGAACATTTACATAAACGAGCACCTTACAAAAGAAAACACAGAAATAGCCAGAAAAGCAAGATACCTGAGAAAGCAGAAAAAGATTCAAAACACCTGGACATCAAACTGTAAAATATACATCAAATTCAACGGATCACCTGAAGAAGCCAAGGTCATTAGGTCCCACAAGGTCCCACAATTGTAGGACACTGAAGGGATATACTCATCTGCAACAAGACATTTAACAACATGAAACAAAAGATCAACAAACAGGAACAGCAGGAACTGAAAGTTTTTGAATATACAGATCACAACCCACAGGACGTAGAATATAACATAGACCCTGATAATAATTTATTTAGCTCCATCAATAATAACTGTAGTTACTACATGGATGAACAGTTTAACACAATGGTCACATCTGATTTCAATATTTCTATGATCCACTTCAACAGCAGAAGTCTCTATGCCAACTTTAATAACATTAAAGATTATTTACACTACCGTTCAAAAGTTTGGGGTCACTTAGAAATTTCCTTATTTTTGAAAGAAAAGCACTTTTTTTCAATGAAGATAACTTTAAACTAATCAGAAATACGCTCTATACATTGCTAATGTGGTAAATGACTATTCTAGCCGCAAATGTCTGGTTTTTGGTGCAATATCTAGATAGGTGTATAGAGGCCCATTTCCAGCAACTATCACTCCAGTGTTCTAATGGTACAATGTGTTTGCTCAATGCATCAGAAGGCTAATGGATGATTAGAAAACCTTTGTGCAATCATGTTAGGTCTGCAATGCTGTAATTGCTGCAAATGGAGTATTCTTTGACGAAAGCAAAGTTTGAAGGAAAAAATTATTATTACAAATCATTATTTCTATCCTTGTCAATGTCTTGACTATATTTTCTATTCATTTTACAACTCATGGTGGTAAATAAGTGTGACTTTTCATGGAAAACACAAAATAATTGTCTGGGTGACCCCAAACTTTTGAACGGTAGTGTACATCAGTTTAAAGAGCCATTCAATATTGTGGCAATATCAGAGACGTGGCTCAGTGAAGAGAAAGGAGTGGATTTTACCATGGATGGCTATGAATTAAATTATATAAATAGAAAAGTGAAAAAAGGAGGAGGAGTTGCAATTTATGTTGACAAGAGCTTGAAATACAAGGTTGTTGAAAATCTGTCACTAACTGTGGATGATTTATTTGAATGTATTACAATAGAAATCTGTCTGGACAATGTGAAGAATATAGTAGTGAGCTGTGTATATAGAACACCTGGATCAAACATTGACTTATTTAAGGACTGGATGGAAAAAATGTATGCAAAACTAACTCATAAAGTTATGTTCATCTGTGGGGATTTCAATATAGATCTGATGAATTCAAAACAACATAGTTTGACAGAAGAATTTATCAACACAATGTACAGTATGGGCTTACATCCAACAACTACCGGACCTAGCAGAATCACATCACACAGTGCCACACTAATAGATAACATATTCACAAACATTATGGAAAATAATATCAGGAGTGGGCTTTTATTGAATGATATCAGTGACCACCTGCCGATTTTTGTTGTCTATCAATGTGATTATAGGAAGAAAAAGTATACCAAAAATATTAAATATAAAAGAATAAGAACCGAAGAATCTATGTATTTACTGACAAAGGAATTATTAATACAAGATTGGAAGACAGTTTATGATGAAAATGATATAAATAAAGCATATGATAAATTTTTACAAATATTTCAATCATTGTACAATAAAAACTGTCCTATAAAACAATACAGTGACAGACAACAACAACAAAAAAAATATTCCTTGGGTCACCAAGGGGTTAATAAATGCATGTAAAAAGAAGAATACATTATATAAACAATTCATTAAGTGCAGAATGGTGGAGGCTGAGATCAAATATAAAAGATATAAAAATAATCTTACTAATATAATGAGGACCTGTAAGAAAGAATACAATGTATATTGTATATTGTACAATGTATATTGTATATTATACATACAATGTAATATCCTTTAATATTACAACAGAATATTAGAGGATAAGAAAAATAACTTAAGAGGAATATGGCAAGTACTCAATGGGATTATTAGTAATCAACCTAAGAATGCTAATTATCCAGAATATTTTATTGAAAATGGCAATTTGATAAATAATATGGAGGATGTGATCAGTGGTTTCAATAAATTTTTTGTAAACATTGGTCCTGAATTAACAAAATCAATAGTGACAGCAGAAACAAACAACAGTGGTTCTGTAAATGAAATAGAAGATAGAAATCCAAACACAATACTTGAAAAAATCTTCACTAAGAGACTGGATGATTTCATTGAAAAACACAACCTCCTTACAGACAACCAGTATGGTTTTAGAGCAGATAAATCTACATCTTTGACACTGATCAAACTTATGGAAGAAATTACTAGTTGTATAGATAAAAAAAAGTTTGCTGTAGGAGTATTTATAGATTTAAAGAAAGCTTTTGACACCATTGACCACAGAATATTACTAAGGAAACTGGAAAGGTATGGGATAAGAGGGGTCGGACTGAGTTGGGTGGAAAGTTATTTAAACAACAGACAACAATTTGTACAAATTGGTGAGCACAAATCACCCTTCATGGACATCACTTGTGGTGTGCCCCAGGGGTCAGTTTTGGGACCCAAACTCTTTATTTTGTATATAAATGACATATGCCAAGTATCAAAAATTCTGAAATTTATTTTGTTTGTGGATGACACAAATATCCTTTGCACTGGTGAGAATTTGCAGCGGTTTTAGAGGTGGTCACAACTGAAATGAAAAAGTTAACGCAGTGGTTCAACAAAAATAAATTATCTCTAAATCTAAAAAAAACAAAGATTATGTTGTTTGGAAATTATAAAATAAATCATGAAATAATGGTAACGATAGATGATACCAGAATAGAAACAGTACAGGAAAATAAGTTTCTGGGGGTGACGCTAGACAATAAAATCTGCTGGAAACCTCACATCAGTCACATCCGGGCCAAGTTAGCAAAATGTATAGGCATACTGGGGAAGACAAGACACATCTTGGACTATAAATCATTGGTCTTACTGTACAATTCACTGTTTCTACCTTATCTTAACTACTGTGTAGAAGTCTGGGGAAACACCTACAAGACCAACCTACAGTCAATATGCACATTACAAAAAAGAGCTATAAGGTTAATAAATAATGTAGGATATAGAGACCATACCAATTCGTTGTTTTTAAAGTCACATGTCATAAAGTTCATCGATTTAGTTAAATTTAAGACAGCACAAGTAATGTACAGGGCAATTAATAATCAACGCCCAACTAATATACAAAAAATATTTAAAAAAAGAGACGATCATAATTTGAGAGGAGACTTAAACTTTACAAAACCTAAGATACGAACAACCAAGAAAAGTATGTGCATATCTGTCTGTGGGGTGGATTTGTGGAACAGTCTGGAGCCGGAACTGAAACTATGTACAAACAGAATTCAATTCAAAAAGAGGTATAAACATTATTTGCTGAAAGGATATATGTTAGAAGGGTAGTATTTATATGTACGATTCACTATGCTCACTCTGGGACACTATAGGACACTATGGAATGGTGGGTGGGACAGCACTGTGTATATCTGGGTTGTTTGAGGCTGGTTTTGATGTATGGACATCAATGTATGTTAGGATGGAGGGGTGTTAATGTTGATATGTACAAAATACAGTTAATTGTTTACTTGGGGTCTTAAATGTGGTAATTTGTATATAATTCACATGGGTGTATTTATGGAAAAGAGGAGATGGAATTAATGTGTTCACTTCTTCCTTCTCCCTTTCGAACACTGTTTACTGTTACTTTATTGCATTTGTCATTTGTTTTGGTTTTGTTATACTTTTTTGTTCGAAATAAAGTATCTATCTATCTATCTATCTATCTATCTATCTATCTATCTATCTATCTATCTATCTATTGTAGGATACTCTGTTCTTTGCCCTAATTAGTTTTTTTTTTCCAGGTATTCTGAAGGATTCGCTGTGCTTTGCCGACTCTGCTACATCATTGAAGTTAGGCTCTCTTTGACCTTTGTGCTGAGCTAACTAGCTACTGGCTGCAGATTTACACTTGCATTTTTTTAATCTGAAGACATAATCTAATATCTTGAACTATATTGCCTTAAATACATAGTTTGCTCCTCTGTAAGAGGAAATAACCTTCACATTTCATACTACTGGTGTTTAGACGACCTGACACTGTCTGACTGTGTCACAGAGTAAACGATAGATCCTTGACCCGGTGACCTGCTTTGAGTAAACAGTTTCTCCCTTAAATCTTTTTTGATCACCATTTAGAGCTAAAAACTAAACCAAAGCAAGAATATCCCCATATTACTCAAAATGCTTAGTCACTAGAAAGATGTTAATTTCGCTGTCATAGAAAGTTGCCACATAAGGAGGTTATATTATTTTCAGAGAACTTTATACACCAGTTACCAAATTAGAAACTCACCTTTATCTCATGAGCATGTTCTTTGTCAGTTAAAGTCATATTTTGAATTAAGATAAGATAAGATAAGATAAGCCTTTATTAGTCCCACAATGGGGAAATTCCAGGATTGCAACAGCACAGGGATAGCAACACTCAGAGCAACAATCAGAAGGCAAGAAAAAAAACAAGCAAGCAAGAGCAGCTAATATACATATGTACATATTACTATAAAATATATATATACACACACACACACACAGACACACAGTGCAGAGCATTGTAGCTGGATGGAATAAATATATGAATATATGAACACACAGTGCAGAGCATTGTAGCTAGATGGAATAAATATGTAAATATATAAACACCCACCGAATTACCGTGTGCATCAAGCAGATACTTTTTTCCTCCTTTGCTTATTCTGTAGTGCTTGCCACCCCTCAACTTAGCCCCTGTCTTCCCCATCAGAGAATCGTTGTCTGCTCCCTCCAAAGTAAATAAAAATATAATGTATAAGCATCCCAAAGTGATTAAGCAAAATACTGGTAAAACTCAAATTAAACATAAAGCCTTTAAATTGAATGATTTAGCCTCTGTTCCTCCTCATAATTTAAAAATTAAATGTGGTTTATTAAATATTAGGTCTCTAACTCCCAAGTCTCTGTTAGTCCATGATCTGTTAATTGATCATCAGATTGATTTAATTTCCCTTACAGAGACTTGGTTAGGGCAAGAGGATTATGTTGGTTTAAATGAATCAACTCCCTCTGGTTATTTAAACTGTCAAAATCCCAGAAGTTCTGGTTGTGGAGGAGTAGTAGCAACAATTTACCATTCCAAATTACTAGTTAATGTAAAGCAAAAAACATGTTATAATTCCTTTGAGGGCCTGGTCCTCAGTATTGGGCACTTTAGCAATTTTAGGTTAAACCCAATTTTATTTGCCATAGTTTATCGTCCCCCATCAACCTACTCAGAATTTTTATCCGAATTTGCTGATTTCTTAGCTGATTTAGTGCTGAAATCTGATAGAATAATTATAGTAGGGGACTTTAATATACATGTGGATGTAGATAGTGACTGCCTTAATGTGGCATTTAATTCAATATTAGACTCGATTGGGTTTTGTCAGAAAGTAGGAAATTCTACTCATTACCTCCACCATACATTGGACCTTGTTCTGACATATGGCATAGAAATAGAAAATCTTGTAGTGTCTCCTCATAACCCTGTACTGTCAGACCATTGTCTGTTAACCTTTGATTTTACTATTTCTGACTATTTGGCTCCTAAAGAAAAATATTATTACAGTAGATGCCTCTCAGATGATGCTGTTACCAAATTTATGCAGATTGTTTCCTCTATGCCATATGTCAACACAACAGAAATAAGCTATAGACAGCTTGCTCCTTCTGTAATTGATAACATGGTGGATAGTGTTACAGCTTCTCTGCATCAGACTCTAGACTTGGTGGCCCCCTTAAAAAAGAAAAAGTCTAATCAGAGATTTCTAACTCCTTGGTTCAACACAGAAACTCGTAGCTTAAAACAGAAGACTTGTCAATTAGAAAGAAAATGGTGCTCCACTAATTTAGATGAAATCTATTTAGCTTGGAGAAATCATCTTTTAATTTATAAAAAATCTCTTAGAAAAGCTAGAATGAGTTATTACTCTGCATTAATAGAAGAGAACAAGAATAATCCCAGGTTTCTTTTCAGCACTGTAGCCAGGTTGACAAAGAGTCAGGACTCTGTCAATCCTAGCATTCCCTTAGAGCTTACTAGTCAGGACTTTATGAACTTTTTCAATAATAAAATTTCATCCATCAGAGATAAAATCAATTAGATTCTTCCCACAGTTAACTTAAATACTGTAACTACTACAACTCCTTCTATTGATGTCTGTCTTGATGAGTTTACTCCAATCGACCTTTGTGAGTTAGACAAAATAGTTTCCTCATCCAAACCATCAACTTGTCTTTTAGATCCTATTCCTACCAGGTTATTTAAAGAAGTCTTCCCACTTATTGGTAGCTTTATTCTTCATATAATCAATTCTTCATTGACTTTAGGCCATGTACCGCAGGCTTTTAAAACGGCTGTAATTAAACCCTTACTCAAAAAGGCAACGCTAGATCCAGGAGCTTTAGCTAACTATAGACCAATCTCTAATCTCCCTTTCATTTCAAAAATCTTAGAAAGAGTTGTTGCTACGCAATTATTTGACTACCTGCAGGGAGATGGTTTACTTGAAGAGTTTCAATCCGGGTTTAGAATCCATCATAGTACTGAAACAGCCTTAGAATCAGAATCAGAATCAGAATCAGAATCAGATCTGTTGTCATCAATCTGTTGTCATTGAATCCTTATTTAAATCCTCCACCTGAACAATGAGAGCAAGTTTTTAGCCAAAGTCAAATTCCTTGTATGTGTTGTGCATACTTGGCCAATAAAGCTGATTCTGATTCTGATTCTGATTCTGATCAATCATAATATTCTACTTGATAGATTAGAACACTATGTTGGACTTAATGGAACTTCGTTGCAGTGGTTTAGATCTTATTTATCTGATAGGTTCCAGTTTGTTCATGTAAATAATGAGTTTTCTTTCAACTCAGAGCTTAGTCATGGAGTTCCACAGGGATCTGTGCTAGGCCCTACTCTTTTTAGTTTATATATGCTTCCGTTAGGCAACATTATTAGAAAGCACTGTATACATTTTCATTGTTATGCAGATGACACACAATTATACCTGTCAATGAAGCCAGATGATAGTAATCAATTAGCCAAGTTAGAAGCCTGTCTTAAGGAAATCAAAGTTTGGATGACTTGTAATTTCCTGCTATTAAATTCAGATAAGACTGAAGTCATTCTTGTTGGTCCAAAAAACCTTAGAAATTCCTTTCCAAATCAAACTTTTAGTTTGGATGCGGTTACTCTTTCTTTTAATAGCTCTGTGAGGAACCTTGGAATTATTTTTGATCAGGATCTGTCCTTCAATTCACATATTAAATTTGTTTCTAAGACTGCCTTCTATCATTTGCGTAATATTGCCAAGATTAGGAGCATCTTGTCTCAGAGTGATGCTGAGAAACTGATCCACGCTTTTGTTAGCTCGAGATTAGATTATTGTAATTCTTTATTATCAGGCTGTCCTAAAACATCTTTAAAAAGTCTTCAGCTGATCCAAAATGCTGCAGCAAGAGTTTTAACAGGTACTAGAAAGAGAGATCATATCTCTCCGGTTCTGGCCTCCCTTCATTGGCTTCCCATAGAGTTTAGAATTAAGTTTAAAATCCTTCTTCTTACTTACAAAGCTCTAAACAATCAGGCTCCTTTTTATTTAAAAGATCTGATACTACCGTATTATCCTAACAGAGCACTACGCTCCCAAAATGCAGGATTACTTGTAATACCTAGAATCTCCAAAAGTACAATGGGAGGCAGAGCCTTCAGTTATCATGCTCCTCTCCTGTGGAACCAGCTGCCAATCTGGATTTGGGAGTCAGACTTGATCTCTGTTTTTAAGAATAGGGCTAAAACCTACCTTTTTGATATAGCCTACAATTAGGGAGGGATCATGTGTTTCTGAACCCTCCCTTAGTTATGCTGCTAATAGGTTTAGTCAGCCGGGGGACCTCCAGTAATGCACTGGGCCTCACTCCTTTCCTCACTCTCAATGAAATATTTTTTTTGCTGGTCATTAACATTTGTTTGTTCTCTCCCATAGATTGAGTCCCCATCATGCTGTTTGCTCTCTACATGTCTGTTCTTTTCATGTTCTCTATCCCCTCACCCCCCCAACCAGTCACAGCAGATGACTGCCCCTCCCTGAGTCTGGTTCTGCTGGAGGTTTCTTCCTGTTAAAAGGGAGTTTTTCCTCTCCACCGTCGCCAAGTGCTTGCTCACAGGGGATCGCCTGATTGCTGGGGTCTTTCTGCAACTGTGGGGGTTCCCCCTACAGTTGATAATGCTATGAGATGACTGTTGTTGTGAAATGGCGCTATATAAATAAAGTTGAATTGAATTGAATTGAATTGCTTGAAGGGTTTTTTTTTTGTGTGTTTTGTCTAGTTGAAGTGTTATTGGGTACTGGGGTATTTTGAAATGTATTTGTATTTTGTTTTCCTCTTGTTTGTCATACCGGGCCGTACCTTACATGTTTTTGTTCATTCTGCCACACGTTATTTTTTTTTTAGTTTGAATGTTGCTTGGTACTTATGTATGTCGGAAGGGTATTTGTATTTTGTTTAAGTCATCCTGTTGCACTTGAGTTAGTTTTGGTCATTTCTGTGTGTAAGCCACACCATTTTGTTATCCATCTTGTCATCCATTCCTGATAAGTTTTTTTTCCCTTCTTTCTTCCTCTGGGTGTCGCTGTGGCCTTTTTTGTTTTTTTTTTTTTGTTCTCTCCCTCCTGGCCTGTTCCCCCTCCGTCCTCCCTGGGTTGGTCCTGTAGCCTTTTGGTTGGGGGTGGGGGGGCCCTTGGGTGTTACATTTTGACGCCTGAAATGCGCCCTTTGAACGGGGGTACTGTGGTGATCTGAGCGCTGATCCCATCTGCGCTCGGGTCACTCAGTATTTCCCTTTTTCCACCATAGTATTCCGGGGTTTGTTTTTAGGACCGCAAAGGCTCTTATTGTGACAGCGTCACAGCTGCACTTCCAGCTGTCAAAGCTGAGCCGGCGTCATGACACCTGTTTGTCATTTTCACTAATTACTTTACCCATTTCTGGTTGGCCTTTGTTTAAGGGAACAGCTGAGGCTTACTCCTCGCTGCGACCTACACGCTCAAACACCTCCGTGTTGTTGGACTGGAGTTCCTATCCCAACTCCAGTCTTCCTTCTGTGCCTTGGATTCATCGTGCTCATCTTTGTAAGCATTTTTGTACAGCACAGGCTCCATCCTCTCTGCCGCTCCTCATTTGTCTTCAGAGTCTATTATTTTGTGCTTTAGTGTATGTTCGTGTTTTGCCCCACATGGCTATTTATTTTGTCATTTTGTCTTTTTGTAAATAAACAAGCAAACTTACTGTTTGGCATCTGGCGTCTCACTAATGCTCTGCAAGGGGCATTCATAACAAAAAGGAATTACCCAGGGAAAGCAAAGCTACCTGGATAACTCTATATACATCGCAGATGAATAGATGATGACCCGTATAGATACATGAATCATACTAGTTGTACAATGCAGGACTACTGGGCGCAGGGTGAAATGTGAGGTACTAATTACACTGTAAGGTGCAGTATGGCAGCACTGTTGTGACCAAGATTCAACATCAGAGTAATTTATTGTACATTGAAATGGCATTTGGCAGAAAAGATTTCCTGTATCTTATCATACGGCAGCAGAGCTGTAGCAGTCTGCTGGAGAAAGTGCTCCGCTGTCTGTCCAGTGTATAGTGAAGGGGGTGATCAGGATTGTCTATGATGGATTGCAGTTTGTTCAGTGTCCTCCTCGTCACCACATTCTCAAATGTCTCCAGCCTGAGACCAATTACAGAGCCAGCCTTCTTGATAATCTTGTCAAGTTTTCTGGTCATGTGTGCCTCCTGTGCCTCCTCTCTCTCTCTAGTCATCAGTGCTGTCTCTCTCTCCCTCTGGACACTTGTGCTGATTCTCTGGTTACCTTTACCTCCTCTCTCTTGTCCTTCTTGGTTCACCTTGCTGCTGCCACATTCTTGCTCCTGATATAAAAAAAAAGAAACTCAGTTAATGTTTAAATGGTTAAAAAGAGGTACTTCATGGACAGTTTTGAGGATATAATTCATGCTAGATTTTCCAATGTCAAAAACTTGGAAAGATGTAAAATATTCTTTACCCCTTTCTCCCTCTTAATAGTATTTTAACAGTGCAATCAGTATTAACTGAGATTAATCTAGCTGCTCAATGAGGCTTAATTACCATTATTCTTAACTCATTTTATTTTATTGTTAATCAGTTATGGTGATTTACACATTTATTCTGACAGGACTAATGTTTTTCATTAATTTATAATGTCACCACCTGCCACTGTCATGTACCTTTCCAGCAGGGAGGAATTGATGGACTCAAGCAGCAGGCAGAATTTGTTGGAAACACCGAAACTTGAGCCAATGAGGAAGCATCCCCTGGCTTCGGCGCCTTTCTCACCACGCCATGTTCCAGTGCCAGCTCCCACAGCAGCTGCAACACTAGCTCCCATGGCAGCTGCAATGCCAACTCCGCATCACCCTCTACCTACAGTGCCAGCTCCCACATCTGTTATACTGGTGCCCACGCCTGCTGCTGCACATCAGACTGCCTCATCCACTGTTCTGTCAGTGTCCCTAGAGGCCATCATGTCTGTTCCTCCAGCATCTTCAGGGGTTGTCACCACCTCTCCAGCAACAGAGTCACCAGAGTTCTAGCCGGCAGTGGAACGGGAGTTAAGGCAAGTACGTTATTTAGTATTTTTAACAGCTGTACTTAAAAAGTCTTGCCTTACTTCTGGCGGGGGAACCCAGTTACAGCTTTCATCTGCTTCTGGCGTCCCTCCACCGGGTTTCACTGCTGGCTCCTGTTCAAACCCTATACCAATCTGTGTTTCTCCTTCGTCGTCCAAGGTGCCTGTGTCAGGGATGGTGTTGTATGCTTCAGAACCCAGCTGTCTCCGAAGTGCACGCCACAGCTCCACTGTCTCCAAGGTGCATACCACACTTTCGCTGTTGCCTGAGCTGCATGCTCCACCTGGCTTCCAATAAATCTCTTCCCAACCTGTGATGTGGCTGTGGGGTTGGAGAGAGGCAAACTGTGGCTGGAAGGCGAGGAGAAGCTAAAGATGTCAGGGCCAGGGAGCGCTGTCTCATCGGCACAGTCTCTAGCATCTCAGGCAAACCCCTGCCTTGCCTGTGGCGTGGCGGCGAGACTGGTGAATTGAGAGGAGAAGAGGACGATGTCAGAGTCAGGTGACGCTATCTCACCGGCAGAGACTCTGGCTTTTCCTGGAAACTCTCCTTCAGCCCGTGAAGAGGCTGCGGAGCTGGGGACAGGCACACTGGAGCAGGGGTGAACACAGGTGAATGGCAAGGTGTGTGTACAGGAGCATGGTGTGATGAGGGAAGTGTTGGAACCAGGGCACGCTTCTTCGTCTGCTCAGGCTTCGGCATTGATGGTGAGGCTGGTGTTAACAGAGCAAGAGGAGATGAGCAGAGAGGAGCTGAGGCTGGAGTGGAGCAAGGAGGTGTGGATGACGGACCCAGGGGATGTTTCACCATCGGCGCAGGCTCCAGTGTAAACGGAAAGCTCTCCTCCCGTCCGTGAAGTAGCTGTGGAGCTGGGGAGATCAGAGGGGAAACAACCAGCTGCAGACCCCCCGTCACCACATCGGATTGATGTGGTGGTTACCAAAACTCAGGGCCAAATACGAAGTCTCTAAGTTTCTCCAGTAGCCAATCCACAAAGCCTGGGGTCCAACCAGCTATCCCCTTGGCCTCCCTCAGAGCCCATAGCGCCTCAGCTGGGCTTGAGTCCCTCTCCTTAAACTGGGAAAATCAGAAGGCTATTCCCAGGTGGAAATGGCATTAAGCCTCCTCAATGGCTGCAGGGCTCAGGTGCTGAGGCTGGGAATGCCATCCCCAGCGCCTTTCTCTCTTGGAGCCCTTGCCTGCTGAGTCCTCATTTGGTGGCATCATTCTGTCATGTAACCCCTCCGACAGGCAGGGATAGATGGACTCAAGTAGCAGGCAGAACTTTGGTGTTGGCTAGATTTACACAAACACAAACCCAGGACCAAGCAGGGGATGACAACACACAGGGGGAACACAGAAGGCAAATAATACAGGCAATAATCATAAAATAATCACAGAAAGAACATTAAATGAACATAACGCATGGGCATGATCCAACGGCCATGCCCAGACCATGACAGCCACCATGTGGCTATTTCTTACCAAGCAGATGAACTAAGGACACCCCTGTGATTTAATCAGCTAGACTATGACAAAAGTAACCGTTATCCAGTCTGCAGAGGCATTATGAGCACAGCACAGCACACCTTAGATGTGCTGTTTCATTCTTGAAATAATGATAAATCTGTGAGTAGATCTGCGACTGGTATTAAAAACTTACTCTGAATTCATTATCTAGACATTTAATTTTTTACAATGACATTTAGTTTTCAAATTTAGGATTCAGGTACACTATTTGCCCCCCCCCCCCAAAAAAAAAGGTAAATGACAAATTTACCTTTACCAAATATACCGCAAAAAAAGCATGCAAATTTAGGAGAAAATAGTATGTATTCACAAGAAGAAAGTAGCAACTTGATGATGGTTAAAAAAATTCTTTAAGAAAGATCAGAAATTGAAATGATTTTGCAAATACACGTATGTACCGAAAAGGGCTTATTTTCCATGACAAAAATTGCAAATTTTAGAAAAATCTTGCATTTTTGTGAGAAACTGAATTTAGGGGGAAAAGAACCTGGGAAAAATATTGCATATTTATACAAAAAGTAGGCAAATTTACAAGAAAAAAATGTCTTTGACTTACAAGAAAAGCTGTTAAACTAGGACAAAAAAGTTGCACACACAAAAAAGTGACATTAGAAACGTGACAGTGCTACTACATATGTCAAGAGCTGAGCTCTGGAAGTTTCCCCAGGCTCAGTCTTGTGGCTTTTCTCTGTATTTATATATATTTGTTATATTTTTGTGCCTTTTGAATTGTTATACTGCTTTCTATTTTTTCTGTTTATGTTTCAGTTTGCCACAGCCATGTTTCGTTTCATTTGTAATTATTTTTAGTCTGCAGTTGATTATGTTTATCCTTTATATTTCTACTGTGATGTCTTTCTTGGGGTTGACAGCTGTCAGGTGGCACTTCCGGTTTTTCTCTCTGTGTGGGTGTCGCCCTGTCAGCTGTCAAGCTCTGCCGCTCCTCTCTCATCTCTGCCAGCTGATTCCAATTACTAGTTATTGTTCCCTTTTTCCCGCTTATGTGAACCCACACCTGTTATCACTCCTGTTGGTTATTACGTTCCTATATAAGGACTGCTTTTCCTTCTCGTTATTGCTGCAGTTACGATTATTTCTACTCTGTCTTCACCACCAGAGCTCTGATCTCGTTCTGGTGAGTTTTCCTGAAGTTTCCAGCCATAAGTTTCTCTTTGTGTTCGTTTTTGGATTCTGCTTTGTACACTTTGGAACTTTATGTTATTGTGTAATGAACACCACAAATTGCTGTGAGGGAGAGGGGCAGACTCTTGGCCTCCCCTCAGCCCGACGGATGCGCATGTACTGTGAGAGTGAGTCACCAATAAAGCTGTGTCCAATTCAACACTCGGTCTCATCCTTGGCTCCTATTACTGACATAACGGTATGCACTCTCAGATTATCACCAAAATCTAATGGGTTCATCCTTGGCCCAAGGGCTACCTCTGTTGAAATTTTCACCAAAATCCATCCATTAGTTTTTACGTAATCCTGCTAACAGACGGATGAACAAACAGACAGACAAACCACCCCAATTACATTACCTCCTTGGCACAGGTAAAAATAGGGGCCCCAAACACAGTCTCTCCTAGGGCCCCCAAAAAGTCCTCATTTATAGCTGAGGATTTTTCATTTTTTAGTAAGAAATGTACCATTAAAGAATGATACAAAAGCAAAATGTAGAGCAACTTCTGCTGCTTTTTGGATTTCCTGAAGTGTATCCTGCTGCTACAGGCCACATGAATGAGTTATTAAAGGAACTCTGACCTATATTCTGATGTTGCACAAATATGGCCTGAAGCCATGATGACACAACAGTCTGACTGTGGAGACTCAGCAGCAAATCTGTTGCTCACCATAGCTACAACACAAACAGTCTGGCTATTCAGAATTTTACTCAGCTATCTCCTCCGGGACATGTATATATTTTAGAAACTGTCTTCCTACAGCAAAGAACAACAGAAGGTGTTTTTACCACCATGTAAGACAGATGTGAGTCTCATAATGAAGGTAAAACAGTTGAGTTAAAAAAAGGCGTGTTGAGTTTTTTTTCCTGCTAAATGTGAAACTTATTTGCCACCCCCCCACCAATATATTGACAATTTTTCACCATTTTTTTTTTGTAAATGTGCAATATTTGTTTTAAAAAATCTTTTCAGTGGGATAAATTATTCCCTTTTCCCCTTTTTTGCAGTTTCTGGTGGTGTTAATGAAATGTTTGTGACATGCTTTGTTCTGAATATTGCAGAACCGTCTTTCACCCAGTTAAACATCCTTTTCTACCCCCCCACCCCCCGTGTATGGCAGAATGTGTTATGATTCCCCGTGCGCTTTTACGCAGCGCACAGAAGGAAGAAATGAAAAACCCAATTGCAGAAGTAGATTTGTGCTTTTTATTAACATAAACCTCAAACAATAAGTCCAGCAACAGTCACGACTTAAACGGAGAGTAGAAAAAATTGCAACATAGGCCACCAGACAAACAGGGACGCCGTCCAGACGCACAGCAGCCCAGGGAGAGGGAATACCTAGTGCCACAGCATATCTGTCAGTATGGAAGATAGGGCAAAACAAACCATGGGTCAGAATTGGGTTTGGAACCACCAAACCCAGGTTCATGACAGAATGTGTGTGTGAATGGGTGGAGAGCAGGATCTGTAAAGCACTTTGGTCATGTAGAGATGAGAAAAAGCGCTGTAAGTGGACAACATTTACCACTTTAATATCTGGAACAATCTGAAACCAGTGCTGGTGTTATTCACTTAAAAAGCACTACTTGAATACAAGTACATTCTACAGTTTCTCTCTATGCTGTCTTTTTATTGATGTCCATACCTTGGGCCAGGGATGGGCAACTTTGGTCGTAGCGAGGGCCACAAAATTATTTCTTTACTTCCGAGGGCCAGATTTACATGTAAACCTTCAATGGTGGTGGGGATTTCTTGCTTCAAAATCAAAAGTTTCACAATTAAAAATGCAAATGAAAATAAAAGCTACTCAGTGTTTTATCATATTACAACTGAAGTCACTGACAAAATTATATCATGACCTAATTTTTAAAACTCTCTCCATCAAAATGATGAGCAACGACAAATTCCGGGTGATAATTAAGAAAAAAGCCAAGAAGAAAAGGAAATATGACGAGGCTTAGTTAGCTCTTGGATTCATTGTGGGTGTGGAGGGGCAGAGAAAGACCTGAGTGTGTAGGTGGGCTTGGTAATCATCTGTCTCTGCAAAATGGGGAATAAAAAAAGTATATAGAACCACTGCTATAAATGCTATAAAAACGTCAGCAGATTAAAACAGCCGCACAGTGCAGTCATACTCTTGAGAGGTTATAACTTCAGTTGACCACCAGACGTCACTGTTATTAGTTAGAACAAAACCTCGAAGCTTCGGCACAATTACAAGGAAAACCTCATGCTTCACTTGCTCATCATTACTGAGGAGCTGTAGCATTTATTATTGTTTATAAGCAGCCTACTGCCATGAGCTGAGCACTGGAGGTTTCGGCCATGCTCAGTCTCATGGCTTTTTCTCTATATTTCTCTATTTGTTCTATTTTGTGCAATTTGGTTTATGTAATTCTTGTAATGATTTCTTATTTTCCTGTTTATGTCATAGTTTTGTTATTCCCTTATTTTGTATTAGGTTGTATTTATTTCTCTGTCTGCATTTGTTGATATTTTATTCTGTATATCTTTACTGTTGTGCTCTTCCTCTGGGTTGACAGCTGTCAGTAGCATTTCTGGGTTTGTGCTCCGTGTGGGCGTCACCCCTGTTAGCTTCGGTTGCTCCCTCTCATTGCTCCCAGTTGGTCCAATTATGAATCATTGTTTCCTTCTGTCCACTCATGTGACCCAGGAGTGGTGGCTCAGTTGGTAGAGCATCCGCCCCACATCCGGGAGGCAGGGGTTCAAATCCCAGCAGGGTCATGCCAAAGACCATATAAAAGTGGAACTTCCTGCCATCCAGCTTGGTGCTCAGCAAAAATGGAATGGAGGAGGGAAATTTGTGGTGGTGCCTTGCACGGCAGCGGCCCTCTGATTCTGTACTTGGGATGTGTGTGACTGACACGGTGGATAGGTAAAGCACAATCTCGTTCTGCTGTACATGATTGGTTGTACAGCTGAGTGACAATAAAGGGTGATTTGTTGCTTATGTGATTTGTTTTTGGCCCTATTTAAGGGCAGTTATTTTCATTTCCTGTTGCCGCTGTCTTGCATTTCTCCTTCCTTCATCTCCACCAGAGCCCAGCCCTTGCTCTGGTGCACTTTATTCATAAGTTTGCTCGTTGTTTGAATTTTTGTGTTAGAGCACTGCTTGGGACTTTGTGTTTCATTGTTTTTTCAATAAATCTCACAAACTCACAGTTCAGCGCATGGGTCTTTGTCTCTGCCCTGAGGGGCAATTCATGACAGAAGACAGCGGCCAGTAAAAGACCCAGCTGCTGTGAGTTGTGGGTTTTGTTTTGTTTTTGTTTTTTTTCTCTCACCTGTTTCTCTGGAGCAAATCATGTCCCCAGTCCATATGGACTCTGCAGGTGGGTGCAGCTACCCAGTGAACCTGGGTTGGGAGTGCTGCAAAGGCCTGATGGAGCTGGATGGGCTAATCTCCGCAGTGCACATCGTTCCTACCCCGAAAGAAGCATTATAGTACCTGGGTCTCGCGGAGGCAGCTGCTCGACGGTGCCCTCAGCTTCAGGAGCATGCTGAGGGGGTGGAGAGGATTTCTCTGGTGGCGGCCCTGCAATGTGAGAACAGTGAGATGGTGAGAAATTCCCCGAGGAAACCTGGGCTCACGCCAAAGGGGAGGCATTCTCGGGCCCCTGTAGTATCGGCTCCTCACCAGTCGCCGGCACCTGTTCCCGCTCCTGATCCACCTGCTTCAGAATGCCGCTATCCAGGGAAATCCCGCTCCAGCTCTCAGGCAGCAGTTTTTCTTTCGCTGAGGCAGAAGACTCCCTCAGCAGTGCCTCCTTTGTGTTTTTCCTCTCCGGTTGTTCCGCCAGCTTCCTCTCTCTCCGCAGCTGCTGTTTCCTGCTCCTCCTTGGTGATTCCTTCCGCTGCTGAGAGGTCAGCCATTTCCTTCCCGGCTCCACCCATCACCGTGTCTGCAGGGGTGGCTCCTCCACGATCCACTGAGGGGCCCATGTCTACCGTAGCCACGGAGAGGGGTGACTCCAGACCATCTGCAGCAGGAAACATCGTGGTCTGGGAACACAAGCAAGTGTCTTTTCATTTTCCAACATTTTATGATAATATGCCTGGATGTTGAAGGAGCCTGCGGCCCTGGAGGACCTTGTTCCAGCCCCGCAGCCATGCTCTGGATGGAGGGAGAGTGCTGAGACCGAGCTGCAACTTAGCTGAGACCGAGCTGACACCTGCGCCGACGAAGGAGTGTCCCCGGGCTTCAGCTGAGCAGGATCCAGTGCCAGCAGGAAGCTGACCTCCTGTCGCCATGCAGGGCAAGCCACCTGCATGGGTCACCTTGCTGGGGGGTCCAGGGACTGCACAAACCACCATACCTGCTGCAGGGGCTGCCGCAGCAGAACTGGAGCTGGATCTCTAGAGGGCCGAGCCTGAGATGTCGCCGTCTGGATCGACGGAGTCCTAGACGGTGGTGGAGCTTGAGCTCAGGCAAGTGCTCTCCTTTGTTTTCATTGTTTCAATTTTGGAGAGATCTTGTCTGGCACTTGGTGGGGAGAGCCAAGCGCAGCCATCAACTGCGCCTGAGCTTGCCTCGCTGGGTTCCACTGCTGCCGGTGACCCTGACCCGGTTTCTTTGCCTCTCTTGCCTGAGCTTTTGCCCAGGGTCACCAAGGATTGTCCAGCTCTGCCAGAAGTCTCCATGGGTCCAGGCTCACAGCCCAGAATCACCATGGGTCCAGCTCCTCCCACTGAAGTCATCACAGGCACTCTGTCCCAGCCTGGGATCTCTGTGGGTGCTGCTTTCCCTCCGGCTGAGGCCTTTGTGTGTGCTCCGTCCCAGCCCGGGACCTCCGTGGGTGTTGCTTCCCCTCCGGATGAGTTCTTCACGGGTGCTCCATCCAAGCCCGGGACCTCTGTGGGTCCAGCTCCTCCTCTGTCGGGGTCTCCGTGGGTGCTGTGTCCCATTCGGGGACCATCATGGGTGCTGCACCCTTGCCTGAAACCTACTTGGGTGCTGCGCTCCATTGTGGGCCCGCTGTGGGCGTTACGCCCCAGCCCGGGGTCCACCATGGGTGCAGCTCTGGCCCAGTCCTGGTCCACTGTGGATGCAGCTCCACTCCAGCCCGGAGCCACCACGGGTGAAGCTCCGCTCCAGGCTGGATGTCCCAGTCCCGGACCACTGAGGGTGCTACTGGTGAGTCCGAGGGTGTCATGGTTCCCCCTCCTCTGCCTGATGCTGTCGGGGTTCCTCTTTTCCTGCCTGACGCCGTCAGGATTTCCTCTCCTCTGCCCAAGGCTGTTGTAATTCTCTCTCCTCTGCCTGAGGCCGTCGTGGTTCCCTCTCCTCTGCCTGAGGCCGTCGTGGTTCCCTCTCCTCCTTCTGACATTGTCATGGTTTCCCTGACTCCCCTATTGTGCTTGCCATTAGTTCTTCCTGTTGGTCAGCTGCCTCCTGGACCACCCCTTCTGCTCAGGTGGTTGAAAAACTCTGGCAGACCACCTGACAGACTGTGCCGCAGAGTTGGGTGGCCCACATTCTCTGGGAGGCCACCCAACTCATTCCTTCATGCTGTCTGGCGGGCCTGGGACTCTGGCCGCCCGCCTGAACTGTCCAGTTCTTCGGTCCAGGGGGCTTAGGGGGGTTAGGGTTTTGCCTGGTGTGGGTCCTGAGCAGGGTTTTGTTCTTTGTTCCCTCCTAGCCTGTTCCCTCCACCACCCACCCGAGGTGGGTTATTGTTGTGCTCCTATTGGGGCGGAGTGGTGTCTTTTTTTTTCTTTTGATGCTACCCTGGGGTGTCTGGTGTCCACCCCTCAAGAGGGGGGCTCTGTCATGAGCTGAGCACTGGAGGTTTCTGACATACTCAGTCTCATGGCTTTTTCTCTAAATTTTATATTTGTTGTATTTTGTGCTTTTTTGGCTTCTGTAATTCTCGTAATGGTTCTTATTTTCCTGTTTATGTCATAGTTTTGTTATTCGCTTATTTTGTATTAGGTTGTATTTACAGTATTTCTCTGTCTGCATTTGTTGATATTTTATTCTGTATATCTTTACTGTTGTGTTCTTCCTCTGGGTTGACAGCTGTCAGTAGCGTTTCCGGGTTTGTGCTCCGTGTGGGCATCACCCCTGTCAGCTTCAGTAGCTCCCCTCTCATTGCTCCCAGTTGGTCCAATTATGAATCATTGTTTCCTTCTGCCCACTCATGTGACCCACACCTGTCGTTGCTTATGTGATTTGTTTTTGGCCCTATTTAAGTTATTTTCATGTCCTGTTGCCGCTATCTTGCGTTTCTCCTTCCTTTGTCTCCACCAGAACCCAGCCCTTGCTCTGGTGCACTTTATTTGTAAGTTTGCTCGTTGTTTGAATTTTTGTATTAATTTTGATTTGATTTTTGATTTGATTTTGTATACTTTATTGATCCCCAGAGGGGAAATTGAGGGCATCCACCTGGATGAATGAAGCAGCCACGTTATGGTGCTATCCCTTTACCATTCACACACACATTCACACCTGGAGCCACTTTAGAGTCTCCAATTAATCTAACCTGCATGTTTTTGGCCTGTGAGAGGAAACCGGAGAACTCCCGGAGTAAACCCACGCAGACACGGGGAGAACATGCAAACTCCACACAGATCACTGTTGTTCAGGGGCTGGGATCAAACCAGAGATCCCATGGCCAAGGGTGAGTTGCTGTGCTGCTGCAGTGCTAACCACTGCACCACCGCACCTCCCATTAGAGCACTGTTTGGGACTTTGTTTTGTTGTTTTTTCAATAAATCTCATAAACTCACAGTTCAGCACATGGGTCTTTGTCTCTGCCCTGAGGGGCAATTCATGACACCTACCTTGTACATTTACTGCTGTTTACTGCCTGTTAATGCTAACTTTATTCCTGCTCCAATCGCCACCTCTATTCTTTTTAGTCTCAGCATGCAACAAATAGGTGCATCTGGAAAGTATTTAAAGCGCTTCACTTTTTCCACATTTTGTTATGATACAGCCTTATTCTAAAAAGGATTAAATTATTTTTTCCCTTAAAATTCTACACACAATACTCCATAATGACAGCATGAAAAAAGTTTTTTAGCGATTTTTTGCAAATTTCTTAAAAATACAAAACTAAGAAATCACATGTACATATATGTCAGGTTTGCCCCATGTCAGGTTTGCCCTATGGGAGCAAACGTGACATTGGACTCAACTGCTTGGCGAAGTTTAGGCATGTTTATTCATAAAGAAAGAAAGCACAGTTCGTGGGATGGACAGAAAATAAAGCTGTAACGGCATAACACAACACAGATAAAATGTGGCAAAATAGTAAGTTCCAGACATGTGGTGAGGATTGATGAAGACACCCTACTGAGGGTAGGGTAGGGCATGAGGTGTATATGTAGGGCTGGTAATGATTAGCAGATGAGGTGCAGCTGTGAACAATTAACAACAAAGACCAATACAGGGAACAGGAATTAACTGAGGGCACTTTCATAATAAGGAAACACAAGCTGGAAAGCAGGACAGGATAAGGGTGATCCCAAACTAGGGATATACTGGGGTGCAGTTGGGCTAGCTCGGGAACAAGCATCAGGTCCAGGATGCAGAGAAGGAGTTCCTCTACTTGCCACAGATCCCCCAATTCCTCCAGCGGACTGGTGTGGCTGAGCCACCAGTCCATGAGACAGGAGACCTCGTTTCCAATCTCCTCTACTACCTCCCAGCTCGGGTACCACCTCCTCCTGCCGTTTTTGCCCGCTGAGTCCTCTTCTGAGGGCGTCTTTCTGTCAGGTTTGCCCCTACGGGGCTTAAGGACAGACTCAACTGCGGGACGATGTTTAGGCATGTTTATTCATCTAGAACAGCTCATGGTTCTGGACAGAAAATAAAGCTGTAACGGCAGAACACAACACGGATAGAACATGGTAAAATAATAAGTTCCAGACGTGTGGTGAGGATTGCAGAAAATGCCCTGTATATGTAGGGCTGGACATAATTAGCAGACAATGCACAGCCATGAACAATTAACAACAAAGACCAACAGCAGGGAACAGGAATTAACTGAGGGTGCTGTCATAATAAGGAAACACAAGCTGCAAAGCAGGACAGGATAAATGTGACAGCAATACACAGAAATTAACCGTAACAAGGCGGGGACAGAATTACAATAATGACAACTGAAAGGAACCTAACTTAAAGAGCGGGACAAGTTTGCAAACATGTCCACCCATGATACATAAATATTCACAGCCTCTGCTCAGTACTTTGTTGATGCACCTTTGGCAGCAATTACAGCCTCGAGTTTTTGAATATGATGTCACAAGCTTGGCACACCTCTCTTTGGGCAGTTTCGCCCATTCCAGCTTCGTCAGGTTGGATGGGAAGTGTCAGTGCACAACCATTTTCAGATCTCTCCAGAGATGTTCAATTGGATTCAAGTCTGCTGTCTGTCTGGGCCACTCAAAGACATTTACAGAGTTGTCCTGAAGCCACTCCTTTGATATCTTGGCTGTGTGTTTAGGGTCGTTGTTCTTCTGAGAGATGAACTGTTGCCCCACTTTGAGGTCGAGCCCTCTGGAGCAGGCTTTCATCCAGGATGTCTCTGTACATTGCTGCATTCATCTTTCCCTCTATTCTGACTAGTCTCCCAGTTCCTGCCGCTGAAAAACATCCCCACGGCATGATGCTGCCACCAACATGCTTCACTGTAGGGATGGTATTGACCTGGTGATGAGTGGTGCCTGGTTTCCTTCAAACGTGATGCCTGGCTTGCATACCAAAGAGTTCAATCTTTGTGTCATCAGACCAGAGAATTTTGTTTCTCATGATCTGAAAGTCCTTCAGGTGCCTTTTGGCAAACTCCAGGTGGGCCGCCATGTGTCTTACTAAGGAGCAGTGTTGGGAGTAATGTGTTACTCCCAACAGTAGTGGCATTATAGTAACGCATTATTGTAACACCACTGTTTTTGCAGTAAAGTGCTGTGTAATGAAATTACTGTTTAAAAATTCAGTAATGTGTTACAGTTACTGAAATTTGATTGGATGCGTTTCTCGCGTTACTCATTTTATTAATATGGATAGATATTTTTAGCGCAAATAAATACAAACTGACCCTACATAGCTAACGCAGCCATCAGTCAACGTAACTTGTTGCAAAGAGCCTCTTCACTGCCGTAGCCACAAATGGAGCTTGCTCCTGCTGGGAAAAGATTAAGCTACTTTGTTTTTGTGGAAATAGACAGATTATTTTTCCTTTGTTGCAGTTAAGGACAAAAGCATATTGGTTGGCCATGTGAGACCGACTGCAATCTTCAGAAGCTCCTGAACAACAACAAGATCAAAGCTAGTGCTATGCTAACAACACCGTGCTATTAGTGGATTTACGCTATCTGAACATGGCTGGATTTCAAGCACAGGTATGCATCTGGATAGTTTGTGACTCAGCAAGAAATAAACCGACTGATTGCCAGATATGTTGTTATGTAGAATGTGTAAATGATGAGACACGTTGATCTCAAGCAGTTTATTACACATTCTCTCTCATGAGCATAGTAGAAAAGAGGACCTCTCAAACAGAACTCTTCACTTATATACCCAGGTCCTTCTGCATATCAAAAGGTCACAATGCATTCACATAAAAGCTCACTTTGCATGCACTTCCTTAATCCTTACACGTCCCCCTCACAGACTCTGGCATACAAAGGAAACTCTACGCCGTCTCTGACATACAAAAGATCACATTCACAGCTTCCTGTTATCTCCAAGGAAACTCTACACTTTGTTCTTATCTAAGATGTGAGGCATTATGCAAGGCACATGTGTGGCTACAGTTACAGAATGAAGTGTCATGATCCAGGCTGCACTCTGTTGTCTCTGTCTCCCTAATTACTTATGCCCCACAGCTGCTGCAGCATCACCAGCCACTTCTCATTTGGGCAGCCTTTAAATAGAGAGCAGAGCTTCACTTCTTCACGGGGACATTCAACTTCACATGCTACAGCTGACAGCTCCTCACAACAGACTCTTCCTCTCCTCCAAAGTGGGAGACCATAAACTCAAAACTTCTTTTTTCCCTGCCTCATCATTTCTGTGTTGTCCTCCACTTACCTGTGCACAGGTGAACCATTCTCCTGGCGGACTTAAGGTGCATTCACACCAAATGCGAACGGGCGGAGCGAATCCATACAAAGGGAATGGAAAGAGGCAAGTACATGCGAAATTGTGCATTCGCACGTTCGTGCCCGAGGCTAGCTAGGTGCCAGCTTTGAGATTCTGCTGTCACCGGAGTAAAAGTATCGCCATTGCAGTGTAAACTAGTTTGAAAATGAGACTGCCACTCACCTGGAAAAAAGAGGACCGGGAGTTCTTCAGCTGAATCGGGATGTCGGAGTTATTTACCCAAGGATTCCTGCCACGGACATGCTAAACAAGGCTAGCAAGCTAGCAAGGGAAACACCCATCATCTTGTGAAGTTTTGGAGGCAGGGACAATATTTTCAGGTGAGCCTTCCGCTGGATAATGTAAACCTAAGCATGATGTTATTTTGGGAATTTCCACAGCAGGATGAGCATAGCTGCAGAAGTTTTCAGGGCAACCTTGCCTGTCTGCATCTCAGTCAGAAGGGAAATTCATGTCTGTTCGCGTGTTTACATTGAGTCATAATGTAATCGTGCCGCGTGAAAAATTTGCCCGTTTACGTTTGGTATGAATGCACCTTTAGGATTCATCCTTCTAGTGGTTCTAGATCTTCTTTCCTCCCGACGGACTCCGGACTCAGTCCTCCCAATGGGAGGGAGCCCCTGTCACCAGCTCAGCACCTGAGCACCAGCTCAGTGGACATTGATAAAGTGTTCAGTGCTTTTGCTTCTACTCCCTCAACTCAGGAGAGTCTCAGCTCTTCACTGTAAAAATCTGCACTGGGATTTCACTCACTCACCCATCACGACAGCTGGGAAGGGAACAAGGAACTCTGACAGTTTCACAGCCTGCAGTTCTCTGACCCATAAGGCAACAATTCATTACGTCAGTGCCATTTTTTGTGCCACAGTTGCTCATCCCTCTTCGCTCTTCTCCCCTCAGGGTTGTCAGACTCTCCACGCACCTCAAGTCACTTTCTGCACAATAAATCATTGTTACATTTTCTAACCGAGTCCGTAGTCTGCTTCTGGGTCTAAATAACCAAATCACGTCACTACATCCCCGTCCTTTAGACCCAGTAGACACTGCTAATGGCACGAATGTGCACCGTCTTAACATCGCTGAGACTCTGCTAAATCAGGTTTTAGATCAGCAGCAGACTTTTCTTTATCAGCTCACACAAATTGATGAGTGCTTAATCAGCTCACAGCTGCTCATCACGCTCAGATCACATCAGCAGCACCTGTTAGTTCCCTCTCTCCTTTCCCTCAGTTGGCACACTCTCCGCACGTAATGCTGGTACCCACGCCGGCCCGTTTCAGTGGCAGAGTGGGAGGGGCCCGAGGCTTTCTTCTTTGGTGTAGCCTCGTTTTTCAGCGTGTACCAGTTGAATTCCCTACTGATCACAGCGGGATTAGTTATGTGGTTAATTTGCTGGAGGGGTGGGCTTTGGCTTGGGTGTACGTAATAATGGACCGCCCCGATTATCAAAGTTACACCTATGATTGGTTCGGGCTAGAATTCACTCAAGTGTTTGACCACTCTGACCGAGACAATGTTAATACAACCCGCCGTCTAAATCTCCAACAGTGAGCTGGGTCCATGGCCGAGTATTTGGTGGATTTACGGGTTCTAACAGCAGAGGTGGGGTGGGAGGATGCGTCTGTCTGTAGTATTCTTGTACACAGCCTCAGTTGAATGAATGAATCTTTATTTCAGATAGATTAGTTTAAAAGATTAAAAGAAAGGAACAGAATAATAAAACAAAGGGAAAAAAATCCAACAAGGTCAAATTAAACAATAACTCCTCGGATTATACAGTTCAACATAAGTTATCCAAAATGGGTGATGGCTGAAGCTGCAGCTTATATTGCCCACCCATGTTCCATCTAAGAATTCAAAAGGAAAATAAAAGTGATTACAAATCAGAACAAAGCGAAGACAAAACGTGACAAAAAACGAAGCAACAGCACAACGCAGACTGGATATGACAATCCTTATGTGATTTTACATGTCATCTTGTATTGTTTGGAGTATTTCTTCCTTTAGTTTTTGTTTAAATTGTCCAAGTGTTGTACATGATTTTAATTCAGGTCCAAAAGCGTTCCATTATCTGACTCCTTGCACTGAAACACAGTGTTGCTTGGTGGTAGTTCTCACTGAAGGTTTTTGAAATATACATGTTCCTCTGAAATGATATTGTTTCTCCCTTATTTGGAACAACTTTTGGGTATTTGTGAGTAGTGATAGATTCTTTGCTTTAAACATTATTACTGCAGTTTTAAAATCAACCAGATCTTTCAGCTTGAGAGCTTTTAATTTAAGAAAAAGTGGGTTTGTTGGTTCCCTGTAAGCAGCTTTGTTTATTATTCTAATAGCTCTCTTCTGAAGCATAAAGACTGGATATATGTTTGTTTTATATGTATTTCCCCATACTTCAGTACAATATGTCATGTATGGGAGTATTAATGAATGATACAAAGTATATAGTGTGGGTTGATTCAGCAAATATTTCACTCTGTGTAGTATTGCGATTGATTTGGATATTTTACCTTTGATATAATTAATATGTGACTTCCAACACAGTTTATTATCAATTATTACTCCAAGAAATTTAATTTTGGATACCCTTTCAATCGCTACACCATTTACACTGAGTTTAGATACTGATGTTTTGTGATGGTTGTTAAAAATGATAAATTTTGTCTTACTTAAATTGAGCGTTAATTTGTTTGAATCAAACCACAGTTTAAGCTTTCCTAATTCCTTTCCGAGTGTATCCAAAAGTTGTTCCAAATTGCTTCCACTGCATAATAAATTAGTGTCTTCTGCAAACAGTATTAAATCCACTTTTTTCCGAAACTTTACATATATCATTTATATACATATTGAATAACAATGGCCCCAAAACGGTGCATGTGCTCGCTAAGATTCGGAGCTCCATAGCATAACGTCGAATTGACTCACCCGCATGTTGTTTGCGGTGAAAGAAGGCGATTCTTTGGGCAGTAGTGTTACTGCCCAAAGAATCGCCCAAATATTACAGTGTTGTAATATTTCTCCATCAGAGTCACACATTTGCCAAATGAGTCTGCTTGACCCAGAGTATGGAGCATGCACTGTCCTTCTTTGCCTAGACTGAGAACCAGTATACTACTGTAATTATAGTTCCAGTCTTCGTGATGAACTGGCCCAGATAGTGAAAGCTGCCACCCTTAATGAGCTAATTTCCCTGGCTATTAAGCTTGATTACCGCCTTCGGTAATCAAGACTAAAATTCCGTTCAGGTGGTCTGACGACGCCGGTCAGGCCTTCACTAACCTAAATAACTTGTTCTCTTCTGCTCCCATCCTTGCCCAGGTGGATCCAGAGCTGCAGTTCATTGTGGAGGTGGACACCGCCGACTCCAGGGCGGGGGCAGTCCTGTCACAGCGCTGGGCCACTGACCATAAGGTCCATCCATGTGCATATTTTTCCGATGCCTTTCCCAGGCCAAGAGGAATTACGATGTTGACGATCAGGAGCTGTTGGATGGCAAACTTGCCCTAGAGGAGTGGCGTCGTGGGCTGGAGGGGACCATACAGCCATTCGGGGTGTGGACAGATCATAAAAACCTGGAATACCTGAGGTCAGCTAAGCGTCTTAACTCTACACAGGCTCGTTGGTCTGGTTCTTTGACAGGTTCAGGTTCAGTATTACCTATTGCCCAGGATCCAAGAACATCAAGCCGGATGCCCTTTCCAGACAGTTTGCTACCGACGACTCCTCCCCAGAGCAACACCCCATCCTCCCTCCATCGTGTGTGGTGGGAGCACTCTCATGGGAGACTGAGAAGAGGGTCAGGAGAGCCCAACAGACTGAGCCTGACCCGGTAAGGGGGGGGGGGGTCCTGCAGGTCATTTCTATGTTCCTTCCTCTCTTTGGGGGGCCATCATCGGCTGGCTAAATAAGTGCAAACTCACTTGTCATCCTGGGGTTTCTTGCATGCTCTCCCACCTCCAGAGAGCATTTTGGTGGCCGTCCATGAGGAGAGACATTAATGACTATGTCAAGGCATGTCCGCAGTGTTCAGCTGGCAAGTCGCCATCTTCTTCCCCCGCTGGACTATTGCATCTTTTGCCCATTCCCAGCAGGCCTTGGTCTCACATAGCCTTGGACTTCATTTTTTTTTTTGGACTTATTTTGTACCCGTAGGTAGATTTGTTCTGCAGTCCGGTGACAAGCCACCAGCTGCCGGTTGCTGCGTGCGCAAGCGCCCCTTAACTCCCTAACCTGCATGTTTTGGCATGTGGGAGGAAACCGGAGAAATCCCGGAGTAAACCCACGCAAACACGGGGAGAACATGCAAACTCCACACAGATCACTGTTGGTCGGGGGCAGGGATCGAACCCACGATCTCCTGATCCCCGCGATCCCCATTGATGTGATCTTGGACCGGGGTCCCCTGTTCCTCTCTCAGGTTTGGCAGTCATTTTGCAAACTTATTGGAGCCACGATCAGCTTGTCTTCAGGATACCACCCTCAGAGTAATGGTCAGTGTGAGCATGCCAGCTAGGAACCGGAGACAGCCCTGAGGTGCGTCACGGCAACCAATCCGGCATCTTGGAGTTCTCATATTTACCTTGGATTGAGTATGCCCACAACACTGCCACCTCCACCACTATGGATCTCTCTCCTTTCGAGGCGTCATTGGGTTACAACCCACCCCTGTTCCCCACCTCGGAGGAAGAGGTAGCAGTACCATCTGTCCAGGTGCATATCAGATGCCGTCGCCATTTTTGGAGGACCACCAGAGCTGCCCTTCACCGCACTGCTGACCGGAACTCAGAGATCGCCGACCGACGGAGGATCCCGGCCCCCACCTACCGTGTGGGGCAGGAGCTATGGTTGTCTACTAGCAATATCAACCTGAAAACTGACTCTGGAAGGCTGTCTCCATGTTTCACTGGTCCTTTTGCCATTTCCAAAATTATCAACTCTGCATCTGTACGCCTTGCTCTCCCTGCAGCTGCATTTGTCCCACCTTCCATGTTTTGCAGGTGAAGCCCATTTCCATCAGTCCCCTCTGTCCACCCTCCAAGCCACCACCACCTCCAGAGATGGTTGATGGGGGTCTGGACTGCAAGATCAACTAGATCATGGACGTTCAATGCAGAGGACAGGGCTTCCAGGATTTGGTTGACTGGGCAGGGTGTGGTCCGGAGGTGACATCTTGGGTTCCAAGGTCCTTCATTACCGATCCTCAGATGATCCGGGCATTTCAATGTGCTCACCCAGACAAGTTGGGTTGAACGCCAGGAGGCGCCCTTTGGTGTGTGTGTGTGTGTGTGGGTGGGGTACTATCATGATCCAGGCTGCACTCTGTTGTCTGTGTCTCCCTAATTACTTTTGCCCTACAGCTGCTGCAGCTTCACCAATCGCTTCTCATTTGGGCAGCCTTTAAACAGACAGCAGAGCTTCACTTCTTCACGGGGATGTTCGACTTCACACGCTACAGCTGACAGCTCCTCACAACAGACTCTTCCTCTCTTCCAACGTGGGAGACCGTAAGCTCAAAACTTCTTTCTCCCTGCCTCATCATTTCTGTGTTGTCCTCCACTTATCTGTACACAGGTTGACCATCCTCCTGGCGGGCTTAGGATTCATCCTCCCGGTGGTTCCAGATCTTCTTTCCTCCTGGCGGACTCTGGACTCCACCAGCTCAACACCTGTAAGTGGACATTAATGAACTGTTCAGTATTTTGCTTCTACTCCCTCGACTCAGGAGAGTCTCAACTCTTCACTGTAAATATCTGCACTGGAATTTCACTCACTCACCCATCACGACAGCTGGGAAGGGAACGAGGAGCACTGGCGGTTTCACAGCCTGCAGCTCTCTGACCCGTAAGGCAACAATTCATTACGTCAGTGTCATTTTTTGTGCCACAGTTGCTCATCCCTCTCCTCTCTTCTTCCCTCAGGATTGTCAGACTCTTCACACACCTCAAGTTACTTTCTGCACAATACTTACTTCCGCCCTCCCAAGAGAGCAGACGCTTTTTTCTTCTCTCCTGCTGATTTTTTCCTCCCCTCCTACTGGATCCCAGCTTGCTGTTGTCTGTCTGCGTCTAACTGCGACCGCCGAAAAGAAATTATGGAGTTAATAAGCTGGGCTTTGAACACAATTGACACTATTTTTTCAACAAGGAAAAGTGCTCCGGGGGAAGCTGTCTGCCCCGCTGGAACGGCTCCAGTGGGCTATCTATGTGACACAGGTAATTGGAAAATGCTGTGTCTCTCTAATCTCTCTATCGAAGATATTGAAGATTTGTTTATCTTCGTAATCTTGGTGATTGGGATAATTCTGATTGGGACGGGAATTGTCTTGGTTTACCGCAAATTGCTGAAGATGGATTCAACCTATCAAAATGCTGGCCAGGCGAGGTGCATCCAGCAAATTGAGAAACTGGAGAAGACCCTGATAGCGACTACTGGAGAACTGTCTCGTAAGGTGGATTACATCATGGGTTCGCTCAGGTCTTTCCACGACGAATTCAAAGCTGCGCAATGAAGGATTAATGTACTGAATCTACAGAAGAAATACAAGTCTTCTCTGTGATCAGTCCTATTTGGCATTATTATTCCCCATGAAAATTCCTCCTGGCTGTCTGCAGACTGTGTTTTTTCAAAATCATGAGCACAAGGCCTTGGACAGCCAGCTGCAGCGCCAGATAAGACTGGGCGCCAGACAGACAAAACATCTTCTGCCAAGGGTCCTTGGGTCTCTCTTATTATCATCAACACTGCTCAACACCGCACACACATTGATTCATGAACTGATTAAAGATATACTGTACACTGCTCTCTTGTGTCTTGTGAAATTCTGAGTTGTTGCTCTGTGCTATTGAGAGATTTTTTTTCATTGTAATCATAATCTGCTTAAAAATAAGCTGTATTTTGATAACGAAGTTTTTTTTCTCCTCCCCCCTTGTGTCGTTCCCTCCCTTCCCCTCCCTTTCTTATCTATCTCTGTTTGATGAGGCGCCTATTATGGCTGCCGTGTCGTTGTGTCGCGCGCATGCGCACCAATGTCAAGTCAAGTTCCTCGTGTGTTTTTTACATGCTTGGCAATAAAGTTTATTCTGATTCTGATTCTGATTCTGATAAATCATTGCTACACTTTCTAACTGAGTCCGTAGTCTGCTTCTGGGTCTAAATAACCAAATCACGTCATAAAGATCCAATAACAGTCATTTTTTATCAGACAGTGAGTGAGATTGTGAGCCACTGAAGTTAAAACACATTTACTTACTACCTGGATAAAGATTATTCAAAAATGGATTTTGATCTCCAAAAGGAATTTAAGGGACTGGATCATGTATCTGTCACAGCAGACATTTGGATTATGGATAATGGACATTTTCTTTGGATCACTACATATCAGATTAAATCCATAACATTAAAGGCAAGAAACGCTGACAACTTTATGGAGTGTTGCCAACTTACTCTTATGGAGTGATTCTCACTCTCTTTCCCTCTCTCTCACACCACAAACCCTATTTACCGCTCCAAAATGAGGAAACTACTGGCAATTTCATTTTGATTTTCTTCAGAATTTTTCCACAATAACAGCTCTCAAGGCAGGATAAAACAGACTGAACATGTTCTAAAAACTCTGTCTGTGTCACGTGCTGGGTTCTGGAGGTCCTGCCAGATCCAGCCTTGTGGCCTCTCCCTGTATTGATCATTATCTGTAACTTGTAATGGCAAGTTCTGCTTGCCATTTTCCCTGTTGTGTTTTATTTCTGCAGTTTTTGATACGTATTATTGAGGATGTCATTTTTTTTGTTCCCAGTGTTTCCTTTTCTGTTGACAGCTGTCAGGGTTTGTCAGCCTTGCGTAGGCATGCCCTGCCGCCTGTCAAGCTGCCATCTGCCCCTCCGTCACCTGTCATTTCCACCAGCTGAACCCAATGATTAGATTTTGCTCCTGTGGTGATCTGAGCACTGATCCCGTCCGCACTTGGGTTACTCAGTATTTCCCCTTTTCCACCATATTATTTCGGGGTTTGTTATTAGGACCTCTCATGGGCTCTTATTGTGACAGCGTCACAGCTGCACTTCCGGCTGTAAAAGCCGAGCTGGCATTGTGACAGCTGTTTGCCATTTTCATTAATTACATTACCCTTTCCTGGTTGGCCTATGTCCAGTATTTAAGGGAGCAGCTGAGGCTCACTCCTCACTGCAACCTACACACACACAAACACCTCCGTGTTGTGGGGCTGGAATTCCTACCCCCGACTCCAGTCTTCCTCCTGTGTTTGGATTCATCACTGCTCGTCTTTGTAAGTGTTTCTGTACAGTGTAGGTTCCGTCCTCGCTGCATCTCCTTGTTTGTCATCAGAGTCTATTATTATGTGCTTTAGTGTATGTACGTGTAACCCAGTGTTAAAAACGTAAATAAAATTATAAATATCAATACCGCTTTAAAAAAAAGGGGGGACACTCATTTCACAATGGGAATGGATATTTTGAGGATAAATGTATAGATAAATATAAGTTCATAAAATATATCCATAACTAGTTAAAAACATTTCTAAGGGGCTCTGATGGGGTTCCTAGTGTTTTTTATTGGGTATATTGAGCAACCAATGGCTGTGTCGTTTGTTGGCAGCATCAGCCAATGGGGTCACGCGCTCTCTCGTTCGATTTCAGTGTAACCTGCAGAACGCTTTCAGTCACGGCAGAGACACCAACCGAGAGAGCGCGATCCCTTACTGAGACGGTGAGCTAACGTGCTAGTAGCAGCCTTTGTCTGGATAAAACTCTTGAGATTGGTAAGCCTAAACCAACATGAGAAACGAGGTATTGCTGTATTGTTAAATTCTAATACCTCTTTTGTTAAACTTTAAGATTTGAATCCAAAGGCTGTGAATTCACGTGAGCGCCACGGGAATCCCCTTTGAAGCATGTGTTGCTTGGCATGGTAAGTGCCATTCATTGTGTATGTGAAATGCTAACCGCTAGCTTAAAACGCTAACCTCCGAAGCTAATTCCGGCTAGGTTTTTCATGGGAGAAAGGTCATTTTTCAAGGCTGTGGTAAATAGCAAGGGTCCCAATTCTCTTGCTACTGATTGTTACTTAATAGTGAATGTTACACCTGTGGTTTATATGTGTTTAAAAAATGTCAATTGAGATAAGCTGTTGTGCTAGCACACTTTTCTTTTTTTTTCCTTGTCAAGTGCTTCCAATGCACTTGACTTAGATCATAGATTAAGTTTTTGTCTGGCCAATCCTGTAGGTCAGGTTTTTGTTTGCACTGGATTGACAAGAACGTGGATTCTATATATATATATATTTATATTTATATGTACATACACTACCGTTCAAAAATTTGGGGTCACCCAGACAATTATTTTGTGTTTTCGATGAAAAGTCACACTTATTTACCACCATGAGTTGTAAAATGTATAGAAAATATAGTCAAGACACTGACAAGGTTAGAAATAATGATTTGTATTTGAAATAATATTTTTTTCCTTCAAACTTTGCTTTCGTCAAAGAATCCTCCATTTGCAGCAATTACAGCATTGCAGACCTAACATGGTTGCAAAAGGGTTTACTAATCATCCATTAGCCTTCTGACGCAATGAGCAAACACATTGTACCATTAGAACACTGGAGTGATAGTTGCTGGAAATGGGCCTCTATACACCTATGTAGATATTGCACCAAAAACCAGACATTTGCAGCTATAACAGTCATTTACCACATTAGCAATGTATAGAGTGTATTTCTGATTAGTTTAAAGTTATTTTCATTGAAAAAAAAGTGCTTTTCTTTCAAAAATAAGGAAATTTCTAAGTGACCCCAAACTTTTGAATGGTAGTGTATGTATACTCGCTGCTCTTGTTTTTCTCTTGCCTTCTGATTGTTGCTCTGAGTGTTGCTATCTCTGTGCTGTTGCAATCCTGGAATTTCCCCATTGTGGGACTAATAAAGGCTTATCTTATCTTATCTTATCTTATCTTATACTCCAGATCTGGATGGCGAGCCAAAGCACGAACCAAAACAACTGGTAGAGGTGATCCAACTGATCACCTGGAATGGACACTAGAGGACTGTGCATCTTGTAAATATATTTTGGGGTATTTTATTTTATTTTAATTTTTTTCCACTAAACTGAAGACAACTCAACAAGAAAGCTACAAACTAGCAACAGAAAATGCTAACAAGATAGCTAAAAGAAACAAAACAAGATTTGATATGCGAGTGAAACCCTCAAAACTAGAACCAGGTGACAGAGTTTTGGTACGTGTTGTCCGCCGCAGAGAAAAGCACAAACTAGCAGACAGGTGGGAAGCTGAAATCCACATTGTGGTGAAGTAAGCAGGTGACTTGCCTGTTTACACTATAAAACCTGAGACAAAAGATGGTCCTGTTCGCACCGTTCACCGCGACCTCTTGCTTCTCTGTGGTTTTCTTGCCCCTGTTGAAGAAGAACCTGTCCAACCAAAACGTGTCCGCAAACCTAAGACAAGACAATCACCTGAACAAAGTGAGGAATGTGAGAATTCAGAACCGGAAAATGAGGATGTCTATTGGTACAGAGAAGAACCAATCCAAACGCCCATAAAGCTCACTTAAGTCTATGAAATTCCCCATCCAAAGACATTCTTTAAAGAAGACATTCCTGCTGAAACTCACTCACCTGAGAATGACAACCAAATAGAAAATAACAATTCACCTGGATGTGACAACTTACCTGGAAATGACAATTCACCTGGAAGTGACAACTTACCGAATGATGGAAACCTGGAGGAAACTGAAACAGATGTGGAACAATCAAACAATGAGAATGGAACTGAAAGTGAAACCAACTTACATGATAAAAGTACCTGTGATGAACCTGTGGAAGAAAAAGAATCTGAAAAAGAACTCCCAAAGACTGTGAGACGCTCCGAGAGGACAACCTCCCAGCCAGAAAGACTACAGTATAGTTAGTTGGGAAACCCTCTCATAACTGTTGCCCAGTCCCTGTTTCAAGGACTAAACCTGGCTTTTACCAGAGCCTTAAAGCAGACGGACAGTGACATTTTTTTATTGAACCAATCAACAGAATGTATGAAAATATTCTATTCTGTCTATTCCCGCGATTTAATATGTGTCACCAGCTTCCATAAATGACCTTATTTGCTCATAGCTCAGCCTTCACTTAGTGAGGCTGCAGTACCGCCATCTCTCGATAGGTGCGGGCATTGGTGACGTCACAACAGCAATAGAAAATGGCAGAACGAGAGCAAAGTGATTCGGACAGTGATTATTTTCTCGAATTTGACGACCTCAATATAAATGATGACATTGAAAATGAAGAATCGGATGATGAAGTAGTTTTGGGTGGTGCTGAGGGGGTATTCAGCCTTATTTGTGGGAAAGAAGTGAGGGTTATGTTGCCTGCCTGTGCGGTGAGCCTCATCAGAGAAACATTCCCATCTGATCACTACAAGGGATTTTGCCTACCAAGATTAGATTTGTGAACAATGATATGTAAATAAAGTTTTGTAAAATCATATATTGAGTTTATTAATGTTCATGTCAATGTTATAATTGTCATAGTTCAGCATTCATCAAAGTCGCATGTCATATACATTTGAATAATTTGAACACACTAAATTCTTCTCAATTTGAAAAGAAATATTACATACTATAGTACCACCTTTGTATGAATGTTTGAAAACACAGCAGAAATATACAAAGAAATACAAAAATCAATGGAGTATCACTACAGATTAAGAAAATAACTAGTTTGCAGATATAGCAATTATTATATTCCAATAAATAACATTTCACAGTTATAATGGGCACCATTTTATGGTAGAAAATTGAGGTTCTATTTTTAAAAGCACATTTCTCTTACAATCTTAGGCTTATATTTATTTTTCTTAGCAAATATGTTGCTTCCCTAAAAATTGAAAGCTGAACTGTCATTGGTAATTTCTGCTACTTTTACATGTTTGATTTTGAAAATCATCCATTGCTTGGAATTCATTTAAAATGTTTAGTAAACATTTGCAGTGAATATTAAAAATACAAAACTTACCCTGTTTATTTCTCGTTTTCTGACAGCTGATCGCATCGGTAGATCACCCTTGCTTTTCATGCCACTGTCCCTGACACTTGTCTCAGAGTCAGACTTGGGAATCGCGGGATATATAGTTGGAATAGCTGTTTTCTTTATCACCAGTCTTTTTGCAAATTTCATTTCAAATTGCATCTTATTCTCGAAATCGCTGTAAACGAAATGTCTACTGCACATGTAGGGCGCTAACGAGGTGCAGGTGTGCGCGCAGCTGAGGCAGATGCCTGAGAGCGGCGAGCCGTGACACCTGCAAAATATATGTGGACAAGAAAGAGTGACAATCCTGGGTACTATTTCACTGGAGTCTGCTTTAATACAGAAGCTGAAGCAATAGGGAACACTGTATGTCTCTGTAATTGAGAACTTTGCTTCTAAAAAACACAAGAGGATGGACTTCCAATATAAGTAACCGGTGAGTTAAACTGTCTTTCTTCAGCATGTTTTTTTCCCCCTAACCGTTCTTATGATCATGAAAATATTTGGTAATTCCGAGAAATATGCGTAATTGCCGATTTTAAAATGTAAACATCAAGTGTTGCATGAAGCAAAACACAGCAGGTATGCCATCGCACCCATAGACAACACAACGCCAAACCATATTAATTCGATTCCTGAAATCCTAATCTTCATAAATAATCTATTTGTAATCTAACTAACTAACTAACCTGCACTTATATAGCGCTTTTCTAGTCACAAAGACCACTCAAAGCGCTTTCATTAATACTAACCCTCTATTCTAAGGGCCTATAGGATATCTAGGGACAATTTAGAACAGCCAATTAACCTAACATGCATGTCTTTGGCATGTGGGAGGAAACCGGAGAAATCCCGGAGTAAACCCACGCAACACGGGGAGAACATGCAAACTCCACACAGATCACTGTTGGTCGGGGGCTGGGATCGAACCCACGATCCCACGATCCCCACAATCCTCCGGCCAAGGGTAAACTGTGCTGCCGCAGTGCTAACCACTGCGCCACCGTGCAGCCACAATTCACAAGTATTCCGAGAAATATCCGTAATCGCCGATTTTAAGACGTAAACATCAAGTGTTGCATGAAGCAAAACACAGCACTGGCCGCCGACTGTGTGCGTGTGTTTGCCGGTGGTGACGTCACACAGTCAGTGGCCATCTTAGCCGCTGATCGCTTGGCTGGGTCAGACAGCTGTCCACAACAGCGTACTTCAAGAGCACATTGTCACCTTATGCGACATCCGTTGACACCAAAACATGTGCGGTTCGACTTAGCTCGTCTCAGACAACAATTTGAGATAAGAATTAGCGATATTGAATTTTTGTCTGTCTGTCTGCTTTAAGAGCCAGATCCTAAGATTATTCCCATGAACCCTGGTTCTCTCGTCATTACTATCTAGCTAATCCCATGCAAAGGGACTTGCAGGATTCTAAGGGGGGATAGTGTAACCCAGTGTTAAAAACGTAAATAAAATTATAAATATCAATACCGCTTTAAAAAAAAAGGGGGGGACACTCATTTCACAATGGGAATGGATATTTTGAGGATAAATGTATAGATAAATATAAGTTCATAAAATATATCCATAACTAGTTAAAAACATTTCTAAGGGGCTCTGATGGGGTTCCTAGTGTTTTTATTTGGTATATTGAGCAACCAATGGCTGCGTCGTTTGTTGGCAGCATCAGCCAATGGGGTCACGCGCTCTCTCGCTTGGTCTCGGTGTAACCTGCAGAACGCTTTCAGTCACGGCAAAGACACCGACCGAGAAAGCGTGATCCCTTACTGAGACGGTGAGCTAACGTGCTAGTAGCAGCCTTTGCCTGGATAAAACTCTTGAGATTGGTAAGCCTAAACCAACATGAGAAACGAGGTATTGCTGTATTGTTAAATTCTAATACCTCTTTTATTAAACTTTAAGATTTGAATCCAAAGGCTGTGAATTCACGTGAGCGCCGCGGGAATCCCCTTTGAAGCACGTGTTGCTTGGCATGGTAAGTGCCGTTCGTTGTGTATGTGAAATGCTAACCGCTAGCTTAAAATGCTAACCTCCGATGCTAATTCCAGCTAGGATTTTCATGGGAGAAAAGTCATTTTTCAAGGCTGTGGTAAATAGCAAGGGTCCCAATTCTCTTGCTACTGATTGTTACTTAATAGTGAATGTTACACCTGTGGTTTATATGTGTTTAAAAATGTCAATTGAGATAAGCTGTTGTGCTAGCTCACTTTTCTTTTTTTTTCCTTGTCAGGTGCTTCCAATGCACTTGACTTAGATCATAGATTAAGTTTTTGTCTGGCTTATCCTGTAGGTCAGGTTTTTGTTTGGACTGGATTGACAAGAACGTGGATTCTCCAGATCTGGATGGTGAGCCGAAGCACGAACCAAAACAACTGGTAGAGGTGATCCAACTGATCACCTGGAACGGACACTAGAGGACTGTACATCTTGTAAATATATTTTGGGGTATTTTATTTTATTTTTATTTTTTTCCACTATTATTACAGTGCTGTGTTTTTGTTAAAGTGTACACATTTGTTAAAATATACATATTTGCAAGTTCCCATACTATTGTGTGTGTGTCATCTGTTGTTGCACCTCCCAGGCTCCTACACACCTAGAGTCTATCTGACCTGGCCCAACTGTCCCTTCTGTCCAGGTAGTAAGGTTAAAGGTAACTACACTGCCATACCCAGTACTACCAAAAGGGTACAAGACTGCACCTAAAGTTGGTGTTACACACAGTGCTGGTGTCAGTGCTACATACGCGTTTTGCCTCACGTGGCTGTTTATTTTATCCTTTTGTAACTAAACTAGCAAACTTACTTCTGGCTCCTGGCATCTCATTAATGCCCAAATTGAAGCCAAATCAGACGCCAGCCACTGAAAGTTTGTTTTCAGGCTTGAGTTTTTTCCCTTTTCCGGGTGCCAGACGCCACGGTTATATGGGCAAAATTTCATCAATCTGATTACAATTCAGATCAGAATTTTACTGTTTATATGAATCCTGAAAAAGCTGATCTGATTAGGACGTGCGTTTCCATGTGTCACACGTTTGAACGGAATAAATCATTTTGATAAAACAAATAAATAAAAAAAATAAATAAAAAAATAAAATAAATCATTTTAAAATAAATCATTTTGATCATTTTGACATTTCGACATTCCGAAAATAGTAGAAGAAGAAGCAACTTCCGGTGTTAGCAAGCCCTGCTTCGTGTTGAAATTGACCTGTATTGTGTTATTCAGACTGTACTTTTGCTTCTGTTGGTCTCCGTAATGAAGCTACAAGTACATACTTCTGCATATGACGAACAGAGGGAGACAGCAGGACGATACAGACCAGTTTTGTTTTACTCCCGCTATGTTTTCTGCTAGCTGCTGCTAAGGCGGAAATACGTCACGTCGACGTGCGGCTGGTGTACAGACATGCGCAGTAAACATATTTTCTGCCCTACGTTTGGAATAAGTGTTTTCATGCGCACCATTCGGATTAACAATCAGCATAACCCACCCTTCTCAATCGGAATGAAATTTTGATCTGAATGAGTGTGATCGGGTTAGAATATTCAGATTGGTGTGTTTACATGAAGTATTTTTATTCCGATCAGGCTTTTAATCCGGTTACTTGTGTCCATGTAAACATAGCCAGTGTTAGTCGGAGAAATGGACTATTGTATCGAGTACCTAATGGAGCTTGACAACCTCCTGTCCAACGCCCGTCTGTTCATTCCCTCCGACACCGCACACCAGTACCTGGATCTCGTGCAGAGGGCTTTAAAGAGCTATCACCTGACCTTGTTTCCTGAGGGTAAGGAGAGAGTGTCAGAGTTGGTGGCTCTGCGGGTGAGGAACTATGAGCTGATGGAGAATCTGGTCCAGAAATCTCCTGATCGGGCTGGACCTCCGCGAGGCTCCCGTCCGGATTCCATCCCAGGTCGCCTGAGGAGCTCCGCCACCCAGCCAGCTGCCTGCTCCGTGCCACGTTGAAGGGTGAAGACAGCAGCCCCAGCCCCCGGGTCACCTTGTCCCGCTGTTCCGTCAATTCCACGGACCCGGGCTGCCCCGACTGCTCCTCCCTCCTCCTCTACGTGCACTCCAGCTGCTGTGCACCCAGTGAGTCCTTCTCTGGTTCCGCCTGTCACCATCCCTCCACGAGGTTCCCGTCCATACCCTGTCCCGGGCTGCCGCAAGAACTCTGCCACCCAGCCAGCTGTTTTCCCCGCGTCACAACGGAAGGGAAAGACAGCAGTCTCAGCCTCCGGGTTAACCATTCCCACTGTTCCGTCAGCTCCTCATCCCCAGACTGCCTCGGCTGCTCCTCCCTCCTCCTCGGCGCTCTCTCCAGCTGCTGTGAGTTCAGCGAGTCCTGCTCTGGCTCTGCCTGTCACTGATCCTGTAAGAGCGGCTCCTCCTCGTCTCCTTAGGGGAAAGGGGAGAACCAAGCCTGCTGCAGCAGCCACCATCGTTCCCCGGGAAAACAGGCTAGTGTTATTTCATTTTCACTCTCAGTGGCCTTGTCTGACTCCTGGGGGTGCAGCTCGGGGTTCGCAGTCCTCTGAGCTCCCACAACCTGCTGCAGCCATTAACATTGAACCTGCTACCTCTGTGTCTCCTTCCCTTCTCTCTAAGCGTCCCCCGGTACCAGGAGTAGACCGTTGGACGAAGGAGGAGCCTGCGGCCCTGGAGAGCCTGGCTCCAGCCCTGCAGCCGCATCATGGGCAGAGGAGGAGACTTGACTGCTGTTTGGAGCCTGAGCCGACGAGTAAGCATCCCCGGGTCTCCGTGGAGGAGCAGTCGGGTCCAGCAGGTCAAGGATCCCCTGCCACCACGCTGTGCAGGCCTTCGGCATGGGCTTCAGCGCTTGGGGGTTCCCAGACTGTGATGACCATCATGCCGGCTGCGGAGCCCACCGCAGTGGAGCCAGAACCAGGAATGGACCTCCAGATCATTGAGCCTGGATTGTCGGAGTCCTGAACGGTGGTGGAGCCTGAGATCAGGCAAGTGCTCTATTTTGTCTTCTTACTTTCCGTTCTGGAGCATTCTTGCCTGTCTCTTGGGGAGATGAGCCTGGTGCAGCCGACTGCTGCATCTGAGCTCGTCTCGCCGGGCTCTGCTGCTGCTGGTGATTCTGATCCTGGTTCTCTTTGTCTTTCTGAGCCTTCTGTCAGGGTCACCGGAGACGAGTCAGCTCCGGTTATCATCATCGAGGCTTCAGGTTTGTGTCCGGAGGTCATCCCAGGTGCTGCACTGGACCAATCGGGGTCAGTCGTGGGTGCAGCGCTGGCCCGGTCGGGGTCCACCGTGGGTGCTGCGCTAGCCCAGTCGGGGTCCACCGTGGGTGCTGCGCGGGCCCGGTCTGGGTCCACCAAGGGTGCAGCGCCAGTTTGGCTTGAGGTTGGTGAGGGAGCTGCAGATCTCCTTCTGCCTGACACCGGACTGCTTCCTCATCTTCCCCCCTATTTTCCTCCACCGGGTGCCACTGGGGTCCCCCTTATCCGGGTTGGCTTCCCCTCACTGTCCCTCTCGGTAGGGAGGCCGCCTCCGAGCTTCCACCTCCAGTTCTGGTGGTCTAAGGACACGGGTTGGCTGCCCGAGAGACTGTTTTGCCAGTTCTGCGTCCTGGGTCGGCTGCCCGAAGGACTGCCTTGTTGGTTCGGCGACCTGGTCCGGCCGCCTGAAGCACTGTTTCCCTGGGTCTGGGACTTTGGTAGACTGCCCGAACTGTTCTTTTTCCTTTTTGTTAGATGGAATCGGGATGTGGGTAGTCCGCCTGAACCTTTTCCATGACCTTAAAAAGACGGCTTTTCATCTTTCACTTTTCAACAATTTTTTTCAACCAATTTGTGTTGGGAGAGATTTTGTTGTAAATACTAATGTTCCCCGCTTTAAGGTAGTCTCCTTCTCTCATCAACAATGTGTGGTTGAGGCCAGAGCCCTTGGCTAATATTAGCTGACAAGCTCTAATTTTCCACAGTTCTTTGGAATGATACATAATGGGATGCACGGTGGCGCAGTGGTTTAGCACTGTGGCAGCACAGTTTTATCCTCGGCCGGGGGACCGCGGGGATCATGAGATCGTGGGTTCGATCCCAGCCCCCGACCAACAGTGAGCTGTGTGGAGTTTGCATGTTCTCCCCGTGTTGCGTGGGTTTACTCTGGGATTTCTCCGGTTTCCTCCCGCACACCAAAAACATGTAGGTTTAGGGCGCTCGCGCACGCAGCGACCAGCAGCCGGTGGCTTGTCACCAGACTGCAAACCAAGTCTACCTACGGGTACAAATAAGTAACAAAAAAAAAAAAAATAAAAAAAATAAATAATGATACATGATGTAAAACTGGCTAAATATGAGAGTGTAAAAGGCCACGTAAATCATCATCAGAGACTGGTGGATGTGGGGGGGGGGGGTATTTTGAGTGGCCAAAATGACAGAAACAGTCCTGAATGAGTGAATGGCTAACTGCAGCTCATCAACGCTTGCGAAAGACTCATCATGGAGTATAATAAATTACAGTAAAATAAGCTAAAATAAAATCAAGAAGGGTGTAAACTGTCAAGTATTGGTAGATGATCTGGCTGAGGTCATAGGTGATGGGATGGGAGTGATATATCAGGGGGAATCAAGCAATAGCTAAACTGGGCTAACAACCATTGTATAATTACAGGGCAACCCAGCCAAAATAGTCAAAAAAGCCAGATTGATTCTGGGATGTGAGACATGGATTAATGGTAGAGCTGGGACCATGGTGGCCTAGTGGGGTGTGTAAAGTATATGTAGAATAGCCATAAAACATGTGGTCACTAAACTGTTTGTATACTTTCACCGTCATTATAATGGTTCAAAATGAAGCTGGGAGGGCAGTATCATTGCACTGCGCTCTGGTCCTCATGTCACACCTGCGCTCAAACAAAAACTCCTCATTTTCTGAGTCACTGAGACCCAGGTAGACCCTAACAAAATGACGATGTTGTGGGTGTTTTTTTTCATAGTGGTAGTTGGTAGCTACTTCCCAAATTCATACACAAAAGCACTGACAATTTTAAATTTTAATTACACTTCCCCTTTGAAAAATTGTCCATTTGCAAGAAAAGTCACAAATCTGTAATAGAAAAGTTTAATAAACTCTCCAGTCACTAATGTTGACAAGCCCGTTTTGATCCAAATATGTTTTGTGGACCCATGCAGATTTTCTGACCTCTCTCTTGGCTCAAGATGATTCTTTCCAGTGGATTTTTGGTTATACACCAACCTGGAATATGCATGTTCCCCATCCATTTAGATAACACTATGGAACGTACAGGAGTACATGGCCCAGCCAGCATGCCCATGTGGGCCCCACCATAGTTTAAAACTGGGCTGTTTATGGGACCCATGTTGGTTAGTCCGCAGGTTCCATGTGGGCCAGAAACACAAAAAAGTCAGAAATTTATGAGTAAAAAATGTGTAAATTTCTATGAAGAAAGTGACAAATGTACAAAAAATGTACATGCTCAAACAACAAACCCTGGATCAACCCTGAGATAAAAACACTTCTGAGAGAGAAGAAGAGGATCTTCAGGTCGGGGAACAGGGAGATGCTGAAGTCCGTACAGAGGGAGCTGAGGAGAAAGATCAGAGAAGGCAAGGACAGCTTCAGGAAGAAGATGGAGGACAAGCTGCAACAGAGCGACATCAGCGGGGTCTGGAGAAACCTCAAAACCATCTCGGGGCTCCAGAATACCTCCCCCCAGGCCACGGGGGGCAGGGAGTGGGCGAACAATCTGAATCTGTTTTTCAATAGGTTTGACCAACCGCCCTCCCCCCTGACTGCACAACAACCACTGCTGCCTCTAAAGACATCAAGTCCTGCTGCCCACTCCCCACTCCACCAACACCCCCCCACTCCCAACACACAGCCCCCCATCCTGACCCTGACCAGGACCCAGGTGAGGACGGAGCTGAGGAAGATCAAGGCGAGGAAGGTGTCGGGACCGGACGGCATCAGCGCAAAGCTCCTCAAGTCCTGTGCAGACCAGCTGTGTGGGATTGTGACGCACATCTTCAACCTGAGCCTGAAGCTGGGGAGGGTACCACAGCTGTGGAAAACATCTTGTGTGGTACCTGTACCAAAAACTTCCCACCCCAAAGACCTGAACAGCTACAGACCGGTGGCCTTGACGTCCCACTTGATGAAGACTCTGGAGAGACTGCTCCTTGCTCACCTCCGCCCCCTGGTGGAACCAGCGATGGATCCACTCCAGTTCGCCTACCAAATGGCATTGGGGTGGAGGATGCGGTGATCTTCCTCCTTCACCGTTCTCTGTCCCACCTGGAGAAGCCCGAGAATGTGGTGAGGATCATGTTCTTTGACTTCTCCAGTGCTTTCAACACCATCCAACCGATGATCCTGAAGGACAAGCTGCTGCGCGCAGGGGTGGACCAGCACCTGTCATCATGGATCCTGGACTACCTCACGAACCGGCCTCAGTTTGTGAGAACCCAGGACTGTGTGTCCGACACGATCATCAGTAGCACGGGGGCCCACCAGGGAACGGTGTTGGCTCCCTTCCTGTTCACTCTTTATACTGCGGACTTCTCTCACAACACAACACACTGCCATCTACAGAAGTTCTCTGATGACTCTGCGATCGTTGGCCTCATCTCCAAAGGAGATGAAGCTGAGTACAGAGGGCTTATCCAGGACTTCGTGGACTGGTGCCATCGGAACTGCCTCCAGATCAACGCGAGGAAAACTAAGGAGCTGGTGGTGGACTGCTGCAGGCATGGACAACCCCTCACAGCACCAGTAAATATACAAGGAACAGACATTGAGATGGTGACATCCTACAAGTACCTGGGTGTTCATCTGAACAATAAACTAGACTGGTCACACAATACTGACGCACTCTACAAGAAGGGACAGCGCAGGCTGCTCCTACTGAGGAGACTCAGGTCTTTTGGTGTACAAGGGGCGCTGCTGAAGACATTCTATGACACGGTGGTGGCATCAGCCATCACTTTTGGAGTGGTCTGCTGGGGCAGTGGCATTACTGCAGCCGATAGGAAGAGACTGAACAAACTGATCAAGAAAGCTAGCTCTGTCCTGGGGCAGCACCTTGATCCGGTGGAGGAGATAGGAGAGAGAAGGACGGTGGCTAAACTGTCATCTCTGCTGGAGTCCGAGTTCCACCCTATGCAGGACATACTGGATGCACTGAGGAGCTCATTTAGCAGCAGACTACATCATCCCAGGTGCACAACCGAGAGGTTTCGCAGGTCCTTCCTACCAACGGCTGTCAGACTGTACAACCTAAGCAGGGCTGCTCGCAGAGATAGCAAAAAAGACGTAACAACCTAATAGTTTTTTGAATGCAAAAGATGCAATAGACTTACACAATGGTCCCCTCCGGCATACAACTAGGAAAATACTGGTCGCTATGGAGGGTGAGAATATGTGTGGGCACATAATCATACCATGTAGAATAACTAAGTAGACGGTTGTGCTGTTTCATCCCATCTAGCAACAATGCTCTGCACTGTGTGTGTTTATATATTTACATATTTATTCCATCTAGCTACAATGCTCTGCACTGGGTGTATTTATGTTTATATTTATATTTATATATCTATATATTTATTCCATCTAGCTACAATGCTCCGCACTGTGTTTATATATCTATGTATTATTCCATCTAGCTACATTGCTCCACACTGTGTGTGTTTATATATTTACATATTTATTCCACCTAGCTGCAATGCTCCGTACTGTGGGTGTTTATATATCTACATATTTATTCCATCTAGCTACAATGCTCCGCACTGTGTGTTTATATACTCATATATTTATCCCATCCAGCTATAATGCTCTGCACTGTGTGTCTGTGTGTGTGTATATATATATATATATATATATATATATATATATATATATATATATATATATATATATATATATATATTTATTGTAATATGTAAATATGTATATTAGCTGCTCTTGCTTGCTTGTTTTTTTTTTTCTTGCCTTCTGATTGTTGCTCTGAGTGTTGCTATCCCTGTGCTGTTGCAATCCTGGAATTTCCCCGTTGTGGGACTAATAAAGGCTTATCTTATCTTATCTTGTCTTAAAATAATAGGAAATTTATGAGAAAATAATTTGAAAATGGGTAAACAGGCAAAGTCCATGTGGACAAGCACAGATGGGGCCAATGTGGACCCTGCGGACAAACTCACATGGGACTCATAAGACAGCCCAGATTTAACCTTTGGTGGGCCCCACATGGGCATGCGAGCTGGGTGGGAGACATGGTTGTGTTTTTACCTTATGTGGCATAGCCTTAAATAACCTTCCGTTTCCATGAGCAAAAGTCCTTTAATCAGAGACCACAGTATTGATTTGGGTTGAAAAACCCAGTTTGAAACACAGGGAAGGCAGACTGAGTTGTGCTGAGTCGTTCTGTGGTGGGTTCCAACAGGGCTTATGTGGATATAAATGCCAAAGGAATGAAGACCATGATAGCAGGCTTGCTCATGGATTTCACGTGAGATCAGCTTCAGGTTTAAATAAAGAAAATGCTGGTTTTACATTCTGCTGTCTAAACATCTGTTACCGATAACAGTCATTCACACTCATGTCTGCAGGTAGGGCTTAGTGCGGCACATGCAGCCGCATCAGGAGTCAGGAGCATTTGGAACGAGACATTCTAGCAATTTTTGAAATTAAATACATAAATAAATAAATAAATAAATATTAAAAAGCATTGCTAAAAAAAACATACTTCAATGGGGGGAATCAGCTAAGGAACAGTGAATATCGAAGTTGTTGGAGTTTTTTTTCCTCTTTTATTTATTTTTTTTTCTTATAAATGTTCAACTTGGAAATACTGTAAAGTACATTTTTCTCAGAAATTGGAGACTTTTCCTTTGGGATCAGCAACCACTTCTCTAGAAAAAAGGGCTGAAAAAGAAAGAAAAACTTTTTGGCACCCCACCAACCAAAATGTTACACAGTGACACATAGTAGACTATTACAGCACATGACAGTTCACTAAATTAACTGTGATTAACTGCATGCTTGTGAAATGCGGTGAAATTACATACAAAGTCAATGGAAACACGTCCGCACAAGCTGGATTTGGTTCAGCTTAGGCCAAAAATTTGCTTCATGCTTGGTCCTGACAGCATATCAGTGTTGATATTCCTCTATTACCGGGAGAATCATTGAACCTGCGGTCACAAATACCCTTACGAACAGCTGCGAACACCGTACAATTGATTTTTTTGACCATTTCGTACAGCCTGCTTAAGGCAGCCATAGGAGAATCCAATGTTCGTAGACCATTCATAAGTTTGTGGCCAGGTCGATGGTCTTGTCCAAGATTTCTATGAATGCGGCATGTGGCATATTAGAAATACCACCATATAAGGGGCGCTGCTAAAGTCATTCTATGACATGGTGGTGGCATCAGCCATCACTTTTGGAGTGGTCTGCTGGGGCAGTGGCATTACTGCAGCCGATAGGAAGAGACTGAACAAACTGATTAAGAAAGCTAGCTCTGTCCTGGGGCAGCGCCTTGATCCGATGGAGGAGATAGGAGAGAGAAGGACGGTGGCTAAACTGTCATCTCTGCTGGAGTCCGAGTTCCACCCTATGCAGGACATACTGGATGCACTGAGGAGCTCATTTAGCAGCAGACTACATCATCCCAGGTGCACAACCGAGAGGTTTCGTAGGTCCTTCCTACCAACGGCTGTCAGACTGTACAACCTAAGCAGGGCTGCTCGCAGAGATAGCAAAAAGACGTAACAAACTAATAGTTTTTTTGAATGCAAAAGATGCAATAGACTTACACAATGGTCCTCTCCGGCATACAACTAGGAACATACCGGTCGCTATGGAGGGTGAGAATATGTATGGGCACATAATCATACCATGTAGGATAACTAAATAGATGGTTATGCTGTTTCATCCCACCTAGCAACAATGCTCTGCACTGTGTGTGTTTATATATTTACATATTTATTCCATCTAGCTACAATGCTCAGCACTGGGTGTGTTTATATTTATATATCTATATATTTATTCCATCTAGCTACAATGCTCCGCACTGTGTTTTTATATATCTACATATTATTCCATCTAGCTACATTGCTCCGCACTGTGTGTGTTTATATACTTGCATATTTATTCCACCTAGCTGCAATGCTCCGTACTGTGGGTGTTTATATATTTACATATTTATTCCATCTAGCTACAATGCTCTGCACTGTGTGTTCATATATTCATATATTTATTCCATCCAGCTACAATGCTCTGCACTGTGTGTCTGTGTGTATATATATATTTTATAGTAATATGTACATATGTATATTAGCTGCTCTTGCTTGCTTGTTTTTTTTTTCTTGCCTTCTGATTGTTGCTCTGAGTGTTGCTATCCCTGTGCTGTTGCAATCCTGGAATTTCCCCGTTGTGGGACTAATAAAGGCTTATCTTATCTTATCTTATCTTATCTTATATGCAACAGATGTGGGGACGCATGCACAGGATGACATCATCACGCCCCGTGGATACACCGTATAAGGGGGCTAACGGTGGGAGTTGTTCTCTTTTGGCACTCTGCCTTCCAACCACTGAACTGCCTGTACCCACTCTTTACTAGCTTAGTGCTGCTGTTAGCTTGTTATTATTATTAGCTTGCTCAATAAAGCTACCCTCAACACGTGGACAAGTCCTCTGATCTCACTGTCAACAACACAGACACCACAGGGCAGCCGTACGAATGCCATAGGAACAACGTAAGAACTACTATGTTGGATGTAAGTATGGCTCAAGATCACGTTAGTGTAAGGTGTTCTTGAGGGCCCCTTACAACTGTTGTAGGAATCTCTGTTTGTGCAAATCCCTGTTTGTACGGACATACAGTGTGTGTAAGGCAGTCATGAGTCAGTAGTGAGGCACTCATAAGGTGGAAGTACGTTATTTGTGCAGCAATTGTGCCTACAAAATGTGCGGAAAGCCGTAAGATCTTCTTACCATCAACTTGAGAGTGCTGTGAGTTGCACAAAAATTTTTCGTAAAATGGCATTAAGTATGCTGTAAGAAGAACCCAAGGCACCCTTACGAAGAACGTAAGAACTCTTGGGCATGAATGAAAGCACCTCATTTCTCAAGAATACCTCCAGTTGCTCTTGCGAATTGAATCTCAGCCGTAAGAAGCTATGCTCCCCTCCATGAATGTCTGCAAACTCCAGAATTCATAGGAACTGGGAGATTATTATGAACCTATTGTTCCTATAAACCTTTGTGACTGTAGCTTGAGTTTAAAAGTGAGATTGTTACTTACTTAATCTGGGCATCCGTCTCTGAAATTTGTAACTTTTTTCTGTGAAGTTGTGACTTTGTTTTTGAAAAATTTTAGGTTATGCCTCAGTCCGTTCATTTTTGGCAGTTAGAAAAAGCTGTCAATATATAAAACATACTTACACAGTGTAAGAACAATAAGAAATAAAGTAGGTTTTTGAAGTCTTTTAACACCAGTTCACGTTAAAGCTCTTTGAAAAAGTTAATTTTTCTCTCCATCAACACAAATGTTTATCATTACTTCAGTGTCATGTATAAACTTCATATAGTAACTACGTACTGTATGTGACTTTGCTATATCACAAAGGTAGCACTGACTCTTAACTGAAAATGTGTGTATGTCTGGGAGGTGAGAACAGGCTCTGTTTTTATCAGATGTTTTCTCTAAATGAGACGAGACACTAAATGATCCGGTATGAATCACATTGTTCACTCTAAATCTTAAAACAAACCCCTCAGTGTTTCCCAACATGGTCTGACTAGTTTAGGAGTTGATGCAGAGCTGGCAGACAGATTTAATATTCCTCAGTCCTTCTTGTTTATTCTGGCAACATATTCTCTTGCATTTTTAGAGTTTGTTAGTGACTTGACCTCATTCCTCAGCTTTCCACCCATCTTCCATCATGCTGCTCTATTCATCATGTGCCATTCGTCTTCTTCTCTTATTTCAACAAGCATCATTTTCATTTTGGTGATGGTCACATTACCACCCAGTCATCCAAATCAGATTTCATGTGACTCTGATCTGTTTTTTTAGGATTTTCTGACTGTACAAGTCTGATCCTAAAGGCTGGATCTAATCATGTCCATGTTTGGTCCTAGATCAAATATGATACATTGATGAATCTATCTATCTATCTATCTATCTATCTATCTATCTATCTATCTATCTATCTATCTATCTATATATGATGGCTGAAATGCAAAACCTCATATCTGAAAAATGCACTTTTTTGAGAAAACCCCCCAAAACAAAACCTTTTTGTTTTCTTGCAGAATGCTGTTTTTTAAGAATACCCAGTACATAATACGCTGTTTTGGACTATATTACTTTATTATATGTTAACAATACCACCTCTTATCTGCACTTTGCAAGACACTAATGCCTAACTGCATTTTTCAGATAGCAGGTTTTCCTTTTTGGTCATCGATATGGAAATGCAACTTTACTGAGAACACTCAAATCTAGTGTTGGGCAAGTTACTAAAAAATAGTAACTAGTTACAGTTACTAGTTATTTCTTTTCAAAAATAACTGAGTTACTTTTGAGTTACTGCATGCTTAAAGTGACTAGTTACTTGGAAAAGTAACTTCACATTACTTTTAAATGCATACTTAAATCATCTTGCACACACAACAAGATCAAGGGTCCCTTGTTCTCATCAGAAAAAAGAAGAAAAAAGAAAATGATTCAATTCAATTCAATTCAGCTTTATTTATATAGCGCCATTTCACAACAACAGTCATCTCATAGCACTATCAACTGTAGGGGGGAACCCCCACAGTTGCAGAAAGACCACAGCAATCAGGCGATCCCCTGTGAGCAAGCACTTGGCGACGGTGGAGAGGAAAAACTCCCTTTTAACAGGAAGAAACCTCCAGCAGAACCAGGCTCAGGGAGGGGCAGTCATCTGCTGCGACTGGCTGGGGGGTGAGGGGATAGAGAAGAAGAAAAGAACAGACATGTAGAGAGCAAACAGCACGATGGGGACTCAATCTATGGGAGAGAACAAACAAATGTTAATGACCAGCAAAAAAAAAAAAATATTTCATAGAGAGTGAGGAAAGGAGTGAGGCCCAGTGCATTACTGGATGTCCCCCGGCTGACTAAACCTATTAGCAGCATAACTAAGGGAGGGTTCAGAAACACATGATCCCTCCCTAATTGTAGGCTATATCAAAAAGGTAAGATAAGATAAGATAAGATAAGCCTTTATTAGTCCCACAACGGGGAAATTCCAGGATTGCAACAGCACAGGGATAGCAACACTCAGAGCAACAATCAGAAGGCAAGAAAAAAAACAAGCAAGCAAGAGCAGCTAATATACATATGTACATATTACTATAAAATATATACATACACACACACACACACAGACACACAGTGCAGAGCATTGTAGCTGGATGGAATAAATATATGAATATATGAACACACAGTGCAGAGCATTGTAGCTAGATGGAATAAATATGTAAATATATAAACAATATATAAACTGTGCTGCCGCAGTGGTTAGCACTGCGGCAGCACAGTTTACCCTTGGCCGGGGGATTGTGGGGATCGTGGGATCGTGGGTTCGATCCCAGCCCCCGACCAACAGTGATCTGTGTGGAGTTTGCATGTTCTCCCCGTGTTGCGTGGGTTTACTCCGGGATTTCTCCGGTTTCCTCCCACATGCCAAAAACATGCATGTTAGGTTAATTGGCTGTTCTAAAATTGTCCCTAGATATCTGTTTCCTATAGGCCCTTAGAATAGAGGGTTAGTATTAATGAAAGCGCTTTGAGTGGTCTTTGTGACTAGAAAAGCGCTATATAAGTGCAGGTTAGTTAGTTAGTTAGTTAGTAAACACCCACAGTACGGAGCATTGCAGCTAGGTGGAATAAATATGCAAGTATATAAACACACACAGTGCGGAGCAATGTAGCTAGATGGAATAATATGTAGATATATAAAAACACAGTGCGGAGCATTGTAGCTAGATGGAATAAATATATAGATATATAAATATAAACACACCCAGTGCTGAGCATTGTAGCTAGATGGAATAAATATGTAAATATATAAACACACACAGTGCAGAGCATTGTTGCTAGGTGGGATGAAACAGCATAACCGTCTATTTAGTTATCCTACATGGTATGATTATGTGCCCATACATATTCTCACCCTCCATAGCGACCGGTATGTTCCTAGTTGTATGCCGGAGAGGACCATTGTGTAAGTCTATTGCATCTTTTGCATTCAAAAAACTATTAGTTTGTTACGTCTTTTTGCTATCTCTGCGAGCAGCCCTGCTTAGGTTGTACAGTCTGACAGCCGTTGGTAGGAAGGACCTACGAAACCTCTCGGTTGTGCACCTGGGATGATGTAGTCTGCTGCTAAATGAGCTCCTCAGTGCATCCAGTATGTCCTGCATAGGGTGGAACTCGGACTCCAGCAGAGATGACAGTTTAGCCACCGTCCTTCTCTCTCCTATCTCCTCCATCGGATCAAGGCGTTGCCCCAGGACAGAGCTAGCTTTCTTAATCAGTTTGTTCAGTCTCTTCCTATCGGCTGCAGTAATGCCACTGCCCCAGCAGACCACTCCAAAAGTGATGGCTGATGCCACCACCGTGTCATAGAATGACTTCAGCAGCGCCCCTGGTACACCAAAAGACCTGAGTCTCCTCAGCAGGAACAGCCTGCGCTGTCCCTTCTTGTAGAGTGCGTCAGTATTGTGTGACCAGTCTAGTTTATTGTTCAGATGAATACCCAGGTACTTGTAGGATGTCACCATCTCGATGTCTGTTCCCTGTATATTTACTGGTGCTGTGAGGGGCTGCCCATGCCTGCGGCAGTCCACCGCCAGCTCCTTAGTTTTCCTCGCGTTGATCTGGAGGCAGTTCCGATGGCACCAGTCCACAAAGTCCTGGATAAGCCCTCTGTACTCAGCTTCATCTCCGCTGGAGATGAGACCAACGATCGCAGAGTCATCAGAGAACTTCTGTAGATGGCAATGTGTTGTGTTGTGTGAGAAGTCCGCAGTATAAAGAGTGAACAGGAAGGGAGCCAGCACCGTTCCCTGGGGGGGCCCCGTGCTACTGATGATCGTGTCGGAAACACAGTCCCGGGTTCTCACAAACTGAGGCCGGTTCGTGAGGTAGTCCAGGATCCATGATGACAGGTGCTGGTCCACCCCTGCGCGCAGCAGCTTGTCCTTCAGGATCATCGGTTGGATGGTGTTGAAAGCACTGGAGAAGTCAAAGAACATGATCCTCACCATATTCCCGGGCTTCTCCAGGTGGGACAGAGAACGGTGAAGGAGGAAGATCACCGCATCCTCCACCCCAATGCCATGCTGGTAGGCGAACTGGAGTGGATCCATCGCTGGTTCCACCAGGGGGCGGAGATGAGCAAGGAGCAGTCTCTCCAGGGTCTTCATCAAGTGGGACATCAAGGCCACCGGTCTGAAGCTGTTCAGGTCTTTGGGGTGGGAAGTTTTTGGTACAGGTACCACACAAGATGTTTTCCACAGCTGTGGTACCCTCCCCAGTTTCAGGCTCATGTTGAAGATATATGTCACAATCCCACACAGCTGGTCTGCACAGGACTTGAGGAGCTTTGCGCTGATACCGTCCGGTCCCGACGCCTTCCTCGCCTTGATCTTCCTCAGCTCCGTCCTCACCTGGGTCTTGGTCAGGGTCAGGATGGGGGGCTGTGTGTTGGGAGTGGGGGGGTGTCGGTGGAGTGGGGAGTGGGTAGCAGGACTTGATTTCTTAGAGGCAGCAGTGGTTGTTGTGCAGACAGGGGGGAGGGCGGTTGGTCAAATCTATTGAAAAACAGATTCAGGTTGTTCGCCCACTCCCTGCCCCCCGTGGCCTGGGGGGAGGTATTCTGGAGCCCCGAGATGGTTTTGAGGTTTCTCCAGACCCCGCTGATGTCGCTCTGTTGCAGCTTGTCCTCCCATCTTCCTCCTGAAGCTGTCCTTGCCTTCTCTGATCTTTCTCCTCAGCTCCCTCTGTACGGACTTCAGCATCTCCCTGTTCCCCGACCTGAAGATCCTCTTCTTCTCTCTCAGAAGTGTTTTTATCTCAGGGTTGATCCAGGGTTTGTTGTTTGAGTGACGCCGTATAGTCTTGGTGGGAACGGATTTGTCCACACAGAAGCTGAGGTAGCCCGTGAAGGTGTGAATGAGGCCATCGATGTCCTCACCATGTGGATCGCAGAGCTGCTTCCAGGCAGTGGCTTCAAAACAGTCCTTTAGAGTGTCCATTGTCTCCTCAGACCATAACTCCACAGTGTGCATGGCCGGAGGTTGTCTGTGCACTAGGGGTTTGTACACCGGTCGGAGATGAACCAAGTTGTGATCCGATCTCCCAAGTGGGGGGAGTTGTGATGAGGTGTATGCCTCCTTAGTGTTTGTGTAGAACAAATCCAGTGTTTTATTGTCTCTAGTGTGGCATGTGACATACTGGGTGAAAGTGGGCAGAATGGGAGACAGTGAAACGTGGTTGAAATCGCCTGAGATGAGGAGAAGAGCATCTGGGTGTTCTGTCTGCAGCCTGCTGGTTACTGAATGGATGACGTCACGCGCTGTCCCAGCGTTCGCCGTCGGATTTGCATAAACAACAATGCAGATCACGTGTGAGTGTTCTCTCGGGAGATATGTAGGCCTCATGCTAACAGCTAGCAACTCAATGTCTTTGCTGCAGTGTCGTTGTTTAACAGTGATATGTCCCGGTCTGCACCAGTTGTTGTTAACATACATTATCACTCCACCGCCCCTAGTTTTGCCACTCTCTGGTGTTCGGTCAGCTCGTATCATGTGAAAACCCTCCAGCTCAATGTTAGCATCTGCTGCTAGTTCAGTTAGCCACGTCTCAGTAAACAAAAGGAGAGAGCACTCCCGGTAAGTGCTATCATAACGGGAGATAGCCGCTAGCTCATCTAACTTTCCCAGTATCGACCGTACATTTCCCATGACAACAGATGGAAGGGAGGGTCTGTACCTTATATTTTTTGTCCTCCGCCTTACTCCAGCCCGGCAGCCGCGGCGTTTTCGCCTCAGTTCTCTCGGTATGTCGAGTTTTTCCAGTGGGACCGGGTGGCGGTTAAATGCTAGCAGCTCTTCCCTGTTGTATCGAATCCTGCTAGAAACAGTGGCTCCGTCCACCGGCTCAGGAGACATTTGGGACGATCTGTGTGTCCGTGATATAAGTGGGGTGAAAAAAAAAAAGTGATCAAAAGAGAGAGGAAGGGAAAAAAAAAACTCGGAATCGAGCCGCTGTTGCAAAAGGCAGCCGACTGGTGTGGCGCCGCTTTTTAGGTAGGTTTTAACCCTATTCTTAAAAACAGAGATCGAGTCTGACTCCCGAATCCAGATTGGCAGCTGATTCCACAGGAGAGGAGCTTGATAACTGAAGGCTCTGCCTCCCATTGTACTTTTGGAGATTCTAGGTATTACAAGTAATCCTGCATTTTGGGAGCGTAGTGCTCTGTTAGGATAATACGGTAGTATCAGATCTTTTAAATAAAAAGGAGCCTGATTGTTTAAAGCTTTGTAAGTAAGAAGCAGGATTTTAAACTTAATTCTAAACTCTATGGGAAGCCAATGAAGGGAGGCCAGAACCGGAGAGATATGATCTCTCTTTCTAGTACCTGTTAAAACTCTTGCAGCAGCATTTTGGATCAGCTGAAGACTTTTTAAAGATGTTTTAGGACAGCCTGATAATAAAGAATTACAATAATCTAATCTCGAGCTAACAAAAGCGTGGATCAACTTCTCAGCATCACTCTGAGACAAGATGCTCCTAATCTTGGCAATATTACGCAAATGATAGAAGGCAGTCTTAGAAACAAATTTAATATGTGAATTGAAGGACAAATCCTGATCAAAAATAACTCCAAGGTTCCTCACAGAGCTATTAAGAGAAAGAGTAACCGCATCCAAACTGAAAGTTTGATTTGGAAAGGAATTTCTAAGGTTTTTTGGACCAACAAGAATGACTTCAGTCTTATCTGAATTTAATAGCAGGAAATTACAAGTCATCCAAGCTTTGATTTCCTTAAGACAGGCTTCTAACTTGGCTAATTGATTACTATCATCTGGCTTCATTGACAGGTACAGTATAATTGTGTGTCATCTGCATAACAATGAAAATGTATACAGTGCTTTCTAATAATGTTGCCTAACAGAAGCATATATAAACTAAAAAGAGTAGGGCCTAGCACAGATCCCTGTGGACCTCCATGACTAAGCTTTGAGTTGAAAGAAAACTCATTATTTACATGAACAAACTGGAACCTATCAGATAAATAAGATCTAAACCACTGCAACAAAGTTCCATTAAGTCCAACATAGTGTTCTAATCTATCAAGTAGAATATTATGATCGATAGTATCAAAAGCTGCACTAAGGTCTAAAAGGACAAGTACAGAAACTAGTCCATTATCAGATGCAATGAGGAGGTCGTTAGTGACCTTCGCTAAGGCTGTTTCAGTACTATGATGGATTCTAAACCCAGATTGAAACTCTTCAAGTAAACCATTTCCCTGCAGGTGGTCAAATAATTGCGTAGCAACAACTCTTTCTAAGATTTTTGAAATGAAAGGGAGATTAGAGATTGGTCTATAGTTAGCTAAAGCTCCTGGATCTAGTGTTGGCTTTTTGAGTAAGGGTTTAATTACAGCCGTTTTAAAAGCCTGCGGTACATGGCCTAAAGTTAATGAAGAATTGATTATATGAAGAATAAAGCTACCAATAAGTGGGAAGGCTTCTTTAAATAACCTGGTAGGAATAGGGTCTAAAAGACAAGTTGAAGGTTTGGATGAGGAAACTATTTTGTCTAACTCACAAAGGTCGATTGGAGTAAACTCATCAAGACAGACATCAAAAGAAGGAGTTGTAGTAGTTACAGTATTTAAGTTAACTGTGGGAAGAATCTGATTGATTTTATCTCTGATGGATGAAATTTTATTATTGAGAAAGTTCATAAAGTCCTGACTAGTAAGCTCTAAGGGAATGCTAGGATTGACAGAGTCCTGACTCTTTGTCAACCTGGCTACAGTACTGAAAAGAAACCTGGGATTATTCTTGTTCTCTTCTATTAATGCAGAGTAATAACTTGTTCTAGCTTTTCTAAGAGATTTTTTATAAATTAAAAGATGATTTCTCCAAGCTAAATAGATTTCATCTAAATTAGTAGAGCGCCATTTTCTTTCTAATTGACGAGTCTTCTGTTTTAAGCTACGAGTTTCTGTGTTGAACCAAGGAGTTAGAAATTCAACTTTCAACTTTCAACTTTATTTATATAGCACCATTTCACAACAACAGTCATCTCATAGCACTATCAACTGTAGGGGGGAACCCCCACAGTTGCAGAAAGACCCCAGAAATCTCTGATTAGACTTTTTCTTTTTTAAGGGGGCCACCAAGTCTAGAGCCTGATGCAGAGAAGCTGAAACACTATCCACCATGTTATCAATTACAGAAGAAGCAAGCTGTCTATAGCTTATTTCCATTGTGTTGACACATGGCATAGAGGAACCAATCTGCATAAATTTGGAAACAGCATCATCTGAGAGGCATCTACTGTAATAATATTTTTCTTTAGGAGCCAAATAGTCAGAAATAGTAAAATCAAAGGTTAACAGACAATGGTCTGACAGTACAGGGTTATGAGGAGACACTACAAGATTTTCTATTTCTATGCCATATGTCAGAACAAGGTCCAATGTATGGTGGAGGTAATGAGTAGAATTTCCTACTTTCTGAGAAAACCCAATCGAATCTAATATTGAATTAAAAGCCACATTAAGGCAGTCACTATCTACATCCACATGTATATTAAAGTCCCCTACTATAATTATTCTATCAGATTTCAGCACTAAATCAGCTAAGAAATCAGCAAATTCGGATAAAAATTCTGAGTAGGTTGATGGGGGACGATAAACTATAGCAAATAAAATTGGGTTTAACCTAAAATTGCTAAAGTGCCCAATACTGAGGACCAGGCCCTCAAAGGAATTATAACATGTTTTTTGCTTTACATTAACTAGTAATTTGGAATGGTAAATTGTTGCTACTCCTCCTCCACGACCAGAACTTCTGGGATTTTGACAGTTTAAATAACCAGAGGGAGTTGATTCATTTAAACCAACATAATCCTCTTGCCCTAACCAAGTCTCTGTAAGGGAAAATTAAATCAATCTGATGATCAATTAACAGATCATGGACTAACAGAGACTTGGGAGTTAGAGACCTAATATTTAATAAACCACATTTAATTTTTAAATTATGAGGAGGAACAGAGGCCAAATCATTCAATTTAGAGGCTTTATGTTTAATTTGAGTTTTACCAATATTTTGCTTTATCACTTTGGGATGCTTATACATTATATTTTTATTCACTTTGGAGGGAGCAGACAATGATTCTCTGATGGGGAAGGCAGGGGCTAAGCTGAGGGGTGGCAGATGAAGAGGAGCTGCAGAGAGGCGTGTAAGACTGCGACTCTGCTTCCTGGTCCCAACTCTGAGTAGTCAGGGTTTTGGAAATTTGGATAAAAAAGATGCCAGATTGTTAGATAAATGAGAAGCACCATCCAAAGTGGGATGAATGCTGTCTCCTCTCATAAGACCAGGTTTTCCCCAAAAAGATCTCCAATTGTCAATGTAGCCCACGTCATTTTTAGGACACCACACAGACAGCCAGCGGTTCAAGGATGACGAGCGGCTAAACATGTCATCACTGGTCAGATTGGGGAGGGGCCCAGAGAATACTACAGTGGCAGACATCGTTTTGGCAAAGTCACACACCGATTCTACATCAAGTTTCGTGACTTCCGACTGCCGGAGACGGATGTCATTAATGCCGGCGTGAATAACAATTGTGGAATATTTACAGTTACTTTTAGCCAGCATTTTCAAATTTGACTCGATGTCGCCTACTCTGGCCCCAGGAATGCATTTGACTATGGCCGCTGGAGTCTCTAGGTTCACGTTTCTGACTACAGAGTCGCCAATGATCAGAGTTTTTTCCTCAGCGGGTGTGTCGCTGAACGGGGAAAAACGATTAGAAACGTGAACAGGTTGGTGGTGAACCGGGGCTTTGCGACTAGGCTTCCTTCTCACCGTCACCCACCCAGTCTCCTCGCTGCTGAGGAGAGCCGAGGAACCGCTGACAGGGGGGCCTAAGCTAGCTAGCTCCGCTGCAGCTAATGGGCGTCCATCAAGATTAACTGGCGCAGACGGTGTTTCAATGCAGTGGAGCCGGCATTCCAAATCAGACAACCTCGCCTCGAGCGCCTCAAAAAGACAACATTTATTACATTTACCGTTATCACTTAAAGAGGCAGAGGAGCACACCGGAGGAGGAGAGGAAAGAGAGCTAGTAGCCATAGCTAGTGGCTGGAGAGCAACCACACAGGCAAACCACACAGGCAGACAGCAAAACAGGAAGTGACGATACATTACCACAAGGAAGTGACGATCTAACAGCGTCTCTGATGAAAAAAAATGATGAAAAATGATGAAAAAATGATGAAAAAAAAGCCTCATCTTACGGAGAAAAAATGTCTCAGATTTACACAAACTTTTGTAATCAGTAGAAAGTCAGAAATTTACTAGAAATAAAGCTGTGAATTCAGAGAAAATTTTGGACCCCCTGGAGGGCCATTTTTGGCCCACGAGCCATATTTTTGACACCCCTGGACCAGTCCATTAAACATGCATATTTAGAGGATTTACTTCCATGAAATAGTTGCAGATCACAACAGCATGTAAATGAATGAGATAAAATAAAACAGAAAGCACAGATAAATTAAAGTTCACCGCTTAGAACAGTGTGTCCCAACCCGGGGTCTGCACACCCTCCCTCCCCGGGGGGGAGGGAACCTGAGCCCATAAGGGAGGCATGGAGCTCTGTCTGTTTTGAGGTCATGACATGCGTGGGTAAAAAAAAAATTGATATATTTTATATGGATTTTTTTTTTTTATCCACGCATTTCTCGGTGGACATGTTGTGAAGCATATGTATTTAAATAATAAAATTTGTTGGAAAAAAAGTTTTTCATTTTCTTTATATTATGTGTATGACCTCTGACCTGTTTAGTCTCACACTGTAGCTAGCACTAAACACGAGGAATTTATTCATCGCTGTTGAATGACATCAAATAATGAAAGAGGATGGCTGAGAAACGTAAATGAGTGGAGGACCCCGTGGAGTTAATAAAGAAAAAAAGACAATATATTGACAGTTACCTGAACTATGGATTTATAGTGTCATGAGTCTGAGCGCAATTATTCCCTCTGAGCTCAGACTCAATTCATTTCCGAGTTTTGTCTGTCTATTATTATTTTGTTGTCAGTTTTCTGCATATATTTTGGTTTATTGTCTCTCTTGTGCCCTCCTCTCTCAGACATCCCCATTAACTGTTCAGTCTGCTCTCACCGCCTCAGCTGTGGACTGGTGGACAATTAGCTCACCTGCCTGCTCAGCCCACACCTGCTGCTCATTTGCTTCCCCTCATTTGTCTGCTATTTAAAGACTACCTAGTCATTTTCTCATTGCCGCACCATTGAATGTTCTCCTGTTTATTCTCTGCTTGTCTCCACGTTCACAGAGCGATGTCGGCTCTGGAATACAGTCTGTAAGTTTTTCCTTATTTGTAGTTTTGTAAGTTTTGCACAGTTTTTGGTCTTTTGTTCTTCTGTTACATAAATGTCACAACACAATCCAGCGTCTCGGTCTGTCTCTCTCTCTGCGCCAAGGGACATTCATGACAAATAGAAGCACAAGACTCTTTTCGGTCAGAATGTGTTATTTATGGTGAAACTGAGATGGATGAAACTGATGCCAAAACTCGACACTGAGAGACCATTGGTGCAAGTCGGGATTTTTTTGAGAGGAAACGACACCTGGTGCTTTCAAGGAGACATGGGGATATCAGAAAATCCTTTGAATGGGCAGGTAGTGATTTACTGAGAGTCACTGAAGCATCATTCGACTGTGCCACTGTGTGATGTATTAAATACGATATATTTCATATTGTTGTGTGTTATGGGTGGCGGTGGAACTGGAAAGGTGGAGCCGGCACCCTGGGTATAAAAGGCGGATGTGGAAGAGGCACGGTCTCTTTATGACCAGATCGCTGCCTAGACGGGAGCGCCTTTGACACACTGGGAGTTCATCAATACATTTACGTTCTACTGCACCTCCGGCCTCGCTATTGGAGTACAAGTTATGGACATAACATTTGGCGATGAGGATAAAAGTATGGATAAGGGAGTTTCTAGTATTTGGCCATTTTTGGAGTTCCTGGGTGAGCCACCGGTTCCCTGGGTAAGGTGGTATGCAGCATTCCAGAATTATTCGGTGGCTTTGAACCTCGGCGAATTGGAGAAACTACGTGCACGAGCGATACTGGCCCATAATCTCGGCATGGAGATACTTTCGCGCTCCTGAAAACATCATAGTCCGAAGGATTCAGTTTCGGCAGCGTCGCCAGCGGACTAGAGAGTTGGTGGAGCGATACATCACAGACCTGCGTCAGCTGGCTGGGAAATGCCAATTTGGGGCTTTGGAAGAAGAAATGATCCACGATCAGTTGGCAGAGCACACGTTATGTTCTGCAGCATGGTCAAGGCTCCTCACACACGCCAGTGAACTGACATTAGCCATGGCGGTTGAGATACCGCAACAGTTTGAAGCTGTGGATAAACTATCTAAGGGCCTCGGTGAGAGAACTACGTTGAGGCAAGCTGAATCACAGTCAGCGGTGCAGGCTGTGGACCCGGGTAGCAATGATGGCGCAGAAGACACGGAAGAATATGCTATTGCTATTAAAATAAGGTCAGCCCCGGGGTCCCCAGATATATGGGCTGCAGGTCCACCAAGCACCGATACAAGGCAAGAAAGGGGCAAACTCTGTGGCAATATTGATGAGCAGCTGATCAATCCTGCATGCCTAAAAATTGTGGAGAAAATGTGTGGAGCACAAGCAGTTGATAAAGTCAAGACTGTGCGACAAACAAGCGGATGCAGGGATCTGAATCAAACGTCCTACAATGCAAAGATGCACTGGATACTTTTGTGCGAAAACTGGAGTACAGGGTCGCTAAAATGTCAAGAAGGGAGTTGCAGCAGTTTTTACTTCTGCAGAAGCAGTCCGGTGGCACCCTGCATGCGTCTTTACGCACAGACTTCATGCGCCACAAGAACCTGCTGTGTGATGAGATGATGAGTCGCTTTGCCGACATCAACGAATGTTTATCCAAGGAAGCATGGGTGATGGACCCCTACATTTCCAATCACAAGGATGTTGAATACTTGGGCTGTGAAGATGAGCTGTGTGACCTTCGATCTGAGTCAGTGTCAAAAAAATATTTCCAGGAAAATGGATACAAAAAGTTTTGGATGGTCAAAGGACACACCGTTGTTCCTACACTGTCCAAACACTCAATCTAGAGGGTCATTCTTCCTTTTGGTACTACATACCTGTCTGAGGCAGCTTTCAGTGCCCTTCTAAATGTAAAAACAAAAGTAAGGAACAGGCTGGATGTCCACCAGGACTTTAGACTGGCTATCACCACTATCACTCCAAACATCACATCCCTGGTCAGAGACATGCAAGCTAATTATTTTTTGCAGTGTTAATTGCTGGGTAGCGTTATGAGAAAGAGCAGTCAAGGATATTTGTTCTTTGTGTATGACAGGGGTGTTTTTAGGCCTACTGCCATGAGTCCCATACTGACTGACTTTTAAGCCTCTACTAATTTATGCTGTCATGTGTGTGTATGCCCACTATTTTGGTTGTTAGAAATTTTTGCTTTCACAAGGGACATGTTCTTGTTAACATTTCTGTTTCATACCTCTGGCAAAGATGAAAACAAATCTACATTTCAAACAAATGGAAGAGGTTAAGCACAAAACAGATGTGATTTTTTTTCCTAAATAGATGTTCTAAAATTATTTAATTCCTCTGGCTGGGGGGGGGGGGGGGGGGCTTCTGTGACACAGGCAGGGGGTGCTCCTGGGAAAAAGGTTGGGAACCACTGGCTTAGAAGAAGCTAACTAACTAACTAACTAACCTGCACTTATATAGCGCTTTTCTAGTCACAAAGACCACTCAAAGCGCTTTCATTAATACTAACCCTCTATTCTAAGGGCCTATAGGAAACAGATATCTAGGGACAATTTAGAACAGCCAATTAACCTAACATGCATGTTTTTGGCATGTGGGAGGAAACCGGAGAAATCCCGGAGTAAACCCACGCAACACGGGGAGAACATGCAAACTCCACACAGATCACTGTTGGTCGGGGGCTGGGATCGATCCCATGATCCCCACAATCCCCCGGCCAAGGGTAAACTGTGCTGCCGCAGTGCTAACCACTGCGCCACCGTGCAGCCGAGCCAAGCTGTTTGTTACTGCAACAAATCACAGTCACTTTTTCTCTGTGGGTAAGAAAACTTTAAATGCATTTAATGCGGACATTAAATGTGAGCTTCTTGCTCAAAAAATACTCATGTTTAACCACAGAGGTAGGAGCTGTTGGAGGCTTCTCACCGCTTGGACAACAGGTGATCAGGGCTCAATATGAGAAGTCGCCACTGCCACGGCATTTCTTTGTACCGGGCTGCAGCGTGAACTGGGGCAGGACAGGAAACCAACCCGCGGAGGAGACTGACGGCTGCGCCAGCTATGGTCAGTATATTTATGCTAAAAATATCTATCCATATTAATAAAACAAATAACGCGAGTAACGCATCTGATCAAATTTCAGTAACTGTAACGCATTACTGAATTTCTAAACACTGATTTCGTTACACAGCACGCTACTGCAAAAGTAGTGGTGTTACTATAACGCATTACTTTGTAAAGCATTACTGTCATGATGTGAGTGAGGGGGATTCCGCCATACTCAGTCTCATGGCCTTTTTCCATATTTGCATATTTGTTGTATTGTTTTGTAGTTCTACTCATTCTCCTGTTATATTTATCGCAGTCTTGTTATTTATATATTTGGTATTTACTTGTATCTATCCTTCAGTCTTTATTTGTCATCATTTTAGTTCTCGCTTTATATTTGTACTTTTGTGTTCGCTCTCTTGTGCGCATGCGTGAGCATTTGTGGGAGCAGGTGTGTGGAGTGGTGTGAAGTGAGTACTCTAAACTTTGTTTTTCTAACTTTTCTCTATCTTGTGTGTTGAGGTGTGTGTGTTTATTATATAGCGGTTTGAGTGTGTGTGTGTGTTGGGGTGTGAGTGTTGGAGTGAGTGTGTCGGGGAATGGTAGCTTCTGCTTCCCGTTTTTTCCTGGCTGGCATCATCCCGGTGTTTGACGGTGGTGTGGAGTTTGAGCGTTTGACCCGGAGGCATGGCGTGAGAATCCTCCCGACAGTTTCCTGTTCTGTGGAGGAGGCTGGCCTCGCTGTAGGACAGGTGGTTGGGCATGACAGCATAAAATCATCATCAAGGATGAACAGCGTAATTGTCATTTTTCAATTCAATTCAGCTTTATTTATATAGCGCCATTTCACAACAACAGTCATCTCATAGCACTATCAACTGTAGGGGGGAACCCCCACAGTTGCAGAAAGACCACAGCAATCAGGCGATCCCCTGTGAGCAAGCACTTGGCAACGGTGGAGAGGAAAAACTCCCTTTTAACAGGAAGAAACCTCCAGCAGAACCAGGCTCAGGGAGGGGCAGTCATCTGCTGCGACTGGCTGGGGGGTGAGGGGATAGAGAAGACGAAAAGAACAGACATGTAGAGAGCAAACAGCACGATGGGGACTCAATCTATGGGAGAGAACAAACAGATGTTAATGACCAGCAAAAAAAAAAATATTTCATAGAGAGTGAGGAAAGGAGTGAGGCCCAGTGCATTACTGGAGGTCCCCCGGCTGACTAAACCTATTAGCAGCATAACTAAGGGAGGGTTCAGAAACACATGATCCCTCCCTAATTGTAGGCTATATCAAAAAGGTAGGTTTTAGCCCTATTCTTAAAAAACAGAGATCGAGTCTGACTCCCGAATCCAGATTGGCAGCTGATTCCACAGGAGAGGAGCTTGATAGCTGAAGGCTCTGCCTCCCATTGTACTTTTGGAGATTCTAGGTATTACAAGTAATCCTGCATTTTGGGAGCGTAGTGCTCTGTTAGGATAATACGGTAGTATCAGATCTTTTAAATAAAAAGGAGCCTGATTGTTTAGAGCTTTGTAAGTAAGAAGAAGGATTTTAAACTTAATTCTAAACTCTATGGGAAGCCAATGAAGGGAGGCCAGAACCGGAGAGATATGATCTCTCTTTCTAGTACCTGTTAAAACTCTTGCTGCAGCATTTTGGATCAGCTGAAGACTTTTTAAAGATGTTTTAGGACAGCCTGATAATAAAGAATTACAATAATCTAATCTCGAGCTAACAAAAGCGTGGATCAGTTTCTCAGCATCACTCTGAGCCAAGATGCTCCTAATCTTGGCAATATTACGCAAATGATAGAAGGCAGTCTTAGAAACAAATTTAATATGTGAATTGAAGGACAAATCCTGATCAAAAATAACTCCAAGGTTCCTCACAGAGCTATTAAGAGAAAGAGTAACCGCATCCAAACTGAAAGTTTGATTTGGAAAGGAATTTCTAAGGTTTTTTGGACCAACAAGAATGACTTCAGTCTTATCTGAATTTAATAACAGGAAATTACAAGTCATCCAAGCTTTGATTTCCTTAAGACAGGCTTCTAACTTGGCTAATTGATTACTATCATCTGGCTTCATTGACAGGTATAATTGTGTGTCATCTGCATAACAATGAAAATGTATACAGTGCTTTCTAATAATGTTGCCTAACGGAAGCATATATAAACTAAAAAGAGTAGGGCCTAGCACAGATCCCTGTGGAACTCCATGACTAAGCTTTGAGTTGAAAGAAAACTCATTATTTACATGAACAAACTGGAACCTATCAGATAAATAAGATCTAAACCATTGCAACGAAGTTCCATTAAGTCCAACATAGTGTTCTAATCTATCAAGTAGAATATTATGATCGATAGTATCAAAAGCTGCACTAAGGTCTAAAAGGACAAGTACAGAAACTAGTCCATTATCAGATGCAATGAGGAGGTCGTTAGTGACCTTCGCTAAGGCTGTTTCAGTACTATGATGGATTCTAAACCCAGATTGAAACTCTTCAAGTAAACCATTTCCCTGCAGGTGGTCAAATAATTGCACAGCAACAACTCTTTCTAAGATTTTTGAAATGAAAGGGAGATTAGAGATTGGTCTATAGTTAGCTAAAGCTCCTGGATCTAGCGTTGGCTTTTTGAGTAAGGGTTTAATTACAGCCGTTTTAAAAGCCTGCGGTACATGGCCTAAAGTTAATGAAGAATTGATTATATGAAGAATAAAGCTACCAATAAGTGGGAAGACTTCTTTAAATAACCTGGTAGGAAAAGGTCGATTGGAGTAAACTCATCAAGACAGACATCAATAGAAGGAGTTGTAGTAGTTACAGTATTTAAGTTAACTGTGGGAAGAATCTAATTGATTTTATCTCTGATGGATGAAATTTTATTATTGAAAAAGTTCATAAAGTCCTGACTAGTAAGCTCTAAGGGAATGCTAGGATTGACAGAGTCCTGACTCTTTGTCAACCTGGCTACAGTACTGAAAAGAAACCTGGGATTATTCTTCTTCTCTTCTATTAATGCAGAGTAATAACTCGTTCTAGCTTTTCTAAGAGATTTTTTATAAATTAAAAGATGATTTCTCCAAGCTAAATAGATTTCATCTAAATTAGTAGAGCGCCATTTTCTTTCTAATTGACGAGTCTTCTGTTTTAAGGTACGAGTTTCTGTGTTGAACCAAGGAGTTAGAAATCTCTGATTAGACTTTTTCTTTTTTAAGGGGGCCACCAAGTCTAGAGTCTGATGCAGAGAAGCTGAAACACTATCCACCATGTTATCAATTACAGAAGGAGCAAGCTGTCTATAGCTTATTTCCGTTGTGTTGACACATGGCATAGAGGAAACAATCTGCATAAATTTGGAAACAGCATCATCTGAGAGGCATCTACTGTAATAATATTTTTCTTTAGGAGCCAAATAGTCAGAAATAGTAAAATCAAAGGTTAACAGACAATGGTCTGACAGTACAGGGTTATGAGGAGACACTACAAGATTTTCTATTTCTATGCCATATGTCAAAACAAGGTCCAATGTATGGTGGAGGTAATGAGTAGAATTTCCTACTTTCTGAGAAAACCCATATCGAATCTAATATTGAATTGAATGCCACATTAAGGCAGTCACTATCTACATCCACATGTATATTAAAGTCCCCTACTATAATTATTCTATTAGATTTCAGCACTAAATCAGCTAAGAAATCAGCAAATTCGGATAAAAATTCTGAGTAGGTTGATGGGGGACGATAAACTATGGCAAATAAAATTGGGTTTAACCTAAAATTGCTAAAGTGCCCAAAACTGAGGACCTGGCCCTCAAAGGAATTATAACATGTTTTTTGCTTTACATTAACTAGTAATTTGGAATGGTAAATTGTTGCTACTCCTCCTCCACGACCAGAACTTCTGGGATTTTGACAGTTTAAATAACCAGAGGGAGTTGATTCATTTAAACCAACATAATCCTCTTGTCCTAACCAAGTCTCTGTAAGGGAAATTAAATCAATCTGATGATCAATTAACAAATCATGGACTAACAGAGACTTGGGAGTTAGAGACCTAATATTTAATAAACCACATTTAATTTTTAAATTATGAGGAGGAACAGAGGCCAAATCATTCAATTTAGAGGCTTTATGTTTAATTTGAGTTTTACCAATATTTTGCTTTATCACTTTGGGATGCTTATACATTATATTTTTATTTACTTTGGAGGGAGCAGACAACGATTCTCTGATGGGGAAGACAGGGGCTAAGCTGAGGGGTGGCGGATGAAGAGGAGCTGCAGAGAGGCGTGTAAGACTGTGACTCTGCTTCCTGGTCCCAACTCTGAGTAGTCATGGTTTTGGAAATTTGGATAAAAAAGATGCCAGATTGTTAGATAAATGAGAAGCACCATCCAAAGTGGGATGAATGCTGTCTCGTCTCATAAGACCAGGTTTTCCCCAAAAAGAGCTCCAATTGTCAATGTAGCCCACGTCATTTTTAGGACACTACACAGACAGCCAGCGGTTCAAGGATGACGAGCGGCTAAACATGTCATCACTGGTCAGATTGGGGAGGGGCCCAGAGAATACTACAGTGGCTGACATCGTTTTTGCAAAGTCACACACCGATTCTATATTAAGTTTCGTGACTTCCGACTGCCGGAGACGGATGTCATTAATGCCGGCATGAATAACAATTGTGGAATATTTACAGTTACTTTTAGCCAGCATTTTCAAATTTGACTCGATGTCGCCTGCTCTGGCCCCAGGAATACATTTGACTATGGCCGCTGGAGTCTCTAGGTTCACGTTTCTGACTACAGAGTCGCCAATGATCAGAGTTTTTTCCTCAGCGGGTGTGTCGCTGAGCGGGGAAAAACGATTAGAAACGTGAGCAGGTTGGTGGTGTACCGGGGCTTTGCGACTAGGCTTCCTTCTCACCGTCACCCACCCAGTCTCCTCGCTGCTGAGGAGAGCCGAGGGACCGCTGACAGGGGGGCCTAAGCTAGCTAGCTCCGCTGCAGCTAATGGGCGTCCGTCAAGATTAACTGGCGCAGACGGTGTTTCAATGCAGCGGAGCCGGGATTCCAAATCAGACAACCTCGCCTCGAGCGCCTCAAAAAGACAACATTTATTACATTTACCGTTATCGCTAAAAGAGGCAGAGGTGTAGCTAAACATCTGACAGAGAGAGCACACCAGAGGAGAGGAAAGAGAGCTAGTAGCCATAGCTAGTGGCTAGAGAGCAAACCACAAAGCAAACCACACAGGCAGACAGCAAAACAGGAAGTGACGATACGTTACCACAAGGAAGTGACGATCCACTGACCATTTTTCTGGATTCAACTGAATCAGTTGGTGGAACAGGGAGTTGTCATAAATGACACTTTTACTCCTGTTTTACCGCTGGTGAACCTTCTAGGAGGATCACCATCTCTAACGCTCCTCCTTTCATTAAAAATGATCAGCTGATAAGAGAGTTGTCCTGTTTGAATGGTCTCTCTGGGTAGTAAATCCCCCTGCTAAAGCATGTCGTGTGTCACAGGAGGCAGTGCTTTATGGTGTTAAGACAGCTCTGCAGAACTGAGCGTGTCTTTTAACTTCAGGATCAACGGCTTTAGTTATTTACTGTAGTTTTTGCAACATCTGAAACCATGAAATGTTTTGCGTGTGGTGCAGAGGGCCATCTTATCAGATCATGTCCTGAAAAGGTGAACACGAAGAACACTGGGAGTAAGAAAGGTGACGCTGGTGTTTCTGGTGGTCCAGAGGGTAGCACTACATGTGGTGCGGCGGGTACCACCATGATGTCCACTTCCGCCGGGGTGGTGGTGGATGTCGTGGCGGCGTCCGCTTCTGCCGGGGCGGCAATGGCCTCGGCGGGCACAGTGGTTGCTCCTTCAAAGAGTGATGGTGGGGAGTTTCTGTCTGGCGGCAGCTCTGATCTTTGTAATGAACCTGTCACCCAGGGTAAAAAGGTGAAGGACAAAAACAGTGTAGTTAAAGAAAAAAACATGAATGAACAGACTTTGCAGGCGTTGGAGGAGCAGACTGGGGCTGTGACGGACACACAGAGTGAACACTGCGTGACAAACGCTGCAGTTATTGAAGAAATGCAGGAATGTTGAGGAGGATCCCTTTAAAGCTGCACAAAAAAGAAAAAGTGCTGAAATCTTGCAGAGCTCTGCTAAATCTAGTAGGGTGGGGGGTTTGGAAGTGCTGGATGAGAGCGCTTCTGATGACAGTGAAGCTGAGTCTTGACATAATGCACGGCTCAGGAGACGCACACACACAGGCTTAGAGTAGTTCAAAGAGTTTATTAACAGCAGGGGTGAATGAGTGCGTGTCTGCGGGAAGTAAATGTGTTGGTGATGGTGTCTGCTCCAGGCACAGAGGCAGGTGACCGTACAGCCGAGCAACCCTATGGAGAGAGCACAGGGAGAGGGTGACGGGCATACACCAACACAGGAGGGATTTATGGCGAGAGAAGGACTTACTTGGTGGGTCAGGACAGCTGGCACAACAAGGGGGCGACGCCCGGAAGACAGCCACCTGGAGAGCTCCGTACAGCAGCGAGGATTGGGCGATGGAGAGGAGATGTCCGCCGCTGGGGAATCCACCTGTGCACAGGGGAGGAGACTGAAGAAGAGAGGTAAGCGATCTTCTTACCAAAATGGTGACGCTGAAGAGAAGTATGCTCACAACGGTGAGGGACGAAGTCTGACGGCTTCAGGCCGAGCCTCCGGGCGAGACGGCCTTTATCCCTCGCCGCTGATGATTGTCAGGTGCGTGAGCAGGTGGCGCCGCTGATGAATGGCGCGGCGTGACAAGTCTGAGCTGATGCAGTAAGCAGCAAAGCTCCTCCTGCTTTACTAAGATCAGTAAGTTTCTTCAAGTGGCTAAGGGGAGTAGGGCTGTGGAAGTCGAAAATTACTTTCCAGATCTGGAATTATTTGTGGCATCAGCTCGCAAGTTTATGACACTGAATGATGGGAATGAGACTTTCACTGATCAGGAAAGTTTAAGAAACTTGTTCTTAAACTGAAATCGCAAATTATAATTAATTTTAATATTAATATTAATTTGTATATATATAAAATTAATATTAATATTAATAATAATAATTATATATATATATATATATATATATATATATATAGTATATATACATACATATATGTTCAAAAGTTTGGGGTCACCCAGACAATTATTTTGTGTTTTCCATGAAAAGTCACACTTATTTACCACCATGAGTTGTAAAATGAATAGAAAATATAGTAAAGACATTGACAAGGTTAGAAATAATGATCTGTATTTGAAATAATAATTTTTTCCAGATACTCAACCTGCTCAAAGGAAAGTCAGTTTTATAGCTTCTCTAACCAGCTAAACTGTTTTCAGCTGTGCTAACATGATTGCGCAAGGGTTTTCTAATCATCCATTAGCCTTCTGATGCAATGAGCAAACACATTGTACCATTAGAACACTGGAGTGATAGTTGCTGAAAATGGGCCTCTATACACCTATGTAGATATTGCACCAAAAACCAGACATTTGCAGCTAGAATAGTCATTTACCACATTAGCAATGTATAGAGTGTATTTCTGATTAGTTTAAAGTTATCTTCATTGAAAAAAACAGTGCTTTTCTTTCAAAAATAATGAAATTTCTAAATGACCCCAAACTTTTGAACGGTAGTGTATATATATATATATATATATATATATATATATATATATATATATATATACTGTATATATAAATTAATAAAAAGATCAATCTTGTCACTTGCCGAGCCGGCTTGGCTTTCCCCGGCTCGGCCTCGATCTCTCTGGGGGTTTTGGTTTTACTGGTTATGTGCATTTTGGTGTATTATTGTACTAACTTCCACATCCTTTGCCACTGCCCGAACAGCAGCTGTTATCCTGCGTTGGCTCACTCTTACTCCATCAGCTGTTTCCAGTCCCGCTAATTATCCCTTCCACGCCTCGCTCAGGTGTTTCCTATTTGCCACGCCAGTGGTGTTTGTTCATAAGCAGCTCTTTGCTGGACAAACATCGCTGGATCATTGTACGAGTTCACACGGTCAAATCTTTCTCTATGTAACCGTCACGTCTTTGAAGGCCTGCTGGGAGTATGCTCGTCGCTCCACTGGAGGACCTGAATCGCTAGGCTGTGAGTAATTGTAACGTTTCTCTGTGCAGTTGTGCCGCTACGCTGGTGGCATTTCCCTGTATGGCACAATTGCTACGCTTTCCCTTTACAGCCTAGCATCACTATTGGACTCTTTGTTTGCCCGAGCTGCCCAGCCATTTGTATGGTTTTCCCTGAACTGTGTTCAATAAATGTGTGTGTGGCAACCCCTGCATTTAAATACTCATCTCTCCTTCTCTCCTCCGTGCACAATCGGAGAGCGCACGGTGGGTTTATGACAAATCCATGCATTTAGGGATTGGTGCCTCGTTGTTACTGTCAAGTATTGCATTCCATCACTGAATTGATCTTTTGTCCCACCTCTGCTGACAATTTAAATAGAAATGGTTTTGACATCATCATATATTCCCCTACCAAATTTTAGCACTGACCCAATGTCAGAGGTGTATTCAAAGAGGATCAGGATTTTTCTCCACATGTTGCACTAGTGGTCTGCTGTCAACCCCAAGGCTGTAGCTTGTCCACATCTCCTAACACTAGCTGTCAACGCTCTTCATCCACCTTTCAATTTTCTGCCAAATACAAGAGTTCTTACTAACTGCTAACCACAGCACCATCTGTCTGCAGCAAGCCGGCTCCTTGGGCTTTTCTCTAGCCGACAAATCCTCGGACAGAGTTCTAGCCTCCAGTGAGTGGAACAGAATGGCCAACCATGAGGAATGTCTCTGAGACTATGGCGCAGCAACTGGGGCCAGTGTCGCTGTGGAGCAGAGGCCTGCCTCCTACCATGTGGCTGGCACACGCTTCCAGGGGCTTGAGTGTGGCACATGCTGGGTCTGGCCTCACTGACTCCCACCACCGTGCAAAAAGAAAAGAAAAGTAACCTACAGTATGTCAATGTTAAAAGGTAGCTGTAAATGAACACTAAATGCTTTCTGAAGCTCATCTTGACTAGTGATTTTAGCTGAGTGAATTGTCACTACACTGGATGTCATTTGGATTTAAATGGAGACTTTGATCATTCTTTACTCTTAATCTTACAATTTCTGTGTTCTTCATTGCTGGATTTGGCGGTGTGCTTGAATCATTGCTAAACCATTTAAAAGGTCCACATGTACAATATATGATAACAGGCTATGCCATGTTTTGCAAATTGTAAAGGTTCAAAGACTTTTGTCAATACTTCTATATGTACAGTACATACAGTAGAATTGAAATGCCATTTCTCTCTTTCTTAGTGGTGTACACAATACAGTATATAAGACAAGAAGGAATAAGGATGGCAAACAACAACAGTCTGTGTATAGTAATGCTACCCATAGTGCAAATAATGGTAAAAACATAGCAATCCCATATACAGTAAACTGTAATACTGGTAAATTGCAAGTTCAGTGTGGTCATGGGGGTGCAGACAGTGACAGATTGGTCTGTGCATGATCAGTATTGCAATGACAGACAACAGCAGGTATGGCATTTGTGCAAATGGTTGCAGTAAGATGCAGAGACATACAGCAGCAGATGTGGTACTGTTGGTGTACCAAGTCTTTCTGTGCAAAAAGCTGAGGTAGTTATTGTGTGGGTGAGTGCGTTACAGTACAGGGGCAGGGGGCGGGGGTGGGGGTGGGGAGGAAGTGGACAGAGTTCAAGGCCATGATGGCCTACTGAACAAAGCTGTTTAGCAGTCTTGTGGAGTGGGCCTGGAGGCTGCGGTACCTTCTCCCTGAAGGCAGGGGGCTGAAGAGGGAGTGTGAGGGGTGGGAGGTGTTGCCTGCGATATTGATGGCTCTGTGAGTGAGGCGGGTGAGGTAGATGTACAAGAGGGAGGGCAGAGGAGCACCAGTGATCTTGCTGGCTGCTTTCACTGTGTATTGTAGAGTCTTCAGGCAGAAGGCAGTGCAGCTTCCTCGCTACACTGTGATGCAGCTGGTGAGGATGCTCTCAATGGTGCCCCAGTAGAATGAACACATGATAGGGGGTGGGACTTGTGCTCTCCTCAGTTTGCGGAGGAAGTGGAGGCGAGTCTGAACCTTCTTGGCCAGTGATGTGGTGTTGTTGGATCAGGAGAGGTCCTCAGAGATGTGCACCCCTAGGAACTTGGTGCTGCTCACCCTCTCCACAGCTGCTCAATCGATGATCAGAGGGGGGTGCTGTGTGTGTCCTCTCCTGAAGTTGATCACAATCTCCTTGTTTTTTCCCACGTTCAGGAAGAGATTACTGCCTTTACACTATTGGACCAGTTGGCTCACCTCATTTCTGTAATTGGCCTCCTCATTGTTGGTGATAAGGCCCACCAGCATTGTGTTGTCCGCAAATTTGATGATATGGTTGGTGCTGTAGGCTGGTGCACAGTCATGGGTCAGCAGGGTGAAGAGCAGCGGGTTGAGCATACACCCTTGTGGGGCCCTTGTGCTCAGTGTGATGTCTTGGAGGTGTTGCTGCCGATCCACAAGTTCTGTGGCCACTATGTGAGAAAGAAAAATTTACTATATAAAGCTTTACTAAAGAAAAGGACAAAAGAAGCAGAGCAGCGGTATAAAACATACAAAAATAAGTTAACATATATAATAAGATGTAGTAAGAGAGACTATTACAGTAAAGAACTGGAGAAAAACAATATTAAAAATACATGAACAATACTTAACAGTATTCTTGGAAATAAAAGCAGAAATACAAGCTACCCAACCGATTTTTCAAAAAATAATAAAACGACTCAGAGTGTGAATGCAGCTTCACCTGCAGATGAATTTAATAACTTTTTTGTTAACATTGGTCCTAATTTGGCTCGAGAAATACCCATTACGGCGCCTACAGGTGATACAATAAGCAATAACACTGCTATAAAAGACTCCATTTTCATAAAGAACACAGACGAGAGAGAGGTCATTGAAATTGTTAAATCGTTTAAAAGTAAAACATCTACGGACTGTGATGGTATTGACATGCTCTTAATCAAAACTATTATTGAATGCTTAGTGAAACCACTGACGTATATCTGTAACCTGTCTCTTCAAACGGGTATATTTCCCAATGCAGTGAAAATAGCTAAAGTAATTCCGATATACAAGACGGGTGACAGAGGGGAATTCTCAAACTATAGACCAATTTCACTATTGCCGCAATTTTCCAAGATACTTGAAAAAATATTCTATGAGAGAATTGACAACTTCATACTGAAGAATAATTTATTGTGTGAGCAGCAATATGGGTTCAGACACAAGAGGACAACTGCATTTGCTCTAATGGAATTTATAGAAAAAATATCAACTGCCATTGAAAATAAAGAGTATTCAGTTGGGGTATTCCTGGATCTTAAAAAAGCATTTGATACAGTGGATCATAATTTATTATTAAAGAAACTACAAAATTGTGGTATTAGAGGGGTAGCACTGTCCTGGTTAAGTAGTTACTTAAAGAATAGATATCACTATGTATGTGTTGGTAACAAAAACTCACAGTTACTGAAGGTTACTTGTGGAGTCCCACAGGGTTCAGTTTTGGGGCCATTGTTATTCAATATGTATATAAATGATATATGTAAAGTTTCAGAAAAAATGGACTTAATATTGTTTGCCGATGACACTAATCTATTATGCAGTGGAAGCAATTTGGAACAACTTTTGGATACACTCGGAAAGGAATTAGGAAAGCTTAAACTGTGGTTTGATTCAAACAAATTAACGCTCAATTTAAGTAAGACAAAATTTATAGTCTTTAACAACCATCACAACAACTCAGTATCCAAACTCAGTGTAAATGGTGTAGAGATTGATAGGGTATCTGAAACTAAATTTCTTGGAGTAATAATTGATAATAAACTGTGTTGGAAGTCACATATTAATTATATTAAAGGTAAAATATCCAAATCAATTGCAATACTACACAGAGTGAAATATTTGCTGAATCAACCCACACTATATACCTTGTATCATTCATTAATACTCCCATACATGACATATTGTACTGAAGTATGGGGAAATACATATAAAACAAACATATATCCAGTCTTTATGCTTCAGAAGAGAGCTATTAGAATAATAAACAAAGCAGCTTACAGGGAACCAACAAACCCACTTTTTCTTAAATTAAAAGCTCTCAAGTTGAAAGATCTGGTTTACTTTAAAACTGCAATAATAATGTTTAAAGTGAAGAATCTATCACTGCCCCCAAATATCCAAAAGTTGTTCCAAATAAGGGAGAAACAATATCATTTCAGAGGAACATGTATATTTCAAAAACCTTCAGTGAGAACTACCACCAAGCAACACTGTGTTTCAGTGCAAGGAGTCAGATTATGGAACGCTTTTGGACCTGAATTAAAATCATGTACAACGCTTGGACAATTTAAACAAAAACTAAAGGAAGAAATACTCCAAACATATTTACAAGACGACATGTAAACTCACATAAGGATTGTCATATCCAGCCTGCGTTGTGTTGTAGCTTATTTTTTTTTCTTGTCACATTTTGTCTTAGCTTCGTTCTGAATTGTAACCGCTCTTGTTTTGTTTTTATCTTTTGAATTCTTGGATGGAGCATGGGTGGGCAATATAAGCTGCGGCTTCAGCCATCACCCATTTCGGATAAATTATGTTGAACTGTATAATCAGAGGAGTTATTGTCTAATTTGACCTTGTTGGATTTTCTTTCCCCCTTTGTTATATTATTCAGTTTCTTTTAACCTGTACTTTTAATCTATCCGAAATAAAGATTCATTCATTCATTCATTCATTCATTCATTCATTCATTCTTTCAAGTCCAGCACCCAGTTACAGAGAGAGGTTTTGAGTCCCAAGTGTCTGAGTTTCTGTATTAGGTGCTGGGGGATGATTGTGTTGAATGCTGAGCTGAAGTCCAAAAACAGCATTAGCAAACAGGAGTTCTTTGAGTCCAGGTGGGTGAGAGCTGGATGGAGAGCAGCAGCGATGGCATCTTCTGTGGATCTGTTTGACCTGTATGCAAACTGAGATGGTCATGGGAGGGAGGGAGGATGGACTTGATGTTCTGCATGACCAGCCGCTCGAAACACTTCATTATGATGGAATTCAGTGCTACTGGCCGGTAACTGTTGTAGCTGGATGGGATGGGCTTTTTGGGACTGGTATTATGGTAGCAGTTTTGACATGTGGGGACAACAGCTTGACTCAGGGAGACATTGAAGATGTCGGCCAGGACATTGTTGAGGTCCTCTGCACAGTCCTTCAGAACACGACCTGGTATGTTGTCTGGTCCAACTGCCGTGCATGGGATGATTCTGGAGAGGGTCCTCTTCACGCTAGCCTGATCCAGACTTATGGCCTACTTGTCTGGGGGAGGAGTGGTCTTTTGTGCTGATGTGCTGTCTGTAGTTCAGAGCAGCCAAAAAAAGTAATTTAAGTTGTTAAGCAGTGTGATGTCACTCACACAAGTCTGAGGTGGAGGTTTGTAGTTGGTGAGGGTCTGTATGCCTCGCCAGAGAGATTATGCATCTCTGGTGTTGCTGAAGTGGGCTGCACGGTGGCGCAGTAGTTAGCACTGCGGCAGCACAGCTTACCCTTGGCCGGGGGATCGTGGGGATCGTGAGTTCGATCCCAGCCCCCGACCAACAGTGATCTGTGTGGAGTTTGCATGTTCTCCCTGTGTTTGCGTGGGTTTACCCCAGGATTTCTCCGGTTTCCTCCCACATGCCAAAAACATGCAGGTTAGGTTAATTGGAGACTCTAAAGTGGCCCTTGGTGTGAATGTGTGTGAATGGTTAAAAAGGGATGGCGCCGTATTGTGGCTGCTTCATCCATCCAGGTGGTGGATGACCCTTAATTTCTGTAAAGCGTCTTTGAGTGTCTATGATAAAGCGCTATATAAATCTGATGCATTGATTGATTGATTGATTGAAGTGACTGGATATTTTCTTGCTGTACTGTTGTTTTGCCTCCTTAATGGCACAGGCTAACCTGGGCCAGCCCACATCGAATCCTGTTGCCCACCCTGTGGGCCAGCCCCAGTAATGCAGCCCTTAGAGCTGTGGTCGCAAGGTTGTCGGTGCCCTCATGGTGGCAACCCTCGAACCAGATGGTGAATGCCAGAGGTCAGGGTTTCCATCAGTCTGAAGGAGTCCTTCTGAGCTTGGTTGGCTTGTGGGACTCCTGAAACAACTGCAGTTTTCCCAACCAGTTTGTGGACTTTTGTGGTCATGAACTTTGGGTAATGACCCAAAGTTTTCCAAAATGCTACAGAAATTATTTGTAATAAGACTGTGACAAGTTCATGGACAGACACCACATTTTAAGCAGCAGCCAGTACGGTTTTAGAACCATTCAATATCAATGGCTCTAATTGATTTAACTGAAGACATCACCAAAGGGATAGAAAAAAAATATTGTTTAGTAAGCATTTTTTTTAAAAAAAGCATTTGATGCTATAAATCACAAAACACTTATTAATAAACTTAACAAATATGGTATAAGAGAAGTGGCATATCAGTGGATAGCAAGTTACAGACGTGGACAAAATTGTTGGTACCCCTCTGTTAATGAAAGAAAAACCCACAATGGTCACAGAAATAACTTGAATCTGACAAAAGTGGTAATAAATAAAAATTCTATGAAAATTAACCAATGAAAATCAGACAATGCTTTTGAATTGTGGTTCAACAGAATTATTTTAAAAAACAAACTCATGAAACAGGCCTGGACAAAAATGATGGTACCCTTAACTTAATATTTTGTTGCACAACCTGTTGAGGCAATCATTGCAATCAAATGATTTCTGTAACTGTCAATGAGACTTCTACACCTCTCAGCAGGTATTTTGGCCCACTCCTCATGAGCAAACTGCTCCAGTTGTCTCAGGTTAGAAGGGTGCCTTCTCCAGACGGCATGTTTCAGCTCCTTCCACAGATTTTCAATAGGATTTAGATCAGGGCTCATAGAAGGCCACTTTAGAATAGTCCAATGTTTCGCTCTTAGCCATTCTTGGGTGATTTTAGCTGTGTTTTGGGTCATTATCCTGTTGCAAGACCCATGACCTGCGACTGAGACCAAGCTGTCTGACACTGGGCAGCACATTTCTCTCTAGAATACCTTGATAGTCTTGAGATTTCATTGTACCCTGCACAGATTCAAGACACCCTGTGCCAGATGCAGCAAAGCAGCCCCAGAACATAACAGAACCTTCTCAATGTTTCACAGTAGGGACAGTGTTCTTTTCTTGGTATTATTCATTTTTGCGTCTGTGAACATAGCGTTGATGTGCCTTGCCAAAAAGTTCCAGTTTTGTCTCGTCTGTCCATAGGACATTCTCCTAGAAGCTTTGTGGCTTGTCAACATGCAGTTTGGCAAATTGCAGTCTGGCTTTTTTATGATTTGTTTTCAACAGTGGTGTCCTCCTTGGTCGTCTCCCATGAAGTCCACTTTGCCTCAAACAATGACGGATGGTGCGATCTGACACTGATGTACCTTGACCTTGGAGTTCACCATGAATGTGTTTAGAGGTTGTTCTGGGCTCTATTGTTACCATTTGTACTATCTGTCTCTTCCACTTTTCATCAAGTTTCTGTCACAACTCGCTTCCGCCTGTCATCTGCTCCAGCCGTGCGCACACCTGGGCTTCATCAGGCTGCGATTATTTAACCTGCTCTGCCCGCAGCCTCGGTCTGAAGCCGTCAGCTTTCCTCCACGCTCAAGCTCTGCGTTCGCCTACTCCTCTCGGCCAACCCCGCTACTCTTCGCCCTCACGTAAGGTATTCTTACCTGTTGTCTTCAGTTTTTCCCCTGTGCACAGGTGGATCCTGCTGGCGGTGGAATTTCCCTTCATCGCCTTTTCTCTCATCTCCCCTGCATCGAGCGCAGCTGGGCGCTGTCTCCCAGGCGGGAGCTCTTCTTGTCAACGCCAGCCACCAGTACATCTACAAGTAAGCCACAATATAACTTTCACTGCCTTGCTGTGACAATTGCTCATCCCCTGCTCTCTGCTCTGTCCTCAGGGTTGCCTGGCTGTACGGTGTCTGTTCCGCCCTCGGTGCTCTCCTGTCCCCAAGACTACATTCACATTTCCCACTCACTCATCCATACACCTGCTGTTAACCTCTTTTTTTTTTTTGGACTTATCTTGTACCCATAGGTAGATTTGTTCTGCAGTCTGGTGACAAGCCACCAGCTGCCGGTCGCTGCATGCGCAAGCGCCCCTTAACTCCCTAACCTGCATGTTTTAGCATGTGGGAGGAAACCGGAGAAATCCCGGGGTAAACCCACGCAAACACGGGGAGAACATGCAAACTCCACACAGATCACTGTTGGCCGGGGGCAGGGATCGAACCCACGATCCCTGCGATCCCCCGGCCGAGGGTAAACTGTGCTGCCACGATGCTAACCACTGCGCCACCGTGCAGCCTCTTGCACTCCATTGTACCGCGGGCGGGCAAGTCTCTACGTCCCAGAGTGCACGAGGGCGCTATCGTGCACCCTCGTGCGCTCTAGGACGCATGATGGAGATGGTGATGTAGGACGCATGATGGAGATGGTGATGGCGTCCAAGCGCGCACTGAAAATAAAAGCTGCAGACACAGCCGCGAACAGATTAGTTCATCTGATTGACCTCTCATTCAACTAATAAGAGCCTTGAATTGGGTTTCTGAAATCTTGAAGAACCAATGACTGAAAACCTAGCAAGAAGGATCCGCCTACTAATGCTGTGAATGCAGTGAGCCAATTGAAGCAGAGAAGTTCGCGAGCTGTTTTTTTTTTAAGGCTGGGTGAAGACAGACTGCTGCAGCAGATGACAAAAAGGACCCGCAGGAAGAACCCCACAGACCCAGCAGCACGGAGACCATCCACAAGTGCAACCTTTGTGACAGCGATTGCCATTCGGCATCGGCATGTTTGGCCAGGCTGTGCTTATTTTGTTTTTGTCCCAGCAGAATAGATATTAGGATTGTCTTCTATGGTCATCATAGACCGACGGAGGCCGACGACGAAGGCTGAGTGACACACACGTGTTTGCCAGTCTATTTTTAATTACTACTGTTATTTGTTTTGAAAAATCGTTCACCAAAAACCGCAATCATGGAAGCGCAAAACCGCAATAATGGAATTATGTTTTGATCGGGTTGCGAGACCAGCATCGCGTTCGTCTGACAATCAGGAAGAAGTTCGCCAGCTCCGCTTCTGCTGTGAAGAGGTAAGGTGTTCTAAGCTAAATTATTCTTTATCCCTGAAAATTGTAATCAAAATGACTTTTGACCGATCGGTAAATTACAGCTGTGCGTCATCGCTGCATGACGGACCGTGGCGCAACGGGCGATGTCTTTCCTCTGTAGCGAGGGGGGGGACAACCCCCCCCCCCCCGCACACACACAGACACAGCCCTGAGAGTGACCTTTCATTAGAGCTCAAAATGAAGCTTCTACATTGAATCATTCAAAACTTACAGACGTTTTTCCAAACTGCCATTTGGCACAATTTGGCACAGTTCCAAAACGCCTGGGAACTACCTGAGAAAAAAGCTGTGTAATATATTCATTTTTTGTGGTATTGTTACAAAATTTGGACCTCAGCTGGATAACACTTGGTTCTACATTTCTGTTGCATTTTCCAGCCCGGATCTGAAGCTGTGTGTTATTTGCAAGCATTTGTATCCAAAAAAAACACCCAGGCCAAATTAATTTTCTTCAAGTTCACTATGTTTAGATGACTGTATCTCAGTGGCCGGAGCACTTAGAGAGAATATGACTGTTTTGCCAAAAAATTCAAAGTGTTTTCTTTTAAATGAGACCAACCCCATGAAGATGCTGCAAAGGGTTGAAGAACAGCTTTCAATTTACTTTGGGCACGTTATTTTTTGGCGTTTTTAGGGAAATTGACCAGAGTGCAAGGGGTTAATAAACTCTTAAATCTTACCCGAGCCTGTGTGTGTGTTTCCTGGGCCAGAAATCAAGTCAGCACGGCTCCAGCAAAGCGGCCCAGCGAACAGCGGGTACGCATGTCGACTCTCCAATCTTGAGGCTCGGGTGGACTTAATTGTTCATCAGCAGCAGGTAATTCTCAACCAGCTTACCTCCATTAATAGCCGGTTGGATCGCCTTGATCCTCCGCAGACGCTCCCTCCATCTCGGCTCGGTGGGTCAGCTCCTCCCGCTTCTCAGCTCAGCACCTCTGCCCCGGGTCCGCCGACCCGTCTCACCCCAATTCCCACTCCCGCACGCTTTAGCGGAAAACTCGGCAGAGCGCGTGGGTTTATCCTACAGTGTGAGACGGTGTTTCAGCGTGTGCCCGGGGATTTCCCGTCAGACCAAAGCCGAATTGAGTATGTTTCCAACCTTCTGGAAGGGCTAGCGTTAGCCTGGGCTTACGCCGTTATGGCGAAGGCCAGCTACGCGACCCTGACCTATGCCCAGTTCGTGCAAGACTTTCTAGAGGTCTTTGATCATTTGGATCGTGATAGCGTGTTGGCCGAGCGGCTTCTTAGCCTTCGCCAGGGTAGCCGCTTAGCGGCCGATTACGCTGTTGACTTCCGGGTGGTGGCGGAAGAGGTTGGTTGGTGTGATGCTGCGCTTTGCAGTCTATTTGTTCGTAGTCTAAATTCTGATTTGCGGGATGAGCTGGCCAGCCGGGACCAGCCGGATCGGCTGCCAGAGTTCATTTCCTTAGCCATCAGCTTGGATAATAGGCTGAGGGAGCGGGCCGCTGAGCGGAAGCCATTCAGCCGCTCGCGCGGAGCCCTTTCCCGCGCTCCTCAGTATCGCCCCCTGGCGTTACCTCCTCCGGAGGCTGCCGCCAACCCCTACGCTATGATCATCGGGCGGGCTAGACTTTCCTTAGCGGAGAAACAGCGCCGCCGGGAGTTGGGTCTCTGCATGTATTGCGGAGATGACCAACATCCCGTGGAGGTCTGCCCGGTGAAGCCAAAAGGGGAGGTCCGCGAGTCAATATAGGGGGCTTCACGGACGCTTCCCAGTCTAATCCCCTATCTAAATGTCAGGTTCAAATCAGACTCTTCCACAACTCCATAGGTCATACATCTCATGCACTGGTGGACTCGGGGGCAGAACAGTGTTTTATTTCTAAGAGCCTGGCAACCCGCCTGGGCATCCATTGCCAAGCCTTGCCCACTCCCCTCCATCTCGTCGCCCTGACCAGTTCTCCCCTGGAAAAGGTCACCCACATCACCAAACCCATCTCCGTCATTATCTCTGGCAACCATCGTGAGGACCTCAGTTTCTATGTCCTCCCCACCTCGGCAGCACCCATCATCCTTGGCTATTCTTGGCTATGCCTCCACAACCCGGTGTTTGATTGGCAAACCGGTTGCATCCTATCGTGGAACATCTTCTGTTTGGGAACCTGTCTACAGTCTGCGGCCTGTGCCCCATCTGTGCCCGCACCCGCCCTGGACTCCACCCCGCCAGACCTTTCCGCTGTGCCATCGGAGTTTCACTACCTGGGCTGGGTTTTCAGCAAGTCGAAGGCGTTATCCCTCCCACCCCATCGCCCATACGACTGTGCCATTGACCTCCTGCAGGGGGTGCCCCTCCCTTCTGGTCGTCTGTATAGCCTTTCTGCCCCTGAACGTGAGGCCATGGACACCTATATCCGGGAATCCCTCAGTGCCGGAATTATCCGCCCCTCTTCATCCCCCCTGGGGGCTGGGTTCTTTTTTGTGGCGAAGAAGGATGGTTCCTTGAGGCCTTGTATCGATTTCAGGGCCCTAAACAACATCACGGTTAAGGATCGCTATACTCTGCCGCTTATGGACTCAGCCTTCAATTCCCTCCAGGGGGTGTCCTGGTTCTCCAAATTAGACCTCCGCAGTGCGTATCATCTGGTCTGGATCCGGGAGGGTGATGAGTGGAAGACAGCCTTCCGAACGCCCAGCGGCCACTTTGAATACCTTGTTATGCCGTTTGGGCTCACCAACGCTCCTGCTGTCAGGAGCGTTTATCAGGCGTGTCAACACCTGATAAATGACGTGCTTTGTGACTTCTTGGGGGTCTTTGTTTTCGTCTACCTGGACGACATATTGATCTTCTCCCGGTCTCGGGAGGAGCATCTGGTCCATGTGAGGCGGGTCCTGCAACGCCTGATGGAGAACAAGCTTTATGTCAAGGCCGAGAAGTGCGAGTTTTTTAATAAAACTATCTCTTTCCTGGGGTTTATTGTCTTTCACAATCAGCTCCTCCCCAACCCCACCAAGGTTAAAGCTGTGGTCGAGTGGCCTGCCCCCTCCTCCAAGAAGCAGGTGGAACAATTTTTGGGGTTCACTAACTTTTACCGCCGCTTTCTTCCTGGTTACAGTGCCATCACCCCCCCTTTGACCCACCTCACCTCGCCGAAGGTGCATTTTCAGTGGACGACGGAAGCGGAGATAGCCTTTGAGACCCTCAAGAAGGAATTCGCATCCTCCCGGGTCCTGTCTCTTGTGGATCCTGAGTGCCAGTGTTTTGCCGAGGTGGACGCGTCTGACACTGGGGTCGGGGCGGTCCTGTCTCAGCGCTCCCCGACTGACGGCGCGCTGCGCCCCTGCGCTTTCTTCTCCAAGCGTCTCTCCCCGGCCGAGGGCAATTATGACATCTGCGACAGAGAGCTCCTGGCCGTGAAGCTCACGCTGCAGGAGTGGCGTCACTGGTTGGAAGGGGCGGCTCAACCTTTCGTGGTTTGGACCGACCATAAGAACTTGGAATACATCAGGACGGCCAAGTGCCTGAATGCCCGCCAGGCGCGTTGGTCGCTGTTCTTCGCCAGGTTCAAATTCACCATCACTTACCGCCCAGCTTCCAAAAATAAGAAGTCTGATGCGCTGTCCAGGCTGTACGCCCCTGAAGCCCCAGAGGATGAGGTCCATACTGTCGCTACTGCATCGTGCGTCGTGGGGGCTGTTTCCTGGGCCATCAGAGATAAGGTCCTTAAGGCCTTGGAGTCCGAGCCTGATCCTGGCGGCGACCCAGCGAGAAGATTGTTTGTACCCTCGTCAGTCCGTGGCAACGTCATTCACCGGGCTCACACTTCTAGGCTCGCCTGCCACCCTGGTGTCTCTCGGTTGGTTGATCTTCTCCAGCCGTCCTTTTGATGGCCCGGACTCCGGGAGGATGTCTCCAACTATGTGGAGGGCTAGGGCTGCACGGTGGCGCAGTGGTTAGCACTGCGGCAGCACAGTTTACCCTTGGCCGGGGGATTGTGGGGATCGTGGGATCGTGGGTTCGATCCCAGCCCCCGACCAACAGTGATCTGTGTGGAGTTTGCATGTTCTCCCCGTGTTGCGTGGGTTTACTCCGGGATTTCTCCGGTTTCCTCCCACATGCCAAAAACATGCATGTTAGGTTAATTGGCTGTTCTAAATTGTCCCTAGATATCTGTTTCCTATAGGCCCTTAGAATAGAGGGTTAGTATTAATGAAAAGCGCTTTGAGTGGTCTTTGTGACTAGAAAAGCGCTATATAAGTGCAGGTTAGTTAGTTAGTTAGTATGTGCGTGCATGCCCACAGTGCGCCATGAATAAGTCATCCAACACTCCTCCTGCGGGTCTTCTCCATCCCTTGCCGGTTCCCGGGAGGCCCTGGTCACACATCGCTTTGGACTTCGTCACCGGTCTGCCGGCCTCCAACTCTTTCAACACCATCTTGACTATTGTAGACCGGTTCTCCAAGGCGGCCCACTTCGTGGCTCTCCCTGGGCTTCCCTTGGCACACGAGACGGCCGAT